>OX381590.1:21200000-22400000 GCA_947458855.1 Monopis laevigella | reverse complement strand
ATATCGAAGAAATCCTTTATGTTGGAAGCACATTGTGAACTGTTCGCCGCAACGAAGCCGATTCCGCGGATATTGATAATGCGGCTCTAATTCCTGACAATGCAGTCACACTAACCTACATCCCTAATCCCCAATTCATCAAAACCACTTACAGTTTGTTGCACCACACTATTTGCCAATCCAATAATATATTTAGCTATTAGATAAAGTCCTAACACGACTTTAGTGAATTACAAAATGATTGATATTTGGCTTAACACAAAGCAGATATCATTAATATTGTACGCGTGTGATTGATCGCTCAGTTTTTCGGATTCATCGTAATATATCATGTTAATCGTTTTCCCAGTCACGAAGTATCCAATGAATGTAAGGCAATGTTAATGTTTTTTGTAGTGTTTACATTAGTAGAGGAGGTAATGATGATAGATCGGAGGATCTCTGTCGGGTAATGAACGACTCCGAGACCAGACCCAGATTTGGAAGTCCCTTCAGATATAATACAATTACCCTCATAACAAAGCCTAAGATTAAAATACATTTTCAGATTATTAAAAAGAGTTGAGTAACAAACAACATAATGTAAAGCTGAAACAATAAAATCGCGAGCAACCCTACGGAAGGCCGCAATAAACAACTTTTGTGTGGAAGGCAGCTCTCGAGTCGATTCATAAATTTCGCAGCGCGCCGTTTAGTTTTATGTACGATATTATCTATCCCCGGCGCACGCACACCACGACATGCCACGTGTACGACACGACACGCACACGTACGTCGGCGAGTGTGGCACAATGTTTGCGACGCATCAACAGAGCTGGACCTGTCACCTTTGACGATCACGATCCTGGTATTAAAGAATCACTGCGAGCTTAACGCGCAAATATTATAACAGCAACTGAAACTCGTAAATATACATATGTTACGAATTTACATAAAGCAATAGAAGAACAAGTTAGTAAAGAAAACAATAAGTTTACAGTAAAAGCAAATAATCCATTACGGACGCAGACAACGTAGAAACGGTGCGGGCGAACGAGACGGCCGTATACCTACGGCACATTAACATAATTACACACATTCGTCCAAGTAATGTATGTAAAGAAGTTTAATGAAACGTCGGGGCTCGGCGAGCTCCGACTCGTCAAATCACTATCATTACCCGACACGATGCGGACGATAATCGACGACTCCGCGCAAAACCTATACCCACTCGTGATGCAAATTGCGATCGCTATAAATCAACTCGTTAATCACTACGCAGCATCTCAGCGAAAGACGTAATAATCAAATTACTTTAAAAATTATATACGCCACCGTTCTCTATACATTGTCATAATGAGAACACGGGCGATGTCGTTAGCGATCGAGAAGTGAGACATGATGCGAATGCAGATTGCGGAACGATCGACGGAGATAGGGCGCTACAAGATAATAACGTAGTTAGGGCCGCGGCGAGAAATATCGCCGATCGATGCACTATTAGAGCCGATTCAGCGAATGCAATAAATACGGCTATTGATTCTGCAGAAATGGGATCGCTTCGGGAACAAAACCCGCTACCGCAAAATGTCGCATAAATCTTTATTATGGCCGCTACAAGCTTATACCGACTCGTTCAGGTTCTGCGATCGAGTCTTGCGGGGCATAAACTCACGACTCTAAACCATTTTTTTCGCTCAATGAAATATGCTACATCGCCCCCAGTCGTAGGAAGGAGAGCCATAAATAAATAATAATACAACCATTTATATTACCAAAGGGTTTCGCCCGACGCGTCTATTACCATCGGAATTGTTTAAATATGATAATGTATCAAAATAACAGGCCTTTCCGCGGCCGCGACTTCTGTTCCGCCATTATCATAAACATTCACTTAATAGACTGTTCCAAAATTATTATAGCTCTCCGACACAACGTTATTGCCGGCGAAGATTATAGTGTCGACTTCTTGCTGAATGTTTAATTTGGACGAACCGGCGGAACCATTGGTGCCGAATGGTTACCCGCTGTAACTAGCACTAGTGGCGATGCCGCCAGCGTCCGCCAATACTAATTGTAGATGTACATTCGAGATACCGGTAATTACGTCCAGCAAAAAAGGCTTTTAAGTAACTAAAGTAATATTGAAACACATAATCATACCCGTAGATTAAAATCAAATTTAATTACCGTCATCCGGCCGCCCGACATTTTAGAGCTCGAAGGCGATATTTCTGCGTTAAAAGACAACGTATAAAAGGGTAATAAAGACCCCTAATAAACCCCGAAATGTACGAACTCAACTCGCAATAACGTACGTAGACTAAACAAATGATTTTCTCGATAATAAAAACTTCACAATAAAAGCGTATCCGAATGTCGGCCATTAAGAGTATTTACGCAGCGAAACGGATACGGAGGCCGTAAAAATGTGGAGCTAGCTTATTGAGACGTCGGCCAGGCGACGTAATCTATGTCCTACACGTCTCGCCGGCTAATTCTGGACCGAACAACGCCGACGATCGACAAATTATAAAACAACACAATAAAATATCATTTTTAACCCCAGACATCGCTGGGCGCATTAAAACGTTTAAGAGCGGCGTGAAATTTGAAAAGATTTACTGATAGAATAGAACGTTTTAATTAAAACAAACGCGCGAGGTGTAAAGTTGCATTATAAAGCCTGAGTTTATCTGTTACATGCGACTTTACGCCGCTCGGTGTCGGCCAATTAAGTCGGTCGAAAGCGAACTAATAATAACTTTATATGGAATAAGTGTGTCAGATGCATTTAGAGATACGGCCGCGACTGGTCTATCGCCGTCGGTGGCGCGCCGATGCATACATTACGGCTCAGGGTTGCTGCCACCCTGGGCACTGGCCTGTCGTCAAATATTATTTCTTGGGTTTATCCAACCCAACGCACAACTGCTACAAAATATCTTGGAGCTTATTTATAGTTCCATTGTTAGAGCTACAATGGTTCCGCTGTAGTACTAATACTCAAAACATGAATCGATTTTCTATTGAAGAGCGATTGTTACTTCATTCATAATTTATCACTCTATCGCTCTTTGTATTTAAATGGCTGGAAATGAATTTCATGTGGACAGCAGAGATTAATGCGTGGAGGGGAGCCTCAACAAATTCATATTTTTCATTATACGATGATTTGACGCAAAACATGCGCGTCACGCCGCTGGTTGTACCGGCCGGGGTGTCGCCCGCGCACTACTAACGCGATAGAGCACGCAAATTATTGTATATTTTTTTCCATGTTTTCAAATAAATATAAATTCAAGAGACGTATTATTTGCTATGAATGGAACCAATAATTTATGCAGTTTTTTAGACAATTTATTACAAATAAGATCTCTTACACTGTTATATAGTTAGTTTGAAGCACGTAGAGCACGAGAAGATAATATATTTTTGTACGTTGATTACGCTACTTATATGAGCAAGTAGCTGACAAAGATATTTTATAAAATATATTTAGTGTGGAACAACGTAAATTTCTTTTTGCTCCGCCACTGTACTTTAAAGAATTCAAACAGTTTAATTTTTATGAACCCGCTAATACTACAACAACAAAATGTGATTAAATTAGACGACAAATAGTTTTAATAAAACCAAGGATTAATTGTGTTGTTGATTGGTAATTTAGGTGTTTAAGGCAGAGTTAGTCGGTTCTAACCGGTCGAAGCTCGCGTGGGCGGGCGGCGCCATCCATCACCCGGCGTGACTCTTTCAACCTGCTGGCGGGGGGCGCGCCGGCTTAGGGTTGACAAACATTACTTTAATCTTCATTTTATATATTTTCATAAAGGCTGTAGTGTCAAACATGCATTTATAGAAGATAATGAGAACTACGAATAAAATACATTGGACTTTTTTATTCGATTGAAGAAATTTTCATTGCGCTTAAAGTGAAGAAGAAGGAAACTATAGAGTAATAAATAAGAATTAAAAAAATATATACGTAACATAGAGAATAAAAACACCATCGGCTACGATAAGATACTAATAGAACCAACGCCGCTGTATACCATGAGACCGATTGGACCGCAAGGCACGGGTGATAGTATATTTTATAGTCAACATAATGAAGGTGCAAGTTAAAATGTCAACAGTTTGCAGCAGCAATCTTACATAAATTTAATTTTGTCGCCCTTATCAATCTAACAACGAAAACTGACCCAGTCAGCACTATTATGTCAATATGTAGTGTGAGTGTCAGCCCTGGGCGGCGGAGGGGTGTCTGTTCACTTCATCATAGTCAGGGCTGGCATACTCCTGACGTTTTTATATCCGCCGCCGCCGCGATGGATCGGCGCTGTCAGGTGCTCACGAAAAATTGCCTTCGAAGGTGTTTGCTTAAGGAGCCACCGCGATGGATTGAATTTAGCCGTAGATTAACGCCGGGCGTTACTCACACTTAAGCTGCTTTTCGGAAATGTTTTAGCTTCACAATTTGTTTTGATTTCTTTGTAGTCACTTACTTCATAAATTAATTGAATGATCTGTTTCATTGCAATTTTGATGTCTTTAAGGTTTAATTTATATACTTAAACGCTGTTTTTTTTTTATATGAAAAGTAATTCAAAATTAATTTTACCACCTTCGTGGTACTCCGTTAATGGTGTATATAGGTTCGATTTCCATTCATGGCAAACAATATTAGTACGTTTTTCTGTACAGTTTGCTATGATCTTGATGTTAATAAAATATAATATTTATTTTTAATTAGTTATAGCTTCTAATACAAATATTAGTCTTAATTCAGAACACAAACTGTATTTACTTAAAATCATTGCTTAAATACAAGTAGAAGTATTTTTTTAAATAAAATAATAATCCATTATTACAAAGAATGTAACAAAGGAGGATAAAAAATAAATAATTCTCGCACAAAGAGCGATCAAGGCAAGTGTGTATTTGACACGGGGACGATTCTCCTACATATTTTAACAGGTACCTATTCCGAGAAATGGGAAAGGGAGTTTGAAAGTGAAAATGAAGATTTAGCACGTTCTTCTTTACAAGTCCCTAAATAATTCAGAAAGAAAATAATATTAAAAAGATGTTTGATTTTTAAAATTTTATTTGGCAGACGCAGAGATTTAGCTTGTTATCGAGCATTTTTAACCCAGTTGAAATAATAAAATATCCGCCTCCATGGTTTAATTGGTAACGCAATTGGCGTTGTATCTAAAGGTCGTGAGTTCGATCCTCACTCCGGGCAAACATATTTATTTATTGACTACTTTTCGACTATTTATTATTCTATTCTTAAATGGCCTCCCTTCCTTTTTCCATCTCTCTCTATCTACCAGTAACACCAATCCAAAAAATCAATCAAGTTTTCTTATGCTTCTATCTCATTCTGGATAAACAATATTTTATATAATTTTCTGTAGGTACTTGTTTCACTTGATCTGAGTGTTTTTATAATATATAATTTATTTATTTTAATATAATAATGTTAATATAATATTTACTTTATTAAATTAAATAATGAAATTCCGCTAAATAACGCCTGATTCAATCAGTTATTTATTTGATTTAAAATTCCTTATTGCACAAAATTGTACATAGGCGAGCTCGCCTATATGTACAATTAAGCTTAATGTGTTGGGGATTTTCTACCAGCTAACCTTTGAGAGAGTGAAATATGGTTAGGGTGCAGAACTATTTCGAAAAAAGAAATACCTAGATAAAATGTTATCATTTTTTTTTATTAATGATGCATACTTAAATTACTTAAATACGGTATATAATATAATACATGTAATACATAAACATATATACCATACCAAACAAAAATTGCCACGATCTGGTTTAAGTATTCAGATAATGAGTTGTGAGCAAGCATTTAAACACTCCGATGAATGATATTAGACATTTTAATAAATAGTAATGTGAAAGTACATAATAAATTACAATAAAAAGTATACAAGTAGCTATAAAGAATAAAGGAAATAAAAATTATGTTAACAAACAAATAAAAAAGAAAGCGGAAGAGCACCGGGATATCCTATCTACCCCATAAAGTTGTCACACAAAACACATCCTAAGGGCAAAGTACAAAGCGCATTGTATCGCTCGGGAAATTAAACATTTGATTTAGGTGGCGCTTCCGCGGATGCTAACGTCAGCTCCCGTGGGACACATCATAAATTATAAATACATTTCCTTTTAAAAATCTCGAACAATCATTTTGCATTACAACAACAATGAAGTGAACTTAAAAACACCGCATTATCATACGAATTGCAAACGACCCTGAGCTGGTTAAGGCACACTAATTAACATTAATTTACACTCGACTTGCCGCTAAAGAGTAAAACAAAGTTCGCTAAACATCTCAAATTACCACTCTCACAATGTAAGAGGAGAACGTCAGAATAATGTACATTAGTAACCCATTAAAAACTATTTAAATTTTCAACCACATTATTTAACCTCACAGAGACATAAATTTCGGGTCTGTCACCCGACGCCCAGATCTCTCCGAATGAGAATTAAAAGATAAAATATTTTATAGCCGTTGTTACTTGTCGAGATTTCATAATGAATATATATTATACCGGTAGCCGACAGCATTTTATTTAAAGGACGTAATTATTTACAGAAATGATGATCGTATTTTTGATAAACAACCGCGATAACAATACATCTCCGACAGCATTCACGCATTCCCTATCCCCATCCATTACAGTTTCATCTCTTATAACAGCTCCTGCTGAATCAAATCGGAGATCGATTGCCGTGGCAATCCCGACTCTATCCCGACTGCCATTGGATTCAACCGCCGGGCTTCGAGTGCTAGCTTTGTGGGAGCGCTAACTCTTTCATCTATCATAATCGTTCAAGCTGAAAACAATCAAGATTCGGAATAAATTCAGTCGAATTTGATTTCTAAACTAACGGACGATAGAGTCGACATTTGTTTAGCCGAACACTTGCTTTATCAAGTTTGTAGCAACCGCCGTCGGAGGCGCTCGTAGGCGGCGTAACGAAGGGACCTTCGGCTCCAGGAAAATGACAAATGACATCTGCCTACCGCCTGTCAAATAACGGACAGATAATAAATGACCCCGATTGTTTATCATCAAATATCGCATATATCATTATTGCGGGACTCAGCGCTTCTCCGGGAGGGGGGCTGACTTGGAGGAATATGATTAATATTGTTTGGTTAATTTTGAGCAAGTCCGGTAATGTAAATACTTGGGGGAACTTCGGTGCTGTCATTGCGGGTTGATTACGGTAACAGTTTCCTAGCAGAGTAACATGATGGATCACATTTTTGTGGTTTCCATGTTCAACACTATTATAACTATAGGTGTAACGTTTCTACAATGTGATAGTTGGCGTGGAGTCTCTACAGTAGGTAGCGTGTGAGGTTGGGTGACAAGTTGAAGCGTAAATTATCTGCACTATCTTATTCGGTGTCGCCTGACAAGTCACCAGTGTCCGGCCCACTGGACACGGGGCCAAGTTGATTACACTCGGATGAACGTCCACTATTTGTGGCAAATGCAATGCTATCTGAGTTATGGCTCTATTATTTATGGATCTCACTACTGTGTGGGCAATTTTAGTCAGCTTTGATTTAAATTTATGGCTTTGTAAATAATATATATATATATATATATATATATATATATATATATATATATATATATATATATATATATATATATATATATATTTAACAAATTAATAATATACTTCTTGAATATAATAATTTTATTTGGGCAATTATATTACAAATGTTTCGAAATGACAAGCAATTTTGTAAATACCTTCAATGCTACCTTTGTTATGGTTATTTTACAATTTTATTATAGCCCCAGATCACCAGTCGTGACTAAGAACAAGCATTACATCGGCATTTGGACCGCTTTCAAAAATCATGAAAAGGCATTCTTAAACCGAAACAATTTTTCAATGTTCAGCCTTGAATGCGTCAAAATCAGTGTTGGTGTAAATTTTGTTCGGTTTGCGCACTACTTAATGTTTGTGTGAGGAGCGACTTGATAAATGGCTGTTGGGATTTCATGAAATACAATGGAGCGACCTCTGCCGGGCTCGTTAATCAAACTTGTCTATCGGTTCAAAGGAAATCGTGAGATTGTGAAATTGCATGGAGATAACCTTTGTAACGGTTTGGGTGACGAAAACACTTGCTTGTCAAGTTTTCCCTTGGTTATTGTACTTCGGGTATTTATGTATATGTAAAACAGAAATCCATTTGTCGAATATTGAATAGGAAGAATATGTAGCTGGAAGTTAAAAAAGCGGTCAAGTGCGAATGATATTTTCGCTTAGGATTCCTATAAACATATAACAGTAGAAAAAAGAAAAGAAGGAATAAGAAGAAAATATTGATTTCAGAAATAAATTATTATCTAAGCGACTTTAAACTACAAACTACCTTATATCTACAAAATCGACAGCTAACTATTCCAAATATAATTTACTACCTCAACTGGTTTAGGAGATATCGGTCTGCTCAGACAGATAGAGAAGTGATCATAAGAGTTCCTTTTCCTTTGATAACGACGAAACCATAAAAATACAAATGTCTGTCGGTTGTATGTTACATTAGTTAGCAATAAAGTCACAAGTCGAGATATTCTAATAATGACAAAGTTCGTATCTTCATCATGAAAGCGTGTTCTCTGTCATAAATGTATTGGATCGGTGTACTTATCTAATACAATATTTAGACGAAACCGTTCGTTGTAGCAACAACTGGATACTTCTAATTACTGATATATATTAAAAACATTTTCCTCGTAGACGAACCACAAAAAAAAGTATTTTTTTCTTTAATTCGTGACTTTTACCAGATTACTGTCAAAGTAATACGATTATGATAAATGGACTCGTTATGTCTTGATTGGTCTTCTCGGAAATTCTAAGCCTCTATAATTTATTAGGTTTAAACATATCTATGTATTTTATCAGAAAGACAACTTTAGTCTTCAGATTACTTCTTTCATTCTTTACTTTTTTTTTCATTTTTTCTCGTTGTGTAATTTACACGAAAAGGTTTGTTTATTTCATTGTTATTTGTTAAGCTGATTGTAGTATTACAAAGCGTCTGAGTCAGCACCATCACCAAAAAGTAAAACAGTTTTATAAAGAACAATAACTAAGTAAATATTATTAGCTTTTTTAATCCAAAAAAATTGGCGCCAAAACGTGGGTGGTCGTTGTTCAAAGTCATTATTTAGATTATTTTTCTTTGGGGATAACTTTCGTAAGCAATGGATTGTTATTTCTATACATATTATCTGGTCACTTCAATCTCACTTCCTATACTTAGGGATTACTAAAAGTGTTTCTAAGAAACATAACCTACTCCTAGAAATTACGAGTAGTCATATTATCCCGAATGGGAGATTAAGGTGGGAGATTTTGGGAGCTTAAAAATGGTTTTGAAATTACCAAAATACACGTGGTATCTTTTTTACGGGATATTTAAAAAATAGAGCATTATTTTACCACAGTTTTTATGAGATTATAATATTATAAAAAATTGGGTATTTTTTTAATATTATATATATACACTATTGTATCTCGGAGAGCGTCTCAGTTTCCTATAACAGCTGGTGAGACTTTTATAAGTGGGTTATTGAGTCTATCCAAACACCGCGACTAGTTGGCCACTTGTTCGGTGTAGACTCATGATACCATTCTCAGGCTACGACGAGATGGGATTACCACTGGATATCCTGACCCGCGTAGTCGGTCTCGGTCGCCGTACAGCTCCCGTGATGGTACACATATTAATTATTTTGGCATGACAATGCGCCCCTTTCTGGTTTCATGTCACAAAACCATTATAGTAACAAACAATATACAGTATGAAATGTTGCCAGGACACAAATATAAACAGATTTAACAAAGCGTGACGATTTGCTTCCATTATTTATTTCTCCGAGTCACCAAATTCTGACAAACAAAATATTTATATAGGTTAGATACGCCTGGTATCCCTTTGGATAATTTGGAAGAAGTGCGTACACTCCTTTCGATTTATCATAAAGTTCTTTTCAAACACGCGAGACGTCGTTGAGGCTGTGGGAAACGAGAGAGAGACAATGTTCTTAGCAAACCATGGATTCACCGTGCGGGTGCCGGGTCCATCGCGTGGTTGAAAGGCAGGGGAATGAACTGCAGCGTTCCCGGACTTGAGACCGCGAAGTAGGTTTAAAGGCCTTTTGAACTCTCACCTGCACTGTGTTCACTACCCACTCTACTCAACCAACTATCGCTTGATATATCGCGAACTATTTATTTATACAGTAAGTATCTACGTAAAAATACCTTAAATAACGATGTTCTAACGTATCAAAATATCTTAAATAACTCGAGATAAATATTGGTAACAACAAAAAATACCCGACAAGTACGCAGGTCGCCAGGGGAGCGTGCTCCTGATCTTGTTTATTTTATTTATTTCTCATCAACCTTTTACTGTTTGGTGATCATATTATTTTTCATTCCATATTTAAATAATTTTCTACATACCCTATTCTTTCGAAATAATCGGTCCGTAAACTTTGGAGGTAAGTGGGTAATTTTGAATTGTAACTAAAAAGTTTTAAATACCTCATACTTTAAAAAAGTCAAGAACAGATAAGACATCTGTTCTTAACTTTTTTAAAGTATATTTTTGTCAGAGACCCTTTTTCATCATAAAATTTGTTGAATTATACTTTTTAGCTTAAAACTATCTAGAAATAGTCCAAATTTCAAGTAAATCGGACCAGTAAATCTGTTGATATTTACGCAGACAGACAGATAAGTCTAATCACAAAATCAAACTTAAATCATTTGTGCACAGATTGTAAAAATGGCTGATCATTTTAGTTAAAGAATCATGAATTAAGCGAATGTGGAACGCTCTGCAGTCAGATACAAATGGCTTGCGTTTTGAATCGGAAAAGCTTGAATGTAGAAGAATGAGATGAACATACGTTCATCTCATTCTTCTACATTCTTGGGAGATATCTTGGTCTGCCTGTGGACTGCAGTAGGCCAATGATGTTGACTAAATGCAAACTTAGTACGTGTCATATATTCATAATGTCTGCTAATGTATGTTTATCCATCTGTATGTACCTACCTACTTATTAGCATTTATTTCACATATAAAAAGAGTACAAAATTATTATGGCAGTTAAAAAAATCTTTAAAATCTCTACCACTGAAATTTTCTTGATTAAAAGTACCGAGAACACTGGCTGCATTCTCACGTTGCACTGCTATAGGACCAAGGACCAAATTTTTCTAGGTTCTACTTGTAGAGTCAATATGTGTTGCAGCTAAAGCATGGTTAAGGTGCAGATAAAATATGGACATCCCATTAGACCAAGGTATAAACGTTATACTATCTGGACGTTTTCCGTCTTTAAATTAATTTTTAAATTAGATTTTTTCAAGATACAGAATCCAAACTCAGAGGAGTTTGATCATAACC
Organism: Monopis laevigella; assembly: GCA_947458855.1. Classification (NCBI taxonomy): domain Eukaryota; kingdom Metazoa; phylum Arthropoda; class Insecta; order Lepidoptera; family Tineidae; genus Monopis; species Monopis laevigella. The sequence continues at coordinate 22,388,518 of OX381590.1, read as the reverse complement.
TACCATCACAGGTGCTTTGCGACCTGAGACCACCCTAGATGGCCACAGGATCCTAGTTGTTTAGTTCGTTGCCACTTCGTCTGACTCTATCATCTGAGTCTACACCGGACAAGGTACAGGGTGTTGTCAATCATGTCCATTTTTTTTTTAAATAAACCCCATGGTCTAGGGTCTTACAAAATCGGCCACTACGTAGATAAATGTGTTTTCTAATTTTGTTATCAGTGGCTCTTGAGCTTCAACATTCACTGGGTTAGATTTTTGTAAATTATGTAATAATATGTAATGTATCATCACGGGTGCCTTACGGCGCCCGAGACCGCCTAGACGGCCCCAGGGTACCCAGCGGAGGGGTTTTAATCCCACCTCGTCGTAGCCGATGGTATGAATCTACACCGAACAAGTGGCTGGCTCGTCGCGATGTTTTGAATAGACTCAATAACCCATCTATAAACAGTTTCACAAGTTGGTATAGTGAAACCGGGACCGACAGCTTAACGTGCTCTCCGAGGCACTATAGTGGTGTTGTCAAACAAATGTACATAAATTTTTAAATTAAAAACTCATTGGTACACACCGGGATTCGAACCAGGGACCTAAGTGTTTTTAAGTCCAAGGTCTAACCAACTAGGCCACCACTACATTACTAGGCCACCACTACATTACTAGGCCACCACTACATTACTAGTAGTAGTGTAAATTATGTGTGCATCTTTTAACCTTCTCTCTTGTATATCCTAATCTTTAAATATAATTTTTAAATTAATTTTATCTATAAATACATTTAAAATATGGGAGATCAGAGACTTACACTACGTCTGACCTTCACGCCATTTAATACTATTTATTCTAGGATTATTGCAGTACTGACTGTCGGTGGAGCGGCAGATAACCAGCTAACCAGCTAGCTTTTATGGACCTATCTGTGGGTTATTGAGACTGTTCCAAGAAGCAGTTTTACAGAACAGGATGCGTAACTACTCCGAATAAAACATCGCCGGAAACTCAAACCGTTCCATCGACAAATTTATGCAGTTGTTAAAAGAGGATTTATTTGTTAGAATGTCGTATAAAAGCTGCTCGAGTGCGGTGAGGGAACAAATGCTTCGTAAAGAATTGTTTAATATTTTTTTTTAGAAAAGATTGTTTCATTTTTGTTGAAGCACCGAATTGGACTTATTTAGCTGATGGTAAGTAAACTTAAAGTGCAACATAGCATTAATCGCTCCGACTATGTAGGCTAAATAATGAAATTATCAGCGACAAAGACGAATTTTCATTAATCTACTATATTTACTCGTTATTTCAATTGCCTGTTTTGTAACCGCACCCAGAAAAAAGTCTCATCGACATGAAATCTATGCAGTAGGCTCCTGAAGACCGGTGAGCCGCAAGACTAAGACCGAAACATCTCAAGAAACGGATTCCTATGATCGAGGCAGTAACGATTCGTTATTCTTAATATCATTGTCAAGATTAGTTTTTTTTAATGCGAATAACGAGTCGTTACCGTAAATTCCTATAACCTATTCGCCATTAGTGTTTGTCGCCACGATTTTTGCATCTGTATGCCCATACAGATGCAAAAATGCGGTGGTAAGAAAACCGGCCATAGTAGTAGCGAAGTAATAATATAATAAATATATATATCTTCACGCGTGCCTGAGTCACGCCCGAGAGTGCCTAGACGGCCCAATGGTACCCAGCGTAGGGGTTTTAATCCCACCTCGTCGTAGCCCATGGTATGAGTCTACACCGAACAAGTGGCTAGCTCGTCGCGATGTTTTTGGATAGACTCAATAACAAATAAAATAATAATATAATAAAATAACACAAATATAAATTGTATTTCGAAAGATATACACAATAATTATATTTAGTAAGAACATATTAACGATTATGATTTCATAAGAATATGAAATCATAATATTTTTGTTAAAAGAAAATATTGTAGAGAGTAAATTGTTCAAAGAGCTCTGATATTGGAATTTCAAATAGGTACTTGTTATGTTGGCGACCCTCTTTGAACAAATATGTTCCATTTGAATTATGAATGTGCGTCGCTTTGGAAGCAAATTGTTTATTTATTGTGACATCTGTTTCGAATCTTTTTATTGATGTCAAAATGAGATCACATTATTATGAAAATATATTTTATTATAGTACATACATACATATCATCACGGGTGCCTTACGACGCCCGAGACCGCCTAGACGGGCCCAGGGTACCTAGCGGAGTGGTTCTTAATCCTACCTCGTCGTAGCCGATGGTATGACTCTATTTTATTATAGTGGGAGAAAAATGAGAAAGTTCATAAAAATATTGCAATTAAATAATTTTAATTTGTGTATTTTTATTTATAAGTATTTTAATCTGAACAATGCAAGGCCTCTATGCCCTATGAGCCCTTTCATATTCCTTGATAATAATATGATTGATATGATGATTCCTATTCAATAGGTAGATATTTTTATTGATAAAAAATATTTAGAAACACTACGATTCGTGGACCTTTTCGACCATTGCCCTATTGTAATAAGATGACATAATATATAGAAAAATATATTTAATGTCGAATGCCATTACTAATCGGACGTACCATTAATTGACAGGTAAGCGAGACAGCATGACAAGCATAATACTTCTACGAGCCATGATATATACATATATATGATGGGTCAAATGCTTAAAAAAATATTGATATATTATTATCTGCAAATGAACCCAACATTACTTATTCCATTAATTCAACTCGACCTCCAAAAGTCATTATACCAACATCATAAAACGCCACATATGAAGGTACCCGCGGGCAAACACAAAATATCTGCAGGGCTGCCAACTGTCAGCCGCAATGGTGACGAGCCCCGTGCGGTGTCAGTCATGTGCCAACGCTGGCCCTCCGGCGGCAATTAGCAACACCTGCCTGGTACACGGTGTATGCAAAATATAAGAGACATGGGTACCTTGAGAATTTTTGGTTAAATAAAAAGAAATTATTTTAGGATTAAAATTTATACAAACCAAAGTTTCTCACTCAGATTTAAACAGTTTAATTCAAAGAAGTTGATTTTTTTTTTACTTATGCATGTATTTAATAACCTATGAGTAGTTGCTGAAGAGAATATTGTATTTATAAGAAAGCGTCATTATTACCTTCAGTTACACATACACACTAATACACTCACAAATATAAAAGCTAAGTGCACATCATAAATTCAGGTACACAAACAGCACAATTACACTCTGATACAAATACACACATGCATGAAGAAAAAAGCATCTTTTCGGTTGATTAATATTTTATTTTTGTAAAATATTTATAATCAAAAATTGATATCTAAATGAAGTTACTGAACAAGCAGCCTATTGTGATAACATCTACGAGGCTCCATCTCATGTGCTACAGCTTCACAATAACTCCTTAGTTTCGGTTCGGTGTGACTTCGCATTGATAACTAGCAGACTTGATTTTTTTAAACAAAAAATTTTTTGTAGAAATCGTGTAAAAGAAGCCACAGGCCATGATTTTACTGCATGGCAACAACGTCGGACTATAGGGGCCGTGTTGGCTCTATAACACTTGTTTTACCACTATTTTAATCAATTAAATTCTATTTCAATTGAAATCGGCAAAGTCTTTTTTCACACAGAATTCGCATAATGAATGATTGATGACAACAGGATTCACTAGTGACGTAGTGACATAAGTCAGTTGTGACAAGTAGACGCGGCGTCATAGAACGGGAGCCATGCTTTGTCACTCGCCGTGTGACGAATGAGTCGCGTGACGTACGTATTACGGAGGCTTATCTGCTGACGCTTTGACAAAGGCTTCGCACGTTTGTAAATTAATATTTGTTATTATTATGCTTCACAGTTAGATGATCTTAAGTCAGATCCTTTATGTGATAAGCAGAGCCACTAGTCACTAGAGTTGGATGATTCAACAACAATACCAATAAATATTATATTTTATAAACACCCAGACCATGACAAACTGTACCTACAGAAAAATGTACTAATATTTTTTTTATGTGAGTGGAAATCGAACCCACAACCCCCAGATACAACGCCAAAAGCGCTACCAAAACTACGGAGGCGGTCAAGCCACCTATAGGCTATACTGTCTAAGTTGTCCCTTTTCATACATTTTGTAGTACTGATTTACACTGTATTCACAACCACAAAGTCTGCGTTCTCCGTAAAACATGAATTTAACACTTACAGTATTGCTCGACTACTGAGGCTCTACCATGGGTTTTTGGTTTGTACCAACATAACGTTAAAACGTGAGGAACCACCAATAGGATCGCTTTATTCAATCGCGTTACCTAAAATAAAGCGGCAAGAGTAAAAACCCATGGTAGAGCCTCTGTTTGTCGCAGAATTAAAATATTATTTTTGTCGGTCATTTATTAATCCGTGTTGATTATCGACTAACAGCCAGGTTGTAATATTGGAAGTACATTTGTATGGGCCATAAGTCGACTGCAGAGCCCTTAATGGTAGTTTTCTGATTTACACAAAGTAATATGTTATTTTAAAGAAATATAGCAAGTAATATGAAATATCTATGTAGTATAACAGGAATTGGTTTACCTATCTGTTATTATCAGAACAAAAAACTGTTATTTACATGCAAAAGCCCCAAGTATTTAGACGGGCGAGTTAGTGTTTGAGCCAGACCTGTCATCGGGCTTTGTGTTTGCCGTCAACTGTCAACATTTGACACGTCGCTTTTGCAGTTTGACAGTTTGATGAATTGGCTTTGTTTTTCTAACGACGTTTATCGTGAATTGTGTTTGAACTTTATACTACATAGGTTGCCTTTTAATATGATTCCCTATATGATTATATATTATAATATTCCCTATTTTATTATTTATTATATAGATTTTATTATCAAAGAAAACTAAGAACTGTTGTGTATGCCACAGCATAGAAAAATATTGTTCATCATTACTCATGACCAATCTTTCTCTATCTAGAACTTTTTTATAATGAGTATTATCCCATTCACATTACCTTTTTCATTTATTTAATGTATAAAAAAATATAGGTTTAATAATGGTGTTACTTCCATTTCATACAATGTTTCCTTTAAGACGCAGTGGTATGTGCTGCGGTTCACATCGACCACAAAAATCATCAATATTTTCGACCAAAAGCTAAAATTATCGACAAAAGCCGATGCGGTTTCACCACAATATTGTGTATTACAAACAAGGCAATTCAGACTTTTTGAATTTTCTTGTTAAAATCCACTTTTTATTTTACAAGACACGTAATAATTTTATGGGTTTGGTAATTTTAACAGAGTTAACTTCCAATTGAATCGCCTCTTTATTATTGCAATGCGACAGCTGCTCTTGTACTTATTATTTAAGGAATTGCTTGTAAACTCGTCCATTTTCTTTAAGTTTTTACAAAGAACAGGAATTGATATTGCGTGAGTATAATAACATTAATTTAATGTTTAAAGAAATTGGTTTTTGAATATAAATAATAACATAGTCATTTTATTATGGCATAAAAAGTTTAATAATAAATTAACCGAGCATTACTTTCAAAATGTTTTCAAAATTTCCCTTCATAAATCAGTAAGTCTTTCAACCGTCAAATTTCAATTGTTGAACTGTCTCGCGAGGTATGATTAGGGTGCAAGAACACTACCTTGAGGTTCTCCCGTCGGGCCGCAATTAAGCGCAGTTAAGTCCACACATGAATTACTAAGCTCGGCTGAGAGCGGTGTTAAACCCTCTGGTAATAAAACAAACCTGTCATTATACTGTTCGTTAGAGACTAGTTGTAGACGTAACGTGTTGGCTATACCAACAGGGTTGTGATTCTATACATCATCTTAAATAGCTTTGGTTTAATTTTGTTCTCAAATAATCTCTTTTTGAAATATTTTCTCATAGTCATATTAAAATATAATTCTGAGTCTACAATGCACGTAGCAGCCTCAACACGGGGATTTTATTTCTTGCAAGGTTTTTAAATATTTTTACAGTTTTGTATGTTGCCAATCACAATTATTATGATGCGGAGTGAGTACTTTGTTAGGGTTTAGTAATCTTCTGTTAGTTTTTCATTTATAAGCGCTCTTTATTGTTTATTAAATAATAACTTAAATGCAACTTCTATTTAAAAAGAAATATTTTGGATTGTGTTTAGCTATTTTGTTAATTAATTAAACATTACTAATGTAATTTTATTTGTGAATATTCTGTGCGAGGTGTTCAAACAAAGTTTATCAATCTTCTTTTATTGTGCTGATTATTGGTTATTGACTTGCATGTATGAATAGAGTTATGTGTGTGGACGAAGGAGAAGAAATATGTATAGATGTATAAATATTCAGTACAAAAAATATAATTGTGTATAATGTTATCTGTAGTGTTTAGAAATAAAAAAGCTACTTCTTATATTTTAAAATATTTTCTATCATTAGCATTTAAATTATTAAAATTAAATTATACGCAATCATAATTAGCATATTTAAATGAACATCAATTACCTATTCATATAATTATTTATCCTCAGTCATTACAATAATACTTTTATAACTGTAACTTCTACAGGTTCAGGTTTTAACGTCGCTTTTACATGAAGATTAAAATTAACAACCTAACAAAAGCTTTTAAAAAGGTATGAAATAATAATGATATTTCCCGTACAGTGGCTAATTATGAAAACGGGTTTCTGTTCTGTCCAGCGAAGGCAATAAAGTTAAACAAGGCTGTTGGGTTTTATAATAACCACCTTTCCGATATAAATCACAAATGTCAATCATCCACTTTTCATACTTCGGGAGCTATTACCCACTCCGAGCTGTTTTATATTTGTTATTCAAGTTTATGTTTTTACATATTTATGATCTTATTATTTTGCCCTGCTCTTGGATATTCGGTTGTGATGTTTATTTAGTTATTTAAAGTGATGTTAAAATAAAAGTAATTATACTCACTCATAGGAATTCATTAAAGTTGTTTGTCCATCTCGCGTAGTAATGTGATACGCGGTTCTAAGCTCTACAGTACCACGCGTATTATATTAATCAATTAATTCAGTCTGAATAAACATTCATAACCCCACTCTTCCATACCAAGCTATTAAAGAACCACTTGAATTTTATTATTACATTAAAAACATGAATAATAATATTCCACGTCATTCTTTTTCATTTGCTTTGGCAGCTCTTAAATTATATCGTAAATTTATAAAAGTTTTAATGGGCAATCGCCCAAGGATATGGCCGTAACAGGCGAAGTATAAAGTTGAAATATAGCCTGCCGTGTCCGTAACAACCTAACATCCGTCATTAAGTGACTTCGTAATTAAGGGCAATTTATTTTATTAGACGTTCGTGCGGCGCGAGGATAACTACTGTATAGCGCGTACAGCGCGTACGCACAGTTTAAGTGCCTTTTTTTTAAAACAGTTAAGAGGAGCGTCTGATGACAGATTGCAGAAAGTTGTTTACAGACTAAATTGTAGGTATAATCTTATGCTCGAAGGTTTACATACATATGTATGGAGCGTTACCGAGTCACCGTCATGCGCGGGGAGAGGTAACACTTTGCAGTAGAATCAGCATGAGCATCGGTATAGATCTGATATGCGAGATGGTAGATGTTGTAGTCTAAGTCAAATTGTTTTTTTATTATTAATTGGGTTGTCGAATCTAATTAAAAATAAAAAAAAAGGAGGGCTAAAAGAATATAAATTAGGCTTAACCCAAATATGGAGCGAAAATATAATATAATTACCGAAAAGTGATAGTCAATGGCAAAAAAAAAATATTGAAAACCTCCGCGGGCGACTCTTTGCAATTGTAGGTTTTTTTAATAATATGCTTAATGATATTCATAGGTAATCAACCTATTTTATATAATTTATGTCATTAAACATACCATTAACATAAAAAAACTTTTTTAATTTAATATTTCATTATAATATGGGTTTTCTCTTGTTTCTCACAGTTTTATTATTTATTTTGTGAAAATGTGACAAGCTGTATAATTATATTTTAAAGTTTGCCTATTATTTTTTTAAACAGTGCATTCCAGTGATGTATAAAGAAAATGAATAATAAAATAGAAGAAAATCCTTCGGCTTTATAATAAAAATGAAAAAGTAATAAAAAAAAGTAAAAAAAAAATTTTTTTCCTTTACCTTGACTTATAACTTGATACTAGTTAAGAAGTCAATAATATGTCTATGTATGTGGAAGTGAGTGACATAATTTATAGGTAATAAATAGACACTTAGGTACATTTATTATAACATCTAAATATATAAGCTACTATATATACATTTTTATCAATTGACATTTTTATTTTATCGCAGCTTATTTTGTAGAATGTGACATAACAAGCGGCGCCATTCAAACAGTATTTGCCAATAAAAATTACACAAATACAGACATATTAAAGTTATAATTCTTATCTTTATAGTCGACGGATTATAGGTGAGGGTTTATAGTCCGCGGGCTATCGTCAGTAGAAAGTTTAAAAACTAGGACTACAAAAGTCATGGAGATGTTTTTGCTTGGGAACTTTTAGGTGCCATGCTCGCTGCTTTTTCGTTGCGAATTTTACACTTGTTCGGTTTTGACTCAGAATACAGTACTATAGTTATTGGTAACTAGAGATAGTGATCAACCAACAAGAGAGGTTAACTTTAAAATTAAAGGAATCCTATTGGTTGCTCCCTAACTACAGTTACTAGCGACTTCAGTAAAAAATGTTTGCAAAAACTCGTGACAGAGCTACTGACGATGACAAAGAAAGAGAAATAAAGTATTTTTTGACATTGCCGCTTTATACAGGGTGAATTTGAAAGGATGTACTTTGGGCTAATATGAGGTTCTGCTGATCAAATCGAACAACTTTTCCCATGGAACCATGTGTCGCAATTGAAAAAATATTTGGCTTCCCCATACAAATTGGTCATTTTAACATTACTAGTTTGTATGGAGAAGGCATTTGCGGCACATGGTTCCATGGGAAAAGTTTTTCGTATTGATCAGTAAAACCTCATATTAGCCCAAAGTATATCCTTTCATAGTCACCATGTATACCGAGGCTATACCTTCATAAACACCGCAACAAGCTCTCCACTTGTGTTGCCTCCGAATACCAACGATGGTATAAGTACCCTGAGGCCGTTCAAACGGTTTACTGGAGCCAAAAATGTCAAATTATATTTAATTTATTTTATTAAAAATAAAAGAAAATTAAATACCTTACATTCTCCTACATGGCCTATTTTATCACCTTATTTATTTTATATTTTTTATTTATTTGTAAATATTTTTTGACTTCTATCACTTTGGATTTTTACAGCTGTGGAGTCATTCTTAATAAAAAAATTGTTATTACCATCCATAGTAGATATTAGCTATTAACCATTATTCAAATTGTAGGGTGGCCATATTGTATGAAGAAATTATAGCGACGTCAACGTTTTTATTGCCATGTCATGCATGTGGGTGAAATAATGATTCTTATTAACTATAATGGAGGCTATAATTTCAGAAATTTAACTTAAAAATGATTACTTACAAACGACGTTTAGTTGATACCTTCGTCGGATGCTAATTCTGGGGTTCTCACAATACTAAGTAGCCTCAACAGTAGCTTATACTTAACTTGTGTTTTTTGGTATTTTCTACCAGGCAAACTTTCTTTTATTAAGTATAAGTTGTTTTAATACATGCTACTTAATATAATAGCAAAATTTGGTTAGTTTAATTTGAAAACAATTTTTTAACAATAAAATGATAAATCAAATCTATTAAGGGTTAATTCTCGGAGCTGTTAATAAAACCAAATTAAATACAAAAAATATCTTTTATTTGTCATAATAAATGTCATTTACCTATATTTAAATCAATAATTTATTACAAACATCAAAAGTTTATCTCACAATAAAACAAGCTAATAAAATTACAAATTAATTTCGCAATAAAATAAACACATAATTACACATTAGAAACTACTGTCTAGTACTAAATAACGTTAATTAAAACAAAATAATAGAAGTATAAAATTATAGAGGAAACATAATTAAATAGCCACTACAACACGTTTGAGCCCACCGGCACATAACTCATCAAGCTCAGATAAGCAGATAGTCGACAGTCGACCATCAACGCTTATTTTTGACTAATTATAATTGTCTATCCAATTAACTAAATTCACGTCAGAAAATTAAAATGGAGTAACGAAACCTTTTTATGGCCGAAGTTAACTGCCTGTGACGGATAGGGGAACCGCTGGGGGGACCAGGCTTTCGGAAATATAACAGACTACACATTTTGGCTTACAATGGCCCATAATTTTAATCTAATTTGTCTGGACATATTTTATAATTTTTTCTACAGTCTTGTTATAACTGTATTAAGTAATTCACAGATGACATAATGTTGAGACAGTTGTTAACATGTACAACAGTTATACAATATGTTTTATATAACTGTAGCTAAATAAGCTGCAGTAACGACGCGGCTGACGAACTGGTTAAAAAAAGGTTCGGCTATAACACCGGTAGGGACCCAAACCCTGAGTGCTGTTTTATTTTAATCAGTTAAAAAGCTGGCTGCGGGGCAATACCTTCAACCATCATGTAAGTATTGGGCTAGCTTATAGAACTACAGGCAGGTGGGCAATTCTCGCGCTTTCGACATTCATCTCGATTCGAGATTTTTAAACGAAAAATGACTAAATATGTCATTTTTCGTTGAATATTTATATATTTTTTATTTATTAATTAATATTTATTATTTATTTCGTTTAATGTTCGATATTTTTGAACGAAAAATGGCATATTTAGTCATTTTTCGTTTAAAAATCTCGAATCGAGATGAATCTCGTAAGCGCGAGAATCGCCTACCAGGGCAGAGAGGCGCTCACCAAACCTATAGCCAACGTCTACTACGTCAACTCAGCTCTCTATGTAGAGGTTGCATGGAAACTGATGAAACACCCACCCATGTGCTGCTTTATTGCACCGGGGTGGCTTCACAATGGGAGAAATCCCTCGAAATACCGAGGTCGCTCCTTGAGGCCTATGGAAGCCCCGGACTTCTGGTCGCCTTCTGGGAGGAGCTGGCCTGGCTAGAATATCAAGCCGACTCATGCAAAATGGCCTAACCTCTTGGCTAATTGCGGAAAACGAACCCGCCATGAACATGAACAAGCTGCAAAGCTTTTTTTACAGTCGTTATTAATTAAATAAATAATATCTCGCGTATATAAAAATCATGCGCACCGTAGTTTTGGGTGATAAAGCTTGATCTAAATTTACATTCATATCTTTTTGATATATGAATCATATTTTACAGTTTTTTGGCTATAAATTTGGAAATCATGATACTTTATTATATAGGTTTGTAGTCGTAATGTTTTATAGGGGGAGGTGTGTACCTATAGATAGACGATAATATCTATTTCATATTCCTATAAAATTGTTATAAATTCAGTAAAAGAAGTGTTAAAAATGTGTTTAGAAGTAATAATAATTTTGCTAAGCCATATAGCTTAGCCATTGTCAATTTACTTGTACTGTGAATAATAATTATCTCGAAAAAACTTGATATTTTATTATTCACAAGTTCAGCTTTTTATAATTTTTATTAATAGTTTATTATTTATTACAAGTTACCAACCAACCTATTAAGTCATTAAAAGTGATTAAGAAATAACTCAATAAGGAATATGTTTTTCATGCATAAGCACAATAAATAATGCTACCGTATTGAACCCGCGACTTCCTGCCCTTTGTCCAACGAGCCACGGCGCACCAACTAAATTAATTTTGTGTAATTTATCACTCGGGCCTTAATAGGGAGTTGATGTATTTATCAAGGAGGTAAAAATTATAATATTCATAAAGTGGTTATTTTCGGTCATAAATATGGAGGAATAATTCTTGGGAAATGTTAACATTTTGTTGTTTCCTCTTGTGTATAATCTCCGTTATTTATTACAGTAATTAAATAAAAATAAAACTCAAGGGATTATGAATATAGATGATGTCATAGGATTAGATAAATTTAGAGTATTTATTGTTTTGTCATTTTATAATACAGTTATTACGTAAGTAGTAGGAGAGTTAGTTAGACTATAGACTAACGACACTTAGGACCGATTCGACCAAAAGACGGCATAACTTATGCTGGGGATATTAATGTAAAATTTCATACAAATATTTATTCATAGATTAAAATATTAATGCTCAGTATAATTATTTGTATGCGATTTGACGTTACTGATCTTGGTATAAGTTGTCCCTTCTTTTGGTCAAATCGGACCTTAGGCCATGGGTTTAAACCCGGGTATGTACTAAAGTAAACATTAAAAAAAAAGTTTTTATCGTAACAAATCTTTAGACTAAAATGCAGCAGAATACCATTCAAGCGTATAAAATTAGTCCTAATGATAAATAAATAACTCAATGAGCAGAAACCATTTTTTTAATAGCTTTATGCAAATATAAAAGGTTTGAACAGCTCGCAATGTGTAATTCTATAGAAATCAGTTTAAAAAAGGTCGGAAAATGATGCTTTTGTTTAAATAAGTTAGATATAAATAGCAAACTAAATATTGTGAACAATAAAAAAATACTAGTTATTTTCTAATACAGATTTGTGTGAAAAAATTTAAACACAGAAATTCCGTATTCAAGAGAATTCCATATTTAGGTAAAATACTAGTTTTAATTTTTATTTATTTACAGAAGGGTGAACACAATTGATGGCGATGAGTGATAGATGTATATATAAACTTTTTTTTTATATTTGACATTAAATCCCACCTTTTTTATTATTTATTGTATGTTCAAATGTCACTCGGCTATACTTTTTATAGATACTACTATCTGTCAGATTAGTATGCTTGGTACTGAATCGTCATTGGTGCAGGCAGACAACGTGCCCTACATATTTGAATTAGGGATCACATTAATACGACGTATTGAGGTGGGATTAAAACCCCCCCGCTGGGTACCCTGGGGCCGTCTAAGACTAGGTCTCGGGCGCCGTAAGGTACCCGCGATGATATGTATGTATGTATTGATACAACAATCAAAGTTCTGCTTCGCCTTTCGATTGGATTTGAACCGTATTGCCACATGTCGATTCGAAATATTCTAGTAAAATTTACTGACGTTTTATATTATACGGTGGCTATTATAGTTTATGTGTTATTTCTGTAATAGTTTTCATAAATTATGGAAACATTTCAAAGAGGAAAGTTCAATTAAAACTTTATTAAAACCGTCAACGTGTTTGAAATATAACGAGCATAAGTTATAAAAGTTGATAACTTCAAAGGCCGCTAAGACACTAAATTAAATATGAAGTTAAAGTCATAACAGGAATTTTAATGACCACTAACCGAACTCGACTCACCGAACCATCAGCGCGAACATAAACGTTAATTGCGACCGCATCAGTCGTCGCGACCGCCACCGCTCCCGTCTGTGACAAATGACACCACTCATTAAACTCGCTTCAAAGAAACTCATCCTCCATTGAAGTCACAATTCCAATATGATAAATAGTCACTTGGCCTCTTTGATTATGTGACCGTCTGTCACCTTTTTATTTTTCGAACACAAAAGCTGTCAAGTGACATGTGTTTTTGAAAAGCGTTGTTTCCTGCGCGCGTCAGTCAAACGGTCGAGGGAGGGACGCGGCTGTCGATAAAAAAAGTGTCGACTTTGTCACAATTTTATTGGTGCTTGTGGTGAGTTTAGAAGGTTTCCGTAACGATTCTTTGTTTGGGATTCGTCGCGCTGATTGTGGAAAGTGTCGTTGGGATTATTTATGGACTGTTCGCTTTTTGTGCAAGGCGAAACTACAAATAGTGTAGATCACTTACGGCAGCTGTTTACGTTCAATGCACGGTGTACTCGTAATTTTGATAGTTTTAAAAATAACTATTATTATATATGGGATTTAAGATCCATAAAATACAACCAAAAATTTAAATAAAATATTATAAATAATTTAATGCTGCAATTTATAATACAATCGTCTAGTGTAACATATTTATAAAACATTGCGGACGTTTCAGGGCACCTGTAGCTTTCAGAGCTTTGAAATGGGTTTGTGTATAATATTTCTTAACAGGTAGGTAGCTAAAGTCTAAAATTAAGTAACGTAATGTAACTTATTTCAATATCAAAGCTTTAGCTGGAAACATCTAGAAACCGTTACTTCATTATTTACCATGGATAGACTAAGTCTAATATAATTATTAGATGTCCAAATTGTAACTTTTAAGTACAATTATTTTTATTCGTATATAATTACGCAAAACGCATACAATAATAATAATAATAATATATGTATCATCACGGGTGCCTTACGGCGCCCGAGACCGCCTAGACGGCCCCAGGGTACCCAGCGGAGGGGTTTTAATCCCACCTCGTCGTAGCCGATGGTATGAGTCTACACCGAACAAGTGGCTAGCTCGTTGCGATGTTTTGAATAGACTCAAGAACCCATCTATAAACAGTAATAATAATAATAATAATAATAATAATATGTAGGACAATTTACTCATATTGCTCTGGTCACAAACTAAGCTCTAGGCTTGTACTATGTGTACCAGAAACAACAATATAATACATATTATATTTTATAAACACCCAGACCATGACAATTTGTACAGAAATTGTGTACTAATATTTTTTAGCCATGGGTGGGAATCGAACCCACGACCTCCGGATACAACGCCAAAGGCGCAACCACTAGTCTGCGGAGGCTGACAATATAAATAGTTACAATAGAAAACAGTCTAAAACTAGTTTATTATGTAAATAAATAAAATTAATTAACCAAACCTACACTTTTGTTATATGAAGGAATATTTATCTTACATATAATATATTATTTGTTTGACGTCTAATTAATATTTCCAAAATTGAAAAAAGCAAATTATTTGGGTTATATTTTATAGACGTACTCGTCTTCGCCTATGGTATAAAACAAATATAGGAATTAAAAACTTTCTACTGGCTACCCTAAGGAAGCCGTGATAATACATATAATAAATAAAATAAAAACCATCACGGGTGACAATACATATAATAAAATAAGATATACTTACATAAATAATTTAAAACTGCAGGAACAAAATGTAGTCATCAATAATTATAATACTTTACAAAAGTTCATCGACAATTTGACTTAAGCCTCCATCGTATCTCCTACACGATTTACGCGCATCATTCCCTATTCATGCACAGATCCAGATTTTCCTCCACAAATAAACATCGACAACTGGTTGCCCCTCCCTAGCTGTACCTCCCCACAGACTCGTAAATTACTTCAAAAGTGATTTACTTTCAATACAAATAGTCGGCTAGCCTCGCCGCCGTCTCCGTCAAAGCCTCTGTCAGTCGTGAGTGATGTCTGACAGGCGACAAGACTGTGTAAGGCCTATTAGGGAACGTATATAATAGTTTTTTAAGGTACATGTTTACTTCATTGATTTACAAATGAGACTTTAGAAATGAAACTTCTGTAGCGTCGGATTTCTTAGGCTCTCTAAATATATTTTATGCCTTTCTTTGTGTGCTTTTACTATTTATATCGTTATTTTATCATAACAAAAAAAACATATCTTGAAGTGTTTACACAACCCCTTTTATTCATAAAAAAACTTTTTGCTAAAATTATGTTTTATCTGTTTTCTTTAAAAAAATTTCATTGGTAAGAAAGAAAAAAAACTCAATTTTTTAAATATTTTTTTTAATTGAAGCACGGCATGGGATTTTGTAGGTCTGCCCACCACCAAGTCAATGAATGGGGTCAATCAATAATTGTAACATTGATCGCTCCCACTATGGCTGCTAAATGTTGCGATTACGAAATGGGCGGCGATAAAGACGAATTGCATTACGAGTATATTTTAATTTGCGCGCTGCCTTATCTTCAATTCAACCACCCATTTCGTAACCGTACCCTGAAAGAAGAATACCACCTCCACAAGAAATTGATGCAGTAGTCTCCTGAAAACCGGTGAATCTACATACTAAAACCGAAACATGACATGGCGGGTTTTGCATCTGTATGGGCGGTGGTAAACGGACCGGTCGATCGGTTTAACGAAGTTATAAAGACCTTCCTCTCATCTAATTTAACTTAAACACTCTTTTTTTTATAATGTGTTTAAGAAAAGAGTGAATAGATATTTCGTTGAGTAAAAGTGCTCTCCCTCTGGACACATTGATGCTTTCCATTCGGCAAAATAGAGGTAAAACGCAGACTCGTTTATGAATAAAATATTTATCGGGCATTTGAGCACTAGCACATTGTTGCCATAATACCATTTTCATGTGACACATCGCAACCTGTCAATAGTAATAAATTTGGGATCGTGACTGTACTTTTTAAATACTGTCATTGGCATCAAACCCAACACAAAGAGAATGCAATATTTTTTTTGTGCCAAAACTGTTGATAGAAGCGCGGCACGTACACTCGCGGACAAAATAAAACACGTGCGGCTGGCGCTGGCAGCCACAAATCAAATTTTTTAATCGAACTTGGTTGCGGTCCTCTGCCGCCATTTTTGAATCACCACTTTTTAATCTCATTCTTTCTCTTTGCTCTTCCGAAAGATCGGATAGACGGAATTCTTTCATTTTTATGGACTGCTTCGAAACGAGATTAAACGGTGATTGTTTCGAGTTTAAACAATGAAGTTTTAATTAAATTAAAATATATTATTTTAAAAAATGTGACGTAATCAATTATTATTAATATTAGAGCTATCTAATTAAATCAGTTTGCGTGACTTCTTAAAATTAATATACCAAACTAAAAACCTATACCAAACAAAAATTGTATGATTTTATCAGTCGCTTAAAGCAATTAGAGTGTAAAATTTATTTAAAAAACATTGTGTGAGTACTGTTGGGTGAGAAATACTATAGGCGTACAACTCTACAGAGTGCCTTGTGACGTTGCAGGAGGGGAGTGGGCGTTACAGTGACAGCTATCACATAATCGTTTGATTAATGTCGATAATATTGCGTTCGCATTACATTGGCACCTCGACGGCTAGCTGTCACTACATGCGCTCCCACATCTCTCCCCGGTCGTCACAACGCACTCTACGTTTCTGGTTTATAATAATAATATAAATATCTATAACAGGTAGCGATAGCGCACCGATGTGATAGCGCACCTCAGGGAAAGTTCCTATAACCGAGTATTTAAACTTTTTCGGCTAGCGAATCTCGCAGCCACGCCATCGTTGGAAATAGATAATGCCCCTCAGGCTCCCTGTATTATCAGACAAAAAAAAAGATGTGATGCCATAAATACAATTCAATCCTGAAGATGCTTCGCGGAGAAGCGTAACATGTCGACGTTGTTTAAGTCGTCGTTTAACTAGAGAATTTGCAATAAAGTAAATTTTACATCAACATTATTATATAAAATAATGGAATTCCGCAAAATAACGCCTGATTCAATCAATTATAGATTTTTGACTTATTTTTGTACCATACTCAAAAAATCTTCTATCGCAACTAACATTTATTTTAAAATTACATAAAGATAATGTCGTTTTTTTTATTGGATCAGCAAGCGACTTTGTATTGTTCCGCCCCCGTAGACTGTATGTATGCGCCTTTGACGTTGTATCTGGAGGTTGTAAGTTCGCCTTCCACCTGTGACAAAAAATATTTTTTCTGTACAGTTTCTCATCATTGTTTCTGGTAAAGTCAAAGTCAAAATCATTTATTTCATGTAAATCTTTACAGATATTTATGAATAGTCAAAAAAAATTAAAAAAAATACAATAAGGTCTTAGAGTGCGTTTGGTTGGGCAGCTATTCATTAACAAAAGAACGACAAATATTAATTGAACTTAAACACGAGGGAATGGAAATCTTAATATGAAAATTACTACCGAACCGGACACACACTACATAACCAACTAGTGTAAGACTAGGTGGTTAGCTGATTTCATTGACCTGTCAATCATTATCTGCCATACAAGAGAGCCACCTTAAATATTTATTGTAAATAAAAGGTAAGTAACCAACCACATATAAGTAAAATCAATCACAAAAAGTACCCAAGCCTAGAGGTTAGTTTGTGACCAGAGCAATATGTGTAAATTTTCCTACATATTATTATTCTCTTGACAGTGGCACAGTCTGACTGAGTTATCCCATAGTGTTTCGTGTTTTTAAACGTACGGAACGCTAAAAATATCCACCTTGTATTAGAAGTAACCACTCTGAAAGCAGATTACTGTCTCGACAAGAAACTAATGCATAGACTAGTAATTATTAAATCGATTAAAGCCTACGGGCATGCCATAAAAAATATCACCTGTAATTTAACTGTGCAATTACATAAATAAATACTTTGATTTCATACTCAGTTAAAACCTGCAACTCGATACAGGTTTCTCGAAAAAAAATAGTGAATTCGGTTTTATTTTTCTGGAGTTAAAAACTTTTAAATATTATTCATTAAGGAGAAAGAAAATAATGGGTTGATCAAGTCGAGGATGGAGGTATATCGACTTTTTCAAAACCATCGACGTGGGCACATCACTACTTGGAGTTTTTGTAGAAAGGCAGTTATCGTAAATTTTATAGGATTAATTGTCGCATTTTATGGTGATGCATAATGAAATCGATTGGGCTTTCCTTTTACCGATGAAATTGTCGATAGTCTGTATAATGGATTACCAAGTTGTTTTAAACGATTTGTAAGTAAATTCAAAATTAATATAAATTAACTTATTAAATTCGTTTTTGCTTTGTCAATATCTGTACTTACTAGCCTATTTACGTAGCTATTAAATAATTTACATTTTACTCTTTGTCGCTTCACTGTCATTATAATTTTAGTCTGTGGGTTCACCGGTTTTCAGGAGATACACTATATTACAATGATTTCGTGCGAGGTGGTAGTCTCTTTTTAGGGTTCGACTATGAAACGGGCAGTTAATTTGACAATAAAGCCAACGAGCTACCAAAGTAGACTCGTAATGCAATTTTTTCTTGTCACCGCCCATTTCATAACCGTATCATTTAGCGCCGGCTAAATGATACGGTTATGATATTGGGACCGATAAATGCTGTTAAACAAAAATAAAAATATCGATTTTATAAGTCTCCTTACCACCAGGTAGATACATTTTCGCATGCCGTTCTCCAACAAAAAAGTAAAAAAAAAACTACCTTTCCCTTTTAAAAATATTGAAATTAAAATATAGGTAAGTAATCAATTATCGCTGACAAATGTCTACCAATTAAGTGTCTCATTAGCTAAACTTAATCGTAGATTAATTTAATTACATGTCTAAAGAATTACCAAAGAAAATTATTAAAGAATCTTAAACCTTTTATACCACAAACTCAATACATTACATTAATTTATAATAACTGACAAATAAAAAAACAAGCCATTAAACATAATGTCAAAAAGCTCAAGACAGCTTAACAGCTTTTTGTACATGCAAAACAGTGTTGCCATTTTCCATTAAATAAATGAGTAAGTAATTAAGATATTGCATTCATACAGATTATAGTGCAGGCGACAGCAGTTATCGTCGCTGCTGGCAGACTGACACGGCAGCTTTCCTTTATAATTAACCGACGTATCTGCGATCAACGTCAGTGTTAAAACGTGTCCTTATACGGCTATTTATTTATGTATTTGTGAGGTAGAATTAAGATAAAGTGCAGTCTACCAAATACGATGTAGTGAAGCAGACCATTTTAAAACGAACTATAAAAGAGAAAAAAAAGGAAATATATTTGACTGAATAAAAAGTATTCCTTAGGATTTATTAAATAAAATAAAATATATAAATTTTATGACTCTGACAGTTAAGGCAAGGCCAATAATTCGTTCAGTTCGTCGAATTGATTGTTTTTCTCTCTCTAAAGTACATATCATCATATTTCTATATGTTTGATGTTTTAAATATATTTAATTATTATATTTAAATTAATTTAGAATTACACCACACAAAAATTTACGACTTAAAAAATATTTTATAAAATTTGTGTATCAATAAACAACTAGGTATATTAATTAATATTTAAAAAATCTTTTTTTACAATGGTTTCCGATTACACGTTCATAATGGTTGAAGTAGTTCTTGGGCTTCATCAGGTAAATTGAAAGCTCCCATATAAATATATTTATCTTGTTATTTTCCTCAAATACAAATCATTTATTACGTCACATTGTGGTTAGTAGGTTGTTAGTAAAATATAAGTACAATACATATACAATGTGAACCTCCTGTTGATGCAAAAATATCTCTAAAAAATACAAGACTTGATATAACAATAAAGAGCTTAGATGTTTATTGTGTACAAGGTACTCGTACAATAATCTCTTGATTTAACCGCGGCTATATTTTTAATATTAATTGTAATTAATAAAGTATTACAATTTGGACAGCGACTTGCGTTGAGGGATTGTGACGTTTGGTGGCGGTATTTCTCTATACCTGACGGAGATAAGCTACCGCTTGTATCATTAGCTACACACATTCAATAAAACCAAACGACTGCCATCACTTATCTAGACTCGAATTTGTATCTACGAGCGAGGTCCAAATAGACGTGTTCATTAACATTTGTAAATGGGTTTCTGTAATAAATTAATTAAAAGATTATTAAGAAGCCTGTGGACTGTTTACAAGCCGGACATGAAGGGTCGCAGGCTTAACCAAAGTGCCTGATCTTTTAAGCCGCTGTCATTAACAGCTTCTAGTAGAAGTCTACAAGTAATTGGCAGTGTTGAAGGATTGCTATTTCTGTGAAGTAGTAGACATTTTTAAACTGCTTTTCGTAAACGGATAAAAAGTTACTCTCCAGCGAAGAATATAAATATTCTCAGAAATATCATTTCAATATAGGTAAGTAATTTTTTTTTAAACTAAAGTATATTTGCTTAAGAATATAATTTTTTCGACTTAAATGAAACAATTTATTCTTGAATGGCTTTTATCCAATGTATTTGTTTTTATTCCTGTAGGTAGTCATCATGGTAGTAACTGTTCTGACATCATTTTCGTTGTCTGACACTACTATCACAGAAGATTTTATAATGTCATTCTTATGAACTTAGAAATAACGCAATTTACGACTGTTTATATTTATGTCCTGGAACCGAAATATAAAGTAGCATATATGACGGCATATAGGTATATATCCAAACACCTAAACTTTCATATTTTAACTAACTTACTTTAACTAACTAACTTTAACCGTTTACGCAAAATTTCCCCCGTTATTGCAATATTTTTCATTGAGGCTCCTATTGGTTGTAGCGTGATGTTATTTAGCCTATAGCCTTCCACGATAAATGGGCTATCCCATACAAATATATTTTTCCAGTTCAAACCAGTAGTCCCTGAGATTAGCGCGTTCAACCAAACCAACAAACTCTTCAGCTTATATTAGTATAGATATTAGAAAAGATATGAGTAAAGATGAGACATTGCGTCCGATACAAAGCTTATCCACGCGGCGAAGAATAGAAAATGACTTAATCATATCAGATTATTATATCTATGAAAAATGTGTGCCTACTTTGGCTTTATGTGGAACACCGCCGCGTTCACGCCTGAGCACACCCGATGCCGCATCCACACGGCGGCACGTCGTGGGCACGTCACATACATCAAGATCCCGCGATAACTGCTACTTCTCATAAAACTAGCGGCACAATGATTTTATGAATCATAATCGCTGCTCTGTAATGGCCGCTTGTTGGCCGACGCTTGGACGGCCACAATCTTACTTAGAGACCGCAACAAAATAATAATCCAAAAAAGTACAAAGAAATATTAATTAGGAAAAATATGATACTATATAATGTAGTGTAATAAAGAAAAAAAGGCTTTATTTACAAAATGGAGGGGAGTGGGGTTATTACTTTACCTTACTGTGACTGTACTATTTAAGTATTTGTCAAATAAATGTGTATTTATTCATATGTACCAATTTTTGCAACTTTAATAGGAGGCCCTCTAAATTTTAGTCCTATTCGATTAGCACACACCATTTATTACTACTTCGTCATAGGTTTTTTCGGACTTTTCTCTGTCTTAACCGAAAACCTAATTGAAAAACTTTTTTTCGATATATTTTCCATTTTAAAACTATGCTTTTTAAGTCTTTTATACATTTTTCTTCTTTTATAATAGTATTTGGTTAAAGAATCCTAACTATATGATTGCCCTATCTAACCAGATAGTATTTGGTGCAGTGGATTTTAATGGAATTATTATTTTATTGGACACATGGAGCGGAACTCGATCATATTACAATTATCAATTTCATACCTTATGATGAGGGAAATATGTATATTTAAAAGTTGACGATAGATAAATAATTATATTTTATTAAACTTTTAGTTTATTTAATTTATTAATATTTATAATAAGTGCAATTTCCGATATATTATACAATTTACACTTTTCCCTATGTACAATTTTGTGCAATAAATATTTTAAATAAATAAATACACTTAAATTGAAATAGGTTAGGTTATGTAATTCGGCCAAACTCCAATAAAATGTATTACCAGTTGAGAATGGCAAATTTAAATACAAATATTGACTAAATGTTTAGATGACTTACTATATGAGTTTGTTGAAAATCACCCTTCCTCTTGGACTAATTTTATTATCCCTACTAATGTTATGTCAAAAGAGAAACTGTCAAATAATAAACATAAATAATAAATATATAAATATGCTATGAAACAATGATTTATTATACTTAACTTGAATTATAACTTTTATCATTGAATATAAAACTGTATTTCAAAAGTTAGTCGAAGCTTTTCCGAAACGTATTTGTAATTATAATTCGAAAACTACTGCGAGAGCTGTTTTTTAAATCATAAATATTGTGTTTTGTTGTCCAGTCGTGAGCCAATGCGAATGTCGACACAGGCTAATAAAACATGGCTCCTTGTCTAATAAATCTTCACATGGAATGAAGAAATCAGCGCATTACATCCTGCAGAGCTGCCAGATTTATTTTTTAAACATATATCATTTATTTATTCTCTGTATAAATGAGGTTAGTTTTTACTGACTTCAAAATGAGAAGGTTTAACCTAAAATCGGTGTTTGCTTATTTAGTTTTGTATTCTACGTTTAAATTGGCACTAACTACGCAAATTAATCTAATATTCGTAACTCAACATTTAAAGGTAAATCGACGCGATTTAAAAGCTTAAGTACATTTTTATTATAATTTTAGTAGGCAGTAGGTAGCTGGTTTCCTTTTTTATTTGTGAAATAGTTTTTTTAAGTTCCTACTCCTGATTTTACTCTTTAACTACATAAATAATATTCTCTTTTTCGTTACAGCTATTATTTTGAACTATTTCCATATTGATTTTCATATTTTAAATTATTCCCAATACGACCTTTGTTTTATTGCTTGGTATTTTGGCAAAATATATGAAAATTAGAGTATAAGCCAAGTATTGTTTTGCATTATAATGAAATTATATTTTATTTATTTATTTTTATATTAGCGATATTAAGGTTATATTAAATTTTACTCATCTAAAGGAATCACGTTTTCTCTAGAGCCTTAATAAATTTATATTACAATAATGTGTGGCAGCACTGGGATTAGGTGTTTTTTTTATGAAATCATCAACAGTAATTATTATCATGTGCTCCGCAAACGCAGGCTTAGATTTTTTGTATAGTCATTATGCTCCCACCATACCGACAGTTTTTGTCCAATCGTCAGCACTGCGGTGGCAGCATTGAGAGCAATAGGTTTTTGTTGAGCGATGGATTGATTTCAAAGTGGCCGACACCGCCATACCTAACACATACAATTTTATTTGTGATTTTTTTTATTTATTAACTTACCTGTTATCCTGGAAAATAATCAAATTAGATTTGAAGTCAAGATATTGGTTACGTTACATTCTATTTTGATCTATTAATTTGATAATCTTCTAACCTGGAACCTTGGTAAATCGCTTTCCAGGATATTTTCATATTATAGGCACACGAAAAGGTTATTACCCTTTTTTTTTTAAATTATATAACACCATTTTTTTTTATTTATTTAAAATTCTTTATTGCACAAAATTGTACATAGCCGAGCTTCATGCCTTAGGCATTTTCTACCAGCTAACCTTTGAGAGAGTGAAATATGCTCAGGGTGCAGAACTTTTCGATAAAAGGAAATAGATATAATTTTAACAATGATAATTATAATTTAATATTTTATTTTTTATTTTACATACATATCATCACGGGTGGTGCCTTACGGCGCCGTTACCGCCTAGGCGGCCCCAGGGTACCCAGCGGAGGGGTTTTAATCCCAACTCGTCGTAGCCGATGGTATGAGTCTACACCGAACAAGTGGCTAGCTCGTCACAATGTTTTGAATAGACTCAATAACCCATCTATAAACAGTTTCACAAGTTGGTATAGTGAAACCGGGACTAACAGCTTAATGTGCTCTCCGAGGCACTAGTGGTGTTGTCAAACAAATGTACATTTTTTTTTAAATTAAAAACTCTTTGGTACACACCGGGATTTGAACCAGGGACCTTAGCGTTTTTAAATCCATGGTCTAACCAACTCGGCCACCACGTATATTATATATTTTTATTATAATCTTGATTTATTCACTTTAAGTTACATATTCTATAACTGGTAAATATTAAAAAAATATTATGATTACACATACCTGACTTAAGTTAAGATAACTATTATGCTAAATATTTAAAAAATAATTGACTACAAAAATATTATTCGCCTCAAAGAATTCTGTATAACATCTTTCTCGCTATCAATTTTGTGTTAACGGACCTCGGGGGCCCAATAATTTAGTGTCGCGTGTGGAGCCCGAGAATTATTTATAAATTATTAATGGGTTAATGGAATGACTTCCATATGGAAATGCGACTAGCCTCAAATGAACGAGCTGCTCTCACGAAACCGCAAACTGACGCTACATTCACTATGTGCTTATAATAAAAGAATACTTAACTTTTGGACATATTTTTTCTTTATACATCTAAGATATTTTATATATCTTCCCATTCTATTAACCCATTAATAATCCATAAATAATTCTCGCGCTAATATCTTTATGTAGCTTTTGTATCCACTTGTTGGTTTTTAAGAAGTGTTTTATGAAAGACCACCAAATGTTGTGGGTCTTCATATCAGGTCAGATACAGGACTCATCGCACTGGTAAAGGAATGCATTCGCCAATTTCCGCATATATACCGCGTTATACAATACCACGCTTACCACCTTATTGCCTCTATGATTTCAAAGAAAAGTACCTAAATATCAAGATAGTAGAACCTTCCATCACCATATTATTAACTTGCCTGGAAATGATTCCTCCTTTGCCTCCTTTTTACCCCTTTAGGTTCAAATTTTGAATAATCCTTTTTTAGAGAGCCTCTTCAACAAAAACGAAAGCTATTGTCTGAAATTTATATTCCTAGCACTAGTCGTTTTAGCTGGGTGATAAGTAAGGACATGCACTTTTATATATCTATTCGTATGGTAGTAATATCTACCTACCATAAAATTTATTCGACAAGTTTTAATGTTTTATATAGATTATGTATTACATATATGTATTTACAAAATGCGAATTTACAAATACATACTAAATGCAACGTGTATCTGCCGTTTATCCTCGAGAATGATACGATTTTCGTCATTATTTTTATAAATTATAGGTATAGGCCTTCTGGCTAGGTTATATTGTATATTGGCTATATTGTTACGTTAGGCATTTAATTTTTATATTATTAATGGGACTTTCCGGGATTTTATAAATCTTCACCTACAGCCGTATCTCTTCCTGCTAAGACAATACCAATACAATATATAAGTAGGTACAAATATATAAAAAAATCTTATTTACTAAAACATCTACAGATATAAGAAGTCATCCATCTTAAATTAATTACTGGGACACGCCTCCCAATGCTTTACGTTCATACAATGCCATCAAATAGAATCTCTGACAGCAGAGTTTTTTGGTAGAGATCTTGTAAATGGTAGAAGAACCTTATTTTATTTATTGTATAAAAAAAAATACATTAGGACTTTTTACATAATATTAATATTTTATAAATATTTATATTTTTAATATTTTGTAATTTATATATTTTGCTTACTATAATGAAATGAAGGATGATTAAACTAGAATTATTTATCACACGGGTGGTTGTCACAATTTATTTTTTAACAATCAGTTGCCTATTAAGTTACTTTAAAAGTAAAGTCATGTGTCCATCAGTCAATTATCACGAGAACTAGGTACTGTCGATTTTACGAAATAATGTTTAAAGAAATAACAAAAAATCTCAGTGTCGAAAAGTTGGCGTTGGCTTGCTTCATCTTGTGTTTTATTTATTAATTATTGTTTTTGTTGTATTTTACTAAAACATACATTTTTCATTTTTTTTATTAAATAATATATTATTGACAGCCTCCGTTGACTAGTGCGCCTTTGGTGTTGTATCGGAGGTCGTGGGTTCGATTCCCACCCATGGCAAAAAAAATATTAATACGTTTTTTTACAGTTTGTCATGGTCTGGGTGTTTATAAAATATAATATGTATTATATCGTTGCTTCTGGTACACATTGTACAAGCCTAGAGCTTAGTTTGTGACCAGAGACATATGTGTAATTTGTCCTACATATTATTATTATTATTAAATTGGAAATCGGTTCAAACAGTGCCTTCAATAATTTTGTTAGAAATAAATAAATAGTAAAAGAACTGCAAAGCCACTGCAACAATCTACAGAATAATAATATAATGTGTACGTAATGTAGTCAGTAGAAATATTGTATAGGTATAGTTAAATAATATATCTCCGTGGTATCAGTGTACAGGACCTATGTTGACGATTGCACTTGTACCGGTGCCGACAAAATTACATATTTTTTACAGTTTATTTTATCGCCTTTATAAACCGCTATTATAGAAATTCATAACTCTTCATTCACCGAAATAGGTAATTCAACATATTAAACAAATCTATTGAGATTTTCTTGATAATAGCTGCTCTATAATTTTAAGGTCTAACTTTTATTAGTCTATCAATCATTCTTAACAACGCTATAAATAACAGGTATAATGAATGGTCGGGGCTTAATAATTTGATGTCGATTACAACTGAACAAGGTCGAGTAGCAGCCATTAAAATCTGTTACGACTTTATGACCTTCTTCTAATTAAAACATAAACGAAACCAAACTTTTTTATGTTCTGTGATATTTATAAATAATACGAAAGAAAAACAAATTATATTTCAATTATTTCATGTAAATCGTTACAGATATTTATGAACATAAAAAAAAAGACATTTTACACATATTTGGTCACAAACTAAGCTCTAGGCTTGTACATGCTTATGTGTTCCAGAGTACTAATACATATTATTAAATTTTATAAATAATATATCAGATTAACAATCACTAGTTCACATTCTGTTACTAAACAAAACCAAGCATTTTTATGGTTTCTTTATGTAATTAAGTGTTGTTTATATACATTTACTTACAATATATATTATTAAATTAATATTCAATTTGCAAAATTATGTAGCAAATATGACCTCGATAAACATTTAAAAGTTATACTAATTATTCGGATATTTGATATTAGCAACATGAAATTTTTACGTTGTAGTTCCCTCTAACCTTCATAAAATTGAAATTTAAATATAGGTACAATTCAGATGTATGAGAAATTATCATCAATAAACTAAAGAGGCATGTCAATAAACAGTATTATTGGAGCTGATGTCTGGTTTAACATCGCTGCATCAACGTCAAATCACTGGAACACCGATCTTGATTAAATCTTAACATCATTTATAAAACAGCGAGAGGTGAGCTTTGGCAATGCCGAGCGGATGTACAGCATGATCTCTTTTTCTGATTTTATAAAAAAAAAAAAAATTTAGACATGTTGACGTTTTATAAACTATAAATTACGTTACCAATAAGTTTTTAATATTTTTTTATTTTAGCATATTAATATTATTATAGTATATTATCTTTAAAAATCTCAATATATGACTATCCTGATTAGGAATTTATAAATATGTAAAAGTATAAAATACTGAAAAAAGTTGATATAAAAAACAGACTTCTCTGCGATCTAGTATTAGAAACTAAGAATTCCAACTTCACTCTAATGAGTAATTAGAAGCAAAAGCACATAGAGGGTCTGTGTTTAAGTAGATAACAAGCCATGACAAATTTGGGGTTTGCCACGAAAGCGAGGATAGTGGGTTCAATCAGGGAATTTTCATTGCATTTTACCTTTAAAATTCTTAATATAACATTATACTGATAATGAATTTTTTTTTTTTTTTTTTTTTTTTATAAAAACTAAATAATACAAAAAAAAAATACGTTAAATATTAATTAAAAGTAATCTACACTATAATTTATATCTATAATCCTTATACAAATGTTTAATAATAACATAATAAATACCAATTACCTGAGAGCACCCTGTAGCTGGTAAGTTGCGTGGGTTGAAATGTCGACATCCAGCGTTATTTATTATGACATTTAAAGCAGAGATTAAAAATGTTTATCGTGTGTTATGAACGGTCAAATATTAACACAACTCGTAACGCATGCTACCACCTACTTTATGCCAATTTACGATCAACCGGTTACTTATTAATACCATCGATTTAGTTTCAGACTTATATTATTATTTTATTCCCCTTTGTCGCTTACAATATTTAGATTTATCGATTATATTTACATCTGTTTTAATACAATTGTGCGTTAAAATTTATAATTTTATTAAGAGTTGTATTTTGTTGTTTTAATAATAGTTTTATAGCATAGTACACATTTAACTTTATTCTATACGGAAGTCGTGGTTTCGGTTCCCACTGGACGGCTAAACCGATTTATGTGAAATTTTGCACAGAGGTAGGGTAATATTTGGTGCGACATATATGTTGTACTATATCTCCCTTGGTAATACTGAGACAATTATAATCAGTCCATGTACAGTATAATTCTGAGTACCTACCTATATCGTAGAAACCCAGAGTATTTTGGAAAACATCAGATTTTTACATATTCAGTAAGTTGCCAATATTGACCTAAAATGTTTTCTTGTAAAGTAAAGAAAAATTTTCCTAACAAACTCTTAAAATTAAAACACTCAGTACTTTTGACGTTAAATTTTCCCAGCCAGATATATACTAACTTTCGCGTTTATACTATTAGTTTGGATTCTTATTTCTGGTATACAGTACCGGTCCGGGAAAACCTGGATGCTAACCGTTTATGAATAAAGCAATGTGCGTGAAATTAATACATACTTATCTTAACGTCAGTACGTAATCTACAATGACCTATGAAATACATTTAAAACCCTAAAAGGAGACAAATGTTGAAATGAACTTTCGAAGATAATGATTAATGTACATCGCTGTCACGAAGAAGATTATCAATGGGAGCCTCAGTAATCAAGCAAGTAATGGAACAAAAACTTCTTGACTAAGGACTTACAAACTTCGGTCATTAACATAAGCCGCGATTTTCACTCTCTCACACGTAGCAAATAACGTCACTGCCGACCACGACCTTATGTGGGATAGATACGGCGTAGGCCATTACTTTGAGTATCATTTTTAATTTACACATAAAATTATACTTTTAATACGTTCTTACGAAAGAAGAGTCTCTATTCAGAAATGTTTCAATATACTAAAAATAGCTACCTCTGCTTTCTTCCTGACACATTGATATTGAACGAAAATGAAACACATAAATAAAATCTTAAATTACATTTACAGCTGAGTGTTTAATGCCAAAACAATGCAAGAGTTGTTTGAACGTCTCAGATTGAAATATATTTAGAATTAAACATATTTGTTTAGTATTTGTATTATAAATATGATTAGTAGATGAATAGATACATGTATGTGAACGACAAAAAAAAAATCAAAAGTGAAAATATAAACTTATTTTCGCTTTGATTTTTTTTTGTCGTTCCATAATTATATCCAAATCGTCACCTACTATCACCGTTCTGGCATTTTATGTAACGCTCTAAAAAAGATGCAATTATAGTATATATTAAAGACACGGGTGCGGCGGCGAAAGATGATTTGCAATACAAGGCTACTTTAATAGCTTCGCGCTGCTTTATCATCAAATTAACTGCCAGTGTCATAACCGCACCTGAAAGAAGACTCAACATTAAAGTGATGCAACAGCCTTCGAAAAACCATTGAACCCGCAGACTTAAAGCAAAATATGAGTAGATCAAATGACACGATCGAAAATAGTTTGTCCGGCCTGACGTAATACCTTCTTCCTAACTAAATTACAAAGATAAATTAATACTTGATGATAACTATCATTATGTATTTGAAGGCATGTCTACGAACTTTTCCCATAGGATAATGTCGTCGATATACGCAACTGTAATCAGAACGTACCAACAAAAACGGATCCGTCGAGACTCTGAGAGTTGATTAATGGCACATTGTTCCGTTCATGGGTTATTAATCAGGCCCATA
Organism: Monopis laevigella; assembly: GCA_947458855.1. Classification (NCBI taxonomy): domain Eukaryota; kingdom Metazoa; phylum Arthropoda; class Insecta; order Lepidoptera; family Tineidae; genus Monopis; species Monopis laevigella. The sequence goes on along the minus strand of OX381590.1, from coordinate 22,357,923 downwards.
TTTAGCTCGCTGCCACTTTGATGAATGCCAGCGTGAGCTGCCAATTGCCAACGTGGGACTTGCCAATAAGCTACCGTTTGATCTATGCCTGCATGCGTGTGTTACGGTTCGGTGAAACTATTTCGTATTTGGGAGAATTTATTAACTTTATCGTAAATCATTTTTATCCAATCATTTAAATATGTTATGGCTGCTATTGAAAAATTTTGAAATTTTTTATTGCATATAAAATATTTATGGCAATTCTCAACCACGTTACGTTTTATATAGGTTAACTGCAACAATAAAAAAGAAGCAGCAACATAAATATAATTTCCTTATTATGTATAATGTTATATTACATTATAATTACTGTAGTGGAGGTAGTTCTCTTTCAATAAGTCGGCGAAGTAAATTGAAATCCATAAAACAAGTGTCGATAAAATTTATTTTATTAATATTGCTTGTGTAATTTGAATATTATGCATAGTTATCGTTCTAAAGCGTTTCTTGTTCGATGCCCTTTTACTGGGCGGTTATGGTTCGGGATTATTATTTTATTATTGCATGAATGTTGTTGGCTCGCACCGCTCCCTGTCATAACAGTATAATGCGTGTTTTAACCATGGAAATGTGAATAACATGGTGGTGCTCTAAGGCTTAAATCGCTCATCTTTAAAATGTGAACAGAAGATGGCCACCATTTGATAAAGTTTAACCCAAAAAGTAAGAACAAAAATTGGCATAATTACTTCATGCTCATTCTACTTTACAAAGATTCATAAAGCCCTTCCCTATTATTCATACTACCTTGGTTATAAGTATTATACGTAATACTAATAGTTTAGTAATATTTACATTGACGTTGCTATAAAGCTGCTGTTTTTATAATAAATTATTGAGTAATTATTATGACTAATTAATTATTGCCTTACATTATATTCTTTTAATATTGATGTCATTATTATTGTTGATAAACTATTTATAAGGAATTAAAATTATAATTTTATTATAAAAAAAATATCCAAGTAATTAATTAAAATAAATAAGAAGGTATCGAACTAAACAACTGTGAACTTTACCTAAGAAAACATTATCATATAGGTTTATAGTGTTGATACACGACAAACGTGAGCCATAAATTTAATAGCCGTTTTCTAAAATTAATAATGCATAATTCTAATATAAAATCTTAATGACTGGCGAATAGAGCGATAAAATCTTAATTTATGGCCGAATCGGAGAATAAAAATATTCGATTATAATCTACAAATGGAAATCAATTAGGTATGAGGTTCTACGAGATTGGGCTCCATGCGTCATTCCGCCAGTTGTCATTCTTTTATTCATTTTATTATTGTGTGACATTTCATTGAATTCTTATTCCAAAGTATAACTTCAGTATACTTGAAGCTTTTTCTGTCTTTTGTGTAGAGACAAGTAAACTCTTCAATACTAAAAATAAAGCTATAAATTGTTTAATCCACAAAGAATTTTCAACTTTATTTGTAACAATAATAAAACACAATCTTCTATAAAATGGAATTAACAAACTTTAGCTATGTTTATAGCTGTTTAAAGCGATGCAATAAAATGTTTACAATCTATGAACTGAGCATATTGATGTCGCTAGATACGATCAAAGTTGGTTTTAAGGCGCATGCTCAGTAATAAAATTCTTTTTAAGGCATAACTGTTATGACCGCTATTAACTCCCTGTATAGTCCGCCGATGAACATTCTGGTACTCCTTCTCAACACTAGATGTCGTTTTTTGCCGTAATTACATTCCGCTTGTTTGATTGCTATTCACGTTATTTATTGCAAACGATGTAAGTAATTTAATGTTATGTTACAACCCTCCGTGACATGATGTTAAAATGGCAGCGGATACATAAAATTGTGGCTAGATGTAGACAAGTTTTTTTTTCAATTTCTAGATCAGCTTTATAGAATATGGTTAGCACAGAGTTCTGAATAAATACCAGTTGCTGTGACATTTTTTATACACATTAATATAAATAAACATAAAATATATCTATTATATTTTTAATAATACCATTTATAATGTCACATATTTATAAAGTTTAACGGACAATAATATGTTGTAAAGTTCCAAACAATAAAAAAAAACTTGAATTTTCTCCCTCTCGTACTTAATCTATGTAACCACCTAAAACTATTATCAAAGCTAACCCTATCGCTTTAATGACTGTGAAACAATAAATCTCAATCGAAAACCTTTTATCCGAAAAACTTTATATCTTTCGCTCTATGATTTTAAGTTTAGTTTAGCTTGGCAACCATCATCATATGTGCAAGAGTAAATTTATGGGTTTCAAGATGGCGGTTTTCAAAAGCGGCGGTGATTGTGTTTTTATAGCGCATTGTTTTATGAGTTATTGCTTATTATTGTGTTGATTGTCTGAAATTTTATATCACGCAATTGTTTCAATATGTACTGAAACCTCTACAATATAGCGTTGGTTAAGTGAATAATGTAATGTAATCACACGATGTAAAAATTAAAAAAGAGACATTAAGTGTCGTTGTACAATAGTGCCTGTTAATATTTATACCCTTTTGTGTTTTTTTTTCTGTGTTTTAATTTTTGGTGATCGTCTTGTCTTTCTGTTAATCTTTATGCATTTTTAGTTTGGACTACTTCTTCAAATAGGCACAATAAATACTTTTCTTATTAATAATATATTATAAAGTTTTTTTTTACTATTCATAAATACAATTGGTAAAAATATAATAAAAATTGTACTTATGCAAAAAATATACTATAAAATAAAATAGAGAACTAAAATATTTATTATATATAATTTAGAACTACAATATAAAATAGAGACTTTAATATACACACAAATACACAAAGGCAGTAACATACAAAAAAAAAAATAATAATCTAGATAAATATAAATTAACTAATTCGATATCACAATTTGAAAATGTTTTGATTTGGAAAGCCGCGTCGTCACACTCTCCCAGTCAACACAGACGCGGAGTCGGTCGTAAATACATCAGCATTGCACCTATCTATCATAATATATCTTCTGGCGGAGGTGTATCCAACCTAATTACTATATCTCAGGAAGGCATAAATCAGAACGCCGCCTGTGATCCGGTCCGTGCCATAAAATGCCAATGATATTCTAATTTATTGCTAAATTTATTGCCCCAAATATTCCCGATGGATAAATTTTAACCTATTTCTTCAATTGAAACTTTATATTAAGATCTTTGAAGAAATCGGTATTATTTTTAGCGATTTTGCATTTATAATTAGGAATAGAATGAAAATCTTGTAATTAAAAATAAAAAATGTTAAATAACTTATTCTGGAAAACTTAAGTTGATCATTAAAATCACTTAAAGAAGAAATATTATGTTTAAATGTTACATAAATATTATACGAACCTTTTTCAAAATATGTTTCTATATATGACTAAACATAACAAGCTCTCATTAAAGAAATAATAACCAACTAGAGTAAGTAGGTATTCATTAAAAACACATCAATTATTAAACAAAATGTAGCAACAATTTATTAATGACTTATTATTAGTAGCAGAAATCATCTATTCGTGTAGCGACGCAATAGTTTTTTTAACCACATTCGTACATACATATTTATCGAGTACGAACATCAGTATTCAATGCCTGTGTAAATCATTTTATTATAGTTTAATTAAGTCAATAATTACATGGTTTTGCCGTCCCGCGTATGTGTGAACATAACTTGGCGTGCGTTTCTTTGAATCAAGAATTTTGTGGAGGGACCATGGGTTTGTGTTAGGTCCATATTATACTTATATAAAAAAAAATCTTAAATTTTGTTGTAATAATATTAATCCGGTGGATACATTCAAAATACTCGTACATTACAAAATTCCAGACAAACTAGCAGTTTCAGTCTATAGACCAGACATACTGGTACACTCTCGGCGCTTGAAGAAAGTACATAATTAAGTCGAACAAATAGTTTGATCTCACAAGTTAAATTACTAGAAACGGTTTTAAAACTCAAATTTATGTAGTGGAAGTCGGTGCCAGAGGAATTCCAGCAAAGTCTTTGCATCGTCTATTGAAGGACCTTAGCCTTCCGAGATCAGCTGTCGGAACCTTTATGGAACGTGTTTCCAAGATGGTGCTAACAGTATCATATATAATTTGGTTGAATAGAGAGGGTAGTACCGCGAAGTTGATTAAAGGCCGTAGCCTTTAATCAACTTCGCGGTCTCAAGTCCGGGAACGCTGCAGTTCATACCATACCCCTGCCTTCCAACCACGCGATGGACCCGGCACCCGCACGGAGAATCCATGGATGGCTAAGAACATTGTTTCTCCCTAATTAACAAATTTCGATCATGTATTTCATTAAAGTTTTGAGAATTATGTGATAAATAATATTTTCTTTAAATGTCCAATGCATGGCTACCCTTTCTCTAGAATGTAATTCAGTTGCAACTACGCGCGATCTTATTATAGATAATTGTAGAATTGTGGAGTAATTATTCTTATCGTACGTAGTATATGATTGCGTTTATAAAATGATCTAACGTATCAAAGTAATTGCTCCTTGATTTAATGCCACCTTTGATTGACATGTTTATACCAAGCAACATAGAATCGTTCGAACGTTTACTTTAAGCTGCTTCAATATTTAAATTACTCTATTTAAAGAGTAAATTTTAGACTACTTATTTATTATTATCTAAAGTATTGTAGCTATAAAAAATACACTTTGTAAACGAGGAATTGTCTCTAGTACCTACTAAAGTATTATCATTAAATTATTTATGTATTACTCAATAGTGTTGTAAAATATTACAAATCTGTTATCATCAATAATATTTTTAGCTTTGTATGTTTTGCCTTCAAATAAATTATAAAATAAATTAATAACATTTGTCGTGTCTACCTTTTTTGTTGCAATTATATCTGACATGACATCAATAGCAACAATAAATTGTACGTTAGTCACGTCTATTGGTTCCAAGTTCTTAATGACACGTAAAGAACAACAAATCCAACATAATAGTGTGGAATTGGCAACAATGTGCGAGCAGATGAGTCGAGCCAGTCGTCTGCAAGTGACGCAATAATCTGCGGAACGAATGGCATCATCCCACTAATGCCTCCTAATATATGGCCTTAACGACTACTCCATTAATCATTTTATCTGCGACACAAAAAATTGCAACTTCTCGTTTTAGGGTCAGGCGGAAGTCTACCAGAAGTATTGTGTTATTTGGATTACGTTGGTATGGTTAGGGGATTTGAAGTATGGTTAATTTAATCTTGATATATCGTTTGGCGTTACAATAATAATATGTTGGGGTGATTTTATTGTATCAATAAAAGGGAATAAATTGTCGACATTTATTTGGATAAAATCGTTGTCAATCGTTCAATTATTTATATTTTTTTATTTTCTGTTATTTTTTTATGTATTTAAGTGATGTTTAAGATCGGTACTTATTGATTTATTTTTTGTATTCCTTTAACAAAAGTCGTAAGAGTTATAGTAACAGAAAACTAATTAACTTAACCGTTGTTTAAACATTAACTTAACCGGCCCTATTATAAATAATTTAATAATCATAAACATAGTTTTAAATTTAAGTACATAGGTAATTAGTTATTTTCTGATGTTTGTATTGTAAGGTCGTTTCAATTTATTTGCATATACATTATGATGATAATTAACTAGTAATTAACACCTCAATATAACGATTTTGCAAGAGCAATTAGAGGTGCAGCCTCCAGACGTCGTCGTAAATATTATTAATTGATGGAGAACTTTAGAAATCAAAGAGGAGTTGGAAATAGTCTAACTGCTGGAGATAAGACATTCATTAAAATAAACTGACAATTATTGTGATCATGTTAAAAAGCACAATATCAGATTAAATAATAATACAAAAAAAGTTTTTTTTCGGAGACTACTTGTTTATTATACTTTTTTTTTGTGAGCAACACTAAAGTTTGATTAGATTTATCATAGAACACAATGATATCATAGAATAAAATGTTACTCAAAATATATGAAAAATAATACTCAGCATAAAAAATATATTTTTTATTCATTTTCCCTAAAAAATATTATTTTGTTTATAATATAAAATTCCCAAAAAAAATATTATTAATACGAGTATTAATTTGTAGGAAGGTATGAAAAGGAATAATAATATTATTTTCTTTGTTACTTTTTAAACTTGTTGTGGTGTATAATATTATGTTAGCAAGTATCATATTGATATTTTATAATATATGTAGAATATCTGTAACTTTGATAGTCTTTGAGCCCCGATAGTTATTTCTCAGTAAAACACCAATAAATCATAATCTAGACGTTGGCCAGTTTCTTACAGTAATTACGCGCGGGTAGACGCGGACACATTCTTGTGCGGATACCTACATCGCTTACCGATTTTTTTGCACCACTTTAGTGGAACGGAGAGTACGTTATGCTATCAGTGCCAGTTTCACTGTACCAACTTGTGAAACTCTTTATAAATCTATACAAACTCGACGAGCTAGCGGTTGGTTCGGTAATACAATTAGTTACGACGCGGATAACGCAGAAATAAAAATATACTCTGGGTACCCTGAAACCGTCTAGCGGACGCTTTATTTTTTTTAATGTATTGTGTATATACACGGTGAATTTAAATGTGTGTACTTTGGGCTAATATGATATTCTACTGATCAAAACGAACAACTTTTCCCATGGAACCATGTGTCGCAAATGAAAAAAATTTTGTTTTCCCTATACAAATTGGTCATTTTAACATTACTAGTTTGTATGGAGAAGGCAATTTTTTTTTTCATTTGCGATACATGGTTCCATGGAAAAAGTTGTTCGATTTGATCAGCTGAACCTCATATTAGCCCAAAGTACATCTTTTCAAAGTCACCCTGTATATACACAATACATTATTTAAAAAAATAATTAGAAAAAAAAATTGTATCTCATTTTTTTTTACTTTAAACGTAACTTTATTTTATTAAGTTACATATATATAAAACTTTAATAAAATAAAGTTACGTTAAGTAACTTTATAAAATAAAGTTACGTTTAAAGTAAAAAAAAATGAGATACAATTTTTTTTTCCACACAAATGAAAGAATGAAGCTTTTTTTTATGATGTCAATGTTTTCGTAATCCGACATCCGGCGATCTCGGCGCCTTTGAGCCAAACTAATAAATACCTCATCTGTGTAGTCACAAAGTATTATCGCGTCAAGTAATATTAGCACTTGTTGTGAGATGGTAATCGCTATAAGGCCGTTTCCTGCGCCGACTCCGCCTGACGTAGCGGCCGGGACTTAACGTCTTCCGAGAAGTTTATTCTGTAGATGCGACACATTTTATTGTTACACTTGTGATTTGGTTTTTTAAACAGTACTTTTAATAAAAAAATAATGTAATTAAACATTGAGAAATTTAAAGAACACTTATTGGCAAAAACTGGTTATAGTTATAGTAATGTATATATTACTCGTAATGCAAATTTATATTATATTTTATATACTAATATTATAAATAGGTAAATTTTCTGAGGTTGTAGGGGCTAATCTCTGGATATATATACTGAACCGATTTTAGTCTTGGAAATATATTTTAGTGTTGGATAGCCCATTTATCGAGGAAGGCAATATAACATCACGCTACGACTAATAGGAGCGGAGCAACGATGAAAACTGTTGGGAAAACGAGGAGCATTTGTTACTTTTGAGAGCTTCAACGGTTAAAGTTACGCAGACCAAGTTGCTCGGGTACCTAGTAAAAAATATAGCCACATTATTTAGCCGGCAGTGGCGCAAAAAGGTTTATTTGTGTAACATGCCCAAAAAATATAACTAGTAAACGTCTTAACATTGTTTTATGTCTCATTTAAAAAAATCGTGTACATCCTCATGTTGTGCAGCAGCTGAAAATACCTATACTAATGCTCGTCTAAATTATGCATTGGAAAAAAGGACCATGCATGTTTTCTCCAGAAAATGGACCATGCATATTTTCCATTTGGAGTTATTTTTCCTTTATTACATAATTATTTTATAAGTAATATTTTACAATCAGCTTTTGTAACTATATACCTAAGATGTTATGTGATCATTCCTCACAGAGTTATTGTAAAGTTAGGCAGAAACCTCTGTAGCATCTACGTATGTGTTCACAGTGTTGTTAACACTTGCCCGCAAGCATTAAGCTGTCATAACACTGGCGAAGAGGATTTCACGCCAGTCGAGCTCTGTCAGCCTCCAAGTGTATCGTCACGCCGCTTACTGCCTGCGGGGTAGACAGACATGTTTGTTTGATACGCTTTTACTTTGAGAAATATCACGGTGTAATTTATTTTTAAAGAAAGTAATCTTGCGGATTATATCAATACTATATTTTAATCTTTAACACTATATGCACTTTTAATTTAAATATTTTATGATGTCAATTTTAGTGTCAGATTGTTTCCTTGGCGCAAGTCAACGGTTTCATGCAATTTCTAACAGGCACATTTATTACTTAAGTATTTAAGAGTGCGACATGGCTGAACAAAAATTATAATTGTTCTATATTTATCTTTTATTTTATTGCATTCATTTTATGTCGAGGTGGTGGTCTCCATTCAGGGTGCGGTCGCGAAATGAGCAACTATTTTGATGTTAACGCCAGGAATACTCACAATGCATAGACATACTATGCATTTTTTGTGGCCACTATATCCTAGATGAAAGGTTACATAACAGAAAGATCAGCTTATTGTCAGTTGGATACAGAGTCCATACATGTTGCATTTTACATTACGTAAAATAAAAATCGGTATAGATATTTTGACGTATATAACATCCTACTCCTATGCCGTATAAAATCAAATTAATATATGTATGTATGTATCATCACGGGTGCCATACGGCGCCCGAGACCGCCTAGACGGCCCCAGGGTACCCAGCGGAGGGGTTTTAATCTCGTCGTAGCCGATGGTATGAGTCGTTGCGATGTTTTGAATAGACTCAATAACCCATCTATAAACAGTTTCACAAGTTGGTATAGTGAAACCGGGACCGACAGCTTAACGTGCTCTCCGAGGCACTATAGTGGTGTTGTCAAACAAATGTACATATTTTTTTTTTATTAAAAGCTCATTGGTACACATCGGGATTCGAACCAGGGACCTAAGTGTTTTTAAGTCCAAGGTCTAACCAACTAGGCCACCACGTATAAAATTAATATATAATATATATATATATATATATTAATTAGATAATCGGTATTTATGATTAAATACCGATAAAAATGTAATAAAAAAATATATAGAACCAACAAAATTGAACCACGAATTTGTTATAAATGTAATTAAAAAGTTCTAACGGTGATTAAAAGATGGAATGTTAGATTGTTTTAAGCATTAGTCGAGATAATAATAACTCGACCTGACTCTAAAATATTCTGTAAATAAATTTGTATAAATTAAAAAGAGATATTTAACCGGATATGCGGAATTTGATAATAATCTAAAATGTGATGTTACACACCAAATAAATATACCAGATGATGATAGGATTAGGAATCATATTAATTAACCAAACCCGTAATTATTGCCTTTCATTAATTTTAAATGAGAAAAACTAACTAACATAATCATAATACAAATAAATATAATATAATTATGTGGGACAAATTACACATATTTCTCTGGTCACAGACTGAGCTCTAGGCTTGTACTATGTGTACCAGAAGCAACTATATAATATATTTTATAAACATCCAGACCATGAGTAACTGAACAGAAAAAAAATCCTAATATTTTGTTGCTATGGGTGGGAATCGAATCCGCTACCTCCGAATACAACGTCAAAGGCGCAACCACTATAGTCTCCGGAGGCTGTCTTAAATAATTCTAAATAAATAATCGATAATCTTAATGATTAGCTGGTAGATAATGCCTAAGGAATTAAGTTCGCCTTTGTTTAAATAAATAATAAATACCATCACGGGTGCCTATTTGACTCCCGAGAACCGTTTAAACGGCCTCAGGGTACCCAGCGGAGGGATTAACCCGTCCTCATTTCGCCGATGGTACTCGGAGGCAACACCTAACAAGTGGCGAGCTTGTTGTGGTGTTTATGATGAAATAGCCTCGTTGTATAAAGCGGTCACCCATCCCAGACCGGCCTTGTTGTCATATGCTTAATCTTGTTATCAGTTGCGCAGTGTCTTAACCACTAGGCTGGGGGCCGCCTTTGTTTACTGTGCAATAAATTATCTAAATAAATAAGTAATTCATTAACACTATTTGGTTTAAACTAGATAAAGGTTCTTCGCGTGACACGAAAAGTTATAAAAAACCAATATCACGCTTTTTAATATCCATAATAAGGAAATGTTAATTTAAAGTATTAACACACTGATATATTGCTCAGTGGAACTAGCTTATCGAGAAGTAGAAAAAATCTCACGCATCAGTGGATACGTTCCGATCCACTTTATAATGTTATACTAACATGTCTATTATTGGCCGGGATATAGATTATAGAGGGCACATATAATATTACTATTATTGGAATTTATATTTAGAATTTAGAAATAAAACAAATAGAAAGCTTAAATTGTAATAATATCACAGGAGTTTATAATCAGATGATTTTATTCTGGTTCCAACTAAGCCCTTTCATCACCGCACTTAATTTCCCTAGAAAACCTGGTAAGGTTTTCTTAAAACAAAACATTTAACGTTAACTGAAATATTTAGCTTTTTTTTAAAGAGGCCATTGCCGCTGCATTCTAATTCTTACATAAATGAGGGTATACTCCAATAGTCACTGATGATCTGCTATTTGGTTTTCTGCCTATAATTAGATACCTACAAATTATTTATCTTATTTATAAATTATAAGTTATTCGTTAATTTGATATTTGAAAGTAGCCAACCTATCAGAATAACAGTTTTAAGTAAAAAGTATGCTTATTTGATATTTATTTTACAAATCGGCTAATAAAATTATATTTTGTATTACTATTTATTTCAGTAACTTTAGCCAATAATCTTTTACTTGTATTTTTATAAGAGCGCGGCAAGTGGCCGTACCTCACCCGATACAAATACAACATGAAGGTCCAATAGTGAACATAACCTTAACAAATGATTCCTCTAAATGTTCGTAGGCTAAAACTAATATTTGATTATAAAAACGAGCACAGAACACATTAGTGTATAAAATTAATAAATCATTAGGTTTTTATAGTTTGTTTAACGATTTGATTTTGTTACCACCACAATCAACAATAATTAATGTGAATTTTAATTTTAAATGCTAATTTACCAACTTTTTATGAATTAGATGTACATATGAAACCTAAAAACGATTAATTACAATATATTAAACAAAGCTTTGAATTTAGTTATAAGGCAATTATTGATGATAAAAAATAATAAACAGAATAAAAAACATAATAAAACAATAGCTCCTTTATACATAATATGTCATTCTGGACAATAAATTATAGTTATTTTAAAACCAGTAGCGGTTTATATTTGGAGTCCATCAACCTTCGCTCAGGCGCTTTAAGCATTGTTAATTACAACACCGTTTTATGTTCACACTAATTGTTATTTATTTCGTATATAAATTTGCTAAATTTGTTTAATTATCTATGCAAATAATTTCAGTTCAACGACCTTCGTATTTCTGTTTTCATTTAAGTACATTTTTATATAAAACATTATCTTTGACCCGTTTTAAGATGAGCAATAAAATTTTATTGCGAATAAAATTCTTAATTCGATTTTCTCGATGAAGTTATCAAAAGAAATGTATAACTGTGTTACCCTAAAAAGGGTTCTATAATTAAGTTTTAAAGTTGATAAGTTTAAATTTATGAATTCGCTTACAGGGGTCAGGCTAATGTGTTTGGGTGATTATGGACTCGGAGGTGTGATTTAATAATTAATATTTTTCTTGTTAAGTGACTGCAGATATTAAGATAAGTAATTCTGCGAGAAAAGTGGAACTCATTGAGTCACCAAAACCCGTTCAGTTTTGAAAGTTGTCAACCTGTCAGAATATATCTGTCGACTAAATTAAACGGTAGAGACATGTCTGTCTATATTCAGTTTTTGTTATATTCAATACATCGATTTATATTCACTAAACAAATAATTATTAATAGTATATTAGATTTGGCAATTAATACTGTCGCTTGATTAGCTGACAGTGACAAACAATATTTTTCTTTGTTTGACCGAAACTTGTGTTTTTTATGTTATTTTTCATAACATCAAATATTTTTGCAATTTGGAAGCGGGACTTTTTTATAGACAAATAAGTATAGTTTGACGGGCAGAGCTGGGCCGACAATAGTTATTTTTTATACGGACATACAAGATTGTCATGCTTTATACAGTCTGTTCTAAATATCAAATATTATTGGCTTTGAGAACACAAATTATATCTTTGTCTCTTTATTTTCCCGAAACATCGCAGAGGACAATTATTATTACCCCTATGTTGGAAAGCATTCTTAAAGTGTTTGGCAATAATATCATAATAACTGCTCCAATTAGTTTTAATTAATTATTTCAATCGGATCGTAATCGCATCGTGGGTACACGCTATTTTTTGACAATTTTGTATAAGCAATTGCTTAACATAATACGAAATGTGTCAAATTAAGCGATTGTGGTTCTATTACTATGCGAGTAAACTAAATCATTTGTTCATTCGAGACTATGGATATTCCTAAATGCACCTCGCTAGCTATTTTCCCCACTCCCCATTGAGCTCTACCATCTACAGGTAATTAAATAATTATAAAAACACACGACAGCGGTTTATAAAAGTAAATTAATGGTGTAAAAGTACAGTGCACAACAAAACCAGACTGTCTACTTTAGTTTATTGATGATAATTACACTTACCTATCTCAATTTGTGAGGTGATTATGACTCTAACGGCGGACTGTCACGCGAGAGTGACACAAATGTCACAAGGTTTTTTAATGGTGCCTAAGTTTATTGTCTTTCGTGTAAAGAATTATATTAGTGTTTTAGGGTTTACCTCTTTAGGACTGTGTTATATCTTAAGAACTGGTAAAGGTATAATGTTGAAATTTGGAATAGTAGTACATCTTAATGTGCCTAAACTATCATATTTAAAAAGAAAAGCCTTCAGACAGCATTTGAGAAAAATTTAATTATTATCTTAATAATCATTTAGGATTAAAGTTTCAATTAGATAATTTCAATTTTCTTTCATAATAAATTACTCAAAAATAATGTGTTACAATAAAGACAATCTATTGGTATACTCACGACCAAATAACCTAAGGCATTTAGTGAAAATAAACAAATATCTACGAGTAGGTATGCGTTGTCAAAGCAAACAATTTTTAAGGAACGACATTGTTAAATTATTTAACCCCAAAGTTTTCTAATGAATTGCACAGCGTATAGCTGGATATATACAGGCCAAAGTTTAAAAGGTTCTTCCTTAAATATTTAAGACTTAAAAACAATAATATTTATTGTAAGTTACAGCCTATTATCTAATATCTGGTACAGCTAATAAAAAAAAATGTTTTCATCTCGCGCACCAATATAATATAAACCTTTAAGGGTTTCCGTTGGTGTATAATATTCCTCGTGCGGCGCAATTGGCCTACAGATAGAGACTATGAAGTGTAACTTGTCTTAAATGCATTTAATGAGCTGAAAAACATATGCGTAAAATGAAATAAAAAAACCAATTAAAAACAACTTGTACAGTCAACTACCGATAGATAGAACGAGTGATACATGGCAATATTAATTACCTACGAACAAATCGCATATTTTGCGATCGTCGAGGAAAAAACACGAGCTCCGAGCAAAAAATGATTTAAGCTGGACGTCATATTCTCGATTTATCGACATGTAAATCATTTTAATTGGTGCCCACGGACATTTGTTAGTTTAATTGGCAGATCCGAACATTTTTCATTTATTCCACGACTCGATATTGTGGCCGACTGTACCTTCTGCCACAGAATAAATTTATCCGTATTTATTTAGATTATGTACTGAGAATTTTTATTGGATTTGATATAGGAAAATGATTGTGTATGTACAAAAAACATGGGGTGTGCTGTAAAAAATATCAGCAAGAATTTACAATTACACGGTAGAGCTATTCGTTTATAGACGATCGTAATTTTTAAAGGTTTTCCAAATTGAAATATTGTTATGGTTCAATTTTTAATGGATACAAACCCAATTTAATATTTTGGTGTAGTTAACGATGGAGAATGTATCTTGTATTCGGTTTAAATCATATATTCTGATATGGATTTTAAAATATACATATGTTTTACATTCCACATGTAAAGAAAAATAAAGATTATTATTTTTATGTATCTAGCTATTTTTGAGTAGGTACGCACTTAGCTAGTAAAGCAAATAGGTCGTATATATAATATACATATATATAGAAATTAAACTTATTGTTATATTTAATTATATCGACCAATGAATTATTAAGAGTTTTGTATAAAGAAAAGCTGCCCTGTATAATTGTACCGAGTATATACATATTCAATACAATTTTTATTTTTATTGAAAATGAAAAAATAATCATTTATATCACATTTGTTTTACAGCACCATTATAGAATGTCTTGGAGAACATGTTAAGCTATAGGTCCCAGTTTTATTATACCTACTTGTGAAACTTGTTTATAGAGTGGATTTAAAAAACGCTACCCACTTGATGGATAAGAATACTATCGGCTACATCGAGGTTGGAATAAAACCCCACTGCTGGGTATCCTGAGGCCGTCTATGCGGTCTCGGGTGCCGTAAGACACCCGTGATAAAAACCGCTACGAGCTACCCACTTGATGGATAAGAATACTATTGGCTACATCGAGTTTGAATAAAACCCCACCGCTGGGTATCCTGAGGCCGTCTATGCGGTCCCGGGTGCTGTAAGACACCCGTGACTTATACATTTAATACGAAGCCTGAATAGGCATCATAATTGATAAAACCAGCACACACAACACAGTTCTAAGTGCTGGTTGTATTCATTCTCGGACCTAAATACTTCTTACCATCAGGTGGATGTAAGGTAACATGCCAAGCCCTATTAAAAAGAAACGAGCTTTTAAACAATAGAATAATGTACCAAACCCCCAAAGAATTATCCAGCGTAAATATAGAGTTTTGCAATATGTGAAGTACGTGGCAATGGTGAGGTGTAATTATGTGTAGTGAAGGTGTAATTATCGACACTTACGCAGCCAGCCACACAAAGAACGCATAAATCCTTCTTCAAATAAGGCAAAAATTTACACCGACAACCGTCAATCATGTCACTCTGTTTCCATTGGACCAGTCATTCAAATAAAATATAGGTAAAATAATAATATAGGTAGATGAGTACTCTTTAAGAAGTCAGATAATAAAAGTTATACATGGTCTTTATTTTCAATCTTCAATTCTTCTCTACATTTTAATTTTTAAATCACTAAACAGAAAATCTATAGCATGAATTACACATTTTTACAATAATTAACATTATTACTAGTGTGGGCGATACAGGGATTGGGTTTAGTTGTGGGAAAGAAAGATAAATAAATATGAAATAATGGACTGTATTAATAATGAGGAACTAACCTAAATAACGTAAATATCCACCACAGATCCAAACCTTCACGACAGCTGCCAAAGAACTACTTGTAAACATGTAAAAATCAGTGCGACATGAAGGATTGTATATATGGCAGTTAAACTTATTATAATTAATACAAATATGTGGCCGGTATCGCCGACAACTAGTCATTGGAAATTCTTACTAGTGATTGCAATTATGCCTAAACTTTTTTTTATATTCTCAGCCTTTGCTGCAGCGAAGCCAGCACACTGTGAGGTGTTATGCTAGTAACTGACGGCAAGAGTGTCAGAACATGTAGCATCCCATAACAATGGCGACAGGCATAATTTAAACTTAAGAAATATATATAAAATTTATTTTCCTTAGGTTAAAATGCAAAAAACTAATAAATGTTTTGTCATTAACAGTATAAGGTTATTTAATAAATTACCTAAAAGTATTATAGATTTAAGTGAAATAAAGTTTAAAAATTGTATAAAACAAACATTAATCCATAGGGCTTACTATAGAGTTAATGATAAAGATGTCTGGACCTGTTCTGATCTGCAATTGAGGTCTCACAACTAGTATTGCCTTTTCAAATGAGTACCCTAGTAGGTATGTTAAATCTGATATTGTAATAACTTATTATTACTTAATTTATTTTTTATTATATTTAAATTTTATCTTTGGATAAGGTATAAGATATACCTTAGACCTATATACCTGATTACTTATTTATATTATACAGGTACTCTGTTATTATATATTATTATTTAGTAAAGTGCCTGTACTCTTTAGTATTTGCAGTTCTGTACATTGGTACAGCAACCAATTGCTAAACTGTTAAATAATCTGCCATAGGGTGTTTTGCGCATGCTTTTAGTAGGGTTAGAGCATTTTATGTATGCTGCGATATGCTCATCAATGGCTAATGGCAATGGCAACAACTACAAACTCAATGGCTATATTCCTCTGTTAGTTTGTGTGAAGCACCAGAGTTTTTTACTTGCTGGTACCTTTTTCTCCAGGGTGTCTCCGGAGGGATCGACTTTACAACTAGTGTTTACGCCCTTAAAGATACCGATCCATATAACTATGTTAATGCGATTGATGGTCATTTAAAAATATCATGATACAGCCAATATAATGATAATATAAGAACTAATATTTAAGGCGTGGATACGGTTGGTAAGGTCGGTCGCCTCTGTGGCACCCTTGTATGGCAGATGATAATCGGTAGGTCAATGGAATCAGCTAACCACCTAGTCTTACACTAGTTGGTTATGTAGCGTGTGTTCGGTTGGTTGGTTTTTTTAATACTTTTATTTATGACACATTTTAGTTAATGGTTATATATATATAGCAGCCTAACCAAACGCACTCTAGACCTTATTGTTAAAACTTTTTTTTTTTTTTTGACTATTCATAAATATCTGTAAAGATTTACATTAAATAAATAATATTTGATTTGATTTGATTGAACATTTGCCTTGGCTCCATGGCACCAGAGACATTCCGTCAAGCCTCTTTCCATCGTCGCGGTGACAATATCTATATCCTTTTATCGAAAGTTCCGCACCCTAAGCATATTTCACTCTCTCAAAGGTTAGCTAATGAAAAATGCCTAAGGCATTAAGCTCGCCTATGTACAATTTTGTGCAATAAATAATTTTAAATAAATAAATATATATATATATTGTAATTTGTAATTATGTTTCTTAAATATATTGCAAGTACAACTATTTTACATATTAAAGTTCTTGAAAATTTTATTTCCACAATGCTTAGGAAACAAAAGAAACTAATAGGATATTTATTAATTATAATTAAGCGGTCTTAAGTAGATTTCATGATATACTTTAATTAATAAAATCGAGTATGACTTTTAAGTTTTTAAAAAATCCATAATATTTAGCATATTAACATATTTTTATTAACATAAGATAACATTTTGCAGTTTACTTTACTCACTTTTTTTATCGCATTTTCTGGTCGTCCGGAATTATCTCGGGGGTGAATGGGAACGCGCACCAAAACATGCGTCTGCGCATAGAATGGCAGTATCGCGTGTGTAGACGCCATAACGGAGATGAGAATGGGGTTCGGTAGACAGGCCAGTCCTGCGGCGGTTTTTACCTAAATAATATACGTGGTGGCCGAGTTGGATAGATTTTTGACTTGAAAAATACCAGTTATTAACTTGGATTAAAACAAAAAGAAAGATTCTTTAGGAACGTTAACTTAGAACTACATTATATAGATGCAAAGACCGTCAAGTGACCTAGTCTAGTAGGTTTTAGTCTGTGGGTTCATCGTTTTTTCGGAAACTACTGCATCGATTTATTGTTGACAGGAGACAATCGAGGTGGTCCTCGATAATAAATCGATGCAGTAATCTCCTGAACCCACAGACTAAAACAACATGACTAGGTCACTAATGGATTTACATCTGTGTGCAAATCTATTCTAAAAAAACGCCTTCTCCATACAAACTTTAAAATGTTAAAATTACCAAATTTTCAATTGCGACACATGGAGCCATGGAAAATGTTATTCCATTTGATCAGCGGAGCCTCATAGTAGCCCAAATACAGCCTCCCAAGACTCCTCTGCATGTACATTACTTACATTTAAGTTCCTTAAATGCTATGTATTAAATAATAATAATTACATTATTATTATAATTTTTCTTGTAAAACGTAATCTTATATACGAATTATATTGTGTTTTTGTAATATTTACTTCACAAATTTAGTTTTTTATAATAATATTAATAATAAGGCCTAATTTAAATAAAACATTTCTTTTAATTCCTCCTTTGCTGAGCACGTACCCACAATACTTAAAGCATTGCTCTCCGAATTTCTAGCGATAGGCCTTGGTCTCCAGAAGTCATCTGGAGACCAAGGCCCAAATGTTTCCAATGAAAACGCGAAACTCATAAGATTTACGTATTTATCGATTTTCCTATTTTGGGCTAACAGTTCTGCAGCGCCGGAGGATTTAGACGTCATGTTTATATATTATGTTTTATTTATGTACATCTATACCTCAAGAATGTTTAAGAAGTATATCCTTCAAGTAACAAATTCTTAATAAATAATATCATTAACAATAAAAATAAACATCACTGTCTAAAGATAATAATTATGTTACTTTTAAAATGAGATTATAACAAAAACGTGAATACTGTGCGCAAAATGTACCTCGTACACGAGTAAGGAGAGCGGGCGAACGTTGTACGATTCTCGGAATCATAACCATTAATAATTATCTTCATAAATTAATACATAACCGCATTAATTATAAGTACCAGAAGAATGTATTAGATTTGCATTTAGAAGTCATAAATATCATGTCGCGTACAAAGTTAACGGCATAAATATCAGGTTTTTTGCAAAACGTCCGGTGCGATTCTATTAATTTATGGATTAAAATGCTTCCTTCGTGTCCAGTAATTAATTTCATAGGTAATTATGAGCTCTACCTCATTTGCAATATTGGTAACTATCAATTATATTGCTTATTTATGTTTTATATACCTACAGTATTTTTTTTTAATAAGTAAAACCAACCATTGCCGCTCTAAAGCCTAGTTTTTTTTATTTGATATATTAGACAATCTTATAACAGCCTAAAGTCAACTAAGTATTACACAAATGTACAATGTTATTTTAAAATAATAGCTAAAATGTATAAGCAATAACATTTTTCTTTATTGTGGATCGTAGGCTTACAATAAATTAGGTCAGCTATGTCCTACCCTTGACATTGGCATTTACGACAAAGCCTCTCTCTATCAGGGAAAATGATTGTCTCTGATGTAGGTTCTACCTAGGTATGAATTTCACTTTAAAACAGTCTTATCAGAGTTGTGCACGCGATTTTAAAGTCTTGCTGGATAACTATTTATAAATACATTTTATTGTTCCTTGTACAGTATTTCACATGACTTAAACGCCCAATTAGTAAATTATTAACATACTTTAGCATCTGTTTTCCAACAGGGGTCGAAGCTACCCCCTTCCTGACTAATTGCCAAGTTTAACGCGAACGGGTTAATTTAAGGAATCAACGAACAAAACCCGCCGCCACTGACAGGTTAAGTGGTTTCGGTCTACGAGTGACTGATGACCCTACATTTGTCTTGTCTATGAAAACAAAGGTGGATTAGATTTGAACGACCTAAACTCATTATTAAATGGATTCAGTTTGGTTTGTAGTTTTACTTATAGTGATTGTATGGGCGCTAGGCTTGGAAGTATGAATAATATAAAAGTGCTATAAATAAACATAATAAATAACTTGTAAACTAGAAATAATTTATCAATATGCATCTGCCTCGCACTCATTTAAATCTACATTTGGGACATATTTATCAGATCTTGTTTATTTGAATTTTCCAAAGAAATGTCAAACATTGCCGCCAAATTCTCTTCTCACTTCTTAAGCATTGACTTGTTATAATAATTGTTGTTCTCCCCTTTTGTTCACTCGTGTTTTTAATCCTTAAGACACTTCCATATTATACATAATTTCATAGTGCTGGGTAATTGCCTAAAGTCTTGCTGTTTGGCTAGTTTGGTTTGTTAGTATACGTTTATGCTATACAAAGGAACTCATACTACTAGCCTACATACTTCTATCACAATTCAGTTATTTTTTACTACATTTGTCAACTTTGTTTCTTACTGCTGTGTATAATTTTTTAGTATAGGCTTATGACAAAGAGAGATTCTCACAATAGAGTTAAGGAGTCAATCGTAAAGCCGCAGATGATCAGAAAGACTCACTATTTCAATGACCAGTAAAAAAGTTTGTAATTTGGTTTAATATAATAATTATGTGTAGAATTAAATTTAAAATTATTTGTTGTAATTGCTATTTGTATTCAGCCTTGGACCTTCATATTGCTTTCCATCCGGTATATGAGAGGTCACATGCTGCACTCCCATAAATATAAATACCATAATATTATATACGTATATGAACCCTAAAAGTAGGGAGCTCTTTTGTAATTACACGATTTTCTAGAACTACTCAATTAGATGCCTTCACGGCGCTATCTGATCTTTTAGGAATTATATTCTGGACTCTTTAAAGTGTCTGGTAAATTTAGGTTTAAGACGTTAGACCACTTTATATTAATATCTTCTTGGATTCTCAGTTTATATGGTGCAGGCTTTAGTGAAGTAATATATTGACTTGCCTCTGCCTGTCCAATATTCTGACTAATATCAGAACTTACCTTCTTCTTCTTTAATTTAAGAGCTAGGCTCTTGTCGGTGGAGCAATAGCCACTCCTATATTCTTCTCAACTTCTTGTCCCCTTTCCTCTTCCCCTTTTTCGTTCAATCTTTCCTTCTATTATCATTTTTATATAGGCGTCATTTAGTATAAGGTACCCAAACATCTTGCCCCTTCTGTTTTATATTACTTCCAATAATGATCTTTTCTCATTTACCATTGTCAACACTTCTTTATTCATCTTCTTCTCTGTCCAGCTGGTCTCTCCATTCTTCTCCAATACCACATTTCAAACGCTTCCAGCCTCTCTATCTTTCTGTATTAAAGTCCACGCCTCGCAACCATATAGCGCTATACTCCATACATAAATTTTAATTAGTCTTTTCCTTTTTTTGTTTTCAATTTTGGATCTAAACAGATTGGCTTTGAAATTACCTAGATTTTTTGATAAGAACTTACCTACTTCACTAAAAACTATCCCAATGTAAACACATGGTTTACATTACATAACATCCATGATGCATTTATATCCTTTAAAGTGACAGTCACATCGTGAAGCACCAAATGTGTCATGTTACTTGTTGTTTCCATCTCCACTGCAGCACCTCCTTGGTTGGTGGCATGGAACAGACCCAATTAATTATTTCCAGAAGGTAGTTGGTAACACTGGCCTGTCGTATATTTTCCCGCCACTTGCGCCATTAATCTTGGGCTATCGGTACGATCGCGCGGTGATTATTTAACCTGGGCTCGTGGGTTTAACATAAATTAACTTTGCGTCGACATTATAATATTCTACCTGTGTTAAAGTCGACAGTTAAGGCGGTGGCCTTACTTCAACATAAATTGATTTGAATTTAACCTCCTTTTTGTAACTCAGCAGTAAACGAATAGCTTTTTATTGCTCGCAGATATTAATTCCTTCGTATACGCTGTACAATTGATAAATTCTGGGGTAAAGAAGATTTTAGATGAAGACTACGTCCCGGCATGCGTACCCGGTGTGCTCCCTGAAACAAAATGGAATAATAGACTGCCAAGGTGGCTGACGAATGGTTGTACCAAATCGTGATATACCGAAATCAATAGCTTGCTTTGGGTGAAGGCCTACAGGAATGTTCCCGAATAAGTTTGCTATTTTGTAATAAATAAATAAATATGTCCAGTGGTGGATTACAGGATAATGGTGAAAATACAGATGCCAGTAAATTAAACAAATAGTTTGTATGCAAAAATAGAGTGTTTACTAGTTTTTATTGTTCAGTCAACAAAAGTTATGTACAAAGGCTTAAAACTTAATGTCTTAGGCGCGGCGGGCTACGGCGAATATTCGTGTAAGCGCGATGAGTGTGGCCGGGTAGATCGTTGCAATGCGCAGTATTCGGACGAAGACGATGTATTATCGGGGCGCTGTGATGTATAAATAAACTTTAAATAAAACTTTAAATCGTGATTTACATATGATTTTACATAATATCTATAACAAATAATATATACAAACATACATATAAGTACACTATACACGAATAAAGTATAGAATATATAGTAATAATACGGGGATACATTTTATTATATTTTACTGGCATGCCTATTTTTTACGATAGTTACATGTAGGTATACTTGTTAATGGCTGCAAGTAAATGTATTTATCTCGAGATGAAACAGTTAGCAGCAAGCAAATAGTACAATAACAAGGCGAAATATTAAATTAATTTTTATATTATTATCATAATATTAAATTTTTGGTTAAATCTAAAAATAGTTAAATTTAATAAAATGTTTAAATTTCTCTTTTATTGAGAAAATAATTTTGTTATAAAGTAGGTACCTACAGATATTGCCTATACTTAGTTGTTATTAGTAACAACAATATAAAATAACGTAAAATTATTTTGGTAAAAAAAATATTATTATTTTTACTATTATTTTATATAATTTCTGCACAATGCGATGTTAAGGAAATACTGACTGCAAAAGCAAGCAAATAATTCCTCGTCTAACTAAGCATATATGCAGGCCTTGTATATTTACCGCCAGTGCAATATACATAAACCCATCATCACCTTAATGCCACGTTGTTTACAGCAACACTCTGTGAATACCAAAAAGCCCTCTGGTAGTCAATTTATAACAAACTTAGAACCTTTTAACACGTAGCGAGCGACGACAAAATACCGCCCAAGTGTAGATTATACGAGGGTCAAGCCGAAAACTTTGAGATATTTATCTTTTAAAGATATACCTTTTGGCCCAAAATGACAGATGGTAAGTGTGAACATTTGTTTGTTAATGTGATGGCTTAATGGTTCGCATTTTTTTGATAAATTTAAAACCTGTTTTTTTTTAATGAACTTTTTGACCTTTGCGGTTGGCTTGTTTTCTTTTAGCAATATTAATGTGAGATAAAATTAAATGTTTAAATTACAATAATGGTCGATTTTTTTAAAACTATTAATGCAGATAAAGACAGACAAAGATTAAAATTAATTTAAACAGCCCCTCTAAGATTGTGTTTAGGATGAATTAGGTTTAATGAAAGCATAACAAAATTATGGATGAACAACCCGTAATAATAAACCGAGCAGCCTCTGTAATAAATTTGCTACAAATGAACATAAAGCAGCTTCAGTTAGCAGCTCCAAGTGGTTTAGCTTCACGCCTCATTTCGCAGAGGTGGTGGGCAGGGGTCGGCGGTTAGAAAGCTCCGAGAATGACCAGATAATCCTAACAGGCGTCAACTTAAAAGCCGCGTAAATCTTGTTACGACTAGGAAAAACATTGGAGTAGATTTTTTATTTTTATTAACACATCTAAGCTGATTATAAATTATTAATTAAGATAGATAAAATAATAGATTTCGAATAATTATATTTTTTATAAATACTCAAAATCGATGCAACTACCTTATTTAATATATCGCTTTCGCGGCTCTCGCGGCTCTCGCGCATAAATATAATACCTAACTTAACAATGTATGTATGTAGCAACCTAACCTAACCCACTCTAGACCTCTTAGTTAATTAGATTTTTTTGACTATTCATAAATATCTGTAAAGATTTACATGAAATAAATAATTTGATTGATTGATGGATTGATATCCTGTAACCTGATGAAGATCATTATATTCGAATAAGTGGTCTGTTAGGTACACACACGGATAAATATAAGGATACAAACAGACAGATAGAGAGTCGATACATAGATTAGTAAATCTAAAATTAATGTTAATTTCTTTGTTTTTACAAAAATAAAAATACAAAATTCTTTATTTGAAGAAATATAGGATACCATATGTGTTAAAATAATATATAATGTTCTATTCTGGCTATGTGTGCACAAATTATATAATCGTAATAATAACATAACACATAAATATTATTCTTATTCTATTTTATATTTTGAAAGTAATAAACCTAACCATAAATAAAAATATACGCTTAAATAAATTATTATCTTGAGTAATTTTCTCTGTAGTACCCATAGAGAAATAGAGTCTATATCATCACAAAATTAAAATTGCTAATAAAATCTGGTCAATAACAATTAAACATAAATGTTAAAATGATAGGCAATAAAGTCCCTAATACAATTTGTATATAAGTAATAAATAATTTAAATAAACGAATCTCTACAGATTTCCGTAGTGCAAAGGAACAAGCGTTTTATCAGAAGTGATTAGTTAGTCCGACCACAACGAAGTTATACGAGCGACACCGATCGCTGATCACTTCATGTGGCTATTAAGATTGCCAAATGGACTCCATTATTTACCCGAGCTACGTTCGTTATAGAACAAGTTCTAGCCTTTTTTTGGGGTTTATCTAAAACATAATTGTACTGCAACATTTACTAAATGTTTTCTTAGTAGGTCTTAAATGTATCAGTGCTTTGTTTTAACATAAAAATGTTGTAATTATTGGTTTATTACTGACTGGTTTTATTGCCAACCAACAATTTACTACGTTTTATTTACAGGAAATGTACTTATATATTCAGGAAATGATGTGCTAGAGTAGTCCATTCGATACTTAACGAAGCTAAATTAACTCATTTAGCCGGCATAGTGGGAACGGTCAATGCTGTTGAATAACAATGTATTGTGTAACGTTGTTTACAACTATAGCATTCACCTCTAATTTAAACTAACTTTAATATTAATTTTCATTTAAAATATATAAAATAATTATGTAAATAACATAGGGAGTTGTTTATCGAAGCTTCAAGTGACATTTGATGTTTTTTCTTTTGTTTGGTTTTTGTATTATCTGTGGTAACCCTGATAACAAAACTTAATAAATAAATCAGGCGTTTTACCTTATACATACTTTTTAAGACACTTCCATACAAAGTTAATTTAAGTTAATTTTGGAAAGCAATTTAATCAAGTTATTCTTTTTTTTTTACTCCGATTAGCTAACCTCGATTGGCTATGGAGCCAATCGAGGCAAACTGAAACATCCCTCTCAGGATGACAGCTCGCCTCATTAAGAATTTTATGTACCAAAGCCTTGCAGTAGTAGCAAAATAGAAAACAAGCCAGCCAACATGATCTCCGTGGACTAGTGGTTGCGCCTTGGCGTTGTATCCGGAGGTCGTGGGTTCGATTCCCACCCATGGCAAAAACAAAATTAAGTAGTACGTTTTTTTCTGTACAGTTTGTCATGGTCTGGGTGTTTATAAAATATAATATGTATTATATCGTTGCTTCTGGTACACATAGTACAAGCCTAGAGCTTAGTTTGTGACCAGAGCAATAACTGTGTAATTTGTCCTACATATTATTAAAATAAAAATCTGTGCTTTTGCTAGTACTCTGTTGAAATATTAAAAAATAGAATTATTTTGTATTACCGATTTCTTTATTTAAAGGACACCTGCATTTTGGCCTAGTCAATTGTACCGAGATCAAATTATAATAAAAAAATACTTGACTAGAATCTATTTATAAAACAATTATTCAATTAATTTAAACTTTACGGGTTTTAAAGAAAAAAAAGTTTAAAAATTAAGAAAAATTGAACAACTTTTGCCTAAAAAAAAGATGTTAAAGGCCTTTGCATGTTACGAAAAAAAATCAAGTCAAAGGCAATATTTAATATTTATGTAACCTAAAAACTAAAATAAAAAACAGTCTAAATTAATGAATACTTATTACAGAATTATAATTGTTTGACCAAAACCCTATTTTAAGAAATATTTACATTTCTTTATAGTTGACATCCCAGCACGTGCTTATTTACATAAAGATGAAAGTTCGTGATTTATATTATTATTATATACAAACTTTATTTATGCGTTATACCTATTTTAGTTAGTAGTTTTATTTAAATACTACTTCTGGTTTAATATATTATTAACAAATTACATAATAAGTTTATATACCGATAGCGACAATAACTTACAAGCTTGAGAAAAGTTTGGAAAACGAAACATTTAGTGATACCAGCAATGCATAAGTATTGCTACTGTAAATATTTTGTAATGCTATATTTCTCATTTCCTGGCTTTAAAAAAATACAAATACCGTTAAATGAGCATCTAAAAATTATTATCTTCAGCCCTACCAAATGATTCGGTACAATATACTAATTTGTATGACGCCGGCCGGATCTCCTTTGGGAGAAAACATAACTTTTAAATAAAATTAAAATACAATTAAATCCATTATAATCTAAGGATTGTATTTAATTTTCGCCCATTATTATTTGGCAGGAATAACAGGTATAGTTTTGTGGTCAATATTGTATTTAATTTTAGTAAATAGATTTCTATATGTTTTGTTAATTTCCATCAGTAGCGTGGATGAATTTGGGCTGAGATAACCGTTGAATCGTTGCTACTAGCTCTCGTCGCTTTTTGTGCAACCAAGGACCTAATAATTCTGCAAGGGGAGCAGGTTTTCTCGGTGAAAACTTAGGTATGACGCTTCAAAAATTTATCACGAATCGATTCGACATCTTCATTCTTATATTATCATTAACCTCAGAGTTTCGAATACTCTATGGGCCGCTAGTGCCGAGGACGTAGTCTGCGCGAGGATATTGTTCTGGGAGTGACCGCCTGATGGTAAATTACACGGTCACAATGCGTGATTCCAAACTGGAATTGGTGTCCCGTCTCCGCTGAGTCTGCTGAAGATAGTCTAGCCCTAGAGATTTTTCTTTTAGGTCCCTCTGACCAATATTTCACTTTTCTTTTGATCTACTTTTAATTTATTTGGTACACTATTCATATCTAGATTCCATAACTTGGTCGGTGATATAGTGTGCATTTCTTTAATTTTCACGTAGGTTTCTTAATTTAAACCACATTAAAAGGAGCATGAGTGCTTTAGTCTTTAATCATTTGCATTGAATGATTTGGGAGGGATCCTTGGCCATGTGAGGGTTTTTTTTTTTTTTATATAGCAGGACATGTGACCCTACATCCACCTGATGGTAAGTGCTAATGTAACGTCCAAGAATGTTCTCAACCAATAGTAGCTATGGTGCTTGCTTCAATTGGTTGATTCCACTATGTCTGCTTGAGAAACTTATTCACGCTACGCTTAAAGGACTCTGGATTAAAGGAAGAAGGGAAAACGCACGCAGGCAAGGCATTCCACCTTTTTATCGTGCGACATATATAAGAGTCACCATACCTTTTTGTTCTGGTGGGCCTGTCATCCACTGTATGTGTATGCATTTTATTGCCAGTGCGTGTAGTACGGAAACGAAATGGGGAAGGAGGGATGAGTTCAAACAGCTCTTCAGAGCACTGTCCGTGATATAGGCGGTAGAATACGCTCAACGATGCAACTTCTCTACGCAGGTGCAGGTGCAGGTGTTTTAGAGAGCTGATCGTCGTTGATTATACGAATTGCACGCTTTTGCAGTGAATCGAGAGCATTATTTAGCGGATCCGTCCCAAAGGTGCGAGCAGTATTCCACACATAGCCGTACCTGAGCTTTATATAGCATTAATCGCAGTTTGGGTGAGAAAAACCGCCGCACCTTATTTAAGACTCCCAACTTTTTAGATGCTGATTTTGCAATGCTCTCGATATAGTTGCGGTGGTTAAGATCGGAGCGCAATTCTATCCCCAAGATATTAAAAACGGACGTTAGTTTAAGAGCGGTGTTCTGAAGAGACGGAAGTGGGGAAAAAGGGGACTTCTTTGCCGTCATTGCGCACGCTTGCGTTTTACCGGTATTGAACTGGACCAGATTATCTGACCCCCATGCAGATATACGGTCTAGAGTTTCGTTCAGTTCTGCGATCAAGGAACGTCGGGACTCCTCTACTTCGATTAGACTTAACGGTGTCTTGGACTGGTAACGCCCATGGACAGTACTATCATCTGCATAGCAATGAATGTTACCAAGTTTTAACATGTCATTGATATGCAGAATAAACAGTGTTGGTGACAGCACTGATCCCTGAGGCACGCCAGCATTTATGTCTTTGTATTTTGAGTCACACCCGTCTAAAACGACTCTAATACTCCTTTGCGAAAGAAAGCTGGCGATCCAGTCACATAACCGATTGGGAAGTCCATACGAAGGCAGCTTGGATAGTAGGGCTCTGTGCCAGACCCTATCAAATGCTTTGGAGATGTCTAGGCCAACTGCCAAAGCCTCGCCGTGTTGGTCTATTGCCTCTCCCCAAACGTGCGTGACGACATACGAGTGGGGGATATAATAATCCATACCCAGAAGTATCTCATCAGCAAGTAAAGATGCACACCTTGATGGATCTTTGTCCCTAAAGCAGCGTTGCCTCCAAGGAAGTGCTAAGAAGTATTCACGAAGCCCTTCCCAGTCAGCTGACGAATAATGCCAGACCTTTCGTGCCATATTGCGTTGAAGAGGTGGGATAGCAGTTTGTACAGTCGTTGTAACTAAACAATGGCCCGATCCACCCAGTGGACTGAGAACGGAGACATTGTAGTTAGTCGGCTGATTCGTCAGCAATAAGTCGAGTTTGGAAGGTGTATGGTTGGCCACATCAGGTATCCGTGTAAATTCGTCTACCAGTTGGGTCAAACCATGTGAGAGGGCAAAATGGTGAGAAGACTTACCAGCGAGATCAGTCTTGAGGGATCCAAGCCATTGTTCATGGTGTGCGTTAAAGTCTCCCAAAAAGACGATCTCATCGCTAGGAAATCGCTCCTGAATCTTATCCGTCGCTCTACTCAAATACTCAAATAATCTAGTTGTCTCTGAGTCCCCCTTGTGGGATCTATTATCTAAAATTATTTAGTCCTCATTATAGAAATGTTGCGTTAAATGGTAGAGAAAACAATATAAAACACGTTATATCCTCCACCATTTAACGCAATACCTAGCTACTGATTATGATGAATAACCAACTATACATACAAAACGATTCGCTAATGAACACTAAAAAATATAACACGTCATATCATATCATAACAATCGAAAACTTTCTTAACACCACCAACTAAAGCCTGGTCAGTAAACACAAAGCGAAAATTAACTTAACACTTAAATAGGTGAATGTTTCAAAAGGTTCCTCTTTGGAGGTGATAATGTATGTAAATTTGTTGGAGTACGGTGGTCAGTATGAACTCCTCAAATAGACACGTGGTTCTCCGTGGGCCACTCGAATTAATATAATGAGTTGGTAATGTACTTAACTTTGATGAGATACGTGAACGACTATAAGATATTATAAATGGAGAAGGCATAAAGTACTTTTTGTTGCCCATTTCGAAATCGCATCATTTAGCACGTGGTTCTCCGTGGGCCACTCGAATTAATATAATGAGTTGGTAATGTACTTCACTTTGATGAGATACGTGAACGACTATTAGATATTATAAATGGAGAAGGCATAAAGTACTTTTTGTTGCCCATTTCGGAATCGCATCATTTAGCACGTGGTTCTCCGTGGGCCACTCGAATTAATATAATGAGTTGGTAATGTACTTCACTTTGATAAGATACGTGAACGACTATCAGATATTATAAATGGAGAAGGCATAAAGTACTTTTTGTTGCCCATTTCGAAATCGCATCATTTAGCACATGGTTCTCCGTGGGGCACTCGAATGAATATAATGAGTTGGTAATGTACTTCACTTTGATAAGATACGTGAACGACTATAAGATATTATAAATGGAGAAGGCTTAAAGTACTTTTTGTCGCCCATTTCGAAATCGCATCATTTAGCCAGCATAGAAGGAGCGATCAATTTAGTTAAACAGTAATGTGTCGATCGACCCCGTTCATGGACTTTATTTATAGGTCTACTTACCATCAGGTAGATACAAAGTCACATGCCGTTCCCCAATAAAAAATTAAAACATACGAGCGATATTTAAATTTTATCTTAAGATGCTGAGCGATTGAAAAATATCGAAAACTTTTTATCTACCTGATGTTAAGCAGACCTACAAAGTCCATGAATGGGGTCGATCAATAAATTATAGTTTAACAAATTGATCGCTGCCACTATGCTGGCTAAACGATGCGGTTACGAAATGGGCGGTAAGGACGAATTTACATTACGAGTCAATTTTAATAAATTTCGCGGCTTTATAGTCAAATTAATCGCTCATTTTGTAGCTGCACGTTGAAAGAAGACTGCCACAAAAAAGCGATGCGGTAGTTTCCTGAAAATTTCAGGATAATTAATGATTTCCTGATACAATCGAAATGTATCATTGATTTAATGATACATTTCGATATTATATATTATAATAAATGTCTGAAAGTATCAGTTGACGTGTCCACTCCTCTTCCTAAATGAAGGTTTAACTAAGAATTTCATGTTGAAAGATGTTAATTAGCCTACAGTTTGTTGATTTGCTATAAAATTATCGTGTTCGGAACGGCATGTGCGGTCGACGAGTTAGCGGGCCATCAGAGTGTTTGCTCAGCGATTAGACCCTGCGCTGAGTGAGCGAAGAATTTCTCTGAAATCTCTATAATTCCTGCTTATTAACAAATCTTGTTAACATATTGTCGAGGCTTTAAGTGAAATATTTACTATTGCAGTGCCTTTTCAATAAAGATTTTACATTGGAAAAGTTTGAGGATGTTTTTTTTCTGCTTATCAAACTTTTTTTTTAGTTTTCAGAGCTGAAACTTTAAAGAGGAAGGTTATATGGACCATATTTTTTTATCCCATTTCATAATTTATTGAGTGATGAATCATTATATTGCCCAGCTAAAACTACTGAAGAATACATGCCATTTAGAAGTTCCTTTTGTGTTATGGATTTCCTAAGAAGGGATTTTTTTTAATCTTTACTTTTACCTCCTTGGGCTTTAATCTCTTTACGGTAGGGGCAAGGGGAGGGGGGTAAATAGGAATGTCCTCGGAATCGATAGGTGCTACAAGAGATAAACTTTGTGTTGACTTTTCTTATGAAAAAGGTTGTCACGTGTTTAATATTTTAAAAGTAAGAAGTTTTTGGCATATGGGCGAAACCAATTTAATAAAAGTAATAATTTCTTTTAAGTTTTTAAGAAAATTAATAATCCATCTATAATTGGTTGATACAAGCTTTTTGCTTTACTGTATGAATTAATGCCTTTGACCGTCAGTCCATATGGCACGATTGTAATAAACTTGTCATAACAACCCTGACGGTATCCAATTGCCAATCTATGTTGACAGAAACAATCATGTTGTTGGTATATACTTGCATTGTTCTTGACATAGTTTATGTCGATAACTGACAGAACGTGATGTGCTTTGGAATTTAAATTCAATCAGGTAAGATTCACACTTTAGTCACGCGTTCCTTGTGACTTTGTAGACACATAAGTATATTAGTTATTTTTAATTGTTATTGGATCACTATACACTTTATCCAAAGATAAATTTTAAATGCCTAATCCAAGTCCTAGAAGAAATTTAAATAATAATAATAATACTATAACATTTCGCACAAATTGTCATTTTACTAAATCAATTGGTTCAAACAGGCAAAACTTTACACATTTTGTATGGGAATTATTTCCTTTTACATGCTTTCCTTACACATTATTGCCAAATATAGATCAGACCTCTGATATCAAACTATGCACTGTACTGTACTATGTGAATCAGAAACAATGATACTACCATGAAAAAGTACACAAATACTACTACAGATTCTAATATTATATTTCCTTGAGTGGAAATCAAATCTACTTTTGCCAACGGCGTAATCAGTGACCACAGAAGCGGCCAATAACGTTTTTTTTAATCGTTTAGGTATTTCTTTTACACAATTTTAAGTAAACCTTATAACTAAGTTCGGCAGAAGTTGACCGCTAGAGGTATTAGGGTGATGATGAAAAATATTTTCTAAATATTATACTTTCAGGTGGGCGATTCTCGCGCTTTCGAGATTCATGTCGATTCGAGATTTTTAAACAAAAAATGACTAAATATGCCATTTTTCGTTCAAAAATATCGAACATTAAACGAAATAAATAATAAATATTAATTAATAAATATATAAATATTGAACGAAAAATGACATATTTAGTCATTTTTCTTTTAAAAATCTCGAATCGAGATGAATCTCGAAAGCGCGAGAATCGCCCACCTGATGAAACTTTGGCACTTATGCTACCTAAAAATGTTTCTATTTATATTACCTATATCTAAACTGGTCACAGTAAACCTGTACAATGTGATCCATTTTTCTCAAGTGTCTAATAACTCTTCTCTTGACTCAACCGTCTCAATTCTGTTGCTATTCAATTTCTTGAGTCGAACGTAATCGCCGGCCGTAAAGTTTTACGGTAACGGTAACAGTTACGGTACGGTCGGAGACAGATTTGGATGTTGTTGTTACTTTTTATTCACTCCTAACCTGGATTTTATGAGACCTGTGTTTGTTTTCCTCTGAAATTGACAAAAGTATTGCTCAATAAATCTTATTTTCAATGTCTGTATTCATTATTTTATTTTATCAAAGTTTTAATATGGTACAATAGATGTATGATTGCAAACATCTATTAAGATTATATCTGTCTGATATTATCATAATGCAAATGGAGGCTTAGCCATTAGTTTTCAGCTTTACAAATTATATCAGCTATCCATAATTGTACATGTAAGAGGTACCCACCTATTATGCATTTATATTAGGTCATTAACAAATTTTTAACATGAAAATTCCTTAGACACTCCACTTTTAAAGTATGAAGCTTCGACAGAACTACCCTGGTGGAGATGCATTTTTTTTACTTGTACATTTTACACGGCATGACAAGATTTAGCCTCCAATAATAATAATAGTAGGTCATTGGTATACACAAACACCGGTATTCATGAAAACTTATTGAGTCATTGAAGAACACTTTAGTTATAGAAGGTTTTGTCTCTTTATATTAGCAACAAACATGATTATGCGTAAAAGAGAGAAAACCTTTTATAACTAAAGTGTTCTTCAAGGCCTCAATAAGTTTTTATGAATAAGGCCAATAGAATTTAACATGTGGTTATATTTTATATATTTATTAATGTTTGAATTTTTGGGCAATCCGAAATCATATTATTTTGTAGATGATATATGCTAATTATAATATAGAAGTATCTTTATTAATTCTAGGTATTGAAGCAATATATAATTACCACATATTAATAATAAATAATAAACAAATTATAAAAAAAAAACCTTAACAAATTCAATTAAATAAAAATTAACTTAGGTTCTAAATAACATAAAAACTATTCGCTATATACTTAGTTTATAAAGAATATGTAATTACAAAAGCTTATAAAAAATATATAATCGAGAATATATACTAGAAATAATGTGTATATATTTAGTATGCAATATTTTACCTTATTGACTTTTGCGTTTATAGGTGAGATACAATAAATAAATATTTGGTCAAAATGTTTTAAAAACCTAAAAGAAATCTTCAAAAATACCGCTAAGTAAACTGACAAGTTTAAGCTGTATTTTCTTTAAAATAAAATTGAATTTGCTTTAATATTTTGTGAGTCAATATTGTCCTTTACCGTTTATCAATAATTATCGTCGGCCAGTTATATTTGTTCACGCATTTTAGTGATCATCCTCTAAGTGAGTGCCGTGTGTAGGGACATAAAACACTATTGCCTCAACAAACTACTTGATTGCAATATTATATACTTACAGGACTGTGAATTGTTTATTTTATATAACATTTATTATTATAGCCATGTGTTAGGATTACATATTTTGTTTACAAATCGTACTTATATAAGACGACAACTTTACCTAAAATAATTGTTTAATAATAATTGTTAAAATATTATCCGTAGACTAGTGGTTGCGCCATTGGCCTTGTATCCGGAGGTCGTGGGCGATTCCCACCCATGACAAAAAAAATGTACGTTTTTCTGTACCTACAGTTTGTCATGGTCTGGGTGTTTATAAAATATAACATATTATATCATTGCTTCTGGTACACATAGTACAAGCATAGAGCTTAGTTTGTGACCAGAGCTATATATCTGTAAATTGGGCTACATATTTTTATTATTATAAAATACATGTTATATTTCATTAGCTCTTATTTAATGCCAGCTAAAAGCTATAAATTGACAAAAAATAATTAGAAACACTTTAGGAGCAAACAACATCCTTGGTATGTAATATACCAAAAAAGATTAAGCTCAAATTCCTGTAACATATAATAATTTACAAAATAAACAAAAACGCACAACAAAATATAAGTAAATAAATAAAGGTAGCCAATTCTGGCACACAAACATAAAAATGCTTCCAGCGAAATTACACGTATGAACATAAACAGTAATATCAATATTGAAACACTTTGACGGATCGGGACCGCGCGGTCCTTTAGCGCTACCATGATAACGTAAGCCCGGCTAGAGATGGCCGGAGAACTTAGTGCACTCACGTAGGCAACTCAATTGAGTCATAGAGACAGCGCCAACTAACTCAATGAACTCACCTGAAATATAGTAAAACTTTAAAGATTTTTATCTAATTCCTAAACTATCTGTAACAAATATTTATTTGATCCTTACAAATATAAGATACTTCTTCGTATAAACCAAGCAAGCTATCTTTTCCCTATCACATTGTACGAGTATAATAATAGTCAGAATAAATAACAGTATATCAAAGATAATTACAATTTATGCTTTAGTAATAATTACTTTTATAAATTATATTAGTAGCTAGTTTTAGTGATACAGCAGAAGAAATACATATATATACATAATATGTGGTGATATTCCCAGACGCGTTAAAATAAATTTATTTATATGGAACAAAACGTATTTATAACCAAGTTTAGACTAAAATGTGGTTATAGATATTTAATGTAATATTTTGTGTTTTTTTTTTACGATTATTTCTAGTATTTAGTCATCTACATATATATGCTATAAGGCTATTCATATTTTGCACTCCCAAAATGGCAATTAAGGGTATATATAACAACTGGCAATGACTATTACTATAGTTATAATTGAATAAAAATGACGAAATATGTCGCTTTAATTTAAACATAAATATATTATATATAATATAAATTATACTTCAACTAAATATTGTAAACAATAAAAAATATCAGTGATTTTAAATACATTTTGTGTAATAAAATAAAAAAAGGAAACATATATTTTTTTACAGAACGTAAACTAATAAATATACAATTAAACCATAAAGATTAATATATATATATATATATATATTTTAAATGGGGTAAGATATTAGATATTATATATAGTATAGTTATTTTTTTTAATATTTTTGAATACACATTCAAAATTAGCTATTTGACGAAGTAACTAAATGAACTAAAATAACTGTTTCATGAAATTGCTCACTCATGAATGAGTTAACTCACAGAGCCACATCACTAACCAAATGCATTTTTACACATTTTCTGAGAAGGATCGACAGCAAACATCGGCACCGTTGATGGTATACAAACGCTGTTCGTAAACCGGCGATATTGACGAGTCACGATCCAATGCTGTTTACTATTTGTTATTG
Organism: Monopis laevigella; assembly: GCA_947458855.1. Classification (NCBI taxonomy): domain Eukaryota; kingdom Metazoa; phylum Arthropoda; class Insecta; order Lepidoptera; family Tineidae; genus Monopis; species Monopis laevigella. The sequence goes on along the minus strand of OX381590.1, from coordinate 22,322,090 downwards.
TAACCCTTTGTGACACCGCCGTCTCTGTGTACGGTGTGCAGCAGGGTTATGGCATTGCACCTACTCTATCCTGATGTCCTAGGGTTCAGTTCGCGTGAACAATGAATACTTAACATTGCTGCCATCTGTACTTTTTAAATGTCTATTTACTTGTGTTTGGTGCGGTTTTTAACAAGGATTTTCTAAGAAATATTTGGTATTCTTATTAACGAAAAATGTTTCGTCACGTATTTACTTTAAAATGGTTAACCCATATTTGCCCACAGGGTCGAAAACGACCCATGCGCAAGGGTCTCTAAAACATGGCATAACTTATAAATAGGTAACACAACGAAAATTATAATGTTGGCTTTAAATAGTTAGACATATATACTTTGGCGTGTAGTATTCATTTACTAGTTTGAAATAAATCATAGTAATCAAAAAGTCAGTGCAATATGTAAGAAACTTTAAGTGACAAGATTTATCGGCCACGCACACAATAATGTAATTAATTATTAATTACAAATATTAATTTTGATTTTTATATGATAATTTGGAGGATGTAGGATACAATAATCCTGATCTGCTGAACAGGAATGAATTCCTTGCTCCTCTAGAACATGTGCTCAACCATAATGAACATGAGCATTTAGTTTAGATTACTTTAGATGAAGATACTTCTTCCAATCAGTCTACTAATCGTCAGTACAGACAACTATTATCAAAAGATGTAGGAGTGCCATATGGCAACACAAATGGGTCAAAATTTAATTACCTCGTCAACGACCTGTAACCTACTTTGGAAACATTCGAAATACGCAAAATTCCAGACGAACTAGCAGTTTCAGCCTATAGATCAGACATCCTTAAGGTATACTCTCGGGGCTTGTATCCCAGTAGTTTTTTTTTTTTTGTTAATACTTAGAGTAGAACTCACCCTTCCTTGGGAAACAAACATTCCTAAGTACCACACCATCAACTTTGATCTTACGAATGAAATTACCAGAAACGGTCTTAAAACCCCTGTTTTAACGCTTTTTTTCGCGGAAGTCGGTGCAAAAGGATTTCTAAGGCTTTGTATCGTCATTTGGAGGATCTTGGCCTTCCAAGATTGTTTTATTGAACGTGTTTTGAAGATGGAGCTAACAGGATCATATAGTATTTGGTTAAGTAGAGAGGGTAGTGAACACAGTGCAGGTGAGAGTTCAAAAAGCCTTACACCCTACTTCGCGGTCTCAAGTCCGGGAACGCTGCAGTTCATTCCCCTGCCTCCCATCCACACGATGGAATCGACACCCGCGCGGAGAGTCCATGGATAGCTAAGAACATTGTCACTCTCAGGTTAAATCAGACGAAGATAATATGCTTTATGTAAAAATTAAACCGTAGAAAGTGCAAAAAATACATTGTATAATGTTGTAATGCAATTAAACGACAAATGTTTCAACTTTTTACACTCAAAATTAATAAAGTTATTATTGGTTTACACAAACTTTTTTTATTGTCTTTGTGTATACTATTTGCCCAGGGGGTCGTTTTTGACCCACTGTGAAAATCAAATGAAAAACTACTCTGGCTGAAATTTATTTTTACCGTTACATTTTTTAGCTTTTGTGCTTATACATATCAAAATTTTATAAAAATGTAAGCAGATCAATAGTTCTGGGCATATATGGGTTAATAATAAATCAAATACATAAGGTAATTTGAATCCCTGTTAATAATTTTAAATCCCTAAATGTAAATAATTTTAATATAAGTAAAAAGTGGATTATTATTCTTTATATTAACGACAGGTCCCTTCCGGGGTAGGTAGAGAGCACATATTCAATACCAAAAAGTCGATAACGCAATAAAAATGAAACAAAGTTAAACAAATAAAAGTGAACTATTTCCCTTACATCGATCGCGATCGGTTTAGGATCGGCCCCTATAAAGGGAAAGGGCCAATTCCATTTAACTTCACCGATTTCAACTCCGCTCTAATTTGGGAGGCACATAAAACATAATTCGTTTTGTACGTGTTCAAACCTGAAAACTTTTTGATGTCGCGTGAAAAATAAAATTTGTTGTATTGGCTTTACAAATGTTGGGTATTAAATTGTATGGCCGCGAGGAAACGGATGGCTTTTGCTGAACAAAATAGCTGTTATATTTTTTGTTGGTTTGCCGCTGAATGATTTTAAGAACGTGTTTTTCATAAAATATTTTCATATTTATTGGTTTTATTTATTTAAGTGATTTATAAATAATAAATAAATACCATCAGGGGTGCCTATTTGGCTCCCAAATACCGTTTAAATGAGTGGACAGGTTTAAACCGTCCTAATCTCGCCGATGGTATTCGGAGGCAACACTTAACAACTGGCGAGCATGTAGCGGTGTTTATGATGAAAAAGCCTCGCTGTATAAAGCGGTCACCCACCCAGGACCGGCCTTGTTGTCATCTGCTTAACCTTGTTATCAGTTGCGCATTATTTATCGAAGTAACATATTTGTACAAAGGCGAGCTTAATGCCTTAGGCATTATCTACCAGCTAACCTTTAAACTAATTTAACTCTAAAACGGCTTAACCAATTTGTATGAAGTTAAACACACAGATATTGAAGACATCGCAGCTATATCTCTGGAATTACCGGGAGTTTAATATAACCAATCTGTGTACAATCAATATTCGTCACATTCAAAATATAATATTTATTTAAAATACTTTATGGCACAAAATTACTAAATAAAATTATGCACAGGCGACCTTTGAATAAAAGTAAATTTGTAAGTAAACATTTTATAGTTTAAAATTTCAACCATATAAAGAAATACACTTAAAACATCAGGAATAAGTAAAGAATAGCTACTAAAGGGAAAACACAAAAAGATTGGAAAACATACTTGTTCGGAGTTGACTTAACTGCCCTCTAGGGGTCGCTGCTTGACCATTGGCTATAAATACCGGCCGATAACCGCGGCGACTCTTTTTAAGCTACACTATAAATTTGTTTTCTTGTCCGAACAAATCATTTCCATTACTTTTCCGTTAAGTGAAACGCTTTGAACTTTGTCGAATTTATTTATTGGCACAAGGAAAACCGCAAACATCTGTAGTTACACATGTTTTAGTTAAAATATAATATTTTAGTTTTACAGAGTCATGTTTTAGTCTTGTGGTTTTAGTCTTGTCGCTTGACATTTTTTGTATCTTTTATATCATATTTGAGTGTTTATTAAGAATTATATAATTCAGGTCAAAACATTCTAGCTTTATTTTTAAGGATTTAAAGAGAAACTATCAACAAAAACTGTTTCCGCAAAAGTACATGAAAAAATAAACCTAAATAAAATGAATTTTCCCGCTAACAACTACCCGTTTCAGATTGAAAAGTTCATTTTAAACCCGCCCGGGGCGACAGCGGTCTCGCCGCAGCTTCCGACAGCCGCCGACAGAGGGTGCAAACACGAGCTCCATTTCCGGCCGGAAGACCAAGATGGCGGCACTTCCGTCGACAGACTGATTGGCCTTTTATTAAAAACGGTCACCTGAGGCGATATCGTTTGAAATTGCATGAACGTGCGAAAGGGTTTGGGATTTTTGAATGCGCTTTTCGCGCTTTCAAAGGGGAGCTTTTTATTCTATTTACAGTGAAGCTTTGATAAATTTTAGAGAATCAATTTGAAGTTTTAATGAAAAGTCAGTTTTATCATTACTTTTAATCCGATCTGAGATGAGTTTTTCAACCTGTCAGAAGAGTATCTCTTTCTCAAAATTTTGTATATATGTGTATATTGTTATATATATATTTTTTTAAGATTTAGGTCTAATATCTTTTTAGTAATATACATTAATTAAATAGTTTATCTCCAAAGTTTAGGGATCGATTTTGTTTTTGAAATACGAGGCTGGTCCACAAACTCAAGGTCTCTCAGCGAGCTATGGAAAGAGCTATGCTAGGGGTTTCTCTGATGGATAAAATCAGGAATGAGGATATTCGTAAGAGAACTAAAGTCACCGACATAGCTCTGAAAGTAAACTGAAGTGGCAGTGGGCTGGTCACATTTGCCGCAGGACGGATAACCGTTGGAGCAGGCGGATATTGGAGTGGAGACCGCGTCTTGGCGCACGTAACGTAGGACGCCCCGCAGTTAGATGGACTGATGACCTGCGGAGGGTGGCTGGCAGAGACTGGATGAGAAGAGCTATGTGATATGAGGATAGATAGGATCAGTGGCGTGCCTTGGGAGAGGCCTATGTCCAGCAGTGGACTGCGATAGGCTGACGCTCAAAACCTCTCATCATCATCAGATGATGAGAGGTTTTGAGAAAAAAAAATCTCTCTGCTGGCAATCGCACTGTCTAGTTTTTTATCTATGGCCTATGCAACACCTATCAAATAAAAAATAGGTATATACCAACTCCGTATTAGTAGTCTATTTAGCAACAAGTAATAGGTATAGAGATTCATTGGTACCCGCGCGAGTCTAAGAGATGAAGATATAAAATAAATTCCTAAGGCTGATGGTATAACAGAATATATTTTGTTTATGATAGCTCGACATGATATACCTCAAAGGTATATACATATAGGTACATGTCGAGCTATATTTCCATGTTTACAGCTTTTTAGTGCTATATTCTTAAAGAAGCCAGGATCGTAGAATATCGGGTAGATACTGGTAACTCATTCCACTCTTTAATGGTATAAGCCCATAAAAAAGCGGCCCCAGCCTAGTGGTTAAGTCACTGCGCAACTGATAACAAGGTTAAGCAGATGATAATAAGACCGGCCTGGGATGGGTGACCGCTTTATACAACGAGGCTATTTCATCATAAACACCGCGACAAGCTCGCCACTTGTTAGGTGTTGCCTCCGAATACCATCGGCGAAATGAGGATGGGTTAATTCCTCCGCTGGGACCCTGAGGCCATTTAAACGGTTCTCGGGAGCCAAATTGGCACCCGTGATGGTATTTATTTATTTATTTTTTATCTTGTTAATAATCTATAAAATATATGTGTTTTATGTGTTACATAAAGGCTGCGAGCAGTAAACATAAATAACAAATCATAATCACTATAAAAGGCTTGAAATAAGTCTGTCATTATCGTAAAATCATTTGATAGGCGATGCCCAGCTAGCCTAGCATTATAACAAATCCCTGGAAATGGCTAACCTGTAAACGGTCTAGCTAGAGATTATAAACTTAATGTTATTTGTGCAATAAAAAGTATAAACAGCAGCTTCCTGAAAACCCATAGACTAAAACCGAAACATGATATTTAGGCCTATGGTAAAAAAACAGGCAGTGGATGGGAGGGTTTAGAGGCCTACCATACATATAAATGTGTATACTACTACAACATTTATGTAAAAAAAACTAAGCTGGGATAAAAAGGCAGTTAACCTAGTCAAATATTTGTAATAATAAATTAAGTTAAAATAAAATATAATATGTCGCCTACGTAACTACGTTCCCAATCACGCCTATCCTGCCTAAAAGGGTTATATTTTTTTTTTTGAAAAAACCATCGCGTCGATAACTATAATTAAGATAAACATGGCGAGTAATTTCCAATAATTAATAACATAAACATAAATAAGCCATTTACATTCAAAGGTCAATTTTACAAATTAATTATATCTCACAACATTGTCAACGTATATTGAATGAATAATACATAAAACTGTTTATTATGAATTATTTTTACATAATTAATTTATTGTACAGCTTTGTTCATGTATATATGAATATATAATTTGTCGTTTATAGACATTACCTAATTTGCATTAAATATTAAATTAAAAAATGTTTTCTACCCGACTGAGAGCCGTACGTATGAGAGCGCTCTTAAAAGTTGCAGCAATGTTAACCTTGAGAGCTATTTAGTCATACGAGCTTAAACTTTTAATCAGTGGTCTCAGACTAATTGAAATTAAGAAATAACATTTATTTACATCGGTTAAGTAGTATCAACCAAATATATTTTACTTATGTAATCCCATAATTTTATCAGACTTGTTTAAACATTTTACCACCATTAATGTCACAACCATACAATAAAATGACAGATAAATTTTAAATTTAATCATGTTTATTTAACTGTGAAATAGTATTAAAATTATATAAAACTTTGTTGGACGATATCTGCACTGGATATAATAATATCATCTAGGTGGGAAAAAACTATCAAAATTATATATATACTAGCGGCCCGTCCCGGCTTCGCACAGGTTTGTATAACTTTAACTATATGCTCAGCGCACGCCACGGAAGGCCTCAGAAACGATACTTTTCCCCCGTTTTTAAAACATTTTTGGTTACTGCTCCACAACTATAGGACCTAGCGTGATATTATATAGCCTATGTTACTTCTGAATAATGCAGCTTTCTAATGGTGAAAAAATTATTGCAATCGATTGTCCAGTAGTTTTTGAGTTTATTCATTACAAACATACAAAAATACAAATCTTTCCTCTTTATTATATTAGTATAGATTAGTATAGATTAGTATAGATTAGTATAGATAGTATAGATAGTATATATATATTGATTTTATCTATTTCTTTTTTTGAAACAATTCTGCACCCTAAGCATTATTTCACTCTCTCATAGGTTAGCTGGTAGAAAATGCCTAAAGCATTAAGCTCGCCTATATAGAATTTTTGCAATAAAGAATTTTAAATAAAATAAATAGTTAAAGATTTACCTATATTTATTTAGTAAAAATAATACGGACTTAAGATTTAGTACACTAATTTTCTATTTTTTTACGCTATTTAATCTCAAATTCATTCATTCATTTAGGGATGCACAAAGGCTTCTTATAATTTTCATACAAACCCAATACAAAAAGTATACATTTATACTCGTAGTTGCACAGTTGAGTTACGCTGAAATACTGATCCCTGTAACATGAGGTATCCTAGGGAGGCGTCAGTCAGGGTGTCAGGATCAGGGTGTATAATCATACTTTTTGAATATGGAATATTCCATGAGCTTTATTCTATTTTATTTATTGAAAGTTTAAATAATATTTGGATCAACAAACGTAAAAATGGGTAATATTATAATAAAATTATTTTCAGTAGTTTTAAAAATTCTAAATAATAATATTATGAATTAACACGAAATGGTTGCGGTATCTACACATTATGTTATCCGCTAAGCTAGGGTGACCATCGTTTAGTAGTTAACACGGATATACTGCATCATAATTTGTGTATAATTTACAATTTTTACGACTACCCACTTCGGTTTGAATATTAAAAGCGAACTTTTCGAACCTTTATTACTATTTCGCTCGTAATTTTAGAATTTACGTTGTTCAGAAGTAGTATTTTATAAGATTGTTGTGAGTTTCATAGTTTACGGCGGATTACTTGAGGAATTATTTTTAACTGCGTATCGTTGCGTTGTTGTAAAATTTATAACGTGTTTTGGTTGTAAAGTTGTAAAATCTTAAAATAAAAACACTTTATGTAAATTTGTTTGCTTTTTTTACTATTCATTCTAATTCTTGATATTTGTATTATTATTTAAATTAAAAAAGTACATAATAATATTTACGTAATAGTTGTTAATAAACGTTTTACTTCTACTCTCACCAGCTGTACTATAGGCATCTGTATCCGTGGTCTGGGTAAAAAAATTAAAATAGCAACTGGTGATCCTCTGAGCAAGGAGTACCTGGTTCAGAGGATCAGTATTGCTATCCAACGGGGTAACGCCGCTAGTGTCCTTGGTACCCTACGCCCATTGTCTCATTTCCAAAAATTTTAATATAGGTAATAATTAATTATTTTTATAGGTAGGTATATTTTATTATATATTTGTTTATTTTATTTTTTAGGCTTTTAATAATATTAACTGAATTTTTAATAAAATTGTTATCCGGATCAAAATTGTATTATTAATAAAAAGAGTAGTTATTTTTTTATAATTATAGTATAAAAACCTGCAAATATTTTTATCTTAAGTAAAACGAAAATGCTATAAAACTGTCACGGCCCAACATAAAATGGTTATCGATAGATAAATAATTATTTTAAATTAGCATCAAATAGTCTATAAGCTATTTAACTGATTACGAATGCTATAAAATGGCAAAATTTTGTAAAATAATTAACCTTTTGGAATCGCCCACGATCGTCCAAATAATAATCAAGCTACTGACCTAATCAAACGACCATATTTACAGATCTCGTCCGTATCACTTTAGATAGTATAAAACACTTTTGAACAAAAAAAAAACCGTCTTCAAGACTACTAAAAATAAAAAAGTTTGGATTATTTGTCAAATCAACTACCTCTTTCATAGTCGCACCCTGAAAGAAGACTACCACCTCGATAAGAATTCGGTACAGTAGAGCCACCGGTGGTGAGCCCAGAGGCCAAACCCGAAACATGAATAAGTGTTTTTTTATGGGCGTTGGTATTAAATCAGTCGGTCGGACTAGCTAGAGTTATAAAGACTATCCCACTTAATCAAAAAATACTTCCTATTATTCCTAATTATATGTTTTTATTATATCTAAATACTTATTTATTTAAAATAAATGGATTATAATCGAAATGACTAATAATGCGTTTAACAGTAATGTCGTTTAGACAACATTATTATACTTCATTATTCTACTCGTAGTTCAATAATATTTTCTCGTCGTCCCAATCAACTAAATCGAGAACTAGTATTCATATGAGTTCGCGACAGTTCTTGCGCTATCTATTTCGATCCTGAACGATCGTCTACATCGAACGGATTAACTTGAGCGACCATTACGAAAGATTTACGGTCCGATACGATTGTAGAAACAATTTTATAATGCGCTGTCCATGAATAAAAGGCTTTATAACCATTTAAAATAACGCGTTGACAATTATAACTTTTATGGTGTCGGTAAATTATGTTTGTATCGGTAATTTACGCGTGTTGGACAACTCACGGCTCTCGTTTTAGGGTTCCCTGGGGACTAACAAGACAACTGGTTTTTAATAACTTTATTATATTACAAATGTACAAAGTCTTTGAATGGGGACAACCAATACAAGTATTGGTTACTCACACTACATACATCATTTAGTCGGCCTAGTGGGAGCGATCAATATTTTTAAAGAACATTTATTGATTGAACCCATTCATGGACTTTGTAGGTCTGCTCCAATAAAAAAAACATACATAAAAATCATAGTACCTTATGTCGCCCGTGATGATTTGTATTGCCTCAGAATACGCAGCGGAGGGGTTTTAATCCCACTTTATCGTAGCCAATGGTATGAGTCTATACCTAACAAGTGGCTAGCTCGTCGCGATGTTTGAATAGGCTCAATAACCCATATATTAACACAAGTTGGTATAGTGAAACGGGGACTGACAGCTTAACATGCTCTCCGCAGCACTATAGTGGCACCATATATAGTTAATCTCACTATGATGCTGTCATGAAACTTAACTGGGGTGATAAAGACGAATGTGAATGTGAAGTATAGTAAAGATATTGAATTTTAGTAGCTTTATCATCAAATAAACTCGCCGCTTCGCAACGTCACCCTGAAAAAATACTACCACTACAAGGAAGCGATGAATCTCCTCATAACCGGTGAACCCATAGACTGAAAATAAAGTATAATGGTTTCTAAAAACTACGAATATGGTCCGGTCCATAATTCCATAATCAAAAAAGAGTTAAACTTATTATATGGTTTAACTCTTTTTTGATTATGGAATTATGGACCGGACCATATTCGTCCACTTTTTTTTCGACAATTTTTTATTTTTTTTAAATCTATTGTAATATTTCAGTTTATTTATATAAACAACATCGAGAACCAATTTAGATTTTTTTACTATTGAGTTTCACCGGCGGCATATTTATTTTATTTGATTGGAGTTGTCGAATTAATAGTGGTGTGCCTTCAGGCCGGACAGTTATCGATTGTTTATCGACTATGCTAATACCTTAATAGTGTTTTAATGGGACAACCGGTTACATGTTTGAGATTGAAATTAATATATTCAGTTGTCCCTCCGAGCTGTTTGGGTTGGAGCACAACATGGAGTGGAGATGACGCAAACAAATATTTTAAAAACAAAATGGTACCGAATGAAGTAAATATCATCACGGGTGCCCTTACAGCACACGAGTCGCCTAGACGGCCTCGACGGATTTTTAATCCCACCTCCTCGTTGCCGATGGTATGATTCTACACCGAACAAGTGGCTAGCTCATCGCGATGTTTTGGATAGATTCAGTAACACATCTATAAATTGTTTCACAAGTTGCTATAGTGAAACTAGGACCGAAAACTTAACGTGCTCTCCGAGGCACTATTATTATAGTGTTTTTGTTAAACAAATGTACATATTATTTTTAATTAAAAACTAATTGGTACACACCGGGGTTTGAACCAGGGAAAAGTGTTTTTAAGTCTAAGGTCTAACCAATGCGACCATCACGTATATCATATGTTTTCCGGTAAAGTATTAATATGCCATGATCAGTTAAGGTAATATAATTAATTGACCTTTTTAATATTTTAAACTAGATTTATTAGTTAGTTACTTAACTAATAATATAATTGTTCGTTTCAGTTTAATACCAATATATAACAAAGGATTGAAATAAGTAAGATGAATCTATTCAAATAATATTAGATAAGTATTTTTTTAACTATATTACACAAAGAATGACATACGAGGGGAGGTCCAAAAGTTCGCGGAATGAAAGTGTTATAAATAAAATTAAACAATAAATTTATTTTTCCTTTTCAATATAATCCCCCTTAAGCTTAATACATTTATTAGATCTATGAATTAATTTTTGTAAACCATCATAAAAATATTTTTTATCTTTTTCCTCAAAATGAGCGTTTGTAAACGAATGACGCAATAGAGCTGAAACTTCATTTATATACTAATGATGAGTCCCTCATTAGTGTGACACTGCGCGAGCGCCGCTATCCCCACTCCATCCCCTCTATTCCGCGAACTTTTGGACCTCCCCTCATACAATACCCTTTAACATTATCAGTCGAAACTTCATATTGTAACATAAAAAAATATAACGACTCCATCGAAGTCTCTGTTCTGAGTATTCGTGTCGCCGTCGTGTAATTCGGTGGTCAACTGTACACTTTCTAAACTTTGGTTACAACTAAATTATATTGAGTGTACTTCACTTAACATTTCACTTGACATTTACTTATTTCTCCTACTTGTACAACCTTTCAATAATTAAGTGTTTTATTAAAGGTTTCTGTAGGTTCACCGGTTTTCAGAAGACTACTGCAATGATTTCTTTTTGAGGTGGTAGTCTTCTTTCAGGGTGTGGTTACTAAATGGGTAGTTGAATTGACGATAAGGCAGCGAGTATATGATTAAAATATACTCGTAATGCAATTCGTCATTGTCGCCCCCCATTTCGTAATCGCATCATTTAGCCGGCATAGTGGGAGCGATCAATATTGTTTAAAAACAATTATTGATTGACCCCATTCATGGACTTTTTAGGTTTGCTCACCAGCTTACCAGGTAGATACAAAGTCACATGTCGTGCTCCTATAAAAATCACAATAGATTCCTTATTTTAAAGTTATAATTAAAAAAGCATTTATATCGTTGAGAGCAGCGAATATATGGTGTATGATACGTATTTGTTTGCTCATCATGGACTACCTTGTGTTCTTTATACGTTCAATCTCTGCATAATTATTTAGCTTCATTCTCAGTCATTACTCCTTGCCTCCTTTAATACGTTTTCAATTACATTTTGGTATGCCTGTCGTTGTCACATTTACCCTTAACCTCACTCTATACGGGCATACCAGCATTACCATGCTTAAATAGCTTTATGTTGTATAATTAATAAACCTGTTAAACACTAAATAATACATTAATCAAGTTTGTTATGTATAAAATACTAATACTGCTTATATGTATCCAGTAACATAAAAAAAACTTTCACTGACTCCATAATAATAATATTCAATTTATTGTAGACTATAAATTAGTGTAATTTATAAATTTACATAACATCTTACTTTACATAAAACGGAAATAAAAAATCAGAAATTCATAGTCGAAAATATTTTAGCAGTCGTAAATCTGTCTCAGGAGTCAGGACACACAGAATTACAGACATATGTAAAATTCATTCGACTAGTCGACTTGATCGATGTGTTAGACGTTGCAACATTAAACCGAATGTCGTGAATAAATACGAATGCATTATAGTCGATAATAATGTCACTCAGACATTATTTGAAGTCAGAATAAAAGATGACGGAATGTAACTAAAAAATATTTAAAGGTTTTTTAGAATTAATATTTTTATCATGAGTAATCTACAAAAAAATATTAGGTATAAGTAGTATCTACAAAAATTATCAGACCAAAAATTTGTAATAAAGAATAAGAACGCCATGTTAAAATCAAATCCCTAGACAGACAAGAAAAACAACGTGAAACTCCGGACCGTGACTCGAACGGAAATTGGTGTAAAAACAAAGCGACTGCCTAAAAAGTTCTAAAAAACACCGCACAAAAAAAAGGAAAATCCAAAAACCTAACCAGCACAGCAGATGCTAAAAAAACCTCCAAACAAAAACCTAATACCAAATTGTAAATGTAAAATAGATCGGGTGACAAATACGAATGCAGTCATACAAATGCTGTATAATTCCGTCATTTGCGCCGGTCGCGCTGCATAAACACTCCACATGAATAAATGTGCTCAATGCCCTTGGAAACTGATTCCTATAAATTATAGTATTCGATCATCGACCATAATAAAATGCAGTTTTTTTTTAACGTACTTAGCTTTGTATATTATTATTGAGACATTTGTAAAGGTACTTCGATATACTTAAGAGGAGCGCCTGATGAGGATCTTTGATGCGCATGATTGACCTGCAAAGTATTACCTCTCCCAGCACATGACGGTGAGTACATGAGAGACCATACATATAGTTCTCTAATTGAGGATAGGGGTAACCCTCCCTATCCTCAATTAGAGAAAGAGCACGTATGGGATTATACTTACAATTTAGGCAGCAAAACGAATTTCGGGTCGAAACTGTTTCTACCCCTAAACTTAATCGGTTTTGGAAAAAAAATGGTATCATTTTATTTTAAAAGAAAATAAAAGATGACTGTACATTTTTCTTTATATAACTTTGTGTCTTGATATTTCATAGGAATTATTATAATATGAGGGATTACTTAGTGGTTTTTTTTAAAGAATTTCAGTGGTTGATTTTTTTTTCCTATGTCAAACTTAAACTACTATCGATCATTTATAACGCCTCTAAAAACCATAAAAATCTATGAATGCTTCGGAGTGGAGGGGAGAAACAGTCAAGACCAAAAGGTCTTGGAAACCTTTGATCAGGCGCACCTCTTAATTTAACTTTTAATAAACTATAATCATACTTCGGGTATCTAACATTATTGAGAAGGTAATAATGTTTATTATTTCTTCAACTGTAGTTTTTTTAAATATATTATTCTAAATTATTTACGGCTACTAACTAATGTTAGTTTATTAATCAAATTTTAATTCAAATAACTTGTTTTAACTTGTTTTATATTATACTAGCGGCCCGTCCCGGCTTCGCACAGGTTTGTATAACTTTAACTATAAGCTCAGCGCACGCCACGGAAGGCCTCAGAAACGATACTTTTCCCCCGTTTTTAAAACATTTTTGGTTACTGCTCCACACCTATAGGACCTAGCGTGATATTATATAGCCTATGTTACTTCTGAATAATGCAGCTTTCTAATGGTGAAAAAATAATTGCAATCGATCCAGTAGTTTTTGAGTTTATTCATTACAAACATACAAACATACAAAAATACAAAAATACAAAAATACAAATCTTTCCTCTTTATTATATTAGTATAGATTGTTTTTGTATGTTATATAATTATGTGGTTAAACTTGAAAGGTATTTATATTTTTCATAATAACTAATAGTTCAGGTGTCTGATAATTATCTGACCAATTAGTACCTAAGTATTATTTATATTTTATTTCTTTAATTTGTTAATTATTGTTTATTAATTAAGTATCATTACTTAGTTTGTTAACCTACAACTATTATTATATGCTTCTTATTGTAAAATGTATTTATCATAGAATTTAAAACGATTAGTATTAGTTAGCATCATCAATAACATTATTAATACATAATATATGACAATTAAATTCATCAAACGGAACACGGTCTGAAGATTATTTATCTTAATTTAATGTCCCATTGTTCAAAATAAAAACAGCCAGTTAAAATTCTACATGCATCATATTTAATAATAAAATGTTATTAAAAAATATTCACGTAACTGGTCGAGCTTTAGGCTTCAACATACTGTCGACAATGGACTCGAAGTAATGTTAATGTCGAATTCTTTGCGAAACATGTCGAAGGTATTCGAAAGTTGTCATTTGTGAGATATTTCAGAAGTTATTTCAATGAGAACAAAATGTTAATTGTTATTAGTTATTTCGTGTTAAGGCTTCGTTTGTGGTATTTTCGTTATTTAGACTATTTTACAGGGCAAGAAGTTGTTTTTTTTTCTGGGAATATGATGACTGTTGTTTGGAAACTATCATGTATTAACTTTAATCAAGATACTAGATTATATTCTATGTACAATAATAAATAGTAACAATAATAATATATACATGAAATATCTTACATACACCTATTGCACTGGTCACAATCTAAGTTCTGCTTTTACTACGAGTACGTGTACCAATAACAACAATTCTAAGACCAATGTACCTATATATATCATATACACCTAGACCAACATAAAGTGTACAGGGGATGGAGCAAAAAATATAACATGTATTATATCTTTGTTTCTGGCTCACATAGTACAAGCCTAGAGCTTAGTTTGGACATATTAAAAAGAAAAATCTTCTATTCCCACCTAGTGAGTATAAATAAATTTTTTATTTATTTAATAATTTGTATCTTGTTTAAGTATTGCACATATTTTTTTCATATTTCTCTAAAGCGGTACTTACCTATAAAATATTCTCAAATTAATTCATGCTAAAGGATTTTCAACAATTTTTATTATAATTTAGGTTATTTTTATATAAAGAAAATAAAACGAAATATTTTGCGCATTACCACGGTTCATTGTGGAATTAAAATAGAATTTTATATAGAAATATTATGAATTACGACAAGTTTATGATTAAATATATTCCTTTTTATAATAATCTAAGAAAGAAATGCCTGAAGTACTTTAAAATAAATAACATTTCCAAGATTTTTTTCTTTCTAAGATTGTAGTTATAATGTAGGATTACATTATAAGTACCATTTTAGAAAAAAAAAATAAGTTGGAATAAAAGGACTTCAAGGCATTCGTGTAACTTAACTTTTTGCTAACTCTATCCTAGAATAATAGGAATGCCTACCCGCATATCAATGTCCTATAACGGGACTCAACTATTCATTTACTTAAGCAATTAATCCATTAGAAAAAGCTTTTTTAACTAAACTACGACTTATGTAATTCTGTTTAACTATACCATTTGCAATTAAATTTAATTAGTACCTGGTGAGTTTGAATATTCTTTTGTACATGCTTTATTCTAGATAGACACCGCTTGTTTATGAAAGTTTTTTTTGGATTTAATAAAATAAAAAATAAATAAATACCATCACGGCTGCCTTTTTAGCTCCCTAGAACTGTTTAAACCGCCTCAGGGTACCCAGCGGAGGGATTAACCCGTCCTAATTTCGCCGATGGTATTCGGAGGCAACACCTAACAAGTGGCGAGCTTATTGCGGTGTTTAAGTTAGTATAGCCTCGTTGTATAAAGCGGTCACCCTTCCCAGGTCCGGCCTTATTCTGCTTAACCTTGTTATGAGATGCGCAGTGACTTAACCACTAGGCTGGGGCCGCTTTTTTTATTTAAGCAAGTCAATTTAAGGGTAAGGAAATTACATATATATTATTTTTACGTGCTATAAATTATAGAGTGTATTAGTCAATAATGTAGATAATAAACAGTACGTGTCAATTTATCAGTACTATCGAGTGGATTGAATTTCCTTACTAGATATTTTCCTCGACACCCTAATTTATTAAAATTATACCTAACATGCAACGAATGTTAAAATGTATAATACTATTACTAGATAATAATACAGTAAGGTTTGTGACAAGTACAAATCAAATACCGCCCATACAAATGCAGAAACCGTCCAGTGATGTGCATGTTTCGGTTTTAGTCTGTGGGTTCACCGGTTTACATGAGACTACTACATCGATTTCTTGTCGAGGTGTTAGTCTCCTTTCAGGGTACGGTTACGAAACGGGCATTGGTTTTACGATAAAGCAACGGGTATATTAAAATACTCGTAATGCAAATTCGTCTTTATCGCCGTTCATTTCGTAACCGCATGATTTAGCCGGTATAGTGGAAGCTATCAATGTTGTTGCACAACAATGTTATTGATCGACCCCATTTATAGACTTAGTAGGACTGCTTAACAACAGGTAGATACAAAGTCACATGTCGTGCACCATAAAAATAAAGGCATTTTCTACCAGTTAATCTTTGAGAGAGTGAAATATGCTTAGGGTGCAAAAATTTTCGATAGAAGGATATACATATAATTTTAACAATGATGCATAACAATACTTAAACTACTTAAATACTGTATATAATATAATAAATGTTATACATAAACATACCATACCAAACAAAAATTGCAACGAGGTCAGATAATGAGCAAAAGCTAAGAGTATATAAAAAAAAAGGTACAGGTAATATTAATAGTAATATAAATGTTTCTGCTGCTAATTGCTCGAGATAACGTCTATGATACAGCTTTAATGCTTTCAATAATATTGTATTACTACCAGTAGATGTCATATATTATTATATAGTACTAAGCCTAAAGGCAGCTTAGTAATTTTTTCCTAACCATTTTTCACACACATCCATCTGGCATAATGAAAAGGTCTACGAGCTACGACTACTGTTCGAGTCTATTGTATGATTTTGCAAGGCTATTTACCATCAGATATATACAAAGACATATTGGCTAGGTATAATAGTTTAAGCACGATGTCAATGAGATATACAAAAAAACTACCAAATAACTATATATTAACTATGTTTCGTAAGCATTCTATCAGTTTACCTATAAAGAACGAAGTATTTTTCATACAAAAAATATAAATATATTAAGTTAGAAGCAGGTGTCGCGTCCATACACGACAGTAACCCGGGTTTTACCATAAATAGATATTTTAATTACAGACCAAGCGAACCAGAATTACACGGAAGATGAAAAAGCGTGTCAGAACATAAATTAATTCTAATTAATTCCAACGTCCATAGTTGGCCAATAAAAATTATTGTGTCAAAGCTAAATTTGTCCGCCTTCATACCTGTCGCTCATACATTACATTTTGATGTTGTAGATATAGTTTGGAATTATTATTATTTTTGTAAAGTTTATTAGTTACAAAGCTTAGTTGCTCTTGTCAGAAATTATTTCTATAATGTATAGGGACGTCTTATTTGAATGGGGTGTATCACTGCATAGTAAAAACTTACACGTTTTCTAAATAATGTTTTATTTGAAAAGTAATTAGCCGATGAGTTTTTACAAAGTTAACTCTTCCAAAAGTCGTCCATTTTGTTGCAACACTAATAAAATATGTTCATTACTTTTTGCATAAAATGACGGGCGGACCATAGTATATCAAGCTCTATTCTTCCATTCACTGACAGAAAGAGTCACCATTATTTATATTAGAACTCCCAACTCGAATAGATGCTATGAGTACATGCGAAAATTAAAGGGAAGATGTTTTTATTTACTTACTATGAAAATATTTTTTTTTAATGTATAATAAAAATAGAAGCATAGTTATATATTATAAACGATAATACATTAACTTGTTCACTTTGAAACTAAAAAAAAAAAATATTATTGAATATACTCCATTAATGTACGCTATTTTTAATCAACAATATGTAGTATAGTTTTTTTACACATATTGCTCTGGCCACAAACTAAGCTCTAGGCTTGTACTATGTGTACCAGAAACAACGATACTAATACATATTATATTTTATAAACCCCCAGACCATGACAAACTGTACAGAAAACCCTAATGTTGTTTTGCCATGGATGAGAATCGAACCAACGCACGTCCTCCAACAACACCATAGGCGCAACCACAAGTCTACGGAGTATATTTCAGTTCAGATATCTATCTACATAAATAGATACCTGAATTTAAATAACTAGATACACAAATTACATAAATTTTTAATTGACCAAATCGTTACGAATTGAATTTTCCCAGTAGAGCTATAAAGTTAGAAAAGGTTTATAAAAGAAGCATAAAAACATGATAAGCCCGCCAAAACGGATACAAACGCAACACATAATAAATACCTCCACATATTTCTGAATATATTATTTATTATTGACGACATGTAAGGTTGAACAAGATAATCTAGAAAAAATACAATCCAATTAAATTAAATTCTTTGATAAATACAAACCCGTATTAAAGTATTACGTATTTGGACATAATAAATAAAAAATAAAAAACTTGCCACTTCCTATGAATTATTTATTTTTATAGTTGTTACAGTATTATTGAATTCTACTTTATTTCTATGAATTTACTACGTACCAGACGTGTATTTTTTTTAATGAGTATTTTTCTGTTTTTTAATGTGATTGGAATTATTGTAATAAACAGACCTATTGATCTCGTATCCAAATAAAGAAATCGGGTAGTTATTTTAATTTTAATAACTTTATCAATAGTTTATTTTCTCATATAAAATAAAATGAATCTTTTGAAGTATTTGAATAGCTTGGCCTTATGTTACATTTATTTATTATTGACCCTATTAATATTCAAAGGTTGTTTAACTAAAATATAATAAATAAAGCTATCGAATTTTGAAAATCACTTTAAACTATCTCCATGACATTTATTGTTAATAAGGACAAGTAAAACTTTCAAAATTACATCCTCTAGTACAGTAAAAATTCATCCACGTCTGAGTTATTAAAATTAAATTAATATCAATTATTTAAGCAATGTAAAATTGTCTTCATAAAAATAGTTGCGCGGTGCTGACAGAATTTGTCCTATGTCATTTATGTGGTAGTCCCTTCCCGATTTGACGCGAGGCATTTTGAAATGGTGGCCAGATATTAATTGGCGACAGACTCGCCTTAAAGGACGGAATGATATTCTGTCTTGCATAACGAATTCCACGTTATTTCTCGAAAGGAGATACCTAAGTATGCGCACTAAATTTACCAAAAATTCAATTTATTATGATTACTTTAAAACGCATTTTTTCTATTAAAACAGGGACAAATACGTAGTCTTCGTAATATAGCGCATGAATGAAGAGATGCATGTATGGATGTCGAGGAAGCTGTATGTATGAGGATGTATGTAGAGATCGTGTGAAGTAGCGCATATTGCTCTCTGCCTACCCCTTGACAGGGAGCCAGGCGTGATGGTATATACGTAGGTATGTGGAGGAAGCTAGAGATGTATGTAGAGATCGCACGGCGCGCATTGCTCTCTGCCTACCCCTTGACAGGGAGCCAGGCATGATGGTATGTACGTATGTACGAGTATGTGGAGGAAGTTAGAGATGTATGTAGAGATCACGCGGCGCACATTGCTCTCTGCCTACCCCTTGACAGGGAGCCAGGCGTGATGGTATGTACGTATGTATGTGGAGGAAGCTAGAGATGTATGTAGAGATCGCGCGGCGCACATTGCTCTCTGCCTACCCCTTGACAGGGAGCCAGGCGTGATGGTATGTACGTATGGATGTGGAGGAAGCTAGAGATGTATGTAGAGATCGCGCAGCGCACATTGCTCTATGTCAACTTTTTGAGGGCCTACCATACTTTTCGTCCTAAACTTTGCCAATAAAGTAATTATGTATACCTACACATGTTTCACTAGCATGTAAACTAGTAGTTAAAAGCTGTTGTTTCTAAAGCATTGACGAATCTACGTGATCATAATTAGTTACCAATTATATGACGTAACATTACATACATACATGTAAAAATTTAACCCAAAGTTATTTGATCATAGAATTATTTCATCAATGTTCTAAGTCAAAGTCAAAGTCAAAATCATTTATTTCATGTAAATCTTTACAGATATTTATGAATAGTCAAAAAAAAAAAGGTTAACAATGAGGTCTTAGAGTGCGTTTGGTTAGGCAGCTATTCATTAACAAAAGCTATTCAGCTAAACAGCTATTCTAGAAACTTCTAGGTATCCTCAACCGGCTAACTTTATGGTAAAGTAATAATCTTTATTTGGACGCAAAATGTTATTTAATAAAAAAATATCTACTAAACTTTTTTTGGTGAATTTTATTTTAAAGATTTTAATTGAAAAAAAAAATCAGGTATGAGAGTTCGTGTAACTTTTTGCACCAAGCATACCAATAATAAAATAACGGTATGGGTTTAAAACTAAAAGAAAACAGAATGGATGTCGGTTTGTGCAGCGTTTTTATAACGTCCATTCACGAACAACTCAAGATCAATTATTAATTTTTATAGCTCCGGCTTCTGAACGATTAAATGCAGTTTTAATTTGTTTTGAGAAACCCTCAGAGCGCGAAATGTTAACTGTTTCTCTTAATTTTAATGTCACATTTATAACAAGAGAAGATAATTTTATTCTCTTATGTTGTGTCAATTAATATTACTCAAACTGTACAATAAAAGTATTGAAATGACGTATAAATATATGTCTAATATTTTAATCAATTAATTTTTACTTACTTATATGTTTACTGAATATTAACATGGTTTCCTCAAATTAGCGCAAACCCATAAATACCCCTGATGAGGGACAGGCACGTCGACTGGCACGCAGACAGGTGACGACAGTAGGAGTGGGCAGGCAATAGCAGGACGGAGGCAGCACGATGGTAGCACCAGTATGAAGCATGGCAGCAGCCGCACGTTATGAGGTGAGACCTCGACCCTAAGGCTGATGCCTGAGAATAAGGCTCAGATGGCCTCGACTCTTAAGGCTCTGGGCCAGAGGTGAGGTCCGTGCAGCAGATAGCAGGCGGCACTGCAGTATAGCACACGTAGAAATGAAATCCCATCTCTCAGGTTAAAGTCTGAGACGAGAAGTCAGATCCTGTCACTAAAAAAACTCCAAGGATCGATTCGTGGAATCTTTGAGTGTGACAGGATCGGGCCTCTATCTCCACATAACGGGTTCAAGGATGAGAACCAGTAGATCAGACTATAGCTTCAGCTCCCTCGAGACAGATGAAAAATCGCCCGCCCGAAGTATATAAAAGGAATTTAAGCGTTCTAGATTAAAAAATTTCGTATGTTTCAAAAATTGCCAATAAATTTGATATTTTTGTGAAAATTGCAGATACATAGCGGTCAAAGGTTTAGACTTTTAGGAGTGTAAACATATGTTGAGACTTAAATAATGTATTCAAAAAAAAAAGCTGAGAAAACTGATGATAAAAAGAATATAATTAATAGAATCCGTTTAAGCAGATGTTAGGCATAAATGTATATTTTTTGTAAATGTACTTAATTATATATTTAAAAATATCTAATATCGAAATATACATTTTGTAGTAGGTATTTCTATTAATAACAAATTGTATATAATTCAGCCTCGACATTTCGATTCATTTGTACATCTCGGACAAAAACTCCAGACGAACTAAAAGCATCTAAAAATATCCAACAAAACTTCATCATCAATACCTCATTACCACTTCTTCCTCTGCACTTAGCAGCCCTACACATGGCTACACAGGTCACTAACTACAATTCTATTGCTATTATAGTAAGGTTGAATATGTTCCGGTGTAGTTATAATGTTGTCGGTACTTTTTCAATTAGCTGCATTTTCACGCCCAACTGACTGACAGAATGCTCGCGCGGCTTTGTAGTGCCGCAGGGGTGATGGCGCCCAAAAACTCCTCTAAAAACTTTCACTAAATTTCTAATTATTTTTAGACAAAAAAAAATTAACAAATTGGTAGTTTGGTTCATTAAATTTTTGTACGCCCCCTGTCGTATCTTTTGCATGTTTGGTTTCTAATTATAAAAGCAATTGTATAGTTTAAAATTTTTAAAAATTAGGCAAACAAAATAATGTTTGTTGGTAGGTTTAATTTTTTTCAATTATTTACTAATAATTAGGTAAAAATCCAAAAAGTACTCTTGAAAAAACGTTACATTAAATTAATCAAAATAATGTTCAGTTAATAATTTTTTATGACATTATTTTTAAGTAAAACTTTTTCATACCTACGTTTCCAATATTTTTTAGTCTAGTTTAATGTTTATTATACGTTAATTACAGATATGTTAGGTTTGCTGTTGCCAGCCCTGTATGACGCCGCAGTGCGGGTGGCAGACCATACAGTCACACTTAAAAGGGTTTGACGCGAGCCGTCGGTTGCCGAAAGAAATTGGTCGTAACATGCGCCTTTGAAGCCGGCTCGGATTCATCACCAGCGCCCTAATTGTGGCATTGGGCGTTTGATCTCGGTGACAAGGCATTTTGAAATTAAAGGGACAACTATATTTATATCAAAGAGAAAAACAATGGGAAGCTTAGACCCTTTTTATTAATATTGTTTGAACTATTTGTTTTTGAACTAAACCATCCTGGGAAAGTCATCTAAAGACACTATATTATTTAAAAGTAAATAAATACTTTAGTACTATAACAATTAAGAAATATAAAGAATACTAGGTGTTTACTTAAGTACTTATTCTAGGCTATTTTTACTTAGTTTAGAAATACCATCATACTACCCAGCGGAGTGATTAACCCATCCTCATTTCGCCGATGGCATTCGGAGGCAACACCTAACAAGTGGCGAGCTTGTTGCGCGGTTATCATGGTATAACCTCGTTGTATAAAGCTTGGTTTAGACTTTTATTTTAAATATTTTTTTTACGAAAGAAATCGTTGTTGAGATATAAATAATAGAAATAGTGAATTATGTGACGTCAATCTAATTAAACGAAAACAATTAGTTTTCTATTTTCAGAAAAAAATATGAATCAACGTTTTTCAAAGACCATTTTGTTTAATTTTTTAAAATTTAATATATACAAACGGCACATACAGATATTAACAGAAAACAGATTTAAGTAAAATAACTACATACTCGTATGTAACAATTAAGAAAATAAAAAAATGAGTAACCTAAACTTGCAGTACTTCCATATTTTGTAATAATGAGTCCATGCAGCACCTACTGTGCCACTGTGACATGGACCAAACAATCAAATACAGTCACAAAACCAATCAGACAGGCCTACCCAGACCTGGAACCCCAACCATTATGATAAATCCTCAAATATGTCAACAACATAGAAACCTTTTACAAGAAAATTTATTTATTTATTATCCTGTAACATGGTCACCGTATCTCCAAAAGACTTTCTTTTGATGTTTAACGCGTGTTTATTTCTAATGTTTGTCTGTTTAGTTTATCTTTTACGATCACAGATCACTTGCATATTGACAGATGGTCTGTGTAACGTTGACAGCGATGCTATATCTACAAACTATTTCATTTATTCTAATCGCTCTTAGTTTTTGATCTTTCCTTGGGATATTCTTCGTAGTCTGTCAAAGATGTTAGAAAATTATGTGGCCTACTCCCTAATCTGGCTTATTTTAATATTGATTTTCATTAATTTTACCTGGACAAATAGTTCTTGGGGGCGTTCTTGAATTTTCAGCAGGCCTTTGACAAGTTGTGCCATAAAGGCTTGCTATGTAAGATCAGTTCTTGGACCTGCCCTGTACCAGTATTCAGGGCAGGACCCAGAACTGATACATTAATACAATGTACACAGCTGACCTACAAACTTTACTAGATGTCGTTACTGCAGCTTTTACCGATGACACAGCAATACTTGCAAGCGACAAAGGCCTAAAGTGCTCAGATATATATATATCCTTACGGCGCCCGAGACCGCCTAGACGGCCCCAGGGTACCCAGCAGAGGGGTTTTAATCCCACCTCGTCGTAGCCGATGGTATGAGTCTACACCGAACAAGTGGCTAAGCTCGTCGCGATGTTTTGAAAAGACTCAATAACCCATCTATATACAGTTTCACAAGTTGGTATGCTGAAGCCGGGACCGACAGCTTAACGTGCTCTCCAAGGCACTATAGTGGTGTTGTCAAACAAATGTACATATTTTTTTTAATTAAAAACGCATTGGTTATCCAATGCTCTCCAAAGCATGAGACACGAAACATTGATGAATATAGCAGTACTAAATTTGATCAATAGTTGTAGCCTGTCGCCACATGCTATTAAAAGTACTTAGATTTAAAAATATATACACAAACTTAATTATAGAATAAACCTTTATATAGCAGAAAAAAAACTAGATACAAAATGCAGATTAGTCCAAGAAACTGCCATAAAAGAATAATCATGTAATCGTATTCAATATGGAGCGATTTAAACGCAATTCTGTTAACGATCGTGTTGAAAAGCCGATGTCGATCAGATGTTGTGGCAGCTCGGGATTTATTGCTAGAAAACATGCTAACTCACTGCGGAGCTACACTCTCCAAACTCGAAAATAAAAATATTTTTTACCTTGCAAGTATCAAATAAAAGTATTATATAAAGCAAAAGCATGTTCAGTAAATACTTACTTTTTTATTCCTTCTTATGACAAGATATGATAGACATGAAATGACTGTGAACACCGCATTCTACGCTAATAATTAGTTAAAAATTATACTTGTTTTTGATTTTTAATCACACTAAGTTCAAATTAAAATTATTTATTTAAAATATATATTATAATTATTAAATGCAATATTAGGATAAGGAGAAATATATTTATAGCAAACTTTGTCTTGAGCACCGACTGTGGATCTAGCCCTGAGCCTACATAACTTATCTTGTAATATATATTTTTTAAGTATATTTTGTAATCTTGTTGTTGTTTACGCCAATTCTATTTTTGAAAGTGCCTGACAGATGACGTTCGAAATGATCACTTTATCTGTCTCTTTCCCACCTCTTTTTTTTTCTTCCTACGTGTGCTCGCAACGTTACCGCGGGCCTCTTTGCATCGCATTTTATATTTTAATAAGATTTATTATATTATTCGCATCAAACCGAAAAACACCGCAAATTACAAGGAATATAAATCAAATAATTGACACCAAAGTAAACCTGGGCCCAGGAAGCATGAAACAATCGTCGTGGCACTGTAAGTAACATCCTTTCGTTCTTTTCCTAGTTTTAGGCTTATTTAAGTATATATTTGCTGCTGTAAAGCAGCTGGTCCTTCGAAATCACTCTGCTGGGTTATTTCTTAATTAGGCTTGGCAGAACCGCATCATCCTTTATTGAATCGTTTTTCACCACTAGGTAACTTAGCCGCATCCGCATCCCTAATATCTACCTCCTAAACGCCTGCCCTATAACATACAGTCCTTTCGCATACAGTTGTTGTTACGATGAATAAAGTTTTTCTTTCTTTCTTTATTACCAAATTGTCCCAGAGGTATTTTTTATCCTTCTTATTTTAAAATTCTCTATGTTAAGGGTAGGTAGGTTATTTTAATATTGAATATAGGAAACATATATCGTAAAATCCGTGTTAAACATAATTTCGAGTTACCAAAATGTATGCTTATAAACATTTCAATGCCACATTATTGCAAAATATGAGTCCCGCAAAAACTTCGTGAGCCTTTGATAGTAACGAATGAGAATTTATTATGTTTTTTTGTTTGCGGTTAACCTAGATTTTCCTTTATTATTACCATTAATCTATTCAGCAATTAATTAGTTAATTAAATCATTGTATTTTTTAAACATGATTACTTTAAAGTTTTTATACGATTTATGATTTCTTATGCTGAAATATATATTTCTTTGTTGGCATAATGTTTATTTATAACGAAGTACAAAATTTATAAATGGGTTACAATACCTTGAGCTAGCCTGTGTATTATTATTGTTAGTTATAGTGTTCTCTGACTAACTTAAAATTAATTTATAAGTATATTGTAAAAAAAACTAGATAATGAGCGAACGATTGAAACAGTTTTTATTTGTTGTTTTGCATGGGTAGTTAAAAGGAAAAAATAATTGATTAAATTGTAGCATATTGTTCCATGCTAAATATATTTTTAAAGAGTTATCCATATAATTAGGCTTTACTGAAGCCTTTATTCATTAAGGTAGTGCTAAAGAGTTATAAATATTTTGATAGGATTTTTTTTTATTGCTGATTTTTTATTAAAAAGGTTATATTTATCTTATAGGTCTGATAGACAACCTAACATGGTAGTCTTATATGCTTATAGTTGCTTGTAGATTCTGAAATATACAAAAAGTATTTCACTTTAATTTACAGTAGTAATTTACAGTAGTAATTTACAGTCTGCTGTTCGCTGATTTGACTTGGATCGGATATAAATTGAATTGTATACTTGGCAGGGAATGAATACTCAATAAAATGTAAATATATAATAATATTATAAATGTGGAAGTAAGTATTTTTGTTACTAATAACTCCGAAATGGCCCCCAAAAATAAATATACAGGTAGGGTAATTGCGACATAGGCTACTTTATAGCAATCCAGGTAAAAATGAATTATCTGGACATAAACATAACCAGTCTGTGTACAGTTACTATAGACCAAATTTAAATTCCAAGCGGACGAAGTCGTAGGCAGTAGCAAACATCGAATTTAAAGTTAACAATGTTATCGCAAATAGAATTTGTAATAATAAAATAAAACGTATGACGGAAGTGGCACCAAAAAGTTAATGTCGTTATAGAAAGAGAGTTATATGTCCGCAACCAAAATATGACAGATGGCAAAATTAAATCATCGTCAACTCACTAAACTGGAATTTCAAATCCTTAGCATATCTTGTGGTGTTGAGAGTGTCGGTTGATTGCGGCGGCGTTTGAAGTTACAGCTGTTTACACCAAGCTGCCGCACGACCGGCGCGGCGCTGCTGCTTTGATCTGCCTTCGCCAGTTTTTGCGCTGACTGTCGGGAACTGGTGACATTGATTGGTGTCGTACGCTCCCGTGTTACTTGACGGGTTCGCTTCAATCGGTGCGTCATTTTTTAGATGTACCTATTCGATAGATAATACTTAAGTACTAAATTTGAGTGTTCACGTTCTTGACAAACATACTTTTTTGTAATAAATATCTACCTATATAGATGCAAAACCCGTCAAGTGACCTACTCATGTTTCAGTTTTAGTATATAGCTTTCAGGAGATTTCAGGAGATTATTGCATTGATTTATTGTCGAGGCGGTTCTTCTTTTTGGGGTACTGTTTCGAAACGTGTAATTAATTCGAGGATAAAGCAATGAGCATGTATATGGCTTCAGCCTTACATGATCTTCAAAGCACTATGGGAGGAAAGTAATAGCTATCCATGGATTCTCCACGCGGTCGCCGGGCCCATCGAGTGTTTGCGGATTTGAGACCGCGAAGTAATGTTAAAGGCTTTTCCAAACACTCCCCTTCACTGTGTTCACTACCCAACCAAATACTATATGATTCTATCAGCGTCATCTTGGAAACACATTCCATAAAAGTACCTACGGGCGATCTTGGAATGATTCTTGAAAAAAAGATGCAATGACCTTGCTGGAATTTCTCTTGCATTACCTGAAACAAGTTAAGTGTATTAGATGTGTATTAGAAAAATCTTGGTAATATTTATGAATAGAAGCTATTAAATTTATTGCTAAATATTTTTCTCTCTTTGGAGTGGAGTCATCAGTGACAGTAAACGTATGAAGACCAGAGTCTCGTCTCATAAGAGGTTTTGAAAAAAACATATCATTTATGAGTGAGTACCCAAACTGTACTTAATAAAATTAATGAAGCTCCTAGTATTGATACTATAGGTTTTTTAAGTATTGTTTTATATTACATATAATAATAATAATAATATGTAGGACAAACTACACATATTGCTCTGGTCACAAACTAAGCTCTAGGCTTGAACTATGTGTACCAGAAGCAACGATATAATACATATTATATTTTATAAACACCCAGACCATGACCGAAAAAAACTACTAATATTTTTTGCCATGGGTGGGAATCGAACCCACGACCTCCGGATACAACGCCAAAGGCGCAACCACTAGTCTACGGAGGCTGTCAAGCATCAATATTGAGATAGTATGATCGTTCGACGCATAAGTATGTGTTAAAACACATACTTACCCACTATTTTGTTACCAACATGTTTTGATGTGCATTGTCAATAATGTATTTTGTTTGGTATCAAAAATATCATAACTTTGAATTTCATTTAAAAAAATAATTCGGACACTAAAAAGTATACCTACAATTTGTAGATATTCCAAATGAGACTAAAACAACCTTTGATGGTCATTTAAAAAATCTAAATTAAAAAAAAAAATACTACAACCGCCCCAAAATTATTTAGCCTTTTCATCGCCGCACCATTAGTTAGGTTATTTCCTCGCCTCGCCTATAATCTGTGTAGGTACCTCCTATTGACTCAGCCGGGGGGCCGTCGGTTACGTTAATGACGCTCCGTTAACCATTCATTAACCGGCGCCTAACCACTCGGTTCTAACGGCGCCGTTCCTCAACCTTTCATCTTTCGGCGCACGAGCGTCACTTTGATGTTCATTTGTTATTTTTTTGTGGTCAGATTTGGTCAGAATGAAACTCTTAAAATTTGTAAATGTTAACCTTGGTTAAAGGGCAAATTGTTAGCACATACCTAAATATATTTATATAATTACTTTTAGAAGTACCATTGGTAACTAGGCGATAGATTAGGAAAACAATTTATCAAAACTATATTGTAGGTATTCACAAATACATAATTTCCGCCTGCGCAGGTTAGTAGGTAGTTGCGCCTTTGGCGTTATATTCGGAGGTCGTGGGTTCGCTTCCCATCCATAGCAAAATTATTATTGTATGTTCTTCTGTACAGTTTTTCATGGTCTGGGTTTTTTTTATTAGAGAACGGCATCCAGCGGAGGGGTTTTTAATCCCACCTCGTCGTAGCCGATGGTATGAGTCTACACCAAACAAGTGGCTCAGCTCGCCGCGATGTCTGGATGGACTCAATAACCCATCTATAAAAAGTTTCACAAGTTGTTATAGTGAAACTGGAACTGACAGCTTAAAGTGCTCTCAGAGGCACTATAGTGGTGTTGTTAAACAAATGTACACTTTTTTTTGTCGTTTTTAAGTCTAAAGTCTAACCAACTCGACCACCACGTATATTATTTATTGGAGGACGACTTGATACTGTGTATCTACCTGATGGTAAGCAGTAGTGTTTTCAAATGTCCAGTATTTCTTGGGACGTCCCGTATTTCACACATAATTTCAAATGTCCCACTGGGACTAACGCTGACCCCTTTTTCATATTAATAAATTAAAAACGATTTTCTACAGTTCTAAAATAATTTCTTAGGCAATATGTTACCATGATTAAATTTTTCAGAATATATCATTCTCTCCAACTTTAAAACTTCAATAAATAAGATTTTTTTATTTATTTTGTATGGGTGCGATTGAGAAGTGGAAGGAAGTCATGTAAAGAAATTTTTAACATTATTCATATTATATTTTGAATTTGTAGTATCTCAGCTCAAACTGCTTCGTAAAAATTGTCTTTTCAGGGTATAGAATTGCAAAAAGTGAATTAATGACGTTTTTAATTATAATTATAATTGTATACACCTTTTCAATAGGTAGGTATGTTTAATCTAACAAAAATATGTTAAAACTTGCACATCCATCAGAAAAATACTCAAGAGATCCAAAAATATCTCATTAAATAATTTTATTGTTTATTTGTCCCGGATAAAAAACTAAAATCTTGTATTTTTTACCCATTAAAGCATTTTTCCCTTAACGTCTGAAAAAAAATCTGACAACATCAACAAAATTCATAAATGGGCTCGATCAACACATTGTAGTTTAACAATATTGATTGATGTTTATAAAATTAATTTCGTTTCTTATAAAATACACAAATAAAAACCAACTAACAATACCCAATTAAAATGGTAGAAGTGTAGCAGGTTTTTCATAAATGAAATTTTCCTGTATGTAGAGACGAGATAGTTAAAAGCGTAAGGTATGCAATTTTCATATTTTCTTTTATGTATTATCTAATAACCATCATCTATTTTCAAACTGCAAAATTTAGGTATACTTTAATAAAAAAAAATGGTAAGTACCTACATCAATAAATACTACAGCAATAAAAAAAAACGAACTTTCGAGAAATTAAATCTTTTTAAGAACTTTAAATCTATGATATTAATTTCAATAAAATCATATACAATGTAGAATTGTATTTTGATAACAATAATTATTTATTTATTTATCGGAAGGTGTTTGAGCGCAGGGCGGGCGGGGGCGGGGCCTCGCGGAGACACGCCCCGCCTTCACGCCGCACAACATGGCCGATGCATTCATTGTAACAACCTAATTATTTATAACTTACCAATATTCATTCAGTTTTAGTTTATTAGGAATTACAATTAATTAAATGTTTATTAAATAATGTTTTGATAGTTTTATGATATAACTTATTAGAGAAATAGAGAATTTTTTGAAGGAATTTTACCCCTGAAAACTTTGAAAATTATCAGAAGGCACTTTATATTTATTTTACAGTAAATATCGATATTGAAATTTGACCCTCTTTGGATCGAGTAATTGAAAAATTAAAAATGACAGTTTGGTTTTTTCTGAAGTGACCTACTGATCTACCTGACGGTAAATAGATCATCGAAGTTTAAGGATGGGTAAATACTGACATTAGTCGCTCCCACTATGCCGGCTAAATGATTCGTTTACCAACCAGACGCCGATTAATATGCTTTTGAATGAATATATCTATAAAGTAAGTAATAATATCCTTGCTGCTTTATCATTAAATCGTGCAATTCTCGTATTATATGATTGTTTATACTAGGGTAGATAAAGTGCCCTATTATACCATGCACTTATAAAAAATATATGATGACTAGCACACTATAAATTAAACCTTCTAACTCGTATAATGACTGCAAACCCACTGGCGTCAGTTCCAATTTTAAATTCAAAGAAAAAAGCTCTTAAAAGCCGCCCAGTGATTCCGCCCGCCCACATGATTGACGCCAAGAACTCGTAGAAATTACTTAATAGCTAAGTGGTCGTTCCGTCGGCTCCAACCCGGTGTTTACGTTCGATTCCACGCTAACTACTTGTCATTAACTATGGCGGCGAAAACTATGAGCGACATTGGAGGATATCACAATGGTGTAGATAGCGCAACAACAATAACAGGTGCTACTTCTTGGGTATCACTTTATAGTGGTCAATGAACTAAGTAATGGATAATATCAAAATGCAAAATGCAAAAGCCCTTCTAATTTTATATAGCATACAGGTGGCTTACTGGGAAGCCACCTGTATACTATATAACGTACGACATAAATACCATACGACACGTCGATCGTTCGAATCCGAAAATCTAATGTATGTGATCGATTTACCATTTGTATTAACCATTAGTTTATATAACTAACTAATATATAGTTTTAATAACTAAGTCCTACATATATAATATAAGTATAGGTAATTTGTTAGATTTACTACGGTGCACCCTGAAAACCAGCGCGTGGTGATTTACTACGGTGCACCCTGAAAACCAGCGCGTGGTGATTTAGTACGGTGCACCCTGAAAACCAGCGCGTGGTGATTTACTACGGTGCACCCTGAAAACCAGCGCGTGGTGATTTACTACGGTGCACCCTGAAAACCAGCGCGTGGTGATTTACTACGGTGCACCCTGAAAACCAGCGCGTGGTGATTTACTACGGTGCACCCTGAAAACCAGCGCGTGGTGATTTACTACGGTGCACCCTGAAAACCAGCGCGTGGTGATTTACTACGGTGCACCCTGAAAACCAGTGCGTGGTGATTTACTACGGTGCACCCTGAAAACCAGCGCGTGGTGATTTACTACGGTGCACCCTGAAAACCAGCGCGTGGTGATTTACTACGGTGCACCCTGAAAACCAGCGCGTGGTGATTTACTACGGTGCACCCTGAAAACCAGCGCGTGGTGATTTACTACGGTGCACCCTGAAAACCAGCGCGTGGTGATTTACTACGGTGCACCCTGAAAACCAGCGCGTGGTGATTTACTACGGTGCACCTTGAAAACCATTGCGTAATGATTTACTACGGTGCACCCTGAAAACCAGCGCGTGGTGATTTACTACGGTGCACCCTGAAAACTAGCGCGTGGTGATTTACTACGATGCACCCTGAAAACCAGCGCGTGGTGTACTGTAAAGTCACCAAGCTGAAGCTGAGGGTGTACCTATTCATTAAATAATATTGTCTTTTTTAAGTTCTTTTTTATTGTGAGTTCTATTTTATAAATTAGCATAAGTTTTTGTATTGTTTATTTTATTGAATAAATATATTTTCTATTATTTCTATTTGTCGATGTGGCTTCCGGTAGGGCCTCAGGCTATATTTGTATTGCACCGACTTACATTAAAAGGTTAAGGACTATTCTTTACTTGCTTCCGTGATCTAGGGATGTGCCTTTGGCGTTCAATCCGGAGGTCGTAGGTTCGTTTCCCACCCATGGCAAAAATATTAGTACGATTTTCTTTTTTAATTTACCATGGTCTGAGTGTATATACACTAGTCTACTCTAGTCTACGGAGGCTGTCATATAAATTTTATTTATTTATTTAAAATACTTTATTACACAAAATTACAAAATAAAATTGTACCTAGGCGAACTTAATATCTTAGGCATTTTTTACCAGCTAACCTTTGAGAGAGTGGAAATAATGCGGTTACGAAATTTACGATGGCAGTATTTTTTTTCTTGGTGGATAAACACGTAATCTTAAATTACTACTGTGGTGTGGCTACAATATCGCTAGTCGAACAAAATATAAACTTCGTCTATATCGAAGATTTCGTTCGATTTTGCAAAAGCCTCGACTTGAGCCATCGCGGAGGTTACGAGGTCAGCATTGGTCGTCTTCCATTTTAGGGGAGACTGGAGAAGGAAAGACACTTGGAGACTGCTGAAGTTAGTAAGAATATCTGATATTTATGAATTATCAATAATTAAATCACCTGTGTTCCATAGGTTAAAACTGTCAAGACATGAACTCAACGTCTAGATAATACAGGAATATTCCATAGATTTTTTGACAACTAGGTTTATAACCGCTCCAGAAACCTCTACAGGTTACCCTTTTTCATTAATTTTTTATTGAGCACGGCATGTGACTTTGTATCTATCTGATGGCAAGCAGTCCTACTAAGTCCATAAATGGGGTCGATCAATAACATTGTTGTTCAATAACATTGCACTATGCCGGCCAATTGGGTGGAGGGGTTGAACCTGGGACTGGAACCTGGTTGACTCAGTGGTAGAGTGCCTTGCCGCGAAAGCGAGGACCGTGGGTTCGATAAAAAAAAAATATATAATAATGAAATCACTGCAAAATGCTATCATGCTTTGGACACCTTGGCTGCCCCTTCTATTCGTCATACATGACAAGGTTCAGTGATAAGGGGGTCTACCATACTATAGTTAACTTGAGTCGAAAGCTCTAATCTGCTAACTACGGTATTATTAACTACCCGCTTTGTTAGGCATAACGGGGAAATTGGTTTACTTACTGTTGTGGAAAAACCAGCGGCTTTGAGGAAATATTATTATCATGTTTCAGTGGAAGTATTTATTTTCGTTTTCATTTAATACATAACTAAATTAAAGACTGTATTCTGAAACGTTTATATAAACTAAGGCTATCTAAACCTCTTTTTTCCCTGTCATATTGTTAGAGGTGATGTTTTTTATGTTAGAGGGTTGTCTTTATAACTTCGCTAGGTCGACAGATCGGTTTTGTTACCACCGCTCATAGAGATGCAAAAACCGTAACCTAGTTTTGGTTTTAGTCTGTGGGTTCAACGCTTTTTAGGACCATCCTACATAGATTTATTGTCGAGTTGGTCTTTCAGAGTGCGGTCACGAAACGGGCAGTTTAAAATTAGGGATTTGGCGATAAAGCAACGAGGATTTTAAAATAGACCCTTGAAAGTTTCTAATGCTCATTTAGTAACTACATCATTTAGCAATCAAATATTGTGAACAAACCCAGTATGTAGCAATGAGTTTTTATTCTAAAAAAATATGTTTTACAACACCACTGCTTGAAGAGCACGTTAAGCTGTCGGTCCCAGTTTCACAAAACCAACTTGTAAAACTGTTTATAGATCGGTTATTGAGTCTATTCTAAACATCACAACATGCTAGCCACTTGTTCGGTGTAGACTCATACCATCGGCTACGACTAGGTGGGATTAAATACTCCTCCGCTGGGTACTCTAAGGCCGTCTAGGCACCCGTGATGATATTTATATTTATTTATTTATTATTAATAATCGTCGTTTAAGATAAAACTAGTTTAGCGAAACGTTTCTGAATAGAGCAGTACATGTTGCCTAAGATAACAAGTACACGTTAAACCTAACTCCGGGAGATTCTGTGTAAGACCTTGTAAGAGATTAATATTCCATCCATCCATATGTACTAATTATAAATGCGAAAGTTACTCTGTTTGTTTGATCATAATAGACTAACTATTATGATATTTTCACGCCTTAACCGCTGAACCAATTTAGATGAATTTTAGTATGGAGATAGTTTGAGATCCTGGAAAGGACATATCAGTCTTCGACATAGTATACTTTAGACATAGATATACAAAGTGTTTGTGTTTTATCGGTCTCTTAGGAAAAATTACACCAGATAGATAAAAGTGTTTTTTATGAAGCAAAGTTGGGTATATTAAAATGATATAATAATTCATTTAATAAATTCATTTATTTATCAAAACAGTTTACATTTTGTCAGTACCTAAATTTATTTCGGACTCTCCATTTAAGTTTAGGAAATCTGTGTTAGGAGGGTCCGCTCCTTCGAAGTATATTAGCACATATATAGTATAATAAAATTCAAATGAAATAACTAGCTTAAAACTAAAACAAATGAAAATTAAATTAATGATATAAAATTGCTTTATATATTTTTTAAATTTATATTGACTTTTGAGGATTTTTTTTGTTAAAATGTTGGCATTTTATGTTATATTTTTGGCTACTTAAATAATTTGAAAGGTTACAAAACTTACTATAACTATTTTTTTTATACTTGCGAAGCCGTGGGCAAAACCTAGTCTAATCATAAATTTTGACCTTCGTGTTCTGCGTAAACCCTTTTAGGGTATTTACACCAAATTGTAATGTAATAGGATCGTTCCTGCTCACCGTGATCGCCAACGATGACCGTGATCGCCATCGATCAGGAACCTTCCCGCCACAATGATCCTTTTAATAAACTAAAATGTGCAAGGTAAACGAAAATTGTTCAAAAAAATGGTAATATCTATTAAATCCCGTCAGACCCGTCGCCAATAAGGCGCCAAGTTTCTTATATTAACAACCTCAAACATTGCTTAAATATACATAATTATATGATTTGCCTCAAGTTACGACGCCCGCGCCGCCGCGATCGACAGACGGACCGACAAACAAATCATCGCTCAAAATTATCAGTTTGGAAATTTAGCTAATTGCACCGAACTGTTTACCATTATAAATGAGTTCCGGATATTTTTTGTTATGTTGGCGCCTCGTAATCGTCCTACCTGCTGCCAACAGTTCCTCCACAACCCTGGGTGGTCATCCCCCGGTCGCGCCAGTTAAGGCGTTAGTTTAAAGATAAGGGCTGTAAAAATGTTTTATGATAATGGAGTATTATTTACACGAAACTTCCTTTTTCTTTATTCTGTTTATGACAGCCTTTTCAAACTCGAGGCGTCAATACGGCCGAATTAATAAAAACACGCGGCGTCGGCTTTGTCGATCCGACTTGGGCACATCCTTGTATAAATCGTTATTCAACAAACGCCATTCAAACCCAAACAAACGACGCTCTCAAACGAACGTCGACAGAAATGAAACGAGCTGCGATCCGCGATCACTCGCCGTCCGCTTTTTACGTTGACAAGTGTCCAATTATCTTTGATTGAAATAATAATAGATGGCACGATCGCACAGCGCTTCCAGCATACGGAATTAGATGCCGAGATCTGTGCAGCGCTTTGTCGGCGACGAGAAATGCCTTTTTTACCGCGACCTCACCCGCTATGCCGGCATCCCAGACGCGCCTTTGTCGGCGAAATCACTCCTCCATGTTTCGTTCCTTCAAAAATATCACTCGATATGCTTCCGCCAGCTTAGTATTCTCTTCGTAGATAGATATGCAAATTGGGTTTTCATTTCCATGCATATTTCATAGACTCGATCGTGGTCCATCGTGAACGTTAATTAGTGAGGTTAGACCGCCCGCGACGCGACTTTATGCGATCGAGTGACGTTTTTTGCGCAGCGGATGCGTCCCTTGTTTGCAAATGCGACGTCCTGCATTCGTCAGAATTCGCGCGTTCGTCCAAGTTACGTCGACGCATCGCAACGACGACGAGCATAAATACCAAATATGACAAAAAATCCAAATTTCAGACGACAACTCCAAAATAGATTCGATTCTCATTTATATTTCTCAATATTGTGAAATAAAATGGGCTACCGAATTTGGTTAACGAATCATTTTTGTGCGTTAGAATAATTGATATTTACGAGAATGCTGATGTTGGAATAATGATGTAGAGCCGCGGGGTGGCAGGGACAGACAGGGGGTTCCGTGAGAGAGGCATATGTGGACCAGGGGTTGTTGTTAATGGAGTTTAATTTATGCTAATCTCAAACTAAAACACAAAGCTTTGATTTCATAAATTATAAAAAAATACCTACTAAACTCATGTTTATGCCAATTATACACATGGTTACCTGAAGATCGTTAAATCAATTATCCCATATGTGGCAAATAATGTTAGAACTAGGTTGTTTTGTATAGTTTGCTTTATGGCGTTAATCAAATAAAATATTTATTGAATGACTGATAGTTGTAGGTGTGTGAAGCCTTAGTGTTAAAATGTGAGCCTACCAAGGACAGACAGACCGCTGTTACAATGTTACTAACCAAAACCAATCATCCCTTCCCCACACAAAAGTCAAAAATATTAAATTCCAATTCAATCAAACACCAAAAATGATTTCTAAAGCCGCAGCGTATTGCTAGCTCCTGTCAACGTATGATGTAACGTTCCACTCTAGCCATTCGTCATTCTTTTGACAGCGCCATCCTCAGTCACGTCGGAGAATGACAAAGCGCTCGGATGATCCTCGGAGGCCGTTTGTCATCCAAAAATGACAGAATGGCACTGATTTGAAAAACTCAATTTAGATTCGCCAGTTTTAGTTTATTTAACCTTTGAACTATACTTTTGATTGAACAGTTTTGTCAGTTTTATTTGATTTTCATTAATCTCCAGTTTCTAAAACGTAGATCAAAATTATATATGATTTTACAAATTACCATTAGCTAACAAAACTCGTGATTGGTAGAAAATTTGCGCGACGTCACATTACAATACCAATCATAGTGTGTCTCGTTAGGTTGTTAATTTTAATCAACGATTTAGAAACTGTGGATAAATGTGGTACAATAAATGTTGTAATAATATCGATTTCACAAATAGACAATTTTAACACAAAACCAATGGTATATTATTATATTCACATCTATTCATATGAATACAAACTCTGTCTGCCTGTCTATCTATTTGGGACAGTTTCACGTAAAAACTACTAAACCGAATTTGATGAAATTTGGTAGAGATTTTAATTGAAGAATTGTTAATTGAGGGTCAAAATAGCGTAGGTATTTGGTTTTTCAACCTTTTTAAAACCGAGATGCAAATATACAGGGTGAATTTGAAAGGTTGTTCTTTGAGCTAATATGAGTTTTTTTTTCATTTGCGACACTTGGTTCCATGGGAAAAGTTGTTCGATTTGATCAGCAGAACCTCATATTAGCCAAAACTACAACCTTTCAAAGTCACCCTGTATAAAGTAGGGTGATGAGTTTTAAGAATATCTTAGGAACAGTTATAAAATATTTTAGAAAAGAAAGTGTATTCTCTTTCTCGTGCATTTTTTATCCTAAGAGAATCTTAAAAAACAAACACCCAGTATATATTTCGACTTCTGCACCAATAGCTATGTCAAAAAGTAATATACCCTATGTCCTTCCCAGGGTCTCAAACTATCTCCATACGTACATAAAGTTTTATCTGAATTGGTTTAGCAGTTTAGGTGTGATAACGAACAAATAAACAGAGTTACTTTGTCATTTATAATTAGTAAGCTAATTTTTACTGATTTAGGCTGCCGGATACGGGACATTTCGGTAGATCTGTCTTGTATTAAATTTCATCTGTTTTGTCCATTAGGTTGTAGATATTTTTGACCAAAGTTACAACAATAGCTATATTGCTTTTTTTAATTCAATATTAATAAAAATAAAAATAGTGGCGTTTTGGGCAAAAATAACAACCAATTCGTACACAGCTAATCTCCTTGGATAAGGACAAGGTAATCTGAATTCCCATACTATCTTATCCACAACATTTTACTTAAGAATGTTCTCAAACACTTAAGTCTAAGTATCAATAACTACCCCTCTTACCTAAATGGAAGTCTTAAGTAACCTATATTTCACACGTGTAAAGAAATCATCAAAAGCGCCGCAGCCGCCGACGTCGATACGCAGATAAAATATAACTTGGCTAAATCTACGATCCTCTTAACGCTTACTTAAGGCACTGATGTGTGCCAGAGACTAAGAAAGTTCATTTATATAAAAATAAATAGCTTTTATTGCCAAAATAAATAAAGGAATATATATTTTTTTTCTTAAAGGCAATTTCCTATTCTAAATAAAAAATACGTAAAAATAGCCAAGTCTCTCCTGTTACATTTGTTTTATAAAGGTTTTTTTTTAATGAAACGCACAGCTATTCATCGGATGCATTGATTAAATTAAATTAATTTTAATATTGTTATTACCTTTATTATTTAGCTTCAGCTTATTAATTTATTGTTATATTTAAAAACTATTATTAAGAACGAAAGGACATCGCCGCACTCTCTATTGAAAGAATTATCGAAATTGCTTGTATAGAACTGGAGCGGCACATTGTAGTTAGTGTTTATAGACCACCAATAGCAAGCTATGATTCATTTGAACGTGTTATGGAGGATATTCTTGATAAACTCTCTAAATCAAGCAAATATTTAGTTATATGTGGCGACTTTAACATTGATCTTTTAGACAAATCTTCTACTTCAGATAGATTGATATGTTTGTTCAAATCGCATAATTTAAATAATTTATTTTTAGAACCAACCAGGATAACTATTGGGTCAGCTACTTGCATTGATAATATATTTAGTGATTGTGAACCATTAGAAAAATCTATAATTTCCCATTTAACTTCTGATCATTGTGGCAACAGAGCCACTTTTAGTGGCTACTATTACAATGGCTCAAAAGAAATAGTAGTAAGACCTATTTCTATAAAACGCATTAAGCAGTTTAGAGATGTAATTGAAGAAAAAATTACCACTTTACCTTTTCTTAACAACGATCCCAACATATTATATAATGCACTTTTGAATCTTATACAAAGGGAATTCAATATTATATTTACAACTTAAACGTTTAATAGTAACTTTAAGCCTAAATTTTGTGATTGGGCAACGCCTGGTATTCGTACCAGCAGAATAAAACTGTATGAACTTTATGGCCTCAAAAAAATTTCCATCGATACTGTTTTCCACAATTATGTCCAAACATATTCCAAAATATTTAAAAAGGTATGTCTAATAGCAAAATGTAATTATATAAGTACTAAAATAAAAAAATCAAATGATAAAATTAAAACAACTTGGGAAATAATTAATAATGAAACACGGAAGGTAAGAAATAAAAGGGACATTAACTTTAAGCTAAAAATCGACAATAAATCAATAGATACAGATTTTGAAATAGCTAAAGAGTTTAATATTTTTTTTAGTAAAATACCCAGTGAAACAACCAAGTTGCTAGTATCATCGCCTGATATGGCTCGTTCAATTTTGCAAGCAAATGTTACGAAGTGTACAAC
This sequence comes from Monopis laevigella, assembly GCA_947458855.1. Taxonomy (NCBI): domain Eukaryota; kingdom Metazoa; phylum Arthropoda; class Insecta; order Lepidoptera; family Tineidae; genus Monopis; species Monopis laevigella. The sequence continues at coordinate 22,281,893 of OX381590.1, read as the reverse complement.
TATTTTTAAGTTTAATTCAGTAACCACTGATGTTATTTGTAAGTCTTTTAAAAGCCTAAACTTAAAAAAAACTGAAGACCTCTGGGGGCTTTCGGTATCACTTTTGGGGTCAATAATTGATATTATTGCACCATATCTTGCTCTAATTTATAATAAATCCATAAGCGAAGGCATATTTCCTGATCTTATGAAATTAAGTAAAGTTATCCCCCTTTTTAAATCTGGTACATCTTATGAACCAAATAACTACAGGCCAATATCTATCTTACCAGCTTGTAGCAAAATATTTGAAAAAATTATGCTTAATCAAATGTTAGCGCATTTTTCTGAACATATGTTGTTACACCCTAATCAGTTTGGCTTTACCAAGGATCGATCTACAACTGATGCGGGAAATAGTCTTGTTAGACACATTTTTGAGGCTTGGGAACAAAAACAAAATGCTATTGGAGTTTTTTGTGATCTCTCCAAAGCTTTTGATTGTGTCTCACATAGTATTTTGTTGCAAAAATTGGAACATTATGGCATAAAAAATAAATCTTTGGAAGTAATAGCATCTTACCTTTCCAATCGGATACAGAAAGTGGTCATTAACCGAGTAGAGTCTGATGGAGCATCAGTTGTTATGGGTGTTCCACAGGGTTCTATATTAGGACCATTTCTGTTCCTGGTCTATGTTAATGACCTACCTTATGTAGTTAACAAACATGAAGTAGTTTTATTTGCTGACGATACATCATTAATTTTTAAGGTTGATCGTAATAAGAATAATTTTGATGATATAAACTGTGCATTATCCCAAGTTTCAAACTGGTTCAACGTCAACAATCTTGTATTGAATGCAAAAAAAACAAAGTGCATTAAATTCGTATTACCAAACGTAAAGCAACTGGAAACAAAAATATTATTGAATAACGAAGCTTTGGAGTTAACAGATAGCACAGTTTTTTTGGGTATAACTGTGGATTCTAAACTGCAATGGGGTCCTCATATAAACACTCTGTGCAATAAATTAAGCTCTGCTGCTTATGCTGTTAAAAAAATTCGTCTACTAACAAATGTAGATACAGCTAGGTTAGTTTACTTTAGTTACTTCCATAGCCTATTATCTTACGGTATTCTCCTATGGGGAAATGCTGCAGACATTGAGTCTGTATTTATATTACAAAAAAGAGCTGTACGGTATATTTATAACATAGGATGTCGCGTAACTCTTCGACAGAAATTTAGAGAAATAAATATTTTAACAGTAGCCTCCCAATATATTTATGATAACATTATGTATATTCGTAAAAACATCTATTCATTCCCAAAAAATTCTGATTATCATGACCGTAACACAAGAAATAAGAATAAACTTATTGTAACAGCAAATAGGTTAAGTAAAGTGAATCGCTCATTTGTAGGCCAATGTACAAGGTTCTTTAATAAAGTACCTGAAGATGTAATAAATCTACCTGTAAAGATATTTAAATCGCATATTAAAAGACATTTAATGAAAAAGGGCTATTATACCATTACAGAGTACCTAAATGACAAAGGCGCGTGGTAAAGTAAAGTTTATGACATTATTATATTATATAGGTAATTAAATTATATTTAAATTATTTTTATTAATCATGTTACTGACATTTTTTTTATTTGAATTTTTATTATTATTGACATTTGTTTATACCTATTTATTACGTTTAATTATCATCTATTGTCGACACATATTTTTATTTTATTATTGACATTTATTATTATTAGTTTTATTTATTGTTGACATTTATTATTATTAGTCTTATTTATTGTTGACATTTATTATATTATATTAATATTCAAAATCATTTATTTCATGTAAATCTTTACATATTTTAATTAATGGTGACAGTATAATGAAAAAACTATTACTTTTTGACATTTATTTTATGTAGACATTTACTTTACTATTTTAGTTTATTATTATTTATTTTGATTTATTATTTTAGTAATTTGACTGTGAAAATTTAATAATGCCCTTTACATAAGTTACCGGACATTTATATTGTGTTTTGTACCTAGGTACTGTTTTTATGTGGGTTAGGTGTTATTATTATTTTTATATTCCTAGTTATACCTAGGTTTACATTTTGGACAATGCCTCTATACAGCAGCTAATAGTTTAAGCTTTGTTTATTTTATAAATTATTCTCTGTATATTTACATACTGATTTACTGCAATGTGCTGCCCAGTATTCCAAGCTTATAATATTATGTATTAATAGTACTACATACAAGTGTATAAGATAATGTAGGTATTTTATTGTGTTATTATGACTGGTAAAAGTGCTAAATATATAAGCCTAATTACTGAAATAAAGAATTGAATTATATATACAATTTAAATCACTGTCTTTGTAATAATAAAAAAACATACTTTTTGTATATTTTAATAGGTGATGTGAGACTCTTAAAAGATTTTATTTGGTCGTGGGAATTTGGCTTCATTAAGCCTTATCAAGTTAACCGACTTATCTGCGAGAGCTGGAGCGCTCTTAATTATTATTGACGCCACATTTTTAGTTTGTTTTTAATTATTCGACTAAACTAATACACAGCGGATGTTTAAAACACTTTAAAGTAAAATGAAGTGGTTTAACACTTTTGTTATCTAATTTAATGAAGCGTAAATTTGTTTTAACAACTGCTCGGTTAATTGATTTTTTTTAAATAAAGAATGTACAATGAAATTTCACTGCAATGGATATTTTATATATATATCCTTGTATCTGCTTACCACATGGTAGATATAAAGTCACTTGTCATGCTCCAATAAAACAAAAAACTAACGATAATTATAATAATAATATAATATATGTAGGACAATTTACACATATTGCTCTGGTCACAAACTAAGCTCTAGGCTTGCTTGTACTATGTGTACCAGAAACAACAATATAATACATAGTACATTTTATAAAAACCCAGACCAGGAAAAACTGTACAGTAAAACGTTTTTTTTTTTGCCATGGGTGGGAATCGAACCCACGACCGCCGGATACAACGCCAAAGGCGCAACCACTGGAGGCGGTCAGTTATCTATCACTATACTCCCAAATAACTCTTCTCTATACGTCACGAATACCTAGCTTATTTCATATCCTTTATTTTATAATTTTTAGTGTATTGAGCTCTAGGTATACTGAACCAAATATTGACAAGTGCTTTTCTTTTATTTATTATCAGCCTCTCCTGGCCTGGCCCTGTACACTGTTCAGTTAGCATCCTAGACCTGCCAGCCACGTTCCGCTGGTCGTCACTCCATATAGCCGTCCTACACTATGAGCACCAAACCGTGGTCTCCACTCTAGGGTCTGTTTGCTCCAACGGTTATCTGCTGAGCAAACTTCAGTATATTGAGACTTTAATGTCAGTGACTTTGGTTCTCCTGGGAATATCTTTGTTCGAATCTTATCCATAAGAAAAAATCACTTTCCGCAGTTGCTGAGCGATTTTGAGTTTGTGGACCAGTCTAAGTATAAGTCCGTAAGCGCCCACGTTTTTTTTATTATTATTATACAAGTTAAAGTATGATCACAGTAGGCAACATACATCAATCTATAATAGAACCCGCATACATCACTAAGCATTATATAACTAGAAGGTTCAGAGACTTTCTTCTCGTCATTTGTCTATAAATGGGTTCGATCAATATATTGTTATTTAACAGCCGGAATAGTGAGAGCGATCTCTCACTATTCCGGCTAAATGTTACGAATTGGGCGACGCGAAGATAAAAAATCTTCTTTAGAATATAATTTTATTAATAGAATTTTTATTTTTTTATTGAGACTAATTTCATGAGATTTTAAGATGAAGATTCATGAGGATGTTATGCAGAGAAGATCCAATAAGATTATGTTTACTAAGTTCTCCCAAATAAGTAGCTAACATTTACTAAAGCTGCCTTGTAGTTGTTCCCTAACCAGACCACACACAACCTGATTAGAGAGTCCAAAAATGTAAATACTGAGCAGTCACTCTTACGTGAGCCTAGTGAAGTGTTTACGCACTTATCGATATCGAGTGGAGCGCCCTCTAGCGTCACGGTAGCGAGTGTTTTGACAGGCTGCCGACCTAACAACGGTGAAGAGGTCCCGATAATTTTGGGTCTATTGTTCACCTTCCAATTCAGGTGGAGAGGCGGTTGCCAGAATTGACATCGATATTGCTGAATTTTGAATAATATAAGTATAATATATTTTAGGGGTTTTTATACATTTCAATCAGTATAGAACATACGAGTATATTGTAAATAATAGATAGAACTACATTTATTTTGATTTAAGAAAATTACGTAAACCAGCTTTTTAAAATGGCCATGCTTGATGCCTGTCTATTTAGGGGTATATAATTTGTTCCAAAGAAATACCGCTTCAACAGGAAATTATTTAGATACAAAGTTGGTAGTGAGTAGGAGTGCTACTCCTACTCACTACAGCATACTATTAAGGTTTATATCGGAAAGAAAATAGATCTTTAGATAGGTTCATTCAAGATAGATCAAAGAAGTCTTTCTTCGATCGCGGATGGGCACTTTTATTGGAAACATCATATTTACGTAAATCAAATATGTTATTATTAAAAAAAATGATTAATTTTATTGAGTAGAGTAGAATTATAATATATATTGAGTGAAGGGAAGCACAAATCCTAGGATTTATGCTAACAACCTGAATAGTCCAGCTAACATTCAGGCATATACCAAGATGTTTAACCACTGAATGCTAATAGTTTTTATAGCAAATGGCTTTAAGGAAATTAAAGTTTCCTCGAGATAACTAAGTGAGGTTTCTATAATTATTGACTGGGTCGAGTTAACAACGAATATTAAAAAAATATAACTTGATTGATTTACATAAAATAATCTTTAAATTTAATTCAATATTATGTAGCATTTTTTTTACAAATTGGTCAAAAACTAAGCTCCAAGCTTGTACTATGTACCAGAAGCAACGATACTAATAATGCAATTCTTTTTTAAAATGTACTGATTCAAAAAATTATTATTAAACTTTTTTTGCATATGTTGCAGTCCAAATTATTTTCTATATTTGGTTATTATTTCAGGTTATTGATGTTCTTATTTAGAGTTAATCATGGTATAATTAAATTACCCTATTTAATTGATATATAGAAATTTATCGATATCCTCAATAATTCACATCACTATTTTAAAATAAACAATTCTCAAAGAATAGTTTGGTATGATCGATAGCACTTATGGCTCGCGGGTGGCATGGAAGGCGCTACTGTTAATATTTTGACATGATTTGACATTTTTTAATGCTAAGTGTTCTATTTGTTCATGCGTGGATACCGCGTGGAGAAGATCCAGGGAGAAAAGAAAATATTATTGTTAGCGGTTATAAAGTTACTGCTGTTACAGAAGGTACCTTTGGTAATCTAATTTATATACCTATGTATTTTAATTTAGCTTTTTTATAAAAAAAAATTAACTACTTAGAGTTTAACGGCAGGTTAGCGGACCGAATTAGTGCTAAGAAGTAAGATTTAAAAGCCGCTGTGGCTCAATAATTCACTAATATTTTGATTTTAAAATATTTGGAGCCATGAAGCTAAAAAAACGCGCCCGCGCGTGGACGGGCACGGTTTTTACCTTCATGTTTGGAGCCATCATAATAAAATATAATCCCATATAGTTTTAGTAAAAAAATCGACGCTGTGTATGAAGATTTATATAAACTAAAATTATAATTTAAAAAGCACTGTCTTTGATTTTGATTTTTGATCATTTTCACGGTTTGAACTTAATTTAAAAATCGGTAAAACTGGAACCTTCCGTTGCTTCGGTACAAAATTTAGTATTTTTATCAATGCTTACTACTAGGTGAAAAAAGATATCGATTGATTAATAACAGTAGTAAATATTTAATTACACATCTTTTGAATAAATAACATTATACCTACTCGTACGTTAAGATTCAAATTTGTACAAAAACAACCGGCGCGGGTCTGAGAAAGTAAAGTACCTTATTATTACAATCTATTTTCTTTCTTACGAATATTTATTAATCAGACATTTAACCTGTCACGTCACGTAGTCAGGCCTAAGGTATTCCGCGCCAGACCTACGTAATCTGCGACCATCTGTATCCAAGTCTTGCGATTCGTCGAAGACCACCTACTTCGCCAGAAGGTGGTCGCTTTTGTTATGCCATATTAATAATTTATTATATTATAATTGTTATTTATTCTAGCAACCTTTCTACTTATAAGAAATCTGTTTGTGTTGTAATAAAATTGTTATGCAGTAACAGTAGCGTATAAGTAGTTATCAATTATTGTTGTAAACTTAGGGACTAAAGTAGATTCTAAAGATCTACTGATCCAAACCAATGAAATCAAAAATTAAATGTAACAGTGGTACAGCTGTATTAACTATAACATAGAAAAAAAGTAAAAGTGGCATCGGGTGCTCCTATAATACTTGCAGACCTGTACCTAATTGGAGGCGAACATTTAAGAAACCCAAAAATGTAGTGAGCCACATCCTTCGTAAACGTAGTGGACATACACGTTCATAATTCCACTAAGATGTAGGCATTTCCAACGTATATCCAACTGGATGAACTGCTCTTGCCGATGATAAACCAGGATGAGGAGGATATAAAGAGGTAGTGATTGTGACACGTTGGGAGGCTGTAGAACAGATTATTACCATCTATGTTTCTCATCTGGTAGAAAATGTTATAACCCCTATTATACATACCATCATGAAGCTAAAAAAACGCGCCCCGCGGGGACGGGCACGGTTTTTACCTTCATGCATACCATAGAGTAGATAGAAGTAGTCGTCATGTTATATTGTAAAAATATGAGGGTTAGGGAATAGTGTATTGACTGTAGGCAAAGCGATAAAATCTATATTTTCTCTGGACAGCATATATTAGCGCACCATGTATTGAACGCCCCCTACATAGATTCAGTGACAACCTGCGAAATGTATCAATTTGGAGGAAAAATCAAAAGTATTTGGTCGATTGCTTGCTTTTGGATAAGAAGCTTACATTTTATATACATTTTGATATAAAAACGTGAAATATTATATACATGTAGGTACATTTTTTGTCGATCAAATTTGTTTTATCACAAACGACATATATAGATTTCTTAAAACTAAAACCTAAAGTACCTATTTATTGCATAGATTTATTTAAGATTCTTTGTTGCACAAAATTCTACATAGAAGCATTTGCTCCCAGGTAAGCTTTGAAGAGGGAAATATAAAACGTGAAAGTCCTGTATATTAATTATGAAAATAAAGTTCATTTTACATTCATTCATACCAAAAAAAAAGTTTTCAGTATTTCCGAATAAAAATTGACAAAACATCAATATATCCCGTATAAAATTATTATATACCATCACGGGTGCCTTTTTGGCTCTCGGGAACCGTTTTAAATGACCTCATGGTACCCTGCGGAGGCATTAATCCGTCCTCATTTCGCCGATGGTATTCGGAGCAAACACCTAACAAGTGGCGAGCTTGTTAGGTGTTGCCTCCAAATACCATGTGGCGAGCTTTGATGTTTTAGTTTATGAAGGTACGCTTGTTGTATAAAACGGTCACCCATCCCAGGTCAGGTCTTGTTGTCATCTGCCTTGTTATCAGTTGCGCAGTGGCTTAACCACTAGGCTGGGGCTGCTTTTCCGATATAATAATACATAATTCATTAAACATTTCAGACATTCAATTCTTTGTCCAAGGCTAGTTATTCAAGCCATAATGTTTATTACGACAATTTTTTTTCCGAACCCATTTACTTAATAAAACATTAAATTTTTGAATCATACATAAAACTTAAATGCATGTCATTCAATGGAAATCGCGTGACATAATAGTAAGAAAAAACGTTGATCAAGGTAACAAATGAGTGTGGTAGACCAAAGGAATCGCCCCGGGCGTGTTTACCACGAAATCCATATGGATGGAATAATTTGATGGCCTCGCCGCGGACACGAACCTGCCTACCCATTACCTACCTGAGACTTGTAATCGACACATGTTGAAGCCTAAAAGACATGCAGTCGGTTCTTTTATTTTATCTTAACAATAATATGCTTAAAATTATTTTATTAAAAAAATTATATATTTTAAATAGTAAAAATAATAATAAGTATACGATTGGCTAGCGGGTTCCTCTTCATATCATCATCATCACATTATCCCTCTGCCACATAATAACTATTTACAATCTTGCAAAGGCGGTAAAGGGAACAATCTAGCATGAATAAGTATAAATATTTTAAAAATCTTACTTCACAGTTAAGCCTCAGTTCATAATCAGTTTATTATTATTATTTATCTTCACCCCAGATCCTTTATGTATGTAGCATACCCAGTGTATGTAGAGACACCCGAGCGCCACTAGTCTCTGTGTCTATATACTCCTTTTGCCTCGTCCACAAGTCTTAATTTCTACAAAATGCTTTTAATTTCACATATTTTAAAACCTTTTCAATTTCATAATGTGTGTCTTCGTGTCACCCTTGGCCAGGTTTATCTTTCACCTCGCTTTTATATATCTGGTTCTTTTGCTTTCACGATCCATTATTCCTTCAGTGTAGTGGCCGCTAACTTGTGGAACAAACTGCCTCTTGTATAAGAAATGCTCCAAATAGATTTACTGTGGAATTAGTCATTATACTGTTTATATATTAATATGTATATTGTATGATATGTAGTATATTATATGTGTATAATACTTGTATATGTAAAGCATATGGGTATATAAATGTATTTATTTATAAATATAAATAAATTAAAAATTGTATTGCACACTACCAAAACTTAATGTTCTAATGTCCCGAAGGTTTGACTGTCAGATAATGCCCAACGGCATTAAGTCCACCTTTGTATTATGCAGTAAAGTTTGATAAATAAAATAAAATAAATAAATAAATATTTCTATATTCGCAAACTAGCAGGGCATACCCTTTATCACTTTTATTCCTTTACTCTCTTTCAGCCCCACTCGTTCTTGAATTACGTCATTGCGGTCTATCGAACCTCCTTGAGCCTCCCAAAGTAATCTATCCCACCTTTCTTTCTAATCAGTTTAGATGACCTAGAAAAAGTGTTAGTATATAACGTTATGCATTACTTTCCTGGACGTAACCTTGTTATGAACGTTTCTTTATTTTTCAATACAAAACCCCGTAATGAGGGCTCCACCGCCGGACATGTTCCCATCAGAGTTAGGGCTAACATAACCTACAATTTACGAACTCTCCTCAGTCATTACGTCGTTATTTGCCGGCTTAATGGGCAATCAAAAAAACCGCGAGGTACTACGTGCACCTCTTTGTTCAGAAGTGGCCAATTTGCCTCAGTTTTTTTGTTTTTTTTTAAAGTAAATTCGATTGGAGTGATGGTTATTGACGGATTGATTGATGTTAAGGTCTCGTGTTCCAAATGAGCGGTTTTCAGAGCTTATTATTATTAATAAGATGCTCTTGTGGGTTGTTACTAATGATATGTATTAAGTTTTTATGCTAAGTTTTATTCTCAAGGACACCTCATGCTTTAACAGGTTAGGATTATATTGCCGACACATGGGGGGATCACTGAATTATACTAGTAGGTACATCCGGCCGGTTATCAGCATTTAATGCTTTAAATGGTAAAAATATTTAACCACATCACATTATTTTTACAGATATAAGTCACAAAAAGTTATTAAGTGAAGGGTGATTGGAACCTAGTTGGCAAAATAATCAATAAAAAAAAGTGTTTTTTGTTAGGCTGCTTTTCATTATCAAAAGTGTACAACATTGATTGTTTTTCATTATCTTGAAATTTGACATAGAAAATATCGCGTAGTGGAATGGCAACTTGTGTAATTATATGAAAAAAAAAACTACTTAACCAAGCGCACGCTACATAACTAACTAGTGTCAGAATAGATAACTACTTCATAAAATAGGTAAACTGACATATGGTCACCATGTCAGTAGGTGGAATGACATGATCATCTGTTATAGTTTGGGTAAGTAGCGTCTGTGGTTGCTCTGGTACCACTTTACGCACTATTGTGGTTAACCTTCATTATGGTAATGTGAATAATTTACACACGCGATGTTTTGGAGGCTTATTGTAGATACTCTTACGATTTACCCTAAGCAATTTAGTTGGTTTTAAAGTCAAAATAGGGTTTAAATAATTTGAGAAAGAATGGCGTAGTGAGGTGTCATACGATGACACCTCACTACGCTCGCGCATTGTTAAGCAGTTGATTAGCTCACCAAATAATATTGCGTAATTGATACGAAATATTATGCACGTTTATGATTTTCAATTAAATTATATATATGAACATGTAATCAATGTATAATATAATTAGTAGCATAAATTGACCCAGCTTAGCCCGTTATTGTATAAAATCCACTTTCCAAATTGTAAAACACCTGTCTATTTATTTGCCTGTCTATTTAAAAGGTGTTACACGGGTTTTATCAGAGCTCACATATAAATTTTCAACTTTTTTTTTACCCGACTTTTCAGAGATATAAAACAGTGTGGTAACCGGCCCTAAGCCTTTTTATATCCTTAGCCCCACTCCTTATTAAATCGCTTTTAAACTTATTTTCAAAGAAATTTGTAGCACCTTTAGTTACCAATGTCTCTTCTCCCTTTGTCTCTCAATTATATTCTCAATGTCTCTTCGTATACGAAGCTTAATACTATAGTACTATCTGATTCGCGCAACTTTAACCGTTTACGCAGCTTACGCTCTCAAAAGGATTTTTTTCCCTCGTTTTTGCAACATTCTTCATTGTTACTCCGCTCCTATTGGTCGTAGCGTGATGTTATTTATAATTTTTCAATTGGAACCAGTAGTTCCTGGGTTTAACGAGTTCAAACAAACAAACTCTTCAGCTTTATAAGTATTAGTATAGATTATAACTCCACCATCAGTTGTATCGGTTTCGGTATTCGGGCAATAATGAGTGAGTAAGGACAAGCGCATTTATGTATATTTTAATTATTACCCAAAGGTAGGTACATGCTGTTTATATTTTATGATGATTGTCACTTATTATATAAATTGTAATATAGTGCTTAATTAATTATTTAGTTATGCGTATGATAATGACGTTTGATACTTTAAATAATCCGAGCTGAATGACGGCGGCGAAGCTTTTAACATTAAGGTACCGACAGACAAACAAATACTTTTCTCTTAAAAAAAATATACCCTAAAAATTTTGAGTACATAGTATGGCTGTAATATTATTATCTATTAGTGTAAAAAAATCGTAAAAGAAACAATGTTGTAAGCTATCCATGGATTCATCCGTGCGGGTTTCAGGTCCATCGCGTGGTTGGGAGACAGATAGTGAACTGCAGTGTTTCCGGACTTAAGACCGCGAAGCATGGTTACAGGCATTTTACAGTATTAACGCCCCTCTTTACTGTATTTGCTTCATTCTTTAATGAAACAAATACCATACGATCATGTTGGCGCCATCTTACAGTCCCTGGCCATATTATTAGACGCACTGTGCATTTTTTATATTATTTCTAATAATTATGCTTTGAATATTATTATTGCGATTATTCGTAAAATTTATAACATTTATTTAGGATGATTAAGTTTTTTTTGTATTATTGAATTACATATTCCCTATATTATATTAGGTCCCTGGTTCGAATACCGGTGTGTACCAATGAGTTTTTAATTAAAAAAATTATGTACATTTCTTTGACAACACCACTATAGTGCCTCGGAGAGCACGTTAAGCTGTCGATCCCGGTTTCACTATACCAACTTGTGAAACTGTTTATAGATGGGTTATTGAGTCTATTCAAAACATCGCGACGAGCTAGCCACTTGTTCGGTGTAGACTCATACCATCGGCAACGACGAGGTGGGATTAAGACCCCTCCGCTGGGTACCCTGGGGCCGTCTAGACGGTCTCGGGCGCCGTAAGGCACCCGTGAAGATATATATATATATTAAATTGTTACTTATAGAATATAGTCCTTAACACTTAGTGTATTCGAAAATATCAGAGGCCCTAGTGTGAATTTTGTAACGTTTACTATCCAGTTATCTATACTACTGCGTTAATTTTTCCACCAATCAGATAAGCTTATTTTGATAGTCCAATAAAATAAAAAGATCTTATTGGTGGAGATTTATCGATTAAGGAGATAGTAACGTAAAAAAAAACTCAGGGCCTCTGATTGATACCTTCTAGTAGACTAAGATAATAACTTTATATCACTTAGCAAAAATATATATAAAATTCAATAATATAATTTGTGTACTAAATAAACGTTATAAATTTTATTATTAATCGCATCAAATATTGTACCTATTCAATATGGAATTATGTTTAAAATAATTGCAGAGTGTCTAATAATATGGCCAGGGACTGTATATATATTAAAATATAATAATATAAACATAAGGCATTATATTCTATGAATATCAGAGCCATTTGATTTCTAACAATTAAATATATATATATATATTCTGGATTATTTGCAGACCGTACAACGTACAACGGTAGCCAGCAATTGACATATTTTTGACAGACTTACTTTACAGAAAGTTGACAGGTAACCGATCACTGTCAACCTCTGACAGCTAAGATAAGCCTCTCCTTTCAATCTCCGTTCACTTTTTATACGCGACCTGATTTACAATTATCAACTTTTAGTCTTTGGTTTTAAAGTTGGTATTTTAAGCTTTGGGCCCGGTTTTATTTTAAGCAATTGTTTTTAGGATTTAAGAGCATCTGTCTATATATACGTTTGTTTTTAGCTTTTAAAATAAAACATTTAATAAAGCTGCAGTTATATGAAAATGTCTGGCAGATGCCCTATACCATCTACATACTACAAGTCTAATAAAGGAAGACGACTGGCAGGGACTACAACACGGGAATTATAAGAATAAATATATATTTATTCTTATAATTCATTACAGGCATAAGAGGAGGATAAAATTTATTACTATACAGAGAGAGGTCTCACTAAAACAGGTTTAGCGTAATCCATGTTTTACATGTTTATGTGATGTTAATGTTACAGCGAGAAAACGTGTGTCCTGGTTTAACGTATGTTTCTTAATTAACTTACCATATATAATTAACTGAAAATAAAATAAAATAATTAATTAATTAACTCTCCCCCTACATTACTTATCTATGGATAATGAAACTGTTTATATAAGTTACTAACTGTGGTTGGTAACTTATACTAAACTATACTAGCAATTTAATAAATATTATAAAATTGTTAGTTTCCTATATTTTAATTTTTAGTTAACCTGTGCTGTCCATCTCCTGGGCAAAGGTCTCCCTTCCCACATACCATCTCTTCCTATTTTTTGTTGTCCTAGAATAATCCTTTGAAAAGGCGCCTCTCCCTCTCCTCACGAGACGAAAATAAATTTAAATCTGGGAAAAAATATATTTATTTTGAATCGAATAGTATTTACCCAGACTTACGCCAGTTCTTATTAACAAATCTATTTGTTTATCGATAGTAGAGAAGTATTCTTACTTCAGTAGTTGCCATGCCTACCATCGGTCAATCGTACAGCTAAGAGATCGCCATCCTGAGGGATCGTTCAGACAGCTTGCCCGTGCTGAGCAGTCGTTTGTGACCACTGTATCTGAGCTCGGCCCCAATTGCTCTTAGATTGTCTAACAACATGACAACCACATCGCTCGATACCAACTCTAGAGCTGTACTTCTGTTGTCTATCGATCATTTTGTCGATAAGATAAAAACTAACCGAGATCAATCAACTTAGCCGCGCGCTAAGCTCTGTGACTGCTACCGAACTCGATCCTATTTGGTCTCAGATTGTCTAACTACGAGTAAATAACAACAACATCGCTCGATATCTACTCTAGAGATGTACTTGTATACTATCGATAATTTATAAACTAATGTGATTAATCGATCACTTTTCCACCTTGTAATTACTTCCGAACTCGATCCTATTTGGTCTCAGATTGTCTAACTACGAGTAAATAACAACAACATCGCTCGATATCTACTCTAGAGATGTACTTGTATACTATCGATAATTTATAAACTAATGTGATTAATCGATCACTTTTCCACCTTGTAATTACTTCCGAACTCGATCCTATTTGGTCTCAGATTGTCTAACTACGAGTAAATAACAACAACATCGCTCGATATCTACTCTAGAGATGTACTTGTATACTATCGATAATTTATAAACTAATGTGATTAATCGATCACTTTTCCACCTTGTAATTACTTCCGAACTCGATCCTATTTGGTCTCAGATTGTCTAACTACGAGTAAATAACAACAACATCGCTCGATATCTACTCTAGAGATGTACTTGTATACTATCGATAATTTATAAACTAATGTGATTAATCGATCACTTTTCCACCTTGTAATTACTTCCGAACTCGATCCTATTTGGTCTCAGATTATCAAAGAAAATTACAACGACTCAATGCTTATTCTAGTATATGCTTAACATTATTGTTAATTTTGTAGATAAAAATAAACTAATGGGGTTAATCGATTATTACACTGCATTCTATGCATAATAATAAATCAATAATGATGCCAGAACATGGGTACATGATATTATAAAATCTAGAGATGTATCAGTCAATTTGTCGATGAAAAAAATTGAGTATTATCAAGTTACTTGCACTAATCGTGCAGTACCTCCAAACGAGGTGTTTTTTTTATGTGCTAAGTCAATTAATAACAAATATAACTAGACTGAAGGTAAGTCCGACAAATGTATTATATAATAGACTTAAAGGTCTATATTTGTTGCAAAGCTTGCAAAATCTTATCTAAAGCAATAGTAATAAGAAGAACGTGTATGAGCACAACTCTATCCCCGAGAGGTCAGCAAACTATTTACTTTGTGGTCGGATGTGATCGCGTCAGGCCGAGACAAAGGGCACTCCGGGCGACAGCAGATCGCTACTGTGGCAGACTGCTGCTACACATACAATGCCTGACCGTGTCACTTGTCCCGTGGAGGGACGAAGCACAGATTTTACTTGTTTCAAAACGTACCTATATCTATATCATTTCCGGTCTTACCATTTTTTAAGCATTTAAAATGAAGAGCTTTTGAGAGCACAGCATATTATTCTGTATAGAATACTCGGTAGTATGCAGACATACAAAGTTCATAAATGAAGAAACTTTTCGTTTAGTTAAACTCTGGTGAGACAGTTTTGCGGAGGTTTTTGTTTTACATATTTTGATTCTAAAAAAAAATGTACAAGTGAGACCGACACGAACGCTTCAATGGACTCTAAAGTACATAACACTATAAAACTAAAAAAAATCTACATAAAATATACACACCATCACGCCTGCATTCTGTACCTACGTCAAGTCGCATAATCTCTACATACTTTATGCCTTACTACATCATTCCTTCCTCAAAGCTTTTGCTAAATATGATATATTGAATGAATCGCTGCATGGCTGTGGAAGAAGCTAGGAAAGTAGGAGAGATTCATTATGGCCTCTCGATTTTAGCCGCACAGAGGGAGCGATCAATAATTATATTAATAACAAATTGAAACTTAAAACACTACAATTTTTAAGTCACGGGTTAAAACCCCGGTGTGTACTGATAAGTTTTTAATAATGAAATATGTACATTTAGTGTCTTGAGCACGTTAAGTTAAAAGCCCCAGTTTCACTATACCGACTTGTGAAACTGTTATAAACATACTCATGAGGTTGCTACTAGTTCTGTGTAAGTTCAGAATAGGTACTATTGGCTACGACGACGTCGAAATAATACGCCTCTGCTGTGTACCTGTGATTTTATGTACGTATTTTAAAAAAGATTTTCAAGCGTTTTTTACTCCACTCTGCCCCGTTTTAAAATAAGGCTGACTGCTACCTTTTAAATGACTAATTTCATTGACGTCTGTTAACGCCTTAAGAGGCACAAAAAACAAAGTAATCCATATCCCATCTCCACCTCACTTCTGGTCCAAGTGCAAATTGTAACGAAGTCTGTGAGATCAAAGCTGCGGATGTGCAAGCCACTTGACCGGGAGAGCTTTGCCGCAAAAGCTCAAGTGAATGACGAATTATATATTTATATCTTACATGATTTTAAAAGCTTCGGGTATTTTTTTATTGGAGCTCGGCATGCGACTCCTTTAGAGTATTTACCTTCTGGTGGGAATGACGAATGAAGACTAGCAATAATTTGTTATTAATATAATTATTGATCGCTCCCTCTGTGCGGCTAAAATCGTCCAACCAACTCTTTTAATCAGGTCCAGACCGTTACTACGATAGTAGACTAAATAACGTACGGTACAGAGAAGTTATCATACGACGATGTTGGAGCAAAATTCCTTTAGGATTTTAATCGCGATCAAAGTAACAATAATGGCAGCGTGGCATTAGACTATATTTGTAGGCGATCAGAGTGAGTGGCACACAGTAGCTAGGAGACTATCTCTCTTCAATCTCCCTTATCTGCATCTAGACATAGATGACAGCCGCTACAGTCCATACAACTAAAAATTGTGCACCTTTTTTTACTATGTATGCAGTGGAGGAATTTTACAACTATTGGCGCATAACCGCTTCCGTCGTTTAGTGGTTTCGCCTTTGGCGTTGTATCCGGGTGACGTGGGTTTGATCCCACATTCATGGAAAAAAATCTGTTTTATATTCACATTGTCATGGTGTGGATGTTTATAAAATATAGTATGTATTAGTATTGTTGCTTCTGGTACGCATAGTATAAGCCTAGAGCTTAGTTTGTGACCAAGGCAGTATGTCCTGCAGTAGGTCGCCGTCCCGTTCGGAGGTTAGAATTTTGTCGGCTGTTTCCGATTTAGTGCTTACCTCTACATATTAAATCAAGTTAGATGTTTGACTGTCATCACGACTTTTTTTTTTTTAATATTTAGACCAACATATTCCCAGGAGACGATTAATAAAACTACTATGCTTGGCACGACACGAGGCGACGCAACTCTAGTAGGCGATTAAACCAAAGTCTTAATTCTACTAACGAATGAGTAATGATATAACCAGACATCAAAAGAAATATGCAACTTTTATTTACTCCTAGTCGACTTTAGCCATACCATATATTATTATCTACCTATCATAGTCGTTAGGCGTTTATATGCCTAGTATACTTCAGCTGGAAAGCGAAATTGATATGCGAACCTGGTATAAACAAACGCGCGATTAGGCGTAAATACACACATGTTTATATGAAAAAAAAAAATTATTGTGCCCTCACAACTCTGACGCTTTCTACGTATTATAATTATTTAAATAATTTAAGATACAATAAAATAATTTAATGAGCACCCTATACTGTCGCACGTGCTTTACTCTAGTATTGACCAACGACTCCCGCATCGGAATACAATCGAACATCGAATCGAATATCTAGATCGACCGTCAATCATCGAGATGGACTTCGCTCATTACTTGATGTCATATCTGGAATCGACGCCGCGATCATTTCGATCGATACTCAATCGCTTTTTAATTGCTATAATTATACTGTAATAAGTATTATTTGTTCCCTTGCCTCTTACTCGCTACTTCTTCTGCATGGAATTTGATGTGTAGTATACGGAGTGATTATATTTAAGTTCCAGTAATTCTAATAAAACTTTAACTTTAACCAGGATATAAACGACCGGTCTCATTACCGCCGCCCATATAGATGCAGAAACCGTCAAGTGACCTAGTCATATTTCGGTTATAGTCTCAGGTTCACCGGTTTTCAGAAGACTACTGCATCGGTTTTTGGTCGTCTCCTTTTCAGGGTGCGATTACGAAATGGGAGGTTGAACTGACGATAAGCCAGCAAGTATATTAAAATATACTCGTAATGCAATTCATCTTTGTCGCCGCACATTTCGTAATCGTTCATTTAGCCGGCATAGTGGGAGCGATCAATATTGTTTAAGAACAATTATTGATTAATCCCATTGATGGTCATTGTAGGTCTGCTCACCACCAGGTAGACACAAAGTCACATGCCATGTTCTAATAAAAAAAAATGGTTATGACACATTTAAAATAGGTTTTGTCTCTTTTATGCATATAAATTGTTGCTAAAAAAAGAAACAAAAATAAAATGTTATGCAAGAACTCAATAAGTTTTTATGAATACCGGTGTTAGTCAGTTACCTACTTTATGAATACCGGTGTTAGTCAGTTACCTACTTTAAAAGGAAAGAGAACATAGTTTTAACAATCTCTTAGTGCACGTTTTAAATACAGCAGATAGCAAAAAGTATTTATATTATAATGACATAAAACTGCATTAAAATATTTTCGAATTTATAATAACTTTTAGAGATGTTTTTTTATCGTTTAAAGTTTACATTTCTTGACAACTCTAAATCCTTTTTAACATAAAAGTTAGCAATAATATAATTAGTTTTGGATTATTCACTTACCGAACCCTAACTACGCAAATATCTACCAATCGCGCTTGGCCGCTTTTTATAATGTGAAAATATTATTCATATATATATGTGCCACAATAATACATATTGATAGCTTCCGTTGTATATGATTAATGTATACACGACCTAAGTGGGTCGCAGCTGTTGTGCACTTAAGCCGGGTGTACACTGGGAGACTATTTATTTCATAAACTATAACCATTTTTTTATGTTTAAATTAATTATTTTTTAATAAAAATAATTTATTTAATAATTTACACGTCGCTGTCGGTCGATTGAAGTAGACATTAAATTAAAGTACCACAATACCTATATTAATTATTCAAGCCATTATATTGAAATAACCTGTAAAAGTAATATAAAATAATGTATACATACCAAGCCCCGCGGTTTCACCCGCTGCTTATTTTCAAATAAAACAAATTGAAAATAAAATATTGCCAAGTTACTCGCTGGATAGTAGGCTTTCTATTCGGTTCAGTAGTTTTTAAGTTTATCCGGAACATTTTTTTTTACTTTATATTAATTTAATTTTAACAATTTTCTCTATAGTAGGTATAAATAGATAATATTAACACATAATTTTGTAACTTATATTGCTTATGAGTTCCAAAAGTGACATTTATTGGTTTAAAGATACATAGTATAGCACATCGAGGCGAATCGGATTTCAGACTGGAACGGATCTGGTATCTGTATTTTTTTAAATCTCATAGGGATTTAGTGAGAAATCATTTAAAAAACTTAACCTTTCTTGATTCGATCCCTCCTGTGATCCAATGTCTTGATCTTCTAAATAATAATTATTACTTACCATAACTACTTAAATTAAAAATCTTTTTATTAAAATAAAATTCTACACATTTCTACCTATTCTACACATTTCTAACTATTATTTTTTTCATGAAAAAATATCTTTTCGTTTATAATTGTTCAGTTTCCTAAATACATACACGTGGCCGTTATTAAACGCGACCATATGTTATCCACAGTTGTCTTTACATTGTTATAATATTCCACATACACATTAAAAATTTGCAAAAAAATTAACTTCAAAGTTGTCACACGCACTTTCCACAGCTTGACAAAGCCTCACTATACCGGAAGCGAACGTGTCCATTAGCCGACCAGCCTGCCATAACGAGGTGTAATTGCACGCAACCATTTAGACACAATGTTGCCCGCAGACCTGTCAGTCATTCTCTCTCGTCGTGTCAATCACTGCAATCATTTGTCAATCAACTCGTAATAATATTAACTTTAAATCAGTTAAATGTCATAAGTATTATTTAATTTTAACTTGCATATTGGTCTTAAAAATTATGTAATTTTAATATAATTACTTACGGGTAAGAGTGGTGTCTGATTTGATAATGTTCTGCCCCTAAACTTTAATGGATTTGAAAAAAAATAGTGTCATTTTATTAAAGAGGAAATAAACAATGACTGTGCATTTTCCTTTTTTTAATTTTCTATCTTTATATTTTACAGGAACTATTTTAAAATGATATTTCTAGCGTTTTTTTTTTCGAATTTCAGGGTTTGATATTTTTTTCCTATACCAAACTTAAAAAAAGGAAAACGTCAAAAGGGGCTTAGATATTGGTAATTTTCATAACGCCTCCAAAAATCTAAGAATGCTAAAAGGGGGGGAGGGGGAGTAACAGTTAAGACCAAAAGGTCGTGAATGTATGTGAAATGTTTGATCAGACGCTCCTCTTAAACCGGTTTTCAGAAGACTACTGCATCGATTAATTGTTGAGTTGGTAAGCTCCTTTCAAGAAGGAGGGAAACAAGCATTTTGACTTGACGATACAACAGCGAGGATATTAAAGTAGGATCATAATACAATACGTACACTGTTTGCTGAGGTGAGGGTTCGCACACATCTCCTACAAAGTGCACCAATTCCCCGCGCAATCAGTTTTTTTAATAAATTCGTGCAGAACTGTAAGGATTTTGATATATTTGCTTCATCTAAGACTGAGAGCAAACAAGTTGTCCTGAGATACTCGGAGCCATTATAATTTAAAGAATTGTATTATATAGTTGGATAAGTATGTTATGTACAATTTAAACAAATGTATCTATATCGACGTCTATTTCGTAACATCATCTTTTAGCCGACATAGTAAAAGCGATCAATGCTGTAATACAACAATATATTGGTTCCATTCATGGACTTTATATGTCTGCTTACTATGAAGTAGATTAACATTCACATGTTATGCTCCTGTAGAATAAAAACAATATCAATGTAACAAAGAAAAAACTTTTAGATAACCTGAGAACTACTGACTCTATTCAAAAATTTGTCCGTTGTGATGAACCGACGTTTTCCTTTACACATGTACAAAGTACCCCTCACCAAATTTGTCATTTTATTTGCATACACAGCAGAATTATGTTTGCCTATAATAAAATATAAATTCTATAAAAGTAAAAACTAATAACACGGTTTTAACTTTTTAGATTTTTTTTTTCCTTACCGCAACTAGCTCGCAAATTATTTAGTGTATACCTAAACCCTAATATAAGGCGATGGCAATATAATGCTGGGTAAATAAGATCTTTTATTATAAAAAAAAAACTTTTAACATATAAGTAATATCTGGTCATAAATGTTAGTCTGTTGAAACAAATGTCAAGAAAGAATAACAAATGCCAAAACAATGTTTACAACAAGCATTTATTTACGAGACGGTATTTTATGTTGTAATCGTAAATAAAAATTATTTACTAAAGCATCCCTCAATGTCTCCGTGTTGTGGCGACGCGACTCCGAGAGATTCATTGCAGCGCCATAAGAGTATATAAGTAGGAACGTAGATTTATATCTTATTCAATTTAAAATACACCATATTCTGAGCGACGCAAAAACTGCGGCACCAGAGGAATCGCAAATGCTGGTGACATCAGAACAAAAACAAGTCAGAAGCTGGCTAGCTAAAAATTCAATTTAAATTTGATAAAAAGATGGCGGGTAAAAAGTTTTATTTTGGACAAGTGTTTTTTTTTTCGGTTTACCTATTAAATATTTTTCCTCTTCCTTCTTTACCCAAACGTAGTGGCCGAGTTGGTTAGCCCTTACATTCAAAAACACTTAGGTCCCTGGTTCAAATTTCGGTGTGTACCAATGAGTTTTTAATCTAAAAAATATGTACATTTGTTTAACAACACCACTATAGTGCCTCGGAGAGCACGTTAAGCTATCGGTCTCAGTTTCTATACCAACTTGTGAAATTGTTTATAGAAGGGTTATTGAGTCTATCGAGGGTGCCTTATGGCGCCCGAACAAGTATTTAGCTCGTCGCTAAATATGTTTGTTAGCGACGAGCTAAATACTTGTTCGGGCGCCATAAGGCACCCTTGATGATATTTATTTTATTTTCTTTATAAATTTTACCATTGTTTAGTTTGCGTTACATTATCGCGTGTGGTTATCTAACCATTATTAAAGCAATGTTTGCGCTATGAGTTCACACCTTACTTATTACTGCATCGACGTCTTATTGACAATCAATATGGAAATATACAATCACCTCTAATTTGTGTCAATGACAAAATTACACATCATCCATAGTTAAACTATTACGTTTCATTACCGCATAATATTTAAATCTATATTTTACTGTATAATTTCTGCTCCACCTTGTCACATAGGCGTCAAATACATTATCACGATATACTGACACTATACTCATTTCTCTTTTATTTTTAAACAAATATACACTTTCTAACTGTTCATTAAGAGCTAATTTACTTGTATCGTGTGTTGTTAGTGTATCTACAAGTCTGTGTTTGTTATTGTCCTCGTCGCATTTAGTGTCTTATTATGTGTAATTTATTCAACATCGTTTATCAACACTGCGCGAGTGGGATCCTACTAATTGCTTACTGAATTCTTTATTAGGACCATTAGATGTGTCATTTTAGTCACTGGTATCATTAATGCAATATGTCACTTTTCTCTGGCATCATTATCGTATATACCGGGAATTTTCTAGTAATCAATAATGATATACCTAACAGTTTAAACAAATTACTGTTTGTATATTTACATGCTTACTATTTAGTTTACAATTATGTTATTAGGGTTGAATTTATTTTAAAAGACTAGGTATAGGTATAAAAAAATATATATCTGAAAGAAATAAAATAATAAAACTAGTAAGTAAATGTATTAAATCTATTTATTAATAAATAAAATCTATAAATTAATATGTAATTAGGAGAGGCGTCATCTGTGAAAACTGACAGCATATTAAAGTAAAATTGTTAGTTAATTAATTATTTATAAAATTATAAAAAATCTAAATAAATTATATTAAATATTTACGAGACTATTTCACACATTTAAAATGAGGCAATGGTAATATTTTTATATCAATTCACGCCCACAACACGTCAACCATAGTCGCTTATTTATTGCCTTACAATAGTAACGGACCATTCAAAGTGTCATAAACTCCAACATAAATCATTAAAGACTGATTTAAACGTAGGAAATCTGTAGCCTAAATGCCAACTGCATGTCAAGCAGTGTAACCGAACGATTACCATTAATCATCAGGAGATAACCGAGTTTAGCGTAAACTTTAACAGCTTAACTGTACGTCAGGGTAACAAAGCTAATGTTCCCTCAGAACTAATGTAGAAACTGTCAAGTCTCGCAGGAACTTGTGCTCTCGCTTTTTGCGCTCCGAGGTACCGCCGAGAGACCGACTTGATCTATGCGCCTTTCCCTCCACATTTTTATCTTACAAAGTGCTCGGATAGACACGGCAAGAACTCTGCGGAAAATTCATTTTTCACCGCTGAACAAAATGACATATCTCCGACGAACTATACAAAACATTTTGAGCTTTAAGTCGACTAGTTTTAGAGTTATAAATCGAAAGAGAATCAGGCATTGTCAAAGGAAGTTTGGTGTGAGCGCATCGCATGTTGAGCAGAAGAGCTCGGTATAAATGTATGAAGTAACATTAATCCAAACAGACGTGCATTCCTTTGTGGAGGGCAGAGTTGAAATGGCGTGAAAATATGAGACGTTATTTATGTCTCACATCAAACGAGTCGGATGAAATTTTGTTAGAATTTCCCCCTCTTTTGTTTTATAAATAATGTTGGGGCGTTAATCTGATGGCTCGATGGTTAAGTTGTACAATTTTGATTGATTGCGCGGATGATACATCTGATGGAATTCTTTGTGAAGATTAACGACTCCCATTTGCATTTTGTTCTGTAGCCGTTGATTAACGTCTTCCTTTACAACGCTCCCATAAACAAACATGCGTCGGCCTCCGGACAACTTATAATATTATAAATTATATTCAACTATTAATTACGAAATAGTTTTATCAATCAATGTTGAGATACAAGCAAATGTATTTTATCTTAAATATGAAGTGATTATTCTAATTTTAAAAAGATTGAGTGCGACAGTAGCGGCGATAATTAATATTTGGTTCGTAGTCGTTTTGTAGAACGCATTAAATTTAATCTACCTACACACAAAATATCTAAACTAAACCGAAGCAGTAAAATAGATGGTCGTAATACAAATGAGGCATCGCTGTCATTAAGTTGATTAACATCTTCCTCGCGTCAGCTTTCCAAATATTAGTGTCATCGGCGTCCAAAATAACTCCGCGAGCAGTTTAACAAGCACGTTAAGAATCCGTAAAGCGGTTACAAATTGCTGCAGGTTCCGCTTCCAGCGCTGAGGGTTCGGGATCGATAGCGCACTCGGGTTTTATGGCGTCATTACGCCCGCGCACTTAATGTAGCTGCAGCGCTTTTTCCGGCGCGGCTTTGCTCCCAAATTTATTTGACAATTATTAAGGTGTCCGCATTAAGGGAGCATTACTGCCGCCGTCGGGAGGAAATTCATGTTTTTCTTGGGATGTTTTCCTCCGTAACTCAGCGTTAAGGCCGACACGTGCGAACTATTAGCTTCCCGGCGGCGGATTAGAAAATAATTCAGCTCTCTGAATGTTATTATGGCGCGGGGTTGGATTTATTTTATTGCTGCGGAGATGTATGCGAGTCTTTGGGCTTTATCGCTCGTTTCTCCGCCTGTTTGTTTATTGGGAGAGCTCTCGTTTGGGATGAACGTTTGTACTCCGATCGCCGGATGCCGGTGCCGGGTGCCGGTGCCGGGTGCCGGTGCCGGGTGCCGGTGCCGCTTGCCGGGCGCCCGCGCCGGTTCACTGTATTGTCGTAAATCTAGTTTATGTCCCGTTCCCAGTAATTATAGCTTTATTCGCTTGAACGATCCGCTCTAGACGTTATTGAATGCCGCAATAAATTATTATACATTGTTGTAATAAATTGTCATTTATTAGGTACGTTTGTTGTTTTTTTTTTTTTATGTCTCTTTCAATTTACTGGTAGGTATATAGTTTATTTCTGTACCATTTTCTAGTTAATAAATTATTTTTAGAGCAAAACAATGTTTTTTTTTTGTTTAACGTTTGAAGGTAGACGACAAAGTATTTTTTTTTAGGTAAGGTAACATCACGGGTACTTTACCACCTAGACGGAAAGGCAGAAGGTATCCAGTAGTGGAAGGTTATTCGCACCTGGTCGTAGCCGGTGGGATAAGTAAGGGTATAGCTACACCGAACAAGGAGAGCACGTTAAGCTAACGGTCCTAGTTTCACTATACCAACTTGTAAAACTGTCTATATATATATTATTGAGTGCTCGCGTGGTGTGTGGATAGAACCGCGATGATCTGGCCACTCGTTTGTTGTAGAGTCAGAATAGCATCGGTTATGACTAGGTGGGAATAAACCCCCCAGTTGGGTACCCTGTCGCCGTCTGGACGGTCTCGGGCGCAGTAAGGCATCCGTGATTGTTCTTTTTTTTTAAATCCAGTATTACTTGTAACATTACTATTAATAGTTGTTAGAATTCCGTTCATAGTTGACAATACTCCAGGGAAGTAACAGTAAAATCTGGCTAATTGAGCAACAGTTTTAAAACCAAAGTAAGTATTTAAAATATTTATATACATATTCATTAAAACTTATTGAGGCCTTGAAGAACAATTAGTTATAGATAGTTTTGTCTCTTTTACGCATATTCGTTTTTGTTCCTAATAAAAAGAGAAAAATTATAACTAAAGGGCTCAATACGTTTTTTATGAATAACAGTGTTAGCAGAAAACAAAGTACCTTTGTCGCATCTGTCTGTACACTTATATCTTTTAAACTATAAAGCAACGGACTTTTATGCATTTTTCACCATTATTTAGGTAATTTTTCCAGAAGTACTGTGATACATATAGTTAGTAGTAATCCATGCGAAGCCGGGGCGAGTCGCCAGTTTATTTGTATGTATCTGTTAACGGCCCAACAGCAAGAGAACAATAAAATGTTTAACTTAAGTTTTGTTACAATATTTTCAGCAGCAGCAGTAATAGCAGTTGGTATAACTCAGGGTTGCCACATTAGCAGCTCGGTAATTGCCAACGTCGGCGTCTGGTCATAAATAATAGCTGGCAACACTGAGGCTGAAATATGGCTGCAGGCTGCAACTACATTAGTTTTATACTCGCAATTCTTTTACAGAAAATATTTTACGTTAAAATGTAAAACTAGACTTACCTATTGTACAGCACAGAAATAATTTATTGTATGTTAAGGAAATATATAATAAAACTATATTAACAGAAATAATTTTAATAAAATAAATTAGCTTTATTTGGCTTGTTCCATTTAGCCATCAAAAGTTTGCCCCTAAATATAATTTTCATGTTTGCCCTGAATATGTATTCCGTTTTGCCCTCAAAATAGTAGGTTATTAAAAAATTCGTCGTTTGCCCCAAAATGCAGCAATTTTACCTGCTTCGAAAGTAGAGTATGTTCCCTATATATGGACCACCATAAGGATTTATTCAAATAAAACTACTATTAAACTTTAAAGTTTAATCGGCTTTATTTATTTTAAACAGTTCTATAACTATTTGGTGTCAAAAACGATTAATTATATTCCTAAAAAACATCAACATCTTAAAAATAATGTTTTGATTATTCTAAAATATGTGATTTCAAATATGGACCATGGTCAATTTGGGTCAAAATAATATTTTAAAAAATCGTAATGAGTAACAAATATTAAATCAGTAAATTAATTATTAGGGCTTAGACTGAGCATTGGTACAAAATTCGCACACAACCATATCTTCTATGCCAGGACACTCTTCATAAGCCCATCGGCTATAAGATGCACTTAGGATCCATTACTAAAAAAATACATTGTAAACTGGCTAAAACGAAAATTGGCTCCCGTGAATAACTGCATGCGTCTGGGGAGCCGCGGGAAGGGTGCGCCTTAGTGTGCGCTGCTTGCCACTAATATTTTTTGAGAAGCGCTAGTAGTCCATATTATAGAACCGGTCCATATATGGTGCACTTACTCTCTCTACCTTCTTTAATTGTTGATAGTTGACGAGGAAGAATGTAAATTAAATTATCATAGAAATATGCGGGCGGAAAACTCTATGTAAATCTATTAATTACGCACTGCTTTTTTTTTCATCGGAAGTGTAATATAAAGCACTATGTATCACTCGGGATTAATTTATATGCCTAACTATTAACTAATTTCTTGTTGTTAATCGGTCACTTTCTCCCCTTATATACTATTTATTTCCAAAATTCTAAATTAATTCAATAAGTTTTAACTGGACTAGGTGTTTCATTTACTGTGGTAAAAAAAATACGTTCATTGAATTATTACCATACATAGCATTTAAATACGTTCATTGAATTATTACC
The DNA here is from genome assembly GCA_947458855.1 of Monopis laevigella. NCBI lineage: Eukaryota > Metazoa > Arthropoda > Insecta > Lepidoptera > Tineidae > Monopis > Monopis laevigella. The sequence goes on along the minus strand of OX381590.1, from coordinate 22,254,618 downwards.
ATACATAGCATTTAAATACGTTCATTGAATTATTACCATACATAGCATTTAAATACGTTCATTGAATTATTGCCATACATAGCATTTAAATACGTTCATTGAATTATTACTATACATAGCATTTAAATAAAAAACATATTTTTCTTAAAAATAATTTATTAAAGCCCCAATATGTGTTTGTTGTTGTATCAATATACCTTTAGTAGGCAAGTGAGTCAAAATCATGAGTTTAGTAAGTGACATTTATATTGAAGTAAACTTTTATGTATAATCGACTAAAATAAAAACAAACGCATGTTATTATTTTCATCAGAGAAATAGTAAAGATTTTGTCACTGTAAAAAAACTCCCAGTATATGTATGTATCATCACGGGTGCCTTACAGCGCCCGAGACCGCCTAGACGGCCCCAGGGTACCCAGCGGGGGGTTTTAATCTCACCTCGTCGTAGCCGATGATATGAGTCTACACCGAACAAGTGGCTAGCTCGTTGCGATGTTTTGAATAGACTCAATAACCCATCTATAAACAGTTTCACAAGTTGGTATAGTGAAACAGGGACCGGCAGCTTTACGTGCTCTCCGAGGCACTATAGTGGTGTTGTCAAACAAATGTACATAATTTTTTTAATTAAAAACTCATTGGTACACACCGGGATTCGAACCAGGGACCTAAGTGTTTTTAAGTCCAAGGTCTAACCAACTAGGCCACCACGTATATTAGTCAACTCCCAGTATACTCGCAATAAACCTAATTTTAGTTTACGGTTTACGTTATTCTTATTTTTATGTTTTTCAGGTTCTGAAGGCTTTCCAAAGCAGTAATTCTGGATACTACTTATAATATATTGTTAGCAATAGTCGTCACGAGCTGAAACTTGAGAAGAGCTGGAGGCGACAGAGGCGCTTCGCTTTCGGACTCAGTGATCGACGTGTCGTTGTCTATTTGATTGTAAATAATAAATTATAACTTGTTTATTATTATTTTAATTTTAAGTTAACAATATAAAACACTCTTTACGTACTACTTTTGACATCCATCTGGCCGTATACGTTACGTTATTGATTAAATAAAAGCTTAACATAAAATTCACAACCATACAGACTAAGCTACTGTAAATACAAGTGGCAACTTAAAAATAACATACTTCAGGAAAAAAACACGATCTAACGGACCGTTTAGCAAAACATTAACATCCGCAACGTAAACAAGGATCGTCCTACTCATTGGCTAAACCAACAATGACTTATTTTGATGACCTTAGAAGCAGCTGTAGACACCTCAACCCCTGGCAGCTCACGAGGGAACTAAATGTTCTGCTGAACAAAGCAGATACAAAATATTAAAGTAAAATCATAAGTAACCTTGAGGTCAGTGTGTCAATCTCCTACGCATTACACCACATATTATTACATGTCATCACAGGTGCCTTACTGCGCCCGAGACCGCCTAGACGGCCTTAGAGTACCCAGCGGAGGGGTTTTAAATCCCACCTCATCGTAGCCGATTGTATGAGTATACACCGAACAAGTGGCTAGCTCGTCGCGATGTTTTAAATAGACTCAATAACCCATTTATAAATAGTTTCGCAAGTTGGTATAGTGAAGCCGGGTCCGACAGCTTAATGTGCTCTCCGAGGCACTAGTGGTGTTGTCAAACAAATGTACATAATTTATTTAATTAAAAACTTATTGGTAGACACCGGGATTCGAACCAGGACTCGGCCACCACGGTGATAAAATAAATTATTATAGTTATATATTATTCTTATGACATTTCATACCGACACTATATGAAAGCTATATAATTATATAAAAAAACACACGATTGAGGACGTAATATTTAAAAATGTCATTAATATTATATACTAATACAACATAATAAAAAATATGTAAGGAAGGTACACTTTAATTTAAAATCTTTCCTAGGGATGTGATCTATTCGATTATTATTGTTATTTTTATGAAAGCTCGGCATGAGACCTCACATCTAGTATGATTAATTAGGTTTCTTTGTTATTTTTTTTTTAATACACAAGAGAAATTAAACTAATTTATTAATTATAATTACTACTACAACTGTATCTGAAAGCTGATTTCCTGTTTGTCGCCGCAACCAGCTCTCTTATTTTTTTATTAATTAATTATTTTGTACTTAATAATATAATTATTATAATTAATATAATATATTATAATTAAATACGTGGTGGCCGAGTTGGTTAGACCTTGGACTTAAAAACACTAAGGTCCCTGGTTCGAATCCCGATGTGTACCAATGAGTTTTTAATTAAAAAAATTATGTACATTTGTTTGACAACACCACTATAGTGCCTCGGAGAGCACGTTAAGCTGTCGGTCCCGGTTTCACTATACCAACTTGTGAAACTGTTTATAGATGCGTTATTAAGTCTATTCAAAACATCGCGACGAGCTAGCCACTTGTTCGGTGTAGACTCATACCATCGGCTACGACGAGGTGCGATTAAAACCCCTCCGCTGGGTACCCTGGGGCCGTTTAGGCGGTCTCGGGCGCTGTAAGGCACCCGTGAAGTGATATTAATAATGTAATTTTATTTGGGTGTATTTTGTGCGTGGCGTTCAAATAATGTTTTTCTTTCTTTCTTTCTAATTACCATTTATTACAAGTGAGTTTACAAGCATTTGCGCTCTCTAACCTTAAGTAAATCCGCGCCGACACTTCCTCGCATATGGACCGTAATCCGCAGCCCCCATATATCACGTTACAGCATCCGCACATATCCGACTAAGTCGTGTTTAATCCTAACTTAGCTAATCTGCGTCTTTAGCCCCACACTATTAACGCTTGTAAACTGTAACCACATTCAGGGGGTTTCGGTACTTTGAAATGCTTTTAGGGTGACAACTTGTAAACTGTCATTAATTTTTTGTTTTCGTTTATGTAGCGGCTCTATTAGTTTAAATTACACGTTTTTATAATGTTAGGGTGGTATATAAATACTAGTTATTTCGACTCTAAATATAGATTGCAAGCGGGACTGAATATAATAACAGTTCTTTATTATTTACAATTATGGTTGAAATAAATAAAAATAAAAATTGTAAATAAATTTATTGAGCCTCAGTGAAAAAAATCTAAAATATCAAAAGATTTCAAAACTTACATGAACCATAAACTATTTCAGCAACCATTTATAGCCATATACTAGTTTAAAGACCACAATAAAAAGTTGTTAATAACATCTGTATAATAAATATGTATAGCCTTCATTAGAGGGGTCCAACTAAAATGCAAAGCAACTACAATAACTTGTTCCTCACTACACTACACAGTTGATACAAAAACAAAGTTTATTCGCCTCGGTCCGACCAAAGTTTCCAACAGTGGGTATTAGAGTCCCCATCCTTCAGTCCGCTGATGTATAGCAACAGATAAGCGCGAATGGAACGTGAAAGGCGTAAATATTTCACGGAAAATGTCTTCCTAACATCACTTAGGTCTTACTTTACAAGTACTAAGAGCTCGCGTGACGGCTCCGCGAGGGGTTGGTGCTCGTTCGAGGCTTTATTATACGGTAGCACATTACCTGGTGCTAACAGACATACAAGTCCTAGAAGAGGAATGACTAACACAATGGTACCACTATGCCGGATTAATGTTGCCATTGAGTTTCTTAATATGAAGAGAGACTGCTGTTTGCTCCTCTATATAGCTTCTATTGACGGCTATGTGAAGTCTATAATAACCACGAGGCTTTATCATAAAATGAAATAAATAAAGCTACCACCTCGATAAGATGAATAAAAACTACTTGACGAGTCCCTGAGAACTGCTCGCACCCATAGACTGATACCAAAACTTGTCTAAACTCTTTGAAGATTTTCCCATCTGTATGGATAATCAAAATAGCAAGCATGGCCTAGCGAATATAGTATCTAAATCCTTTATGGTGAAGACGAGGCGAATGGTTTTGTAATGTTTATATACTCAATATAGGTTAGAGGAGATCTGAAGAGCTTGGATACCATTGACTGAAAACCAAGATACTAAACTTAAATTGGACTAATCTATATCCAGCAATCAATAGTGGGTTGATGATGATGCTAGATTAATTTTCGTTTAAAGTGTGGACTCATGAATGAAATTTCTAAACAAATAATGATCAAGCAGTCGAATTATATACTCGGCTCGCAGAGTTTGTCTAAGTCGACGAAACATACTTAAAATAATTATTTACGTGGATAAATAAAAAAAAACAGTTTAATAAATAACCGACTTGAAAACATACGAATTGGTACAAGCCCTTCATGAACAGCTGCTTACGTCACAGTTAACTGGAAAACTAGGTTGTGTGCAAGTTACGGACGCTCGGTGCAACTACTCATTGAGGAAACGTTCAGAGACGGCTGATGAGTTTATTCCCAACTAAATGCTGGTGTTTTGTACAAGCTTAAACCTTTATTGTACCTGATTCATGGAAAGTTTTTCTCTTTTTTGTTTCTACTACAGTAAGTTATTCTGGATGTAATATCTTCTCGTCCCAAATACCGCAGTGTTTAAAAACCAAGGTGTCCGAGCAGTGTGTGTTGCCAATGATAACTTACGGATCAGAGACGTGGTCGCTTACTATGGCCCTCATGAAAAAGCTCACAGTCACACAAAGGGCGATGGAGCGCGCTATGCTCGGCGTTTCCTTGCGGGATCGTATTCGAAACGAGATCCGCAAAAGGACCAAAGTAAGACATAACTGACGGTCGTTGGGGCATTAAAGTTCTCGAGTGGCGACCGCGTGCTGGAGGACGCAGCAGAGGACGACGACCTGAAAAAGATCGCGAGAAGCTGATGGCTACAGGCATCGCAGAACCAGTCGTTGTGGCGATCCTTGGGGGAGGCCTATGTCTAGCAGTGGACGCGTGAAAGGCTGGTATGATGATGATGATGAAGTTATTCTGGTGCTCCCCCCTTTTATCCTCTTGGGATCTAAATTTAAACACATAAGATCTTTATCCCTCCAAATTTCTTCTCCTTAGGTTTCAGAAGGTTTGCTGGGCGATGATGAATTTATACTAATAGTATACTGTGTAGTTATGTACATAGGTACAGTAACAAATAATCTGCCATAGGTTGTTCTAGGCATGCTGATCAGTGGGGTGAATTTTGAGTATGCTACTATATATATATTATATATATGCTATACAGCATAAGTCAATCAATAATATAACCCCTCTTTTAGTTTGTGTGAAGCACTAGAGATTTTTACTTGCTGGTTTCTTTTTCTCCGGGGTGTCTCTGAGGGGATATATGTGATTGGTTACTTACCTTTTATTTACAATAAATATTTAAGGCATGGATATGATCGGTGAAGTTGGTCGCCTTGGTAGCTCTCTTGTATGGCAGATAATGATTGACAGGTCAATGGAATCAGCTAACCACCTAGTCTTACACTAGTTGGTTATGTAGTGTGTGTTCGGTTCGGTAGTAATTTTCATATTAAGATTTCTATTCCATCGTGTTTAAGTTCAATTAATATTTGTCGTTCTTTTGTTAATGAATAGCTGCCTAACCAAACGCACTCTAAGACCTCATTGTTAAACTTTTTTTTTTGACTATTCATAAATATCTGTAAAGATTTACATGTAATAAATGACTTTGACTTGACTTGATGAATAATAGTTTTTGTTGACCCGGTTTCGCCCGTCATGTTCTTTGATTGTCTGACTTCGTTTTCCGTCATTTATAACGAGAAAAAAATAAAGATATAATTAAAGAAAGTTTTTCGGCTGAAATATTAAAATAGAAAAAAAAAGTTAAATGAACTTCGTGTGCTGTGCCTAAAACCTGACCGTTTACATTAATATAATGTAAGTCTAAAAGATATTTTAGTATCCCTGTTTCTGTGAACGTATAACACTATCTTTTCAAGAAGCTGTAGTAACATAAAACCCAAACTGCTTATCGGGAACATTCTCAAAGCGACAACTTAATAGTTTCCTATCTTCCCCAATAGCAACGCAATTCTAGCCTTATCTAACAAGCTCCGATACTATCCGGCGACAAACATACTAACTCAAAGCTCCACCATTCAAAACTACACCTTCCCATAATAGATTTTAGAGGCATTTTCTATCGGCCACGATGGCAGTTTATATAATGTTATTGTTAAATATAAACATGATCATAGACAATCGTTTACAATTCGATTGTTAAGAATAAAATTGAAATCTTTATGGCTTCAAGACAACCTTATATTGCTTAAGGCTTTTATTTTCTATGCAATTTTAAAATACATATTACTAGGTAAAGGAACTTTAAAGTCTATTTTGTACAATCCATTTGTTGAATTTTTTGCATTCTATTTTTTAGAGACTTATTTTGCACGTAATTTAGCAAACTGTATAATTATATGCGCCTATCTAGTTTTTAGTTTTTGCACTACCTATAAAGATTATACATTACTGAATAAAGCATAGAGGATACCAAACAAGTTCCGTAAAATCATCATCATTATTATAAATTGCTACCCATTTCGTAATTATTTTGCCGACAAAGTAGACATCAGGTTGATAAAAAGTCATATGACGATACCTATACACTTAAATATAATACCTAAAAACAATATTTAGGTAAAAATAGAATGACTATGTTACAGCTATAATAACCATAGATCCTTTCTAAAAAATAAATATAAATCACCGAGCTACTTTTATAACTCTTCGCTAAATAAAACTTACCAAAGTATACTAATTGTCTTATCTACCTTGTGTTTACTTTAATTTAATTATGATAGAGGTAAATATTTAGAGGTTAGTCAGCAATTTATTCTGCATATTGTGCCCTTTAGTATTTAATTTAAGAGAAACAAAATCTCAGGCAAGAACAACATCTAAATAAATAAATAGCCAAAATTCCAGGACACCGGGACCTGAACGCTACGACTAAACTACGCCCCGAAACAAGACGTTTTAGGAGACAATATGCAGAACAATCCTAGTTAATTCAATTAAGACACGCCCGCCCTAGCCTCGGGTACCGATAACTTAGGGCGGCTCCATAGAATATTAATGTTGCCGTAGATATGTAGTATATTTTTTAAATATAAATAAAAACAACCAACTTTCCAAAAATTTCCGCCTCCATAGACTAGTGGTTTTGACTTCGGCGTTGTATCCGAAAGCCGTAGGTTTGATTCCCACACATGGCAAAAATATATTAGTACCGTTTTTCTGAACAGTTTGTCATGGCCTGGATGTTTATAAAATATAATATGTATTATATCGTTGTTTCTTGTACACATAGTATAAGCCTTGAGCTTAGTTTATGACCAGAGCAATTTGTGTAAATTGTCCTACATATTATTATTATTATATTATTATATTATTATTTTATAAACAAAAGTAACTTAGTCGGTCGTGAAATAGATACTGTATACGTGAGGGCGAATTGGTTAATGCCCTCAACATACTAGACATCAATATACTAGAGTTTGTAGGTCACTGAATCAAACCCCTTATGTAACAATACATTTTTAGTTTTTAATTTATGTTCATTTGTTTTATAACACCACTATGGTGCCTTGGATAGTACGTTAAGCTGCCGATCCTAGTTCACTATATCAACTTGTAAAACTGTCTAGAAATTGCATGGTTTTAGCTTTTTTTTTTGTTTTACGTTATTTTGAAATATCATGTTAAACACACAATGGAATGGGTAAGGAGGTAAAGGAGGAAAAGTCTTACCTAATGGCCGCGGGAGATCAGAAGATACAGACATTTGCTTGCATTTGTAATGTAGACGTGGTAAAAGAATATATACATAGCTGCAGGTATATCTGCATATTCTTTGCTCGATTTTTTTATTCTAAATTTTCACCATATTATGAAAAGGATAGCTAGACCGATCGGTAAGAAGTTACCTATTTATTGACCAGCGATAAATACTATATGGCGTCTACCAAGACTTGGACAAATACAGAGGCAGTTTATTAAAATGAATGTTATTTTAAGTGTTCTTTAGTTTTTTTTTTAGAGTCATAGCTCTAATTAGTTAAGTCCGCTTTAATATCTGTTAGATAAACTCATTAGAATGCGCAAATATCAATGCATTTTGAGTATACCTTAAACTAATAAAACTCTATCTAACAATTAAAAGCTCTATGGTGGGCATAGTGTTAATCGGCGCTTGGCCGCAAGGATTTAGCGAAACCATCTCAGCAGTGCGGTCCGACCTCACCCTGGGGTTTATTATTACCCACCTAATTGTGGCCACACTGATATTTATGCAGAGCTCTGGGTGTGTAGTCTCTCAACGTTTTTATTAAACTTTTTGTGTCGGGTTACAAATATTTTCTAAGTTTTAATTAGATAATTGAGTAATATGAGTGTCGTAGTATGGAGTTAATAGCAACTCTTGATTTGACCGCATCCATGGACTAGCGTTGTATCTGGATATCGTGGGTTCGATTCTCACTCACGTCAAAATACTATTAGTGCGTTTGTCGGTACAATTTTCATAGTCTGGGTACTAATAAATTATTAGTGTTAGTATCGTTGTTTCTAGTTCAAATAACACAAGTCTAGATCTTAATTTATGACCGGGGCAATGTGTGAAATATCTTACATATAAAAAAAGCTACCATCCCAGCAGTTGTTAGCAACCCAGATTACGACATTTGCGTACTTTTTAGGAGTTTATTCGTACATACTCGTAGAGTTTGCACTTTTTAAGCGATGTCATTTATTTATCATGTTTGGTCTTATTAATAATTAATTAATGAAGTTATGGAAACCTCGTCTCTCGGAATATAACGTGTATGTATTAATTTATTATTCCTTAACCTGAAATGTGTTAAATTTGGATATATCAATCAATGAGTTTGTAGGATATATGCCCCCAGGTTCTGTCAGTAACGTGTCTAGGCAAAAGCGTTGCTCCAGTAACTTCTGTTGTTAATGTCTCTAAGATTTTCTTTGTTTCGGCTTATTTTGCAAATGCTGCAACCTGAGAATTATTACTATATTTTGCAATCCTATTAGTAATTAGACCGAAAAATAATATAAGTTAGGGAAGACCAATACCGACTAAAGTATGTGGTGATAAAATATAACAAATTCCGTATAATAATAATATACATATAAATGTTATCACCCAATTTTCACTATACCAATTTATAAAACTTTTTATAGATGGGTTATTGAGATTACAAACAATGCGACCAACTTGCTATTTATACGCTGTGGACTCAGGATACCAAGATGGGCATAAGGCATAAACCCCTGCTTAGTACCCTGAAGTCATCTAAGCGGTTTCAGATCCCTTAACCGTAATCCACTCGTGAATGTACGTGTAAAATGATACCAAAATAAGTTACACATGTCATTGTACTTTTACTTCTTGTAATTTTTCAAATATAAATAATAATAATGTAAAACTAAATAGCAATATTCTCGTCCAAATGTAGTCATTTCACGTCGCAAAAACATAACTATTAAAAGGTTTCTACATAACAAGAAACGGTGTCCTCGCTTAACTTTGCCGCTCGGTTAAGCGCGATCCCCTGTGAGTTTATGGCCGCGGAACGAGTGCAGCTTTTCGTGTAAGTTGCGCTAAACCCGCCAAATTGCTTGCCCGATAAGCAACCTCGGATCCGAACCAAGTTGCCAGCTTTGGAGCAACTACTGTGTAGTTTGTACATAGCAGGATTAAACGGATTCTCTAATAGCATTAACATGAAAATTGGGAGCTGAACTAACATTTTTATGATGCTGCTGTCTTTGTTTTCTGACCTATTTTCCGGGTTTGTTTTGTTACAAAATAGTCAAGGTATTTCAGTTTTGAATTTATTTATAAAAATCGTAGCATAACTAACATTAGGAACTTAACAGAATATATAATTGATTCACGAAAATTAATAATAATAAAGGTAAATACCATCACGGGTTGTATTTATTTTATAAAAATAAATACCATTTGGCACCCGAGAACCGTTTAAACGGTACCCAGCGGAGGGATTAACCCGTCCTCATTTCGCCGATGGTATTCGGAGGCAACACCTAACAAGTGGCGAGCTTGTTGCGGTGTTTAAGATGAAATAGCTTCGTTGTATAAAACGGTCACCCATCCCAGGTCCGGCCTTGTTGTCATCTGCTTAACCTTGTTATGAGCTGCGCAGTGACTTAACCACTAGGCTGGGGCCGCTTTTTTATCCGCTTTCTTATTCATGAAATTTAAAATGATTATTTTCTATTTTGGAATTATTTTCAGATTTATAAAGATATAATTAGCGATGACGGATATGTACATAACTTTCACGATATATAAGTAATTTATGTTTCTCGACGTCACGCCAAATCGTACAACGACTTGAATTCTTCAATACCTTTCAACTATAATCTTATTTTATCACAAAATATTAATATAGAAATAATTTAGCGCGTACATAACTCAAAGTAATCTGACATCTACACGCCGTTTCTTTGAGCCTTGCGTCAATAAATTTCAATTTAGTTGCCATCAAAGCGTTTTAGCCGCTCAACCCTCCGCCATTATTCCCGCATATTTAGCGCTCTAAACAAACTAAGTAATCCTCTTATGGCCGCGACACATAAATAAAATAATATAGAAGTGGTACAGTAGCCGGCAATGTTAACCCTCATCCACTGACGCTAAAAAGTGGTAAGTAACTTTTCTTGCACCGTACAACTCCCGTTTTGTAGAGAAATTTAATTTTACTCACTAAAATAGTGAATAAATAATTTATTTTACGTAAGATTTTTATTATTTACAAATTTTATATAGTTATTTTTTTTCAAATAATTTTATTTACAAATAAAACATACTTGACAGTTTGCAGATAAACTTGGCAAACTTTAAAAAACACAAGTGCAAAAACTATTGTATTGATCGCATTAATTTTGTTTAATATTTTTATTCTTTTAGCTTTTTTCATATAATAATTAGATATTTTGTCAATATTATTACTTTCAATGTAAATAAAATATACTTTTCAGTTCAAGTATGTCTTTTCATACATTAGTTTTTTCTAGTGTATACTTATTTATGACCGTCCTTATAATATTCAAATTACTTCTGGTAATAAGTACCTACTAACATGTTAAAATTTAAAAAATAAAACCAACTACAATAAAATTTAATTTTTAATACAATGAAATTAAATTGTGTTTATTTATGTACAGTACAACTGCGATGATGTTCGCGGAAACACTCGTGGGACCAAATCTACTAAATGAATTGCATATCAAAGGTACACATTTTGTATGCGAAAATTTACAGATTAAAATACAGTTGATATATAATAATAATAATATGTAACACAATTTGCACATATTGCTCTGGTCACAAACTAAGCTTTAGGCTTGGTACAGCAAAAAACGTACTAATATTTTTTTGTCATGGGTGGGAATCGAACCCACGACCGGAGGCTGTCAAAATCTATCTAAATCATGTAGTAGAATTAATCCCCTGGTGGGCGATTCTCGCGCTTTCGAGATTCATCTCGATTCGAGATTTTTAAACGAAAAATGACTAAATATGTCATTTTTCGTTCAATATTTATATATTTATTATTTATTAATTAATATTTATTATTTATTTCGTTTAATGTTCGATATTTTTGAACGAAAAATGGCATATTTAGTCATTTTTCGTTTAAAAATCTCGAATCGAGATGAATCTCGAAAGCGCGAGAATCGCCTACCTGTTCCCAAGCTACTTCTGTGCAGTGTTAATTTGTGTGTGTATCCAGCATCCCCATAACTAGACCATAAACATTTAGCTTGGAGGTTTATGCGACGGGTTCTGAAAAATGGCCTATTTGCATGGAAATGATATTAGGTAGTTATTTTAATCCTGTGCTGGTTGTGGAGGATGGTGGGAGTGTGGGGTTATGTTGATCATTATCTATGTTGTTAGCATGTTGGGGGTATATTCAGGTTACAGTAATTCATTAAAAAATGTCGAAAAAAAATTGTATACTAGACTAAACTGCAGGGTTTTTTATTATTTTTTACTTTGATAAAGTTGGTCCCATAGTAAAAGTTGTTAATTTTCAATAGTAGAACAACCTGAGAAATATACAGTTGCTTTTACACTTATAAAGTTAAATAATAAAATTTCACGATTAATGCTCATCCACTTAATAATTTTTCAGTAAATAAAAATTCTCCACATACAGATTAATCATTCATCATATCGCAATGATTATTTTTAAATGTAGGGACGCGTTTGCTTTGACGGCAAAAATTGTCATAATCATTTAAAGTTTGACATTTAATTCGCTGCACTAACTTATTAATTTATACAAGTTCTTTAAATAAACATCTCTAAAAGCTACTTACAATTTGGAGATTAATTATTAGATGACAGACACTAAGGTGTGATTTTGTTTTTTTAATTTATCGAAATAAAGTGAAAATACTTATATGGTTAATAAAATCAAGTCCTATATAATTGTCTGCCATATAATTGAGCCTGGCTAATACCAGTGTCCTGTGGGGTCCTATAATTCAGACCCCAGATTCCCACTGTCCGCCAAAATTACTGGCCCCTGAATTGTGACCGCCAATAATATGAGGGTAGAATTATATTCTACTCTGTACTTTGGGAAAGTATAGAGTTAATAATGTTTACAATGTAGTTTATAATTTTTTTTGTGCTATGATTATTGACTATGTATATATAAAATATATAAATACATCTTGTTTCATATTTATATTGTTATATCATTCTAATGTAAGTTTTTTAACGTTGAATATATAAATATATGTAACTATTATAAAATTCAACAAAGAATAGAATGCAATTTACATTAAAAGTTTATATTTATTTACTGAAATTTCTTTAATTCTCGTAATTCGATGTCAAATTTTATTTATTTATTTCATTATTGGTTGTACAACGGCCTTTAAACAAAAGATTGAATATTTATAACAGTTAACAAAACAGATCTTAACCAGTCTAAAGCCCTAAGAGTACACACCCAGAAATAATTAAAGCATTAAATTACACAAAATAAAAATAATATATGTAAAATAACTAAGAAAGTAAGATAATAATAATAAAAACATAATCAAAATAACCAAAACAAAAAAATATATAAAATAATGGATAAAATTACATTATTATACCAAATTACAAACAAAATAATAGTACATTGTTCACCGAGGGGAGAAAGTCACCGATTACTAACGAGGGCGAAGTTTGAGGCCCGACGCGAAGCGGAGGGCCTTAATTCCCTCGAGTTAGGAATCGCACTTTCTCGCCGAGTGATACATAGTGCTTTATACTACACCTACGGGGAAAATAAAAAATAAAATCTCTATTAATTAAAGTTTATATTATAGTACTTTTTAACATAGAATACAAAGACCACAAAGTACTTGACTTATACTTTTGCGCTTTTTCATTAAAATAAGATAATAATACACTTTCAGAAAAAGAATGCGCATTTTTCTCGCTTTTCCATTGTAAAAAGTCTTCATACGCCTTGTTATATTTATTCTTAGATTTCTCGGGTAATAGGTTTTCAATAACTTCTTGGGCAGTTACTTTTAATTCTGGCGGCGTTGTCAAATTTTCACTATCGCTACTAGACGACATTTCGAGTAGAATATAGTAATTAAAAATAACAAAACACAAATTGAAAGTTCACAAGGAACAAGAAAGCAGTCTGCGCGCGCTTTTTTTTTGTTCGTTTAACGTAGATAGAGAGGCAAGGGAATCATGCTCTATGCAGCCTCGCCAAAATAATTAAATTTAGAAAAGAATCTATGCTACTTTTCTAAACTTAATAAATCAAAAATGCAAGAAAGTAAACAGCCAATAAACCAATACTTTTATTTTATTTTATTTTGATTAAAATTTCGAACTTGTAAAAAAAAACTAGGCTGTATGGCTTTGAACCCTTGCCTTTCCTAATTTGGAAGAATTGAAGAAAAAAAATTAAAAAAAAACTAGCACGTTAACAATGAATTTTCATATACTTGCTCCTCCCGCTTAAGCACGTTAACAATGGATTTTCATACACTTTTTCCTCCCGCATATTTGTACGACTACAAAGACGTACTTTCTGACCTATTCTTACGCAAGTAAGAACCTACTTTCCGAGCAGGTGTAGTATAAAGAATAAATGTTATGGGCCTCCTGCTAGCATACCTGGTGTTGATATTAATTAGTGAGAGGAGAGCTGGGGAATCGATTCTACATGTGAGGTAGAACATATATATATATTAATGTCTTATCGATGCTCCACAAATCATAATAGAAAAAAACCTAAGCATCAATGCATTAAAATACCATCTGTTTTCAAAATGAATCAAACAATTATTTCCTACAATGCACTAACATTGGAATAATAGTACGGGAGTTAAAGATGTTCACATTTTATTAATAATAAATTATTATTATTAATAAATTATTACGTATTAACGAAGGACACACATGTTCCCCGGTTACAAACTAAACTCGAGGCTTATACTATGCGTACCAGAAACAACGAAATTAAATTGTATATTTCCATTTTATTTATTTCGGAATTTTAAGTTTAGTGCTTTGAGGCGAAATGCGCGAACAGCTTTTATAATTGCTACTCATACCGGTTAGAGGGGGTTGGATTGAAAGGTAAAGCAATGTTTTTATACTTAATTAAATTGTTTTAGTTTGTTACCCATACACAAATGTGACATAATTTAAAAGTGGAGAAGCTTACACCGGTTAAATACCGGTGTAAGCTTCTCCACTTTTAAAAAGTTCTTGAAGAACACTTTAGTTGTAGTAGGTTTATTCTCTTTTTTTTAACAAACCTATTATAACTAAAGTATTTCTAAGGATAAGTTTCTATAAATAAGGCTTTTAATGTATAATATTTATATAGATATATTATTTCTTTAAAAATAATTAAAATACCATATTACGGGTGCCTTACGGAGCCCAAGGCCGCCTATGAATATAACCAAATATATACAGTTTTTTTTAATAAAAGTTTATTAAATAAATATATAAATAACAATTATCTAATCAATATAGTAGGCAAATTACATTATTTGAGTATATTGTTGTCGGGTCTATTTTCCTAGCTCTATAATGCCTATCTAAATCCGGTCAAATATAAAAGGCGCGAACCAGCCCTTTAATTTAGTCCAATGTGATTCCAAATCCAGATGAATGGCCCGTTCTGGTCTATTACACACATAAATCTTATCACCGATTCTGACCGCCATTAATTAATTAAGTCTATGGCGTCTACTAGTTTATCTAATCTTCCAAAGAAAGCCAACACTGTTCTTCTACATAGATCTCGGAACATATAAAATTATTGAGATTTGTTATTGTTATTTTGTATAAATGTAGCTTCTTTTTAAAACACTTAATCTTCCATCTTTGTGAAATTAATACCCATGCTCGGTTATCGAACCAAACGTCCGGGGTGACTTACAAAAAATACCATATTGATCTATACAAAGCCATGTCAAAGCAAACTAAAATATGAATTAATCATCAAACCGTCAAAAAAGTGAGTGTCATCGGAGTTACAAGGGGGAACAAAAATCCATTAACTAACTCTACTACTACCCATTACAGTATACACAAATGCCATACGACTACTTCACACAAGTTACAGTATCTTAAACTTTTATGCGGTAAGTATTTTTTGTCTGTGGCTCACATACAGGGTGTGTCACACAATTTGAACGTAGAAACGTAATTACCATCGCGTCATGCATAATGTATGCCATGTCTACAATTTTAAGCCAATAAATAACAACCCCTCGTAATACAGCCGAAAATATGGTAACACATTTATAATAAATATCAGGTTTGATGGCGTCCTTCTGACAGTTATTTATATAGAGCTGTTAATTCTGCTCACGCGTCATTAACTCGTTAACAATATCATTATTGTCTGACTGCACTAAACGACAGACTAAATCAATTATCTCTTTAAAGTATAAAATGTCATTAATTATATTTTATGTGAAAATACATTTTTTATGGAGCACTAAATAATTTTATTGCTTTTAACTAAACCTCTTTACAGTGTTAGTAAATTTACAATTCTGCTTCATTATATTGCTCTGCTTGTACGTCATGAAATAAATAAAACTCAAACGCTACAACAGCTCCTTATAAAATTCATCAAAATTCATAACTTCATGCTAAAACATTATCGCCAAGGCCTGTTTGGGCATAATGGATTCATTCTACATTCATTTACATACTTAACGAGATCAGCTTTTCTGATGGAGATGTCAAATGTAATTTTTCGAAACACCCTATATCGACTTAATAAGCAACCAAATTCTATTACATGTCAGAAAGAGAAGAGTATATATTTTTGTGTTTTCCTGTCAAGTAATCTAATTTGGTTTGTCATCTGTCAAATTAGGTTTGACAGTTTCATCTCATGATCTTAATGCACGCTCAAGGTTTTTGAGTTAATCGGGTTATGGAAAATCCTTCTGCTCCGGTAGTTTGGACACAAAGTAATAATAATGATGGAGGGGGGATAAGTATAGATTAAATTTAGTTTTATAATGATTATACATTTGTAAACATACTTGGCAAATATAAATATAAAAACATACTCGTTATGTCCGCCACTTGGCTTGCGTTATATTCATCTATAAATATTCCAGCCAATAATCCGCGGACTTAATTAATGACGCACTAATATATTGTTCTAGTTTATAGCTATCTACCTACGTTTTAATATCATTAATAAAGGTTTAATTTTGGCTTAAAACTTCAACAAACAGAAGTTTCTTTTGACTCATTTACGCATTAATAATACTTATTTGTATGAATAAGTTTCATCTAGTTTTTTAGTAGTTTAAAGCATAAATTGTACTTTCTCTGATTAAGGGTCAAAAAAAAAAAAGTCAAAAGTCAAAAATATTTATTTCATGTAAACCTTTACAGGTATTTATGCATAGTCAAAAAAAAAAAAAAACTATATTTAGTATAAGGTCTAAGTGTGCGCTTGGTTAGGCTTTTGCATACATAAAATAATTAGAAACCAAACCGAACATACACCACATAACCAACCAGTGTAAGACTAGGTGGTTAGCTGGTTCCATTGACCTGTCCATCGTTATCTGCCATGCAAAGGCGCCACCGAGCCGACCAACCTAACAGATTATATCTACGCCCCAAATATCCACTATAAGTAATAATTAATATAAAAGTACAAAAATGTATCAATCAGAGCGCAAACACTAACCGCATGTTGGTCCCCCAGAGACACCCCGGAGAAAAAGGCACCAGCAAGTAAAAAACTCTGGCGTTCCACATATGTACCTGACCATCAGGAGATATGCTTATTTACTAGCTTATAATATGTGATATTTTATATATGATAATTTACCCTCATCCTGCTGAAGAGCACGAGTAGAACACCCCATAGCAGATAAACCATTTTAGTCGGGTCGGGGGGAAGGTTTACATAAATGTATGGTAGCGTTACCGACTCACCGTCATGCGGGGAGAGAGTTAACACATTGCAGTTGAATCAGCATGAGCATCGAAGAGCCTCATCAGACACTCCTCTTAATCATAAAAAAAAAATTAAGCATTTCAGTTTTAAAAAAAGTGTTTTATCCTCCTTTCTATCAAAAATGATTTTCTTTGTTAAGAAAGAGACGAAATACATTTACACTAAACGGCCAATAAAATCTTTGTGACGTGATATAAAGGGGTAACTCTGTATGTAGTTAATTGTAATTTTCTTTGTCGAGAAAGCTTGTGTAGTCAACAATCACAAGTGAAATTTCATTATTAATAACAAATAAACGGCAGATGAAAATAATAAAATTAACTTTAATAAACCAATATTGACTGAAGTACGTAACAAAATAGAAATAAGGGTCGTTCCAAAAATAACAGTCGAAATAAATCCCCTTTCCAGCAAAACAAATACACCTCGTGGCTCCCTAAGTAGCGATGTTCGGATGTCGAAGTTGTCAAAACAATCGCCACAACTGCGACTTCGACAAAACTCATCGACCGCTTTGCCAATACCAGACTTTGGTTAATAACTATAATTATTATTTATGATCATTTGGAATATATATATGTTTTGGAAGTAAGTATAAATATAATATACGTGGTGGCCGAGTTGGTTAGACCTTATACTTAAAAACACTAAGGTCCCTGGTTCAAACCTCGGTGTGTACCATTGAGTTTTTAATTTAAAAAATTATATACATTTGTTTAACAACTATACATAAATTTTCAGATCAACCGTCGGTCCCAATTTCGTGAAACTATGTTTAAATGGGTTATTGAGTCTAACCAAACACAACAAAACAAAGACAATTGAGCGCCACGTGTCTCAATCTCTACTCTTTTACTTTTTCCACAGTCATAACTCTTCTCATACATGCCATCCGATATATTTTTTAATTGCACCGTCTTTTAAAACCATTTCAGTTTGATCAAGAAACGTGTGTTTTAGTCTCCTCTAGCCGTGTTCACCTTTACCTCACTTATATGTTTGTCATTATTTTATCACTAATTATTTCTACATGCCCAAACTCTTGGAGCATGTCCTTCCTTCATAATTATACTATTTCAGTTCGACTCGTTCTTGTCCTTAAATTTACAATAAGTGTTTAGTTATTATAAATATTAATATTAGTTATAATTATAATTGCCAACAATTTTCTTATTATCTTTATCAATCCTAACTCACTCTCTCGCCCACTGATTCCTGTGGGAATCTATCTTTATACTGTAACCACATCTGTATTATCTATTCGCTACAAAGCTATATTTAAAATATGTAAAAACCAAAATTCAGTAGCTCTAACCCTCTAAATCCTTTCTGAACTGTGTTCCTAAAACCACTAAAAACCCCACTAATGAAGTGCATATATCCATCTGACGAATCTAAGCGGTACCGATAAATTTATGAAGAACCACAACCACGAAGAAAAAATATTTGTGCAATCAATAAATAAATAATTTGTATAAAGTATAAATAAATGTTTCACCACATTGAAATAAAGCAGTTATGTTTCAACTATTCTATTTGTAAGCATAGAACGACATCTCGTGGCAATAAATAAATAACCCCTCCTCAACAACGATGTTAAATTCAACGCACTACTTATTACAAATAGTGATCTCATAAAGACAATTTATTTTCCATAGAATTGCGATGAAACTCCAGAGAAGACGCGGAATGACTTACGAGGCCATCAGACGCATTTCAAATAGAATGTGCGATATCGAATCGCTGCCGGTTAAAATATACGGTCTATCTACTATAGGGATGGCACTTTATCGTTTTTAATATCCTCTTTATTTTTAAAATTAAAAAAATTAATTTTTTTTTTTAAATCCTTTAAAAAATCTACTGCTTTAAACTTTATCTCTATACCTATTATTATTACATTCCTATAATAAACAGGTATGTTAATATGATTATTTTAAAAGCATATGTCCGCATTATGACCATAAATGGCCGACGAAGACTTTTACTATACGGTTAATTTCGAAGAATGTGGGATGCAGTTACAGCAATTGATGTCTTCGTGAATATGAAACATCCAAAAACAGGGGTTCCATCCCTTCATAGTTGACCGCCATTAGCACGCACTAAGCGTTTTCTCCATCTCTGAAGCGTGGAACTCTCTCTCCGCCACTATGTTCCCAGACACTTCAATCTCGCAATCTTTAATAAAAAAGACCTCATAGATGCTTTCCACCAGGCAATTAGGATCAAACGCAGACCAGATTAAACTATGTTTTATTATAAAAAAATACAACGATAAATTAAAGTATTATTATTAAAGTGTAAAACATTTTGTTACCCTTTTTAAAAAATATCATTGTAATAATCATTTAAGTCTCACAATAATACCCACCTACTACCACAGTCTCGCACTCTACAGGTTAAAATAGAAGCAACCACCAAAACTCCAACCCTGCACTATAGAAGCGCCCAGGGGGTCGAAAGTGCCTCGTGCGTAAAAATACGAGGGCAACTGCCGTTATGAATGGTCGTTTGTCATCGGCCAACAGTTTTATAGCACGACCGGCCATCTAGCGGCGTTTATCTGCGAACACTAGACTCAGCCGGGCCTGGAAGAGCTCATGGCATGATTTACAGAATGGCTGGGGGTCATTCCGATCCAAAATCTAAATGATTAACTAGCGTATGCGCCGTATTTATGAGACGGTTAAATCAAAAGAATTGTTCGGGTCTGAGCTGGATTTTTTCGAAATAATTGGATCTCTCTGTGATGTATATAACTATATATCTATCTAGGTATTCTTTTACCAGACATTTTATGCATATTTCAAATTTAAGAGACAATGAAATGAAGTATTTTTTATAAAATAATAAATAAATAAATACCATCACGGGTGCTTTTTAGCTTCCGAGAAACGTTTAAACGGCCTCAGGGTACCCAGCGGAGGGATTAACCCGTCCTCATTTCGCCGACGGTATTCGAAGGCAACACCTAACAAGTGGCGAGCTTGTTGCGGTGTTTATGATGGTATAGCCTTGTTGTATAAAGCGGTCACCCATCCCAGGTCCGGCCTTGTTATCATCTGCTTAACCTTGTTATCAGTTGCGCAGTGACTTAACCACTAGGCTGGGGCCGCTTTTTATATATTTTGAATAATTTATTAAGATAATATTTACATAAAATAATTACCTACTTAAATAAGAACTACAAATTTAGAAAATCGTCCAAAGTCCATTAATGGCATGGTACCCAATACGCTGGCAGCATTTCCTCTCTGTATTAATATGCTCAATTTTTGAGCGAAAAAGCTGCCTGCTCTATTGTCCCCAGAGATGTCGATGAGCTTTGGTGCTATTTCACGGGCCCATCGTTTCCTCAGCAAACACCGAAAATATGCGATCATTAGAAATGGTTACATGCTTTCGGCGCTTATTTATTATTTTTGAATATACATTTTCTTATTATAAATATACCTACACTGACTGACATGTCATGTAAGAACTTTCCAGCAGTGGTAATGCTGCATACCCGCTTTTCTGGATTTTTATTTAAATATTATAATCACTATACAAAGTAGCCAAAAAGTAGTTCATGATTAAAACAAACGTCTGCCGCTGCTACAACAAATCTCAGCTAAATACCTTGACTAATACCCGAACCGTACAGCTGTCACCATAATTTACAGCTTTATTCTTATTTTACAGCTGTAGCACAATAGTGTACAGCATTATTGTTTTTACTGTCGGTCTTTATGCTCTAAAGAATAGGCCGATCTGTCATTTTTACTCGGATGTCCTGTTTTATTGGAGCTACTTTACATCCACCTGAGTGAATGTTAATGAATGTTTTTATGCAAGAATAGTGCATATATAATAGGCGCATTATACTATTTTGTTATAGACATACAAAAGCTTTTGGTATGTGAATACATTTTAGCGGATGCTTTATTAAAGTTATGTGTTAATTAAACTCTCAATGATGTTAAAGGAGATGACAGACTCGATAAAATTTACACATAATTTATTTAATTATGTGTAAATTTTATCGAGTAGTAGTATCATTAGAAGTTTTTTTTGTCTAATATGTAACAATAGTGCACAACAATTCCTTTCCACCTAAATATAAAATATAAGCAATAAAAAATATTAGGTGTAAAATAAATATAAGCGTCTTACAAAAGTAAAGCTCTGTTTTGAAAGATGTGTTCGATAGATCAGCGTCAATACCCGATCCCCGCTAACAAAAAGGACATGTGTTGGGGTCATAAATTGCGAGGATTTATAATGCCATTCAAAATGCGACTGCGGAGTACTTATAAATAATCATTATACGCGATATAATAAAAATAACAGGGACGCGATGCGGGTACGGTCTGATCCCAACTGAGATAAGTCCCAAATGGATTTTTTTTAATTTGTGTTTGTCACATTTTAAATTATCGTCATTTGTGAGATAAAATAAGAGTGACGGATAGATAAATTATTATTAATTTGCTTTGATTCAATTAATGTCCATCCTATTTATTTCAGAATTTGTAGTTCTAAGTTATCATACTGGATGAATTTCGAAGGTTGTACTTTGGGCTAATATGAGGCTCTACTGATTAAATGGAGCTTTTCACATAGAACTATGTATTAAGTTTAAAAAAAAAATTTGGCTCCCCATACAAAATGGTTATGTTGACACCATGAGAAGGCATGGTTCCATGGGAAAATTGTTCGATTTGATCAGTTGAACCTCACATTAACCCAAAGTACAGCCTTTCAAAATCCCCATATATATTTAATCATTGTATTGGTAGCTTTTATGTGACTTCTAGCGATATACAAATCACTGAATTATGTCTTGTAAATTTTATTCTAAATTTTTATTTGTATTTTTTTATTTATTTGTATTTTATAAAAAAAAAAATATGAAGGGCATTATATACCTTTTTTACCTACTTACTGCTTAATTTGTCCCAAAGGTTTGACTGGTAGAGAATGCCTAGCGGCATTAACTAGTAGTACTAAATTTGTGCAATAAAGTTTTTAAATAAAATAAATAAATAAAATTTATACTCATATTGTCCTATTCACAAACTAAGCTCTAGGATTATATTATGTGTTTTAGAAACAACGATATTGATATATGCATGGCAAAACGGTTTTCTGCACAGCTTGCCATAACTATATTGGTCTAGGTGTTTATAATGTATAATATTTATTAGTATCATTGTTTCTGGTGTAAGTGACCAGTATAAATATTTGTAAAAAAAATCTACGTATGTTAAAAAAAATATGTATATATGTTATTGTATGTATATTATAAATAAAAACAAACTGTACAAAAAAAACGTACCTCCTAATATTTTTTTGCGAGGAAGGATCGACCCCACGACCTCCGGTTAAAATATACCCAGACAATACTCTAGCTACTACGGTTAAATTTAATACTTGTTAAAAAAAGGTCTAAATCGAAACAGTCGAAGCAGAACTAACCCTCGAGTACAGTGTACAGTGGCAGCGAAGGGGAAATCTGATTGATGGAGCAGACATAATTGGGCTTCCTCTACTGTTAATGAATCGTAGGTAATGAAAAATGATCGTGTGACGACCGTACAGGGTGTCCCATACAGATCGCCCTCCAAATGCGTTGCATGGCGACGGGGAGTGATGCCATGCAATTATTTTCTTATATGAAATAGATTTGGTGAAAAAAAGATTAATAAGCCATTTTGTAGGTGATTAAAAACATTTAGGTAAGTTATATGTTTTTTGGCTTTATTACATTTTGTTTAAATGTAAATTTCACTATGTATAGCTTATATTAAAGTTTTAAAGATAAAAATGCAATGAAAAAAATCCTGTTGGGCGGGCCTCGAACCCACGAACCTCGCTATCGCGGCAAGGAGCTCAACTGAGCCAACCAGGTACCAGTCACCCCTCACGAATTTGTCATTGCTTGTTATCTACTTATACACAGACGCCCTCTATTAGCTTTCTTCTATTAACTCTATACGAGTGAAGTTAGAAGTCCTAGTTTCTAATACTAGATGGCAGAGGAGACTGTTTTTTATTTTTACTTTTTTCAGTATTTTATATTTGTGCATTTTTATAAATTCCTTATTATATAATCTTGTATAAAATTTTTATCTTTAAAAATATCTTCTTTACAATGACAATCCTTTGTTTACATAATTAAATGGTTTTATTTATCTTCAATTGTTATTCCCGCTGTATCAATCAATATTGTTTGAAAATGTGTGAAATAAATATTTAATTATATGAAGAAACGCCCTGTATAAGAATTGTTGGTCGGCGTTAAGTGGTCATGTTGTAATATATGAATGTCAAGTCGCTTCCATACAAATGGTGTTACAAATCGGAACTGCCTTTTGTGCCGACTGTACTGTTAAGGCTGTGTCACACATTAATATAGATTTATAACGTGGAATTTATTGCTAAGTTAATTTTATTTATGATATTTATTATGCACAAAAAAATACAATCTACATAGAAATAACTGGTGTATATTGATATTAACAAGGATAGATAGATTTTTTGCTAATTTGGATTATACTAACTGACCCACGCAATTTCGTCTGTGTAAGCGTCTGTAAAGCAGCCTAGTGGTTAAGTCACTGCGGAACTGATAACAAGGTTAAGCAGATGCCAACAAAGCCGGCCTGGGATGGGTGACCGCTTTATACAACGAGGCTATTTCATCATAAACACCGCAACAATCTCGCCACTTGTTAGGTGTTGCCTCCGAATACCATCGGCGAAATGAGGATGGGTTAATCCCTCCGCTGGGACCCTGAGGCCGTTTAAACGGTTCTCGGGAGCCAAATGGCACCGTGAGGCACCCGTGATGGTAATAAAAATAAAAAAAAATAAAAAAAAAACTTTAAAGGTTTACGTAGCGCTCGCAACGGAAGCTCTCAAATAGAATACATTTTCCCCGTTTTACAACATTTTTCATTGATGCTCCGCTCCTATTGGTCGTAGCGTGATGTTTATAGCCTGTAGCTATATAACATCCTCAATAAATGAGAATGTTTGGAATTACTGAGATTAGCGCGTCCAACCAAACAAAAAGTGTTTATCTTTATAATATAAGTATAGATTTAAACACTGAGCCTTAATTTCTATTTATTATTTGCATTATTTATATTAGGTAAAAAAGATAAATGCAAATAAAATTATTAATTTTACAACCTTGAAATCCCACCACAAGCAATAATACGAACTTACAAAACAACATTTAATTTATTTATTTAACATTTTATTTAACGAAATAAATACCTACACAATATTATATAAATAATTACTAAAATAAATAAATATTTATAAAGATAATAAAACTATCCATAAAAGATAAAAAATAATTAAATATTAACATAAAAACTTATTGAGTCCTTGAACAACACTTTAGTTATAGAAGGTTTTGGTCTCTTTTTATTAGCAACAAAATTGATTATGTGTAAAAAAAAGAAAACCTTTCATAACTAAAGTGTTCTTCAAGGCCTCATATAAGTTTTTTTATAAATAAGGCCATAAATTTATAATAATCAATACATTATGTTTATAATAATAATAAAACACTTTTATAAGTTTTCTAAGCTAAACGGTAGACAAAACACTGCCTTAAAATATATAAACGTTGGATCTTATCTAAAAGCATGAAATTGTAGATAAGGTCCTTATAGTGGAAGTTTATATAAGAAATTTAGTGTATAATAATATTATTATAATAAAATATTTGTGAAACAATATTAACTTACGCTCACACAATATTCCATTATTTTATCAAGAATATTCCTTAATATTTGTTTAAACAATATTTCATAGTATCCAATTTTAGCTACAAAATATTGTTTAATTTTAGTCGTTTACATCTTACCTTTAACATTTACACAAGCATAAAAATATATATTCCGTAATTTTAGATTAAATAATATTCCATAATATAGTCCATTAGTATTCCATAAGTTTACCTAAGGAATATTATTTCCTTAGTTTTACGTTTAACAATTTACTCATGCATAAAATAGGTATCTTATGGAATTCTATATTCAGTTAATCGTAATCTTAAAAAAAAAAAACAATAAAAAGAACACAACTCATTTAAATCCGCATACAAAGCTCCACAATAGAGTCATTTCTATTCCAATAAAATGCACGGCCTGAAAAATCTGCCCCAACATTACAGTCCTAACCATAAAAAAGACAAATAAATAATAATAAAAACTGCCGGTTACGCGACATTACATACGAATTGGGTTCTCTGGCAGCGGTACATTACTTATTATAACGCGACAAAATATGTGCAATAAAATCTAATTTATTGCCTAAAATAAAATATAACCATGGCCTGCCAGCTGGGGGGCGCGAATATATTGACAGATCTGCTGTTTTCATCTGTGATACAGTTTTTTTATACTTTAATTAACACTCCAATTTAAACTCTATTTCCATAGACAGAGATCTTAAAATACAAATACTTAAATGATAATACTTTCGTCACGCATTTTCTTTGTCTTCCTTTGATTCAGTACAAGTGAGAGAGATAGGTATATTTTTTTAGGGAGAGAAATGGCTGTCATTTGTAGATGTCAGTGTTGTGTTATTCTGTTGTGGAGTGTGAGATAATGTGTGAGTTATGGACATAATTATTTGTGACGCACCGCCCTTAAATAAAGTGCTATGAATAAAATCTATTTTTCAATGTATGTATTTCGCTAAAAGCTAGCATAATTAATAATAATATGTGTTGGATCTAACTTGTTGTATCACAATTTTCTTTTGTATATTTTATATAATTTTTAGTTTTTTTTTAAAAGCTTGTTACCTTAGAAAACTTCTTGGAGTATTTAATAAAGCACATTTTAAAGTTCCTTAATATATTTTATATAACTAAGAGCAGTTCTGTTTATTTCAAGGCCTTTATTTTAATGATTCCTGGTATAACTTTTAAGTCCTTGGTGCTTTTGAAAGCTCTTTAAAAGCTTTTATAGTATAACTCAAAGTTTTTTTTTCTTTTATAAATTTCATATTAAATCTTTTTTATCAGAGCAAGACTGACCCTATATTTATATCTATTTCTGACTTTGTATCTATATTAAATAAATAAATAAATGTTATTTTCCAGAAATGTTATACACATATTATGTTAACTAAACCTAGACCTACAAAGAGTATTAACATATTTTATTTGACAGAATTGGTCGCTCCCATTATACCGGCTTAATAACTTGGTAATAAAATGGGTGACGACAAAGAGGAATTTGCATTACGAGTCTGCTTTATTGTCAAATAAACTGCTCGTTTGGTATACCGCCGCACCCTGTAAGAAGACTGCCAGCTCGAAAAAAAATCAATGCCGTAGACTCCTGAAAATCTGTAAATATAACTAATAAAACCAAAACATGGTCAGATCTCTTGATGGTTTTGCGTCTGTGTGGGCAGTGGTTACGATAGCGGTTGGTCAGTCTAGCAAAGTTATAGAAACCTTATTTTCATCTAAAAAGTTTATTTTTGGTTTATTAACAAATATATATATAAACCACTGGTAAGACCTGCCGTAATTTATATTAACACTATCTTATTATAATTATTTATATACTTCCAGAATGTGTATAAATAATTCGTTTTTTTTACTGTTTTTTTAAATATAGTTATTTAATTTTGCCTTCAACTTAACAATAGATAACATAATTCAAATAAAATACAAACAAGGGAACCCTATAACTTGGCGCGTTAATCATCCGTAGCCATATATTTCACAGTGATGGTTCCGCAGCTGTAAAATTGTCTATTAATGGCCTTGTCTCGTAAATAAAATGAGTACAATAGGCAGCGGGGACTGCTGTTTATGCCAACACTTACCAACTCTTGCTAATGTTTCTCTAAGAACAAGGAAAGAATAGAGCGGCTATTTTATTATTGCTTTGTTTAGCAATATATGTTATTATTATAAATTAATTATAGTCTAAAGATTTAATAAGATTTCTTTAAATCTTTTTTACAGATAGAATCCATTAAAACAATTGAAACTTCAGTATTTACCAAGGTACTATCAGTAAAAAAAAGATGTACTTATTAATGAAATTGGTCGTTATTTTGCAACTAAATTAAATATAGTCTTTCACTTTCTTCAACTTTAAAATCTTTTTTTGTAGTATAATAATAATATAATAAATATATTAGACACAGTAGTGAGATAGTTATAGTAATTGTAAATTTACCATCGAACATTATTATTATTTTATATTAATTGCCTCTACGCGTGCGCGTAATTTTGCCAATGTCACGTTGATGTGATAGTGAAAGTGGGATAATAGGATGGAAAGGAATAAGGAAAGGACTAGGTTAGAATAAAAATGGCCACATGCCGAATGCAAACATACGGTATAGTGATGCCAGTGTCAAGTGAAGGAAGAAATAATCGTCAGTAAAATGGGTACCGCCATTTTACTGAACTGGATTCGTTGAGATAGCACAAACACCAAGAACACTGCGTAAATGCTACTGTTCTCACATTTAATATTACTATACGAATGCTTATTCAACAAAATTAGTACACTTTTGCACAACGTTATTCAATAAAATTAAATTTGATAACTGTAACAGAAACACGCGACTACAGTCTTCGGACTACCACCATCGAACATTGTTATTCAACTTTAATGAATATAATTTAAAAAATATCGCATCCACGGTGTCCCTAGTCCGAGCAACACAACTCGTGGTATTGTAACATCAGAGAGTTACGCTAATATTTGTATTGTTCGCGACCGTACTTAATTGCTGGACATTCGTTATATAAATATATGGACACTAACACCTGTCTTATGTCCTCTTGTCTCTTACGCTGGGCGTTTGCTTGCGGCTGACAATCTAATTTATTCATTTTAAGGTACCGGACTTTTATAGGTGGGAGAAAGGTCTCTATAACTTCATTAGGCCGATCGACTGTCTCGTTACCACCGGCCATACAGATGCAAAAACCCTTTGTTAAGTGGCTCAAGTGTCAAGTGTTTCGGTTTTAGTCTACGGTTTTCAGAAGATTACTGCATCGATTCATTTTCAAGGTGGTAGTCTCCTTTCAGGGTGCGGTTACGAAATGTTGAATTGACGAGGAAGCGAGATATTAAAATATACTCGTAATGTAATTTGTCGCCACCCATTTCGTAATCGCATCATTTAGCTGGCATTGTGGGAGCTATTAATTTTATTTAAGAAGCCAGTAAAAGGTTTCGCGATCTCGAACGTCTAAAAACTTGTAAATGTTGTTTTCAGTGACATCAAAGTTTATTTCTACAGAAAAAGAACATAGAGGTGTAAATATTACTTACTCGATCCTAATGAGATAGTATTTTTATAAAAAATATATTAACTTTTGAAAAGACACTCATAGTTTGATTTTTGATTCTAAAAATATTACTTTAGTTATCATTTCAAAACTTAACATATTTTTTATAAATAAATTATGTAATTTGGATCGAGTAAATAAAATCTACACCTCCAGGTTCTTTTTTTCCGAAAAAAAACTTTATTATAACTGAAAACAACATTTAGATGTTTTTTGACGCTCGAGTTCGCGAATCCTTTTCCTGCCCACTAAAGAACAATTATTGATCGACCCCATTCATGGACTTTGTAGGTCTACTCACCACCAGGTAGATACAAAGTCACATGCCGTGCTCCAATAAACAAATAAAAACGTCTTTTTTTAGACCCAAGATTTATATACATTTTATTATCTACAACAGACTACAATATTAAATGGTTCCCAAATTTAGAAAACGTTTCTATACATGTAATAAACTTGTAATTGAAAAAAATCTGTCATATTTGTTTATTTGTATGTCGGGGCATCACTTAAAAACTACTGGATTGCACCAGATAGTTATCTTCCTTGTTTGTATAAGAAATAATCAAATAATAATATCATTACGGGTGCCATACGGCGCCCGAGACCGCCTAGACGGCTTCAGGGCACCCAGCGGAGGGGTTTTTAATCCCACCTCATCGTAGCCAATGTATGAACATACATGTCCATACCGAACAAGTGGCAGGCTCGTCGCGATGTTTGGATAGACTCAATAACCCATCTATAAACAGTTTCAAAACTTGTTATAGTGAAACTGGGTCCAACAGCTTAACGTGCTCTCCGAGGTACTATAGTGGTGTTCTTAAACAAATGTACATTTTAAGTCTAGGTCTAACCAACTAGGCCACTACGTATATAAAACATAAAAATATATTTCTAGGTTATAAATAATATTTTTATAGTAGGTAATATTGTAAACATTATTTCGCGGATAAATAAAACTTAAAAGAGACTAATCGACTCTGGGTTGCGTATTATTTCGGTGGCTTATTTTTATTTTCATTAATATAGTGTTATTTCTTATGCTTGTTTATACTTTAAATTTATTTTGTGACTTTTAACTTTCGAGACTTTTTGAAACCTCTCAATGTAAGTAAACTTTAGTTAATCTATGAGACAAAAGAAGTAGTTTAGACAAAAATAAGTAATAATCCAAGTTAAAATAGAATATCGTTTATAATCATTAAACTATAAATGTCCCTCGTGATTTTGCAACGAAATATGTTTTCTGTGTTAAATAAAACAAACAAGTAATTGAAAGCGTAAAACAAAATCTTTCTTTATATTTAAAAAAAATGTTATTACTGCTTTTAAGCTTTTTGAATTTACGTAGAGTCGACTAGAAACGTCAATAAATTATTCTAATCTCCTAATCCTTGCTTTTCAGAAAATAAAAGTTTGTATTAATAAAAATGTCGAAATTGCGACTGCGAATTGAATTTATAATGTGCTGAAAGTATTTCGTGTTTGAAAACGGAGACTTTTATTTATTGTAGCATTCGTTCGAGGTTGTTTGGAAATAGCTAGACGCTATACTTATTTACTTTGTTTATTTATTTATTTAAATCTTTATTGCAATAAAGATTTGTTCAAAGGCGAGCTTAATTCCTTAAGAATTATCTACTAGCTAAGCTTTAATAGTTCTTTATCCTTTGTTATTGCGATATAATTAATTAGTAATTATTAAATATTTATACTTTTTCATTTTATTTAAAATATTTCACATTTTCGCAAATTTAAATATGAGTGACTCTATTGTTTTGTGAACAAACCCTGACTTCTTCACGAAAATTTTGAGTTTTAGGGTCAGGGTATTAAAAGTGCAATATTGTAATCTAAATCACAAATAATATTTTTTATATTTAATTTATAATATAAAGTATAATAAATTTATAGAGAAAAGAGATTGAAATAGACAAAAACAATGACAGAATGGTGCCCTAGGGATGGAATAAGAATAGAGGAGGACAATATTGAAGATGGAAGACGAACTAAGGGAATGGTGCAGATTAGCCCAGGATAAGAAGATATGGAAAATACTGGAGGAGGCCTTCGTCGAAGTATATACCTACTAATATTTGTCGTTAAAGTTACCAATGTGTTTTTAGGTTAAATTGTAAGTTTATATTATATTATTATTTACTTTATTTATATTTATTAAAGGAAACATACAGAACTATAACTTGTAATACAGTAGTAATAAGATAATATTAATATTATCAGTAAATGAAGGCTAATAATAATTTATAGTTAATAATATAATAATAATATGTACGACAATTAAACATATTGCTCTGGTCACAAACTAAGCTCTAGGCTTATACTATGTGTACCAGAAACAACAATATAATACATATTATATTTTATATACACCCATTCCATGACAAACTGTACAGAAAATCGTACTAATATTTTTTTCCATGGGTGGGAATCGAACCCATGTTCTCCGAATATAACGCCAAAGGTGCACTAGTCTACGGAGGGGGTCGTTCATTCCATATATGAATGAGTTTATTGAAAAGCACAATAGCCCAGTACCAAAAGAAATAAATCTCTTGGGAAAACTCTAATTTAGCTTACTAACACAGAAGTTAGTATAATTATATAAGCCACCAGAAATAACATACAGCCATAAAGTATTGTCGCTTTTAAAAGCACACAAAGCAATAATCGTAAAAGTAAAAGACTAAAAAAACAACATAAAATCTTTAGTACATTTCAGCGTAATTCACGAAGAAACAATTGAGTTTAATGCATCCCACAATTATATACACACAGGCACGTCATAAGAAATTCACAATTTTCCAGCGTTAAGACGGTTTCATAAAAATTCTTCAAATCCCCTAAGTAAGCGCCTTAACTGCAGTGAGCGTAAATTGCAAACGATTTAAGGCGCGTACTTGTCACACTCAGCCATCAATTACTGCCACTTTTCGCTTGTAAAAACGTCAGTATAGTCCGGGAGCTATAATAATAAAACAATCCTAAAAATAAGAATAGACATTATAATTTAACGTGACATACATTTATTCATTAAAAAATAATTATACATATATTTTTGCATGTACACGATAGACCCGATAATTTAGCGGGTCTATCACTATTTTATAACATTAAATTATATATCAGTGAACTTACAGTCCAATGCAATAGATAGATCGATTGTTGGAAATTAGGTATATTTTGTTTTCCTTCTACACAATTTATTGTCAAAAAAAAAAAAAATCATGTAAGTGATATACTGTGTTCTTTTGGAAATTAATATCCTTTACCGAGATGAATGCAGATTTGTAATAAATAAAAGGATTAATTAATTAATTAAATAAATTGTATAAGTAATATAGGTTTATACATACACCTACACCTAGTTTATACATATAAGCTAGGCTATTTAACTTTTAAAATTATATAAAATGCTCTTATTGCCTTGCGAATATTATTATGTTCCTACTTATTCTAAATTAAAATATTTTTGAAGAAGAGTGTATTTATTTAGTTACCTTTCACAAGGTTTTCTAACAATTTTAGGAATGAAAAGTCTAGCGTTAAGCTCTCGGCCTAGCAGCTGACGGGTTAACGAGCGAGCGGCGCCGACACTTGGTAATTATGAACGGGCGTCGGAATAAATGTTGACGACGGCCGGGCCTTAATTGGCACTTACTTGGTAGCTGGTAAGCTTCAAGGAACTGAACGTCTTGACTGGAAAAACTGGTGAAAAACAGTTACACATTTTTGGAATAAGTAGTGTTTAGGTGAGAAGATACTTAATAGTTTAATAACTAAAGCTGGTGGCTCAAAATTCCGTTCCATCATGTATTCACTAAAATTAAATATATATTTTTTTATTAAATTTGAGAAGAACTGTAGAAGGATTTTTTTTTATTTTAGATCGTAATAAGTGTAATACAGATGAAAAAACGGTTTTCGGTTTTAGTCTGTGGGTTCACCAGTTTTTCAAAGACTACTGCATCGATTTATTGTCGAGGGGGTAGTATCTTTTCATGGTACGGTTACGAAACGGGCAATTGGTTTGACGATAAAGTAGCAAGGATATTAAAATAGACTCGTAATTCAAATACGTCCATGTTGCCGCCCATGTCGTAACCGCATCATTTAGCCGTAATAGTGGGAGCGATCAACATTGTTGAACAACAATGTATTGATCCACTTTTTAGGTCTGCTTAACATCATGTAGATACAAAGTAACATGTCGTGCTCCATAAAAAAATGTACTCGTAAGTATAACAGAGTTATATCGTAAGTCATCAAATTAACACTAAAGAGCTTTCGCAAACATAAGGCGGTCAGCTCAATAGCTGGGCCATGATAATGCCCCACAACATTTTGCAAAGCCAAAGTTGAACAAAGAAGGTGATGGTGGTCTGCGTCAGCTCTCAATCATCACAGCTTCTTAAATGTGTACGAAACGATTACAGCAGGTGTCCCTATTTGGAAAACTTCTTAAGGGATGAATGTTTCAGAAATGTTTTAGACGACGCCATAATCCTTTTATTATGCGTTAACGGATTTAATCTCTTCCAGAAATTCTGAATTTCACATTACTGGCATAAATAAGCTTGTGTCTTGTTGGTCAAAGTGTATTGAATCTTATGGTTCTTACTTTGATTAATGAAGTTTTAAAAATTAAAATTATTATTATTTTAAACAACCTAAGAGATTCATTGAAGATTTACCCAGCATTTAGCGTTATGACCAATTGCATTCTGACAGCGCTAATAGCGATATGGCTTAAACTGGACCGTGGGGAAAGTAGAGCCCAATATTGGCACGATTAAATAATTAACAATAAATTACCGTATGACCAATGATTATGATTATGGAGAAAGAAAGAAATTAAATCTGAGAAAAACATAGAGTTTGTCATCATAACTCTAATAATAATGACTTGAGCAATATTTCATCTAATTCGGCTCATTAATGTCGGTTTTGGATGTAGCCAAGTCACAGAGCCGCACATGATTCGGTTGTACATTAATTTATCTTGTCTTTGAACTAGACTAATTAATGATATTACAAAGTCTTTTGGACACAAATCATTATTTATATTTGGTAACCAGGTTAGCTTAGTACAGACATTTTCTTGGCTTAATTTCTTTCATTGATGTGATTCAAACCTCTCTCTAAGGAAGAGTTGTTCGAATGGTGATGATAGTAAAATCATCGGTATTACCAAATGGATTACTTAAACAGTGTTCTAGTAAATATCTGTTTTTTTTTCGTCACAAGCAAACATTTGGCAAAAATTAAAAACCAATTCAGATTTTTTTTTATTTATTAAATATGTAGTACCATCACGGTTAGCTACAGCGATGCGCTTGAGACCGCCTAATTAAATTAAAATAAATTATAAAATTGCAGTTATAATATAGCTATTAAATATTTTTATCTGTTTGAAATTAAGCAGGATTGCAGGATTTTTGTTTAAATAAATAGGTAGGTAATAATAGCAACAGTTTAGTGCCAAATAACAGTTGTCTTATACATATTACACGAATTATATACAGTTAGCAAGTTTTGTTTTTAAACTATAATGTTAACTTTCAATAAAGCAACTAATTTAAAATATTTTATTAGGCATTATATCCGGGGGTATCACAGTTCTCACATAAAAAAATTTACAAATCACAGATGAGTGTTAAAAATAAAATTTCTATTGTAGAGATTGTTTTTTGTATATTAACTACAGACCTCGGTTAAAGTATTTGTTTAGTCGGTGCAGCCTAGCCTAAAATTGACGGCGGTTAATGACTCGTGGAAGATTAACGACTTAACCTCGCCCGTGTTCAGGCGGAAGTACTTATAATTACTATACTCTTAACCATTACCCACTCCTGATTCTCTGCTCAAAATGTAATAAATATTATATATTTCATTACTATCTGGCCTCAGTCTTTTTCCTGAAAATTATAATTATAGCGTTTACAAGTACAGTGTAAAGGTTACCCTATACTTTACACTGAAGTCTGTATCTAATGTAAAACATTTATAAATAAAGTCCTTTAAACGAAGCCTCAATAGGTATTTCAAGTGAATAATATGAATATATATAAAGAACTATCAACATATTTAATAAATACCCACCATTCGGCATCGCATGTCTAAGTTTAGATAAAGTCTAAATTATATATTAGTATCTACTAAAATATCTTAGCTTTCTGTAGTCATATCAAAATATAAATATATCCTTTGTTGACCGTCAGGATTCCATTTACCTCCCTACCAAATCTCAATGAAGTGGATCCGGTCGTAGACAGGCGTACATAGAGACTTAATTTTATATTCTTTATAATATAAGTGGGTTCGATTCCCACCCATGGCAACAAAATATTAGTAGGTACGCTTTTTCTGTACAGTTTGTCATGGCCTGGGTGTTTATAAAATATAATATGTATTATATCGTTGCTTCTGGTACACATAGTACAAGCCTATAGCTTAGTTTGTGACCAGAGCAATATGTGTAAATTGTCCTACATATTATTATTATTATATTATTATTACTCAGAGGTCAGAGGAAAACCTCATCAACCTGAAATATAAACAAGAAAATTGCTTCTATTTCGTAATGAACGTCCCTATTAACTTAGATTGAGGGTAGTTTTAAATTAATTCGTTGCTAAATACGTTAGGGGCCCATACATAATTACAACATCGGCGCGGCAAGACGTCTCGACTTCTGCTTAATTATTTTACGTAAACTTAACAGGCATACTGAATTGTTAGGTAGGACATTATTTAAAAAAAATAATTGACAATTTCTGTTGAAATATTTGTTATTAATATAACATATTAAGTAGGTATTGTTATTTTATAGGTTGTAATGTGATAAATCCTCTATACAGCTGCTTTTTACTAATTGATACTATCTACTAATGACCTTATGAGTCCTTAAAGAACACTTTATTTAAAAAAGGTTTTGCCTAGCATATTCATTTTTGTTGCTAAAAAAGACAAAACCTACTATATATAACTAAACCGTTCTTTAAGGAATCAATATTTTTTTATGAATACCGATGTCAAAGTCAAAATCATTGAATTCATGCAAATCTTTACAGATATTTATGAATGGTCAAAAAGAAATAAAAAATTAAAATAAGGTGTTATTGTTTAATGATAAAGCCTCTCTTTATGGCTGCATGATAATTATTATTTAATATTTTCTATCGTAATCATTAATAATTGTTAAAAAAATATATAACGGTAGATTTTGGCTTATTCATTACTATATCTACTCGTATTACATATATTGATTTGTTTACAAGAATATATGGGTTGCTTAAATAGTGAGACGGAAACTTAAAATTATATTATTAAAACTAATCTTAAAATTAGTAAATGTTAAAAATATATTACAATCTATGTATAATGTACATGACCGGGAGTGCTGGACAAGTTCCTATAGTTGAAAAATAAATGAAATTAGATTTATCTTATTAAATTACAGAACCGTACAAAATGAACTACGAGTAGTACATCGAATACGGGGTAAGGAAACCCTGAAGAAATAACACCAAAACTGACTCCAAAGGGTAATCGGGCACGAAAGCGAATCGACATAAAACTGAAGTCGTGACTAGCTGCGACTGCTATACAGCCAAGACATTATATGGCCACGCTGAGGGAATGCACTCACTTACCCGCTCACTTGCTCGAAAGCTTAGAATCCAAATGGAAATATTTCTCCCAAATTCTTATTTGATGGTTACTTCATGGAAAGTATTATTTCCTGTCTTGTTTTTCTTTTTTTATTGGTTATTTAACAGTTTTACATATATGAATCAATATAATTTGGGCAAAGCTTGATATTATAAAACCTAATCCGATATATTTAAAAAAAAAACATTAAAATGTTTACAGGATGACTGCTTTTGAAATCAAAAATATCAAATAACCAAAATAACCTAACTCGGCCACCACGTATATAAAATAAATTAAAGTGAAATTAAAATATAAATAGTGTAGTTCTCTTATCGTATGCAGGTCATAAAAAAAGAAACGCAATAATATGAGTGAAATGAGGAAACCATGCATAGCAAGACCTATATGTAAGAATATCTAAGAGATATCAAATGACGGATTAATTACAAGTTAATACTACAATATTATAATTAAAACGCTGAATATATTAACATAATATATTAATATAGAATTAATTTTACATACTTACATAGTTGTAGTATGTAATTTTATAACTACATCGTGTGGAAAATTGTTTTACTGATTGACAAGTAAAACCTCCATATTTTTCTTTTTGAGTAATGCTTAAGTTTTAAAAAAACATCACGTGTGCATTTTTGGCTCAGGAGAATCGTTTTTAAACGGTCTCAGGGTACCCAACGGAGGGATTAACCCGTCCTGATTCGCCGATGGTATTCGGAGGCAACACCTAACATGGTGGTATAGCCTCGTTGTATAAAGCGGTCACCCATCCCAGGTCCGGCCTTGTTGTCATCTGGTTAACATTGTTAACCAGGCAGTTGTCTTAACCACTAGGCTGGGGTCGCTTTTTTTTTTTTTAGTTTATTACAAAAAGACCCTTGGTATTCGTTCGTCTGTCAGTCTGCCTTCATCAAATATTTGTAGAACGTTTTATTTAAAATTTTAAATAAAAAAATATATGTATATTTCAAAACGATTTTTTTATAAAATTATATTTTTAGTTATAATTAGAAATGCCGTAAAAATACAATTTCCTTACCTCCGATGGACCCATTTTTTTTTAATGAAAAGGATTTTAGGTAATTATCCAAATATGGAAACAAAAATAATAAGATTACCGAAAATTTAAAAGTTTTGAGCAAAAAAAAACCATCAAAACCTCCGCGGAAGAAACTTTGCACTGTACTGGTTGGGTTTTTTATTTCTACTATTACTTGTAAATCTAATTTTTTTTGTGCAGTTTTTGATGTTTATAAAATATAATATGTATTTGTACTGTGGTATTTATAAGTATATATTAGTACTAGTACACTCCTAGAGCTTAGTTTGTGACCAGGACACGGTGTCTGACCGCGAGTTTTATAACTGCACCCATAACAACTTTTTCAACAACTAAACATTTACCGGTTGTTAAATAAATTACATAAATACGACCCCAAACAGTTTATTATATAACTTTTAACACCATTCCCCGCACTGCTGCCAGCAATACAGAAAAGCTCCCCGAGGGTTAAGTTAAAAAAACTTGGCAAATTTATGACATCTCGTACATTTTTTGGCTTCTCTCGACTAAATTTATCTTTCATGAAATATTGTTAGGGGTCGAGGTGGAACAAATTTTCAGTGTACTCATAGTTTTTTTTTGACACTAGTAGTTTTTTTATTTGATTCTGTTAGTTTTTTTTGTTTTAGTCCATCAATTGTATTACAAATTAAATACAAAGAAGATAATAACTTCTTTAATTTATTACTTTCTATTATTTAAGACGGTGATCTCTTTTATTCTGGTAACTATATCTTCTGATCAAAGGTTATGATACTAGGACAATTTACACATATTGCTCTGGACACAAACTAAGCTCTAGGCTTGTACTATGTGTACCAGTAGCAACGATATAATACATATTATATTTTATAAACACTCAGACCATGACAAACTGTACAGAAAAACGTAATATTTTTTGCCATTAATGGGAACCGAAACAACGACCTCTGGATACAACGCCAGACGCAAAGCCTCCTTATAAATTACAGTAAATTTAACACAACATTAAATATCTACAATAAATTTAGTCATTAACTCATATAGAGGGTGTAGGCCTATCATTTTTGTCCATTTACTTCTGTCCAGCGCAGATTCCTTCCGTAGTTCTCCAGTAATCTCCTTTATATCATCTATCCATATTTTTGGTGGTGTTCCTTTATCTCTTTGTCTGCCTTATGGCTACCGAATGGTTAAAGCCCATTCGGTTATTTTTTGTACATCTTTCATCCTCTGGTCTCATCACACACATCTTGTCCATTTCCACTTCATTTTTGTAGCATGACCTAGTGCGTCTATAATGTTTGTCTTTTTTCCTATATCTTGATTTGGTATTTTGTCTATTAGCGATATTCCCTGAATTTTTATTTCCATTGATTGTTGACATGTCTTTGAATGTCAACAATTTTCCTATTACTATTTAAAAAACTTATATCCCTGAAGTCGATTATTTTTTTTATGTTATGGGTATTTTATTTTTTGTATTATAACATTATAAAGGTTTTTTTTCTGAATTCGAAAAAATTAAAAATAATAACCCAACCCAGAAAGACTTATAAATATAATGACCACTAAAAATATTAATTCTGCGACAAACATTAATCGAGTATTATTGGAAGTGCCAAAGCTAATTTTATATGGAGAACGAGGAGCGCGCGATTGCGGCTCCAGGAACCTTAAAAAATCTTATGCCTTTTGCTTAATTTGTATTTTAGCAAGATTAAGAGTTTTGTAGTTTTCAGGATAAACCTATCAGAAAGCTCATTCTAAAGGATTGATTAAGCATTAGATCTAAGCTAGGTTTGGCTTAGCAAAAACATTCAAACTAGTCTGCCAATCGCAAACTATGCAAACTAAAAATATTTTTTTCACTTATTTATTTTATTCTAACGTTACTTACTCGTATATTCGAAATAGTTTTTGCGCGACAAAAAAAATGAAATAAAACCAACGCTTAACTTATTTTTTAAATAATAAATTAATTTAAATCACAAATAAAATGCTAGACAAAAATAACTCAGTTGTAAAAATTCTTTTACAAGCTCAATGGACCATTTCTTCTAACTGAAAACATAACTCTTCCATATTTATTACTAATTATTTCATAAAATTTACGACTAACAGTCCATTAACTTAGAGAAAAGCTTTAGCTGTGAAGTGTCAAAGTAACCCTGCAACGCGTTGGGTACCGGAGACCCTACAGATGCTTCGGGCGACTCTATTTATGTCGATGCTTTATGGCGGACAGGTGCTGTCGCTAGCTCAGCATTAGGGACGCAAACGTGTCGATAAAATTACAGGTTTTTATCGATAATATGTAAAGTTTTCCAAGTGACATGAGTTTCTTATTCAGGGTAAATCAATTATATTTCTTATGATCTCTGTTCTCCATTGTATGGTAATTATTTTTCATACATTATTTATTTTATTCGCTGTACATTTCATCAATGTTTGTCGGTTGTCAGTTTTTGTTTGTGCTATTTTTAGGTTGCTATTATCCATGTACTCCTTAAACCATTAACATATAGTTTACTTTATGTACATGTATTTGATATTGTTTATGCATTGCAATATACATATAGTAATATCTTCATCCTTAATTTTTAATAAAAACTTTTTCAATAATAAACTGAGTCTACGTTTGAACTCAATATTGCCTAATGGAAAGCAAGGATGAGGTCGATGAGACCGCAAGCTTCCTCTATATGTGCCTTTCACTCTTGACATCCAGACTGTAGGTGAATCTTGTAAGGAATTCCACTCCAAAGTCGTGCGCATAATACACGATGTAGCAAAACGCTGTGTGCGAGCTGATGGAATATTTCACGAAGGGATGAAACCCCTCTCCTTCTCTTTATGTTTGTTATTGGAAGTTGTTATTTGGCTGATCCATCCCAGAAGTGACAGCAATATTCCATACACGAGCGAAACTGAGCTTTATAAAAGTTTTGCAGCTAAGTCGGTGTGAAATATCACCTAACCTTAAAGAGAATGTAGAGTTCTTTTTGCGGTTTTGACTCTGGTCTCAAAGCGACGAGAGAGCGACCAAAATTGAGATTGGATGCAAGGTCCAGGTCACTGATCGGTATTGCAACACTTCAGAAAGACTGAAAGAAGTATAAAGGGACTCCGTTTTGTGGTAAAGAGACACGCCTGTATTTTGGTGGAGTTGAACGCAACCAGGTTGGTATCGACCTATTGACAGCCTGAAGAGTTAAGTTCGTACGCCCAACAATAATCACTCTGAAGCCTTTGATTTTTCCCTCGTGGTTCGCGCTCCAGATGTGTATTCTCTCTGCAACAGTGTTATCATCATCCGTATACCCAAATGTTCCGGAAATCATTGATATATAGCAGGAATAGTGTTGCAGAGAGAACAGAACTCTCTCAAGGTACGCCGGTATTAATCGCCAATAGATCAGAAGAGTAGTTCCCTCAGGAATTCTTGAATCCAGCACAAGGAATTCCGTAACTAGGTACCTTCTGAAAAGGCTACCATGCTAACCCCTATTAAAAGCCTTGGCGTTGTCGAGAGACAAAGACAGAACAGACTTCGCCGTGTTTCTCGATGGCTTCACTAGATCTCCCGTACGTACGGTGAGTTTGTATACACTATATACAAATAATATACCTACTTTAAATCTCAACTAAATAATATTTAAATTTTGTCCCGAGGCTAGTTTATCGTTTAAACGTTTTCCTGCATGCAAATTGAATTTGAATAATCGACTAATTTCCCAACCCTAATGCACGCAAACCGCTATTTATTATCCGATGCAATAATTCATTCCAAATGTTGCCCCTTATTAATGCACAGTGAATCAAAGGAGATGACATATTTACGGTCATTACTCACACGAGTAGCTCGACCAACTTCACAGACTAGAAACATTTAATGCATAAAACAACAGTTTAAGCTCACGTACTGTCATTTATTTTAGAAGGTATTTTAGTCTATGGTAAGGGGTATAGGTTTTACCTGGATTTACGCAACAACGAGCATGCTCTACGGTCCTTTGATCACGAGCTCATTGGTCTGAAAATACTAATTAAGCTGCAGTCAAGAACAAACCCGACAAACATTAATTGTTATAATAATTTTAGAATCCAAAACCAAATTATAATAACTCAAATATAAACAATTAATTATAATATAAATTGTTCAAAGAACCACAAAAACTATATTTTATATAATAAAGGCTAATATTATTTATTGGAAAATATAAACGATCGACGATAGAATAGATTACACCAAACAAGTCTGTTTCACAATAAATCGACTCATAATACCAAAATTAATTGAGTTAAGAAACCGATTCAACGTCGAAATCAACACTAAAATATCATCTTTAAATCCCGGAGCTAAAATAGCGGCTCCGGGTCCGGCGGACCACCTTGTCAGACCGCGCGTAAATTACCATCAAAACGTCGTATAAAGACTTAACCCTTCGCCGCCGCACAATAAAAAATATTCTAACCGCCGCCGGTCGTCTCCCGCTGAGCGCGTTTATAGAGCCGGCTATTCAAGCGACCGGACATTACCGTAAATATTGTCGTATTTATTGTGTTTCGGGCACAAACAATTCAATTCACGCTTCGAATGCTAATTGGGCATAAATTGTAGAGAAAAATATTTAATAATCTCGCATCGATTAATATTCCGAATGTCGAATGCCTTCATTTGAATTTGTGTGAAGTCGAGCGTCGATAACTGGATGTGTCGATGCATCACATCGGGACCGAAAGGGGTTTGTTTTATTGTTTTGTACAATATTGTTCTGTTCCGAAGCAGCGCCGTTGTTTAAATTAAACGTAGAATTGTTTGAATAATTTGATTGGATTTACTCAACGGCTTGTGAATGTTGTTTAATCGGGCGGCTGTTTGTTAGCAAACGCCAGTTTACATGCAAATTACTTCTATTTCATTAACTTTTATAACGTCGAGAGAAACAGCAGGTAGTCTGCGCAAACAAGTCGCTGGAAACATTTCACAAATCGACACGTGATTTGTATCCGTAAGAACTTGCCGCATATAAAATCACTGAATTTATATTTTAATTAAATTCTACAAATCGCTGTTACAGACGTGAGAAACTAGTAAGCGTTTGTAAGATATTATATACCTTCACAGTCGTAAAGTCAAACCCGAGATCATAAAAAGACAAGAATTAACGTAACTGATTCTGCACCTGTCTAAATACACGTAACGCATTAAAATATTAAAAAGATTTCCAAAAAGCCAACGACAGGCAAAAGAAAGGGGCGGCCAAAAACTTGTCAAGCGGCTCCATAACGTTGAACACTTTATAATAGAAATAATAACATAACAGTGGCATGAATTATTGCCCACATTTCATGTTAAATTGTATGTAAATGCGGACTGCGACATCGCTCCCACAATAACATCATAATGGTGGATTTGTGAGTCACGTCAACTTGTTTCGGTGTGTTTAACCCTTTACCGCGGGACACGCACGTCGGTACGTGAGACCCGCTCAGGAGAAGTCTACCCTATTTGACTACTTGCTTAAAAGGTTAAATTATGTACGCTTATTGGATAATAACTAATAAACACATATCGTGTATCAGTATAGTTTATACTGCAATACTTAACTGGAAATTAATTAATTTCAAATTCAATTTCAGCTATACTAAATTTGTTTACTCAGAATTAATACTATATTAGCTTTCAATACTTGTTATGTGTAGTGCAGAAATCACATAAATTAGAATCTAGGAATATTTTGAAGTCAACCCAGTTATAGTCAATTATCGCATTTAAATTTTCATATAATATTATATCTGAATTATTAAATCAGATATAGATATAAAAATAAATATATAATCGGTTTCATTAATACATTGTAATTAAAATTATTAGAATGGTAAGCAGCTTACAAAATCCATGAAAGGGGCCAATCACTACATTATTGTCTGACTCCATAGATTGCTCCCACTATGCCTTTCTTCAGTCGGCATGACTGAATGAAGCAGTCACAAAAATTACGGTGATAATGACGTATATTAATTATAAGTCTACTTTAATATCCTCGTAGCTTTATTTTATTTTTATTTAGTATATTATCGCAGCCTTTCGTCAAACAACTGCCGCACCCTGAAAGAAGACAATTAAATTTGCAGTAGGCTCCTGAAACACGGTGAACCCACATACTAAAACCAAACATGACTAGGTCACTTGTCGGTTTTTATTCAAATTTATTTATTTCATGTAAATATTTGGAGATATTTATGAATAGTCAAAAAAAAGTTTTTAACAACGATGTATATTAAGTGCGTTATTCATTAACAAAAGAACGACGAATTTTCTTTTTTTTTCAAAAAATTTTTTCAATCAAATTACACATATTGTTCTGGTCACAAACTAAGCTCTAGGCTTGTACTTTGTGTACTAGAAGCAACGATATAATACATATTATATTTTATAAACACTAAATGTACAGAAAAAACGTAC
The DNA here is from genome assembly GCA_947458855.1 of Monopis laevigella. Taxonomy (NCBI): domain Eukaryota; kingdom Metazoa; phylum Arthropoda; class Insecta; order Lepidoptera; family Tineidae; genus Monopis; species Monopis laevigella. The sequence continues at coordinate 22,210,584 of OX381590.1, read as the reverse complement.
TAATATTTTTTGCCATGGGTGGGAATCGAACCCACGACCTCCGGATACAACGCCAAAGGCGCAATCACTAGTCTACGGAGGCTGTCGTATTTACTTCGATTTTATATTATAATTATAAATTATAAAATATATTACTTCGATTCGATATTAGTTTTAAAAATTAAACGCGCGGTGGTGGTGGTATGGAAATCCTAATAAGAAAATTACTACCGAACCGAACACACACTACATAACCAACTAGTGTAAGACTAGGTGGTTAGCTGATTCCATTGACCTGTCAATCATTATCTGCCATACAAGAGAGCCACCAAGGCAACCAACTTCACCGATCATACCTACATTTTGATATCCAGAACTTAGTTTGTAGTGACTATTCCAGCCCCTTGATGAGACTTGACATTTAAAATTTGCACTACGAATTGTATTATATAGAAATCATTAAAATTTGCACTACGAATTGTATTTTTTTTTTCAACTGTTTAAAAAAAAGCCTTTTCTTAATCCAAATTTAGTAGTCTCCTGAAACCCGGTAAACCCACAAACTAATATCAAAAGTTCGTAAACCAATCAAATGTAGGTTTATATATTTATATTAGACCTTTTTTTTATTATGTTTCTTTGTAGGTTTCTTTTTTTCATTAGTCTATATTTGGGTAAGGTTTTATTAGTATTATGTTTTAGTTACTTGTTTGTTTTTTACGTTTCACGCCTAAACCGCTAAACCAATTTAGGTGAATTTTGACATGCAGATAGTTTTAGACCCTGGATATGATATGGTATAACACTTTTCGACATAGCTGTAAGGGTGGACATAAACAGGGTGTTTATGTTTTAAGAGTCTCTTAGGAAAAGTTTTTACATACACCAGGTAGAGAAAACTGTTGTATGAAGCAAAGTTTGGTGTATTAAAATGACATAAAACTGCATTAAAATATTATTGAATTTATATTTACTTTTTGAGGAATATTTGATTTTTGTTTAAAAGTTGACATGTTTGGCTACTTAAATGATTTCAAAGGTACTTATACTAAACTTATAAATGCGTGCGAAGCCGCGGACAAAAGTTAGTATACAATAAAACTGAAAAGTCAAAACCGGTTGTTTGCTTTAGCTGCATTTTGCACCTTTGGAAACGCTTCTCGGAGCTTTGAGTTCCCATGCGTGACATTAAAAAGGCCGTCATTTTACGGGTTAAATGTCTTTATAAATTCGTGAGTCGCCAGTTTACGTGTAAACGCATTGTCGAGCCGGTACTTGTTCGGTTGTAACCGGTTGGTTGTTGGTTTAACCGATGTTTGCATTGAAGTGTTAACACGTTGTGTATTTTTTTGTTTATTTTTCCTATTACCAGTGTTGACTGTTGAACCTTGGGCTACAAACGGTGTTGTTGTAAAGGCTTTTAGATGGAAAAACAGGACTTCTCCTATTATTTATTTTTTAATATTTTTTTATGCTTTTACCTGAAACCTACATACGCTTGAATGATGGCTACTACGAGTATAAACTCAGATCTGTATTTTATTGTATTTATATATACAACTAGCTGACCCGCGCAACTTTGTCTGCGCGTTTAAATTAAACCGTTTACGCAGCGTACGCTCTTAAAAGGAATAATTTTTCCCCGTTTTTGCAACATTTTTCTTTGTTACTCCGCTCCTATTAGTCGTAGCGTGATGTTATATAGCCTATAGCCTTTCTCGATAAATGGATTATCCAACACGAAAATATTTTTTCAATTCGAATCAGTAGTTCCTGAGATTAGCGCGTTCAAACAAACAAACAAACAAACAAACTCTTCAGCTTTATAATATTAGTATAGATTACTTGAAGAACTAAATACAGTTTTAGTCCTAAATATTTTAATTTTATTTATAAGAAAAGAGTTATAACCACTTATAATATAATAAATAATTAATAATGCAAAGCATTTAAGAAGATTGATTACCAAATAACCTTAAATATTAATTTTTCAATTTAATCAAAAAAATCAATTTATACTTACTTTAGCAACGCTTTCAACAGAGTGAATCACTTTTTGCTAAGTTATAAAATTAGGCATTATAGCATTCACAGAAATCTCTTGCGTTGGATTTCATCATATTTAAATAATAGAAACCAGCTTGTTGTACTTAAGGGATACTTGTCTTGTCCTATTGTTATCACTTCTGGAATTCCACAGGGTTCCCATTTGGGTCCCCTCCTTTTCAACATCTTTATCATTGACCTCATTCCTCGTATTACAAGTGATTGTCTCCTATAGGCTGATGATTTGAAGGTCTTCCGTACAATAACATGGCAAAATGATTGTCTTAACCTCCTAAAGGATGTTGATGCTATAGCTGAATGGTGCTCTAAAAATTAAATGACTCTTAATGCGGGAAAATGCTTTATTTTCACGTTTTCCCATGAAGCTTGGGTATAGCTATAATATGTTATTGATGATCGTACAATTGGCAGAGAGTACCTTGGTGTGTTTCGATGATCAACTAATATTTCGTCCACATTTTGAACGTCTAAAGAAAAAGGGTAACCAAATGCTGGGACTTATACTGCGAACAACAAAGATTTCACAAATCCTAACAGTCTTCTGGCAGTTTTTTCTAGCCTTGTCTGAAGTACACTGGAATACTGTTCTCCAATTTTACACACTTTATCACATAGACTTGGAGTTGGACGTTCTTAAAAATCGAGCGAGGCTGGCCATATATAATGTTTGTGAACTTGAATTTCGCCGTAAGAGATACGATCTTCTTTACCTTCACAAGATCCAACATGTATCAGTGGATTCTCCTGTACTTACTTCATCCCTCAAAATAAATACAAGATATAAAAGTCGTTTAACTAACGTTTTTAACCTAGAAGTATAGAAATAACACAATACTCATTCCATAATCCTATAGTAAGGATATAACGACATTATAACGAAGTGTCCCGAAAATACAACCAACAAAATACATATTTTTGATGGTTCTTCCAATAAGTATAAGAAGGCTGTTACCGATGTCCACCAACTCCAATATATATCTGGAGATGGTTGCTAAGTGAATTTTCCCTTAATTTTGATTTTATGTATTTCTTTCAATTTTGTATATATTAATTTAAAGTTTTGTATTGCTAATTATTGTTATTTTTTTTATTTAGATTTTAGTTTTTCCATGTAACAATATTGCAGTGCATGCGTAGTGTATAGGTACTTATTATTAATTCATTTGATATATTATTGTATTTGTGTGGATAACAATCTAGATTTATAATTAATTTAAGTTACATTTTAAACATTTATGGATTGTTAACCATAGTGTATTCCCTAAGTAAATAAATAAATAGTTAAAAGCGTGTGGGATAACAATAAAATTTTTAAAAAAATTAAAAAGTCATAAGGCCCCTTTTATGAAACGGGCAGTTGATTTGACAATAACGCATCACTAGAATCGTAATGTAATTTTGTCTTTTTGCCGCCCATTTCATAACTGCATCAGTTAGCCGGCATAGTGGCAGCGATCTATTAAACAACAATACCTCGACCTCATTTATGTACTTTGTAAGTTTACTTACCATGCAGGTCATAATAATATGCCGTACCCTAATACGAGTATAAAAAGATTAAAATTATATATAACGGAGGTCAAATCGCGTTCAACAAACGCTACTATTATATAATTTAACAAATAACGAAGTTAAATAAATGTCCGCAAGTCCATACATCATGATCGCGTGAAGTAAACACCACCTGAAACACCAAACCCACTGAGGTCCAAAACACGCCAACTTATTAATAAAGCTACATAACTTTGTTTCATGACTTATTAAAGCTTGTAACTAGTGAATAAATTATAAATATATACCTAAGTATAAATTATTTTGTAAATAAATTATATAATATAGGTTACCTACTTGTGTATAGCTAATAATAAAATAATTTAAAATCAAAACTAATTTCATAAGAATTTACAATATTTACATTTAAGGAGGTGACGAGGGATCAGAAAATGTGCCCATAGCACTAACTGCATTTCCGCGTTGTATGGCCATTGATATTCGTTGGCCTAAAAGAAAACCTGAACGCGGATCCCCTGTTACCTGTTTAAGCTTTTTACCTAAAGACAATATAAAGGATTTTGCGGACTTAGACCAAGTACCCATTGTCTCGACAATGAATGGGACAACAAAATTTAATTATATATATAAATATTTAATTATAATAATAATTTAGTTATAATTGGGTGTATGCATAAACTAAAAAGTAAAGGGCCAAGTTGGTCTCCTTGTTGAATGCCAACTGCTGAGTCTATTATTTGGTCGTAAAAAAATAATTTTGAATTGGAGGAATAATTTTGCTAAATAAATGGGTAAATTTCTGGTACGATTTCCAAAGCTGATTTTAGAATAATATCTCTTTCTACAGAGTTGAAAGCATTTTTCAGGTCCATTTTGATTAAATTGTATTATTAATGTAATTATCTTTCTGTTAACTATTATTGAATTAATTCGTTCTAAATTAAAAAAAGCGTATTCTATGTTAGTTGTTTTAAATAAGGCACGGCGTGTGTCTTTGTATCTACCTGATGACGAGCAGACCTATAAACTCCATGAACGGGATCGATCAATCACTGTTGTTAAAACACATTGATCGCTCTCACTATGCTAAATGATGCGATTACGAAATGGGCGAAGACGATAGAGACGAATTGCATTACGAGCATATTTTAATATCCTCGCTGTCTTATCGTCAATTTAACCACCCGTTTTGTAGCCGCACCCTGAAAGAAGAGTACTACCTTAACAAGAAATCGATTGTGAGTAGTCTCCTAAAAACCGGTCAACCCACAGACTAAAACCGAAACATGACTTGAACGTTTTTTCATCTGTATAGTTAGGTACATTCATTACAATTTTGTAATTACCTGATGGTAAGCAAACCTACAAAGTTCATGAAAGGGTTTGATCGAATATCAAAAGATCGAATACATGTTTAACAACAGTTATTGATTGATCTCACAATGCCGGACAAAAGATGGTAACATCAGGTAAATCCAAAGTCAGATGTGGTCATAATACAATAAAAACACTTATTCTAAAAATCTATAGTTGGGTTAGGCCATGCGAAAACCTGAATATTTTGGAACATTCCAAATACAGTTTAAAAATAGAACCATGAACCACGTAACGAATAAAGCAGAGGCCGTTAATTGGGGCCACATCACGCCACCGGGAGCCGCAATCAAGACAAGACGTGTGAAAACGTCCAATGTGTCGCACGTGACAACTTGCACATTTTCAGGGCCAATGTGCGGGACGTGACACATTGCACATTTTCACATTTCATACTATTCGTTCTCTGGCTCACCCTCGGGGTTTGACGTCTTTGGTAAACGGAAAGAGGTTAAAGTAAATATCGACGGTTGAAAGGAGAAATAGGATAAGCGACAATATTTGTGAAATTAAGTTATATATACCGTTGGAATTGCCTGATTTTTCTGCGTCGATTGAGCCCAGTTTCAATTCAATCTGAGCAAATTTATGTCGCTTATCCCGTAGGTGATTTGGCCGCCCAATAGAGTTTTTTTTGTACCAACCGACATCATTTGTATCAAATTTTGTAATAATGGCACTTGGATAAAATGATGACACAAAAATATTGACTAAGGACTTTTTTCTCTTCTAATTTATATATTACTGAGTCATATATCCAGTTTTACTTCGCCGTAATAATTAGATCTAATGTCAGTTACATCTTTTTACATATTAGCGAAACGAAAAAACACGGCTGTTATTGCATTTTACCTTCACGTCTAAAATCAAAATATGTCGCTTACATCGTTTTTCTTTATTAATATTATGAAAAAGATTGTCGCTTATCCACTTTTACCTAAATATGAGTAAATGTAATTGTGATAGTAAGGATATATTTACATGCGAGGAATTTGTTGATAAATTATATATCAACCATTTTACTTGTTTCTATTTTGCAAAATTTTGCCAACTTAAAATAATTGGAAGTGTCATATAACGTCGGTTATTCTCTACAAACATTATACAATATGGCGAATATCCTATTTTCGCACGCGCTACACTCCTGCCGCAATATTTACATGGACAATTAGTACGTTGCGAGTCGCACTCATGCGACACGTTGTTGGCTGCATTACTTATAACTGGATTATTTATTTTGTGAGTTATTTTTTAAATAAAATAAAACTTTATATTATTAGGTTTGTTAATTTCGTTGTAGCATTTGTAATACCTACGTATTTTATTTTTAGATTATTATGAATAGAAATTCTCGTAATTTTACCATCTAGACCTAGCCCTTAAAGAGTCAGGGATAAAGAATTAAAGAGCTCGTAGAAGATTAAGCTTTATGAATACAATGGTAAGTAGTTAATAAATTCTATTTACCTAGCTAAATATATGTATTAGCCAAAAAATTGTATGTCTTTGACAGTCTGAATCCACATCCTGAAAGAAGCCTAAAAGCCGGTGAACCCACAGACTAAAAGTGAAACAGGACTTCGGTCACTTAACGGTTTAGACGTTCAAGTTTGCAAGTCCTGTTTTCTTAAATTTGTTATTTAGTACAATTGAATAATTAATATTTTATGTAATATTCTATTGCCTCGTTTATTATCAGCGCCCCTAGATCATTTTCAATTATTTTTTACAGGACATTGATCACAGTTTTGGAAATTTTACGGCAAAACCAGCTGCCCTGCCGATTCAAGATATTTTACAAGAAGATATTGTTGTATCAGAGAATTCAGTGTATACTGAATTACAGTCTTACTGCGCTACTTCACTACAATAGATGAACATCACGATACCTTGTTTACCGCAGCCAATGTAGAATCGAAATTAAATGAGCTAGTACAAAGCAACCAACCGTCTTTCTGGCCAGTTGAAACACACAAAGAAAAAGCCCAGACAAATTATGTAGCGTCAAATATCGATTTGGACAAATCAAACAAGGATTTTGCTGAGCCATCCACTTCAGGCCTTATAGATACAAAACAGAAACATCTTTCATCGGATTGTCGTAAGCGAAAAGCTAAATTAAACAAGCATTATTGAGATTACATGTCCGACGAAGAATTTTTGTTCGCAAGTGCCTTTGGTGACTGTGAATCTGATACAGATACATAGCATGAAATTTCGGAATCCGATATTGAAGAATATGATGACAGTTTTTGATAAGGAAAGCAATAAAACGACAAAATATATTAAGGGCAAGTGATGGACGAGGCAAGTATATAGTTGGTGAAGCTGGTGTTAAAGTAAAGAAAATAAATATAAGAAATAGAAGAAAAGCGTTAAAAAATGTTGGTCTCGAATACATAAAAAGTAATGGCGACAAGGTAGCAACTAAATGTATTCAACCCAATCCATGGCTGGGTAAAAAATGTGGCAATAATTGCGGTGTCATTGATGAAGACAGAAGAAGGCAAATTTTTATACATTTTTGGAAACTTTCAGCAGACCGTCGTAAAGACTGGCTAATCAGTTTGTGTCAAAAAGTAGATATAAAACGAAAACGATCTAATTCTAACTCTTCAAATCGCAATGTAACTTATAAATATTATATTAATGACGGCGAAGGGAAAAGGTTAATTTGCCTACAATTTTTAGCATCAACGTTAAATGTTTCACATAAGTAATGCTGTGTACAAAGAATATGGTTTGCAATTTTATTTAAAATTTGCCTGCCATCACATTATTGTCGTAAAGACTCTAGCCGTGTTTACCTTCCACAAGAATTTAAAAACTTATCAAATTTATATAAAATTTACAAAGCGCAATATATTGAACAACAAAACTCTATCGCTAACTATATATAGTTAGCGATATAGTTTTTCGTATTATTTTTGAAGACTTAAATATAGGGTTTCATATTCCTAAAAAGGACAAATGTATAAAGTGTTTGAAATTTGAGCATTTAGAACAAAATAATGCAAATATTAAAGCCGAAATATTAGCGCATGAAGCTGAAAAAGAGAGCTCCTATGCCCGAATCAAAGCCCACCAAACCGTTCATGAAACTTACCCGTGCACTTTATGCGTTAGTTTTGATTTATAATAATAATAATAATTATTTATTTTCAGGTATAAACCCATAGTTACATAATATTTAAGACTAAAACAAGTAATAATAATAAATAAAAATAATTACAGTCCAAACACTTTACATATTATTGCCGCATACCGATACTGCTCCGCCTGTCGAAGTAGCACTTTATCAAACAAAGCAATACCAATATGATTTAGAAAAGATGTTAAACACCCCTCATGGTCAAAAAAAAAAGTCAAAAACACATACACAGCAACGGTAACAGCATGCTACTATATTACTCTCGTAAACTAGCAGTAATATATAATAACTTATGTTTTTATGAGAGTATTACCAGACTTTTTACCAAGTTTATATATAGTATTACCAAGTTTTTTGTTATTATTGGGACAAAGCTAATGGTAAAAGAGGTGCAAAAGAAATATTTACCATATTAAAAAATATATTTATAGAATTGATGAACAGGGCAAAACTGAAAATTTACTATTATACTGTGACTGCTGCCCAGGCCAAAATCGTAATCGTGTTGTTTTAGCGATGATTTATTCAACTCTACAAACATGTAAAACAATAAAAGCGATTCATATATTTTTTTTGTTAACTGGTCACACCTATGCCTAGTAGACTCCGTCCATGCAGTAATTGAAAAGAACATAAAGAATTGTATCATTTATGCACCTTCACAGTGGTATACTGTATTTACAACAGCAAGACAAGATCCTGTTCCATATAATGTTGAGATAATGATCTCAAACATACAAAGTTTTCTTGAAGTGGGATATCGTCAGTGAAAAATATTTTAAAGGCAATCTTACAGGTAAAATCAGTAAAATACGTGTGGCAACATTTAAGAAGAAGGATGAGTCTTAAATTACTGTAAAATTCTCTATGGATAAAGCTGAGGAAAATACCTCTATAGAAGTTCAATCCAAAAAATCATGGTTCAAGTTAATTTGATCTCAAATATAAAATATTGCTTTATCTTTATCTCATAGGAGTGCAGCTGATGCCAATTAAGAATATTTTTTGTTATTAAGGCTAATAAATATTAAATAATGTTATATAAACAATAGTTTTATTTGCTATTAAAAAAAAAAACCTAGAAACTTCCTTTTTGACTCAGTTTTTATATTAGCTGAGAAAGTTAAACCATTTATGCACATAAATTAGCAATAAACAATGGCGCGTATGTCTTTATACCTGTTTCCATATTAAGGTATTCATTTTAGGTATTGCATTCTTCCTGATACAATTTTTTTGTCAAAGCCTAGTTGTCCCTTTTTACTTCAATAGTTAAATCAGACAATCTTAACTTAAGCCTTTTTTCATGGTTATGTGTTTGTGCCAAAATACTGTTCACCTATTTAACCTGAAAGAAACTAGTATATAATTTTTACTTGGACCCTTTTTCCTCATTAAATTTTCGTGACTTAAATGCGTTAGCGACACTATTTCCTATACCAAGTAATATTCATAGAATGTATCAATGTCATAATTTAGAGGATAATTTTAGCACCATTTTGGTCTGTTAAATTCGAAAATATAACTAATTGGAGTTATGTTATATTTTTTTTTCTAAAAAAATAACGGTTTTTTGGCTCTCTTGTAAAATTTACTATATGTCGCTTATGCCCTTTCTCCTTTCAAGCGTCGATATGTTTTACTGTAGATAGGTGTGATTCTGTATCTACCTGGTGGTAAGCAAACCGATGGATTTTTTAATTCACTATACCGGCTAAATATATGCCGACAGAGGAAGTGAAATCGATGATAATAATAATATGTAGGACAATTACACAAATTGCTCTGGTCACAAACTAAGCTCTAAGCTTGTACCAGAAAAAAATATATACTACATATTCTATTTTATAAACACTCAGACCATGACAAACAACGTACTAATATTTATTTTTGCCTGGGTGGGAAATGAACCCACGACCTCCAGATTCAACGCCAAAGGAGTAACCACTAGTCTACGGAGGCTGTCAATGGTAGAAGGCAGAATATATTAATTTAATAATTTCCATAGTGAATTACAGTACTTATTTGAAAAAAAAAATCCAATGATTTGAGTAATAATACAATACCAAAACATTGGATAAACCTAACAATATTTTTTTTTATAATTTACATTCAGGATACAATAAGCTAAACAGGAAGAAATCATATATTTTTTGATAAAGATATAGACCATAAAGATTTTTTAATCAAAAATAATAAAGTACAATATGCTATAAGTATATAGTTAGGCTGACCGACCTGTCTCGTTACCACCGCCCATTCAGATACAAAAACGTCAAGTGACCTGGACATGTTTCGATTTTAGTCAGTGGGTTTTCAGGAAATTACTGCATCGATTTCTTGTCGAAGTGGTAATCTCCTTTCAGAGTGCGGTTACGAAATAGGTGATTAAAATGACGATAAGGCAGCCAATATATTAAAATATACTCGTAATGTAATTCGTCTTTGTCGCCGCCCATTTCGTAATCGCATCACTTTGCCAGCATAGTGGGAGCGATCAATGTTGTTTAAAAACCATTATTGATAAATCCCATTCATGAACTTTGTAGGCCTGCTCACTACCAGGTACATACCGTGCTCCAATAAAACAATAATACTTTAATGATAAAATGTCGGTTTTTGACAAACTTTTTTTTTATTAATATTTAAGTTTTCAAACGAATACATAAAAACCACTACAAAGTAATCTGTTTAGGACATTATTGTAAGGTCGCCCACAATGCGCCTCATAGACATCGCCATACATCAAAAGCACCCCCACCTGTCCTCTATATCTTCACAAACAGTATTTCACTCTCGCCCCCTGATAAATAGCGATTTTACAATTTATAACCGTTTTCGAATTGAATTATTTATACAAACACTACGCTCCGGGGCAGGGTGAAAAATCGTTGTACCCCTACGAGAGAATGATTTCCGAGCCCGCGGCTATCCGTGCGGAGTTACGCTCGGGCGGAGGAAGGGCCAATTTACGGGCAGAGTTTGGCAAAAATAGCCGCGGGTCATATGAATATGTATCGGGGGACTATTAGGAAAACAATCTATGGGTTTACATTAGCGAAACCCTATTATAGACCAATCTGTTAGCGGAGCCGATTTTAGTCTTTGTAGCATTTTCGTAGCCATTTCGTAGCACTTTTTTTTTCGGGGTGTTATTATTTTATTTTTTATTCTTAATTTACTTTGTACCTTGCTTAAATATCCATAAAATGGTTTTACTAAGGTACTTCACACGTTGTACGTACCTTAGTAAAAGTACATTCACGTTTTATTTATTCATTTTATTTTATCAATTTGATAATCGCATGCCCTTTTAAAAGATTTCTAGTACTTCAAATGAAAGAGGTCTCGGTGTTACTTGAATATAACATTCGACAAAAAATAATCCGTAGTAATTCATCTATCTAAAGCCTAAAAACTGGCAAATTTTGTGGACAGATGCAAATAAAATATGACAAAATTAATTTTTAACCATAAGGAATTATATTTTTATACATAATAATAATATGTAGGACAATTTACACATATTGATCAATTAAGCTCATGGCTTGTACTATGTGTAAGAAACAACGATATAATACAACGATATATTTTATAAACACCCAGACCATGACAAACTGTACAGAATAACGTACTAATATTTTTTTTCCATGGGTGGGAATCGAACCCACGACTTCCGGATACAACGCGAAAGGTGCAACTACTAGTCTACGTAGGCAGTATAAAGCAATATTTTACTTACGAGTTCAAAAGTAGAATTCCGCGGGCGCGCAGCGCGGGCGTGCCTACCGCCCGATCCTTAGGATTACGCTTATCAACGCTCATTCCCTCTGCAGACGCCGCGCCCGACGCACCTATGTCTATCGCTCCTGAATAAACATAGGTAAGTAAGAAGCTAAGGCGCCTACTTCATTATAAACTTAGGTTCTCTTTCGGTAACTCGACATGTTAATATAACTTCTTTGTTGCTTCTTTGACAGTTTTTTTTTATTATTTGATAATGGTCTATAGATTTTTTAATAAGTTAATATTATTTTTCAAATGATAATAAGTAAAGGTGTGATTAAAATCCCTCCGCTGGGTACCCTGGGGCCGTCTAGACGCTCTCGGGCGCCGTAAGTCACCCGTGATGATATGTATGTATGTAATAAGTAAATGTAAATTTTACCAATTGAAAATCATAATAAAGTAGTTACACAATAATGGCGTTTAGGCCATGATTGTTTTTAAAAGAATTATAAATCTTAATTACAAATCTTTAACCATTAGGGATACATTCGTTGTATCCATATTTCGGTAGAGTGTGGGAAAATAATTTAATATATTTAGTAAAATATACTGACTTGTTGACCTATTGTTGTATTAATAATACACAAATATTAATTTAGCGGCTATCTGAAACAGTCAAGGGACCTAGTCACGTTTTGATTTTAGGTGTGCCGGTTTTCAACCTACTGCGTCGATTTCTTGTCGAGGTGGTAGTCTCCTTTCAGAGTGCGATTTCGAATCGGGCTCTTGATTTGACGATAAATCAAGAGCCGATATATAAATTTTACTTGATAGGTGTTTGCGATGAACCCCAAAATATATATTTTTCCTACCCCACATGATTTTTTTTTTTTCATTATTACAACTTTAACACCCGCAAAAAAACTAATCAAATCTGTATCATTTTAGGCAAATGAAACGAAGCCTTCGTTATTCGTGATATAAGTAATCTGTAAATACAATTATTGCGCTTGCCGAAACAGTTGCGGTTTCCCGCAGCGGGTCCGGTCGCCGTCTCGTTTAATTTGCCGTCAGATGTCGCTACAACGTCCAGTTTAGCCAACTAACATAACCGTCACCCGGCGGACACCTTGGGGCGACCACACAATTATACATGCCGCAGTCTTTGGTTTACTGAGTCTGAAGGAATTCCTTATAATATACTCATGAATCGATAGGAAATAATAATTAACTTATTTAGCATAACAGTATCGTTAACTTTGGTAAATTGCGAAAGACAATGTTTTTAGCTATCCGTGAAGTGAACTGTAGTATTGCCGGCATTGAGACCGCTAAGCCATTCCGACGTCAACTCTCCCCTTCACTGTATTCAGTGTATTCGACCTACTCAAATGCTATGCGATCCTGTTAGGGCCATCTTGGAAAATTTATGTTTTTTTTTGTATATAGTTTATTCAAAAGATCATGCAGACTCTGTCGATTCCTCTTGCTAAGTGTCTATTTGTCAACCATTTTATCTTTTTTAGCTATATTAACATTATCATGCCTAGACAATTTTTGATCAATGAAGTTGGTCGCCTCGCATTGGAACTTTAAACATATTAAATTAAACATTGCCCGAGATGGGTAACATTATTGCTTTAATATATATTACAGCATTGGCCACTAGCATTATTCCGGCTGAATGGTGCAGTTATGAAATAGGAGGCGTCAAAGACGCATGAGAAGTCTACTTTAATACCCTCGTTGCTTTATCGAAGGAGCTTCTAAAAATAGTTTTTTTTTTAATTAAAATAAATGGCTCTTAAAAAATACCGTTAGAATGACGAGTTCACTTGTTACTACTTTTGTTACTATTTTGGCTTTATGTTCAATATATTCAGTATATTACCATACTATTTTGAGAAAAATGCAAAACAACATGTAATCAATTTAGTAATAGTAGTTAATTAATACGCCGGCTGTGCTCACTGGTTAATGGTCTTATTTGTTCCTTCCAAACGAATCTTCCATCTTCTGGCTCCACGGTCCCCCTACGCGCCCGGTCGTTCCCCACACACGTCTACAAAGCTTCACAATTTCTGTCTCAAGACAACAGCGTCTCTTCGCTTTTTCATTTCGACCAAACGAGGGGTCGTGTCGCCTTTTGTTGACTATTTAATATTGCACGGCTTCTTTATGGGACCCTAATTGGTTATTATCTCAGTCAGGGCGACAATGGAGTTGTGTCGGAGCGGGGTGACCCCGGGGCACACTCATGTGTCTCTTGTTATATGACTTTAATATTCGAATTTCGTTGCTTTAGCATATTTTCGTAGGTTTGTTAATTTTTTTAAGCGGCTTGTGTGCTAAAACCGATGAAAGTTAATTTAAGAAATTACCTACCATTTTATTAAGTTTACGTAAGAAAAATTTTATATTGAATTTTTATACTTATTAAATTATTTTTTTATGCTGTTTAAAACAACACACTGAAAATTATGTTAAGATTTTTTATACACAACAAAATAAGCTACAAGTACTATTTTAAAAGGTTTTTTTACGTTAAATATATACCTAAAGCAAAATAAAATTCATCACAACTCTAAAAAAATCCTCTTTTCTTAGACTTCTACCCTGATATACATATTTAAATTAATATAGTTCAAGGTAAGGCTAAACCACTTCATACAACAAACTGTCAATGGATATCAAGTTACCATTTACTATTCTAATTGACACAATATATTAATTCTATAAAACCGGGTTCGGAATCGGAACCCTTACCTATCCACAGAGGAATCGCCATGTGAAGTAGGTTTCGGCACAGTTTGATGGATGGCTTTCATCGCTCTTTAAAAAAGGACGACCTTGTTTTAAATGGGTGTTTCAACACTGTGAGTAGGGTAAAATACTCTGTTACCGACTTCTTTATAAATAATGTTGAAACACAAAATATTCTAATAATAAAAAGTGCGTTAATTAATAATAATAACATGTAGGATATTTTTTACACATATTGTCTTGGTCACAAACTAAGCTTAAGCTTGTACTATATGTAACAGAAACAACGATATTATACATACATATTATATTTTATCAACACCCTGACCATGTCAAACTGTAGGTACAGAAAAACAAGCTTTTTTTTTCTATGGGTCGCTAATCGTACCCACGACCTCCGGATACAACGCTAAAGGCTACTAGTCTACGGAGGCGGACATTATATTAATAAAACCATTCTACGAAATAAAAAACATAAGAAACCAGCAAAATATGTATTTATAGGTATAGAATTCCTATTTAAGTTATTTCTAAACTGCATATAACGACTTGAGATTCAAATTGAGAACAAACTTAAACAACTAAGCGTGTTAGATATAACGCGCTATCAGTAAGCAGTGGTCGGTGACTGGGCCCGTTACCCGACAACACATTCGGCCATTGTCGTCGGCCCCCAGCTTGATGCATATAATTCATCAGTTTTCGATATGCATAATTTGTTTGTACAAAAACATGTCATTTTCCGGATGGGTTGGCAACCACTGTAATGTCTTGGTCGGTGAGAAAGGGTGTGGAACTGTATAGTCGGGCTGGACTATATTGGCATTCATTGTACTTATGATATTATTTTAGGACGAATATGTACCCTCAGACCACCGCCTAGACAGACTCAGGATACCCAGTGGTGGGGTTTTACAAATTAGGCTGAGTTATATCAAAATTGCAAGACATTGCATTGTCACTTTCGTTTTGTAGTTAGTTTAGACCTAGAAATTCCATTTTAAATGAAAAATAGTTTTCATTGCAAAAAAACAAGGTGGTCAGACTTGAATCAGACTTGGTTTTGGACAAACATGAAAGTGCAGTGTCGCAGGTTAAATACAGGTATGCATTACATAATAATAAATTTACTACTTACCTATAATTATCACAATATTTTATTGAAACCTTTTCAACTAATTTGAAACTTCACATACTCGTACCTATCATAGTAAAAGTTTTAAGGAACATTGTACTTGTAATCTGTAATCTTAATGGTTAATAAATGATTATTATTATTATCAATATTTATTTTATTACTATTACCTATTACAAATAATAAAATGTGTGTGAACAACCATATAAAAACAAGCCAATTCATGTTACCCGGATTATACATAACGGCTGCGTTTTGACATAGATGGATGATTCTTGTCAATGCTTCAATTGTAAAAGGAAGTGATCCAGTTTTTTTCATTTGCTTAAGAATAGGTGTTTATTATCATAAACTACTTGAGCGTGCGTAAAGCGATTAAATATGTTTACGTCGGAAACTTGACAATGAGATCGGACCCAATGAAATGCTTTCATTGGGTCCGCTGCTTGTGAAAACGTATGTGCTTGGGTGCGCTTGTTACAAACATATTTTGTTAATCATCATTTAAATTTAAATATTTATTACGCAGGAATTAAATTCAAATACAAAAGAATGGCAAAATCAGTGAGACATTTTTATGTAATCTTTAGAAGCAGTTTTAGTACTTAGTTAATAAAAATAAGTGGTTTTAAATGTACGTTCAAATCCCATGACGAGAAAAGTTTTCGATTGTATACTATAAAATGGATGAAGTGTCGTAAAATATAAGTTGACGTAAGGATTTTGGGTAGTACATTTGTGACCATAGTAGAGAAAGTAGAGACGTGAATAAAGATTCACTTAAATGTGAATAATATTATATGCAAAATTTTGAATTAACAAAATCTTATATTTAAATGCTACTCAAACTTCATATTTACTTAAGTATATATTGTCTCTTTGCACAAGTGTTAAACATAAAAGAATAAAATCGTATCGATGCACTCAACAATTCTAATTCTTATATTTTAGTGACAAGTACATTTATTTACCAGAAACAGATATAAACAAACCTAATCCATCCAATATTATAAATGCGAAAGTATCTCTGTTTGTTTATTTGTTAAGTTTTCACGCATAAACCGGTAAACCGATTTAGATGAAATATGATATGAGATAGATTGAGAGCCTGGGAAGGACAAGGTATATTATTTTCGACATAGCTATAGGAAGTGCAGATATTATTATACATTATGTATATTGGGTGTTTGTGTTTTAAAAATCTCTCAGGAAAAGGTTTTAAATTCACCAGGTAGAGAAAAGTGTTCTATGAAGAAAGTTGGGCATATTAAAATAACATAAAACACCATTAAAATATCTTTTACATTTTTTTTTTTAAGGTAAGTATATATTTTTTGTTTGCATTTATCGCCATCTTTTTGGGTACTTTAATAATTTAGTAGATAACTTACTAAAAATAAAATTACATATTTTCTTAAAAATAGCGGTCAAGTGCGAATTCTGTTCAGGCACTTAGAGTTCCGTATAACAAAAAAAAAGTAAAATATGAAGTATAGGGGAAAGTCCTTTTACAGAAATAAATATTTTAGTCTCAGCAACCATTTTAGATAAACACAAAAAAAAATTGAATATTAAAGCAACACATTTAAAAACTAGTTGAAATATTGCCTATGAAATAAAAAATACTTAAAAATCATAAATACTTAGGACATATCATCACGGGTGCTTTACGGCGCCCGAGACCGCCTAAACGGCCTCAGGGTACCCAGCGGAGGGGTTTTAACCCCAACCTCGTCGTAGCCGATGGTATGAGTCTACGTCGAACAAGTGGCTAGCTCGTCGCGATGTTTTGAATGGACTCAATAACCCATCTATAAACAGTTTCACAAGTTGGTATAGTGAAACCGGGACCGACAGCTTAACGTGCTCTCCGAGGCACTATAATGGTGTTGTCAAACAAATGTACATAAATGTTTAAATTAAAAACTCATTGGTACACACCGGGATTCGAACCAGGGACCTAAGCGTTTTTAAGTCCAAGGTCTGTCTAACCAACTCGGCCACCACGTATCTTACTATAATTATTGTAAATTTATTGTTTTTATTTGTTGAAATACTTAGCTATAAAAAATATGAGGGCTATATTAACGTTTGTAACACCTGTAACCAAAATTTTGCAAAATAACATTATTTATTTATTTAGAAATTAAAATATTCATAATAATTGGTATTTTTTAGTATTTCTGAATCTTGTTGTCTATGTTTGTCGACTTTTCTTCAACAAAAATTTAAATTTACATATTAAATTAAATAAGTTGTTATTCTTGATTAAACTCTTTTATGTTGATTTTTTTAATTTATTGCTTTCTGTGTTAAAATAAACTCAAACTTTTTGTTACATATTTTATTAATGACGACCTAGTTTCTTTCGTCGGTGATCCAACAGAATTGACATTTAGCGAATAGATCGCGATAAATCTATTTTCTATGCCGACTCGCTTTCCGCTAATGGTCGATGCTGGGACTAGTGCCTAAATAAGACTATTAAATATAGCAGTTAAAGCAGAATATACTTCCAACACGACCAACGTGCTCTTTTGCACTATATCTGGGTAGCATTGCACATAAATAAGTGCACTATGTACCCCGTTTCCGAACATTGTCGGTCCCACGTTTAATGAGATATGATGGATTACCTTCGCGCCTAATGAACGCTTTCAGAGGCAGCCACGTGAGTTATGTGCATGAGATTTTGGCACATAACCCTTCTGTCTAGCATGAAACCTGTGAAGGAGAAGTAGGGAGAAGATATGGTTCAAGGCGCTGAATCTTATCCTTATTATTATTAACCTTTATGATCAAAACCCCAGTAGCAATAGTGTGAACCGGACGAATGGAAGGATTAAGGCAAGATCGGGAACTTGGATCAGATTGAAACCAACCTAAATAGATTGTTTCTTCCAAAGTAAGCAGTTTATAAAAATGTAGTACTGTTATTGTTGTTTGGTATTTATTTAAAATAAATAAAAATATGTGTTATAATTAAGTAGGTACTAAAAAGTGTAACGAGAGCAATCCGCCGACAAACTATTTATATAGTTTGGCAGAGAAATACTTCTAAAATTCTGTATTTTTTAGTTGGGTAGGTAAAGAATAAAAAATGTTTTTTTTTTTCTTGTGACCTAAAAAGCTTACGTCTGTGTTTAGGTTTTTTTTTAATATATAGATAAAATGTTAAACCTTGATGCCAACGTTTATAACTCACAATAATGTATCTGGTAATATTATTTTAATTTTAATAATAATATTGAGTCCATGCTAAATAATACTTTCAGGCTGATATAAATAAAAGCTTTCCTCGGCCGTATAATCCATCACTCTGACGAACTAAGGGTAGACATGTTGCAGTTTTTGTATTATTATTATGAATTATCATATCTTGCTTCTAGATCAATCAAATTATTGCAGCTGTCAATTATTGCAGTTGCCAATTATTGCAGTCATCTATAAATGCTTGAAACTATAATATGTACACTTGTATTGTGTCTTAATTGGAGACTAATCTTGTAACATGGTGTTGAAAGGTTTGCAACTAGATAAAGTTTTGAATAATGTGTAATATAACAAATAATACATTTAGCCTATAAAAGAATTAGAACCTTTCTACTCGTATCTCAAGTTGTGAACCTTCATTTTCTGTCCATAGCTCGTTATTCTGATTATATTAAAACTGCATCACAATTGCAATCCCAAACATATTAAACCAATTTCTTTAAATAAATACATAGTCACAAACAGCTTCCTTACATGGAAGTTGTTATGTACTTACCTAGATGCACATTAGCTTTTATGTCACTGAGAAGACGTGCAGAAGTTCTCGGGATTATAAAGGAGCACTCAAGTTCGTAAACGTCGCAAGTCCACCAAAGGAAATGCATCCCACTTAGCGTCTGTCGTTTACATGTATCCTCGCACAAGTTTACGTTTAGTGGAACTTTTTGTGTCGTTTCTTGGTATAGTTTATTTTTACGTGGTGAAAATACCAAAGTAATTCTTGGTTTTCACATTCTCACTACTCTTTTTAGTGGTTGTGAAAAACTTCCACTACTATATATACCAAATAATAAGTATATATAATAATGATGTCTGATTTCTACATCAATTTAATTACTTATCTAAATTCGATTAGGTTGTTATTTTGGCTTATAATGACACTAATACTGACTGTTTTGGTATAGCTTGATATTAATTAGTTAATTCTTTGTGTACCTGAGACCCCAAATGCTATGCATATTTAAAACAAAAAATCAGCATTGCCATTCAACGTGGCAATGCTGCCAGCGTATTAGGTACTCTACCAAGTGGCGCCCCTCTCTGTGATTTTTTCTCTTTAATTTAATTATAAATAATATATTAGTATTATTAGGTACCTTTTTAATTTTGAAAAATGTTTCGTCAATATATTATTTAGTTCAATAATTATATTTCAGAAGATAAGCTCTAGATTTGTACTATGTGAACTACCAAACTAATGTTTATTAAATTATATAGTCTTTGTAAGAAAACTTAAAATTAAATATACATTAAAAACTAAATTAACTAAAAAAAAAGAAAAAATAAATTAAGTAAATAAATAAAATAAAATACTTACAAAAAAAATAGCTCTTTCAAATCGCTATCCTGTGGCATGGTGTCCAATACGTTGGCAGCATTTCCTCTCTGAATTAAAATACTTAATTTTTGAGAGAAAAAACTGCCATCCCTATTGTCACCAGAGAGGTCAATGAGCCTTGAAGCAATTTCTTTATAAAAAGCTTTCAGTTCTGATCCACAAGGTTCAACCGCAAACGTCGAAAATAAGTAACTATTGCAAATAGTTTCATATTTTCGACATGTTATGTTTATGCAATAATATGTTTTATAAACAACCAAACAAAAATAACTATACAGAAAACGAAGTACTATTTTTTTGCCATGGGTGGGAATTTCCGGATACAACGCTAAAGGCGAAACCACAATTATACGTTTTTTTTAATATTAAATACATAATCTAATAATCATATCTCTATTATTCAATCTTAATAGAAACAAGACAGAATGAAAAAGCAATCTCGTCTGTAATTACAAATTGCATATCGACTACATTTCCCCAAGTCTGAGCGGAAATCTCGCAGCGAAGACGATCTCGCCACCAATTCAATTATGTCGACAGAATTCTGACAGGACGACAGACCAGGACAGGCTAGACAGAGCTAGATATTGTAATACCACGATATTATTTGACAGTAGTATGACAGAAATTATATTAAATGTTACCAAAAAAGTTTTCAAGTACTTGATTACAGAAATTATACGAGTAAAAATTGTCTTTTTTGATATAGTTACCAATTTATATACGTGGTGGCAGAGTTCCGACAATTCATAACATTTGTTTTACAACACTACTGTAAGTATAGTGCCTCGGAGAGCACGATAAGCTGTCGGTCCCAGTTTTACTATACTAACTTGTGAAACTGCCACTGTTCGGAGTAGACTCAGAATACCATCGACGAAGTAGGAATATAAGCTCTCTACGTACCCTGAAACTAGATCTAGGTGGTTTCATGCGCCGTAAGGCAGCCGTTACCATATACCATATTGAATACATATTCTACAGAATCGACACTTGTAGTGCTGGACAGATTTTTTAGAAGATCCTTTTATTAACTTTACCTATAATAACTTCACAGACTTCAAGACGGGCGGTTGAATTGACGATAAGCAGCGACGATATTAAAATATACTCGTAATGCGTCTTTGTCGCCTCCTATTTTGTAATCGCATTATTTACCCGGCATAGTGGGAGCGTTCAATGTTGTTTAACAACAATTTTTGATCGACCTATCATGGACTTTGTAGGTTAGCTCACCACCAGGCAGATACAAAATCACATACCGTGCTCCAAAATATATTAATATTCGTCTATAATATGCGTATTTGCCGCCGCTCATTTCTTAACCAATTTAGCGGACAAAATAGGAGCGATCAATGCTATTAAATTTTCGACCCCATTCATGAATTTAGTAGGCCTGCTTACCATGAGGCAGCACAAGGTCACATGTCGCGCTCTGATAAAATTAATAAAAGCACTCTGCCATGTTCAAAATACTGTAACCTCACTACTAAAAATTGCTATAACACAACAAAATACCTTATAGAATATCATCATCACGGGTATCATCACGGGTGCCTTACGGCGCCCAAGACCGCCTAGACGGCCCTAGGGTACCCAGCGGGGGGTTTTAATCCCACCTCGTCGTAGCCGATGGTATGAGTCTACACCGAACAAGTGGCTAGCTCGTTGCGATGTTTTGAATAGACTCAATAACCCATCTATAAACAGTTTCACAAGTTGGTATAGTAAAACCGAGACCGACAGCTTAACGTGCTCTCCGAGTCACTATAGTGGTGTTGTCAAACAAATGTACATACATTTTTTAATTAAAAACTCATTGGTACACACCGGGATTCGAACCAGGGACCTAAGTACCTTATAGAAGTAGGAATAAATTTCATTTCCACAAGCAGTTTAAACTTTTAGATTTTATGACCGGGTCTAACCGTTTGTATGATGTAATCCTACAAGCTAAGCCAATCCTCGACTGAAACCCGGCTCTAGTCAACCGTGAGACGCGCTTAGCCCAGGCTGAGACCTAATGAGATTAACCGTTTAGGCGTTTGTCGACACAAAAGGCGGCATAGTGGGAGTCCCTAATGAACAAGGCTTCTGATACATGAATAGAGCTATCGATCCCACTATTGTCTTAGCAGAGCTGAGACCTTGCAAATGCAATTGCGACAGTTTGAATAGGAGTTAGGAGGTTTGAGGTGGTGGTAAAGATAGAAATTAGTACATAGTATAAACATCCACTAAACTTATGTTTTAAAGTGTTAATTAAACAAAATATCAAATAAAATTTTAGTTATGTTATGTAGTAAAAAGTAGCAGGTAAAATCTTATAAAATCTTCTTTACAATGTTTAAAAATTAAAAATACAGTTCACTGGCGGCATTTTCTTTCCAATTAAACTATTTCTTGGACTAAAGATCACATTTTTTTTTAATTTCAAAGATTATCATCAACGATTATAATATTATGATCAGCTGTAATAAAGTTATATGGATTATGATTTATCATTTTTACTTATCAGCTTTTAAAGTTTGGACTACCTACTTTTACTACATTAAAGCAGAATACCTATCTCGAATTCTCAATAGATCTACTTTTAGGCCTCTTACGGTTTGAAATTTGAAGAAAAAAAAATGTTTTTCAGTACTGTTTCTCTAGGCCTGGGTGTAAGTAAACATATTATCTATGCTAGGTTTTAGTAGGTTGGTGTTTTTGTTTATAGTTAAAATAGGGTTGGTCTCATTTACGCTTAATATTTTTGTAGCAAAGTTTGTTTTAAGAAAAGAGAAGAATCCTACTAATGTAATAAGTATTTTGTATAATGTAAATATTGACAAAATGGTTTTTCCATCAGTTTTTAGTAACTATATTATATATTTCAAACACTTCTTCCTGGTCACAAAGTAAGCTTTAGGCTTGTACTGTGTGTACCAGAGACAAAGATCTAGAACTAATACATATTATATTTTATAAATAGCCTTAAATTTTAAGCCCATTAAGAATCGATGACTAAACGTGATCTTGCGCATATCAGAATTCTTATTTTAATCTTGAATGGGTTCGACAGCCGCCCCACTAACTCTCCAGCCTTATTTCACGGCAGCATTATCACACAAACATAACGATATGGGATCAAAGGTGCCGCCGTGTTTGTGTTCGCCGCCGCGCTGTAGCGCCAGACCTAGTCTCGGAACAACGTTTGTTTTGCAAAGAATTATGGCGCTAAATTTTGACGTAACAATAGAAAAGTTTAGCATTTTTATTTGTTTCCGTTTTGCTGGATAACGGTTTCGCCATTTTTGCTGTGACTGTGTTTTTGGTGAATAACTGTTTGCTCTTTTTTTATTAGTTCGTCCCGTTTAATGTAACAATACAAAAAATATGTCTGATAATTTAAGTGTTTTATTACATTTATTATTAAACTAATTTATGCTGAACATTGGCCAAATTCTATTTTTTATGATGGAAACGTTAGCTTGTCAAAATATCGAAATCCTTTAAATAACGGCATCAAACAATCAGCAACAACAATAACTCAAAAAGGCGTGTACTTTTTACCCTTGTGTTACAGGTGCTTTTGCTTTGACAGTTTTTAGCATTCCCTGTGGTGATAATTGTACCTAAAATATGTCGTTATATTGTTTGACAATCTAACCGAATGTAGCCGCTGCAGCGCCGGCCTGTAATAATTTGGAAAAAAAAAACATGAAACACGTTGAAATATTATAGGGATTATTTAATAATATTATTTATAAATATTAAAAACTGAAACATTTAGTACATTTTCAGCATTAATATTTAATATTTTTTAAACATTTAACTAGATGTATCTATAGGGCGAAAAAGAATTCCTATAGGTACTTAGCTAAGTTTCAATGGCATCCTGTTATTTTTTTGTTGGTTTGGGTTTTCAGGTTTCATTTAAGTATCGAATGAGTTTCAATAAATAATATTTTAGGATGCGTGCCATTATGATCCCGCGCCTCGTTGAATGCTACATACTATTTAAACACTTTTGCTATAAAGCTGGATGTTAGCTATTCTTTTTTTTTTTTGACATATGTATATACATATCGCCTTGAGGGGCATCATTTGTTACCAACGGTGGCTGCGCGAATCGCAGTGGAAACTAGCTTTTATATTCGTAGATGAATTATATATTATTTACTAGTTGGTGCCGCCACTTTGTGTACGTGTTAATTAATATACAAACAAACAAACAGACAACATTGTCTTACCTTTTATTACTTATTTGAATAGACTCAATAACCCACCTATAAACAGCTCGTCCCGATGTTTTGAATAGATTCAATAACCCACCTATAAACAGTTTCACAAGTTGGTATAGTAAAACCGGGACCGAGGCACTATAATGGTGTTGTCAAACAAATGTACATTTTTTTTTTAATTAAAAACTTATTGGTACACACCAGAATTCGAACCAGGGACCTAAGTGTTAGCTTTATTATCTACATATATAGTTACATCCTTAAGATCAAAGTAATTTATAAGATACCTTCCTAAGCGAGTACCGAGAGCTAGTTAACTCAACTCAAACATCACAAAACCAAGTCCAACCCACATTAAACCCCATCAGGCGATGTTATTCATTGTGTAATTAGATTTGTGCGAGTCACCGGACGCGGCCAGTCATCGCAGATCAAAGGCGCCGCCGTAATCGCTCGGTCGCGGCTTTCAGACCTGCTAAATTGGTCTACTCACCCGCAGTAGACACAGTAGACCGACTTAACACGCCGGGTTTTGTAAAAGCAACTTGTGGCGACATCTACCGTGAAATTGTCGGCAACATGACTTGTTGAAAATCTGTTCACCGTCAATAATCAAGCTCATACATTTTTTTAAATAATAAATACCTATACTATTTTACATGACCGCCTGTAGACTAATGGTTGCGCCTTTGGCATTCGGAGGTCGTGAGTTCGATTCCCACCACTGGCAAAAAAGTATGGTCACAAACTAAGCGCTGGGCTTATATATAGTACAAGCCCAGCGCTTAGTTTGTGACCAGAACAATTCGTGTAAATTGTCCTACACACCTATATAAGGAAGAAAAATATTTATGTGGAAGTCTCTATAACTTTGCTAGGCCGATCGACCGAATAAAACTGTGAAGTGACCTAATTATCTTCAAGTTTTAGTCTGTGGGTTCAATGAAAAGGGCGGTTAATTTAACGATAAAGCAGCGAGGATATTAAAGTTGACTGAAATGTAGCAAAATTTGTCGCCGACCATTTTGAAACCGCATCATTTAGCACATAGGTATACCTGGGGGACCAATGCTGTTAGCAATATGTTGATTATCCTAATTATTGGTCTTTATAACTATATATATATATAACTATTATTAAGCAAACCATTGCTTACTATTAGTTAGATACAAAGACACATGCCGTGCTCCAATATATACCTACGAAGATAACAACTTTATTTTTTTCCAAAATATAATACAGTAAGTACAATAAGTACAGTAAATACGTTTGTAGTTAGAACTTTATTTTTTTATTACCCATAGGCACTTAACAAAAACCCTGTCATCAAGCAGTAATTTTATCTACTCATCAAGTTCAGTACAAAAAGCAGCCACATCTAAAAGAAAAACCTCAAGCGAACCAAAAAGGAGCACTTCAAAAAGGCATTAAAGTTGAAAAGAACCGCGAACGCACAACGAGGCGGGCGGCGCTAAAACACAATTATTTCCAAAGCTTCAGCAGCTCGCAGCTATTCAATTTCCCCGCGCTATGCATCTCTGTCATCACATCGCCACTCCTTTCGCTGCACTCTGCATATTTTATATTATCGTCTCATCAAACGGTGGGCTTCGTTCATAGGAAAGCGCTTCTGTAATTTTTCCGCGCGCGAAAGAGACCGTCGACAGACAGTGTTACAGCGGAGGGGATAAGACGCAAAGCTCCCGCAAGCAGCATGCAAACATGGCGACGTGTGACAAGGTGCCAGGGGAGGGGAGGACGGCCAGCGCTCAGTCTAGTGCCGACCTCCGAGCGGAACGCATGTCGGTGTCGCCAGAACACTACTCGCGAATGTCCGGGGATGTGCTGACAGATAGGATTTAGTGTTTGTGGCGAAGTCAGTGAAGTGCGGAACGCTGGATAAGGATCAGGGAGCCCGGTGGAGCGAGATGCTCACTTCCAGCAATCAGTATTTGCGGCCGGATTACTTGTCTCCGCTGCCCACCACGGTTCGTTGAGTTTATTATGATTGACACATTAGTTCTAATTGCAGACAAAATTAACTGTTTGAAAGTTAAATAGTCTGATCGTGATTCATTGCAATTAATCATGACTTTTTTTTTATTAAAAGACAATTTAAACTGTTATCCTAAAATACCCAACTACCTATCTTCGGTTATTTTTTTATGTTTTATTCTTAGTTTATACTATAATTTGTAATGTTCAGTGAGAGGAAATAATAATTTAATCTCTTTTATTAAATAATTAAAGTATTTGAGATAGTCCGCAATCGACATTACTTAGGACATAATATTAGGTGTGTGATCAACAGATCAATCATCAAATAAAAGCCTTTTAAGGGAAAATAAGATTTTGTCAAATAAAACACATCGCTTGGCATTTTTTTAACTGCTGAAGTCTAAATTATAGATAAAGAAAAATAAATATACCTATAATATGGAAATTAACGCCATTAATGCTAAAGTTGTAGAAGTTTACGTGATAGATGCTAATACATACCCGAAAAATATGAAAGATATCATAAACGATGATGATAATATAATGAATCATAATAATAATGATATGTTTGAGAAACCGCTGTCCAGTGACATGCAACAGGTTGATGTTAATGATGGTAATATTATATAAGTCAATAACAAACAAGCGTGTCAACAACTATGTACGTTTAGATAATAATATGTCTAATTATATGAAAAACAAATCAATTAAAGTAATTAAAACATTATAATTAATAATTATAATTAATCTTGAGCGTAATAAATAATATTACTTACCTTAACATCATGTAAATGTAAATAATGTGTATGTGCAATTTTAGTGATATCAATTATCTTCAAATATACGAGTACTTAACCTTTTGAATAAATAGATTATACCGTATAAATATCTATAAATTAATCCAAGGTACGCAATAAACAATATTAAAGGACTTTAATATTGTTTATTGCGAAATTATCTATTTCTAATAAATATGTTTTCTTATAAGAATCTAATTATATTAATGGTGGTAGTAATGATTTTTAAGTGAATTTTAAACGAAGACTAGGCATTATGAATTCACATAAATATACGTGGATGGATAACTTACTTTTAAATTATCAAAGCAATTTAAATGCAATTATTGAAATGCCTTTGATATATATTTTTACTTATATAGAACGGTAGTTCTTTGAAGTCTTTCTCTTTAATCTTTTTTTTTCTAAATCATCTATTTATTTAAAAACTTTTTTGCACAGTAAACAAAAGTTATGAACAAAGGCGAAGTTAATGCCTTAGACATTATCTACCAGCTAACCTTTAAGACTGTGTACGAGGATGAGTCGGGGCTTAATTTTACTAAACTTACTTTTATAAATATTGGGATTA
The DNA here is from genome assembly GCA_947458855.1 of Monopis laevigella. NCBI lineage: Eukaryota > Metazoa > Arthropoda > Insecta > Lepidoptera > Tineidae > Monopis > Monopis laevigella. Next base: position 22,182,670 of record OX381590.1, on the reverse strand, counting down.
ATATTCATACATATAATAGATACAATATTAATTGTAGTGTAGGCAAAATAAACTAAATAATTAAGCATTAAAGTAGTTTTATTTGTTTATATTTATCTTTGTTAATCTAAGAGGGATAATTCATTATTATACAAATAATATTTGATTGAATAACAAAAAATGTGGTTTATTTTATTTTCTATTTAAGGTAAAGGCACTAATGATAGACAGTTTAAGAAGTATCCGAACTTTATTCTTCATTATCAAATATATTTGTTGCCACAAAACAGTTGTATTTTTTTTTAGAGGTAAAATAATACTTGAATTATCCCTTATTATTACAAAACCTTTAATAATTACACTTACTAAATTTAAAATAATATTTATTTTTACCTTGACATAGGAACTATAAGATGACATAGCAAAAAACATTAACTACTAATAATAGACATCTAATTGCACTAATAATAGACATGAACAAATACTAATATTTTTATAGAAACAAAAAATAAATGTAACAGATAAAACCAAACAAAAATAAATTATTCCAAATAATAATAAAACAAAAACAAACGAATTTAGTTTTGGCATATTATACATCAACATTTAATGGAAAATCAAATCTGTATTTAATCCTATCCCCCGTTACAATCATTTTTGGTGAATTTAGGGTTTTAACTATTTGAGATTCACTTATAATACTGATATCTTTTTCATTTTCTTTAATTATGGTTTTAGTTTCATCACAGCAAACCATTACCATTACCTCAATATCACTTTAATATATTTTTTTAAATTAAACATACAAACTTATATTCTCTTTTCTTTCCGGGAAAGTTAACTATAATGTAATCGCTCTGCTTTATTTTAGTTTTGTCATGAACATCTTGCTGTAAATACTCATTTTCTTTATCAGTCACATAATCGTCAGTTATATCATTCATGCTATCTCCAGATGACAGCCATTCTGATTCAGTACTGCTGTCAGTATAATGTGGATTTCTTTAGTAGGAGTTTTAAGATCTTGGGTTATAATATTATAAATTGTAGGTGGTATGTATTGGCTGGATTCAGAATTTTGAGAAACACTATTATCATTTTCTTTACTAGCAGGTATAGCGTTTTCGGTTAGGATTGAAGCAATATTATTGTCGACATTCAAAGGTAGAGGTAATAATTCACTTGTATTGTTTGGTACTGGAATAAAATCTTGACTAGTCAAATCAGTGTATAACATTATGTATGTAACACATTATCTTTGATCTGTTTTAACATTTCTTCTACCTTTTTGGAAAATTGAAATAATCCCGTGTCTTCTTTAACGCCCTTTCCCATTCATCACAACCTTTAAACTGCGTGATTTTCTCGGCATCTATATATTTCTCCAAAAAATTTTTACCAGTTTCTAGATTTTTATTTTTTACAATATTTTGTAGTTCTCTAAAATCACTGTTTGGTGGCTCGGAAATTTGGCACACTTCGTCAGGATTCCAAGGAACTAAACCACACTTACCGAGAGTACACCAGTATGTTTTGTCTATAGGCTGAAACTGCTAGTTCGTCTGGACTCTTGTAATGTGTTTTGAATGTATCCATGAATATTTTCCAGTCTTGTGCTTTGTCCAGGATTGAGAAAGGTTTACTTTGAGTTTTCTTGAGTTGTCCTTCCTTTACAAAAGTAGTTAGTCTTTCATTTGTTGATAATCCTTTTCTGGCTCTAGCAATACTGAGACTTACAGCTTCACGAATTATTTCTAGAACTTTATCACGTCAGTGCGAATAATGACCTAGAAGCGGTAAAATTTTGGGGCACTCTAGCAATAATGTCAGGGTGTCGTTTTAGGAAACTACTGTACCATCTTTTTCCAGGTCTACCATCTTTAAAAGGTGTTTGTACATTTAAATCATCAACTATTTTTTTACGCTATCATGTAAATTATTTTTCATTATCGGAAATCCTTGCTTCGCCATAGCATTCACCCATTTCACCAGCATGCTTTCTATTTCTTCAGTAATATAACAGCTTCTTCCCATTTTACATTTTATTGGCGTCTTTCTCGACTTTAATAAGCAAAGTTACTCTGGGTACACCATATTTTTTTGCAGCAGTAGCTGTCGGGATTCTTCGTCTGCATTCTTGTATACAAGCTGTATCTGCCATATCTGCTTCAGAATAGCGAAACATCACCCTTTTATTGGTGGCATCTTGATCTCATATAAAATCTGCAATCAATAGAACCAACAGTTGACATTCCGTGCCCTAATAATTGACACCCTGTCTACTATTAGACACGGTAATGCAAAATTAACAAAATTAAAAAAGCACTTTATTTATACCAAATTAAGACTATATTTGTATTCATAATCATTCAGAAATTTGGTTTAGTGTTACCCTATAGGTAGACACATGTGTCGACTTTTAGGTTTTGACGAATTTTTGGTACTAATAGTAGACATACTCTAAATTTATTGAAAATCTTAATCATTTATTAAACTAATAAGATTAGTATGGAAATAAACTAATATATATTTATAACAAAAATAATTAATAGGTATAATCATAAAAATATAAAACAAAATTTACCTGCAAAATTTCCGTCTCCTTAATAAAAACCCTTAAAAATCACAGTGCACGTGTCCACTTGTTCACATGGTTTACTTCAACTGACGAAATTTTAAAATTATGAACAGTTAGGTGGGAGGAAGTTATTGTCGTCGCTTAATAGATAGCACTAGTGCTCCTTTACTTAAGTAAAAATATAATGTGAATAAAAATAATCTTATTATAACTTCTTATATTCAAAAGTGTCATCTTTTAGTTCAGTGTCTGTCATTAGTTCATTTACCTTAAGTGTTAAATTGTAGTACTTTATCATAACTAATAAACGTAGCTCTTAAATATTCAATATTTAAGAGCCCTCTACATCATTTATGTTTTTTATCTGTTGTGATGCTTAACTTATCATTAAGATATTTTACATTCAACTCCGCATTTAGATATAATCAAATTAATTATTTTATTTATATCTTCCTATCTGCTTACTTTACTGAGTTACTGTTTTACATTATTTATTCATTTTAATTCTTAAGTAATATTTATGTAGTATTTATTTGTATTTATAATGATGTAGTTTCACAGATCCAGGTCAGGTTATCGCCTGGTCCAGAACTAAGCTCTAGGCCTATATTAATTTTAATTTTATGTTTTACCGTCATCATTAGTTTAAAAATCATAAACTATTGATATTAAGCTATTGACGGCAACATTGATGTATCAATATTACATACTCTCATAGGTATTTATTTTCAGTTACATTTTGATACAAGTATTCTTCTTTCGCGGTGATTTATTTGATGATTCACTAACGCTTTCTACTTATTACCAATGAAATAGCAGCCTATTTCATTGGTAATAAAACTTAAGATTTTTATATTGTTCTCTTTTGCCCTTTAATTAAAATGTACATTACTTCTACTTATAATATATACTTGATTCCAAGCTATTTCTATTTAAGGATGACTTTAAATTATGTAGGACACTAGATTTTGATCTAAACTTTTACATATATAATAATAGTATAGATCCTACATATATTCATTTTTTAATAATAATTCTTGATTCGAATATGCTCTCGTAAAGTAAAAAATAAACCTGGTAAATACAATCATCTTAATAAACTAATAATTTAGTCTTATTAGACTAATAATGCAGAGTAGGTAATATTATTGTATATTATTATATATACAATCATTTACATTTTGTCCATCTTTTATTGTATTTGTCCAATTGGAAAGTTGTGTAAATAACACTTGTTATAAAAAATCGTTAAGGTCGATATTAGCTATTAAATTATAAATCAATTTCTTACAATAATAGTAGGTGATTTATGTAGAAACTTAAGTCACCGACTATTATTCTAGAATTTGCAACAATGAAGACTATCAATATCTACAGCCATTGGTTTTAAGAGCTCAAGTTTATGGCACGTAAAGATAACCGCGGCGACATTTTAAATGTCTCGCATAAAACCCTTAAGATCCCGAGAGCCGATACCACCGTTCCGACAATGGCGGCGGCGACATCGCGACGCGAAAACTTTGGGCGCCACAAATTTACCCGCACAAATCGTCCCATTCGCGAGATTACATCGTGCGGGATCTTCCCGGATAAACGACGACACTCTCACCCGAAACGTTCACAATTCTAATAGAAGTTTTCTTGTTGCAGCTTGACGCCAAAAAGAGTCCTCTTGCGCTCCTCGCTCAAACGTGCAGCGCGATCGGCTCGGACGGTCCCAACCCGAAGCTCGTGTCGGCCGCCGAGAAGGCTAACTCCAAGAGCGCAACAAAGCCAGTCGACGCGAGGGTGAAGACCCCGCCTACGCCTGTGGACAACAAGCCGAGCTTCAAGCCCTACGAGTCGTGTCTTACCGCGCGAGACAAGAGCCAATCGCCTGAGGACCGCGCCTCCGCCGGCAGCCGCTCCCCTCCCCCGCGGGCCAAGAGCGGTGCCGGTACGCCCGTCACTCCCGCGCAGAGATGTGCCAGCGCACACAGCTCCTCCTCGCAACGCACGCCGCCGCCCGCGCCGCGCCGCTCACCGCAAGCTCGCGCCTCAGCCAGTCCCAGGATAGAGAAGGACTCGGCGCCACCCTTCAAACCGTTCACGCCTGAGCCGACAATCACAAGCGGCCTTTTGGCGGCACAACAGCATGCTCTAAAGGGCGCGCTGCACCCGTATCTGGCCTACGCGCGATTAAAGGCGGCCGGGGAGTGTCGCGACCCCTACTGTGCAGGATGCTCGCTCAGCGCTCACCTGATGAAGGCGTGTGGTGCGGGGTGTGCGCAGTGCGAGCACGCTAAGGCTCTCGGGGGAGCGTACGCGGCGCACGCCCAGCTAGCAGCGCTGGCGGCTGCTCAGCTCCCGTACGTGTGCAGCTGGGTGGGAGGTGACGCGGCGTACTGCGGCAAGCGGTTCGCCGGCCCCGAAGAGCTACTGGCGCACCTGCGCTCGCACGCGGCGGGCGCGGAGCTGGCGCGGCACATGCCCGGGCTGTCGCCGCGGTACCACCCGTACGGGCCCAAACCGTCGCTGCTGCCGCTGGCGCCACCCCCGATGGCGTACTTCCCGCCGTACCCGCTGTTCGCGCCGCGGCCGATGCCGCCGTGACCGCGCGGCGCGGCCTCCGACTCCTGTGATCTCCGCGTATAGCTCGTAGTGCACGTAGCGAGACTCTAGTTAGACTGATATACTTCTCTGTACCAAATCGTTAGGTTTATTGTGTTAATGTTAAGTTGTCGCGACCCGCTGGACGTTGGTGGTCATGTTGGTGGAAGTGTCGCGAGAGGAATACATATCTAGACCGGACGATCGTGCCTCCGCGCTAGGAGTGAGATCGAATGTTAGAATGCTGCAGTGTAATATGGACGCGAAATGTGAATCTCTTTAGTTTAATATATTTTGTATATTGTCTAATTTTACTGTGAATAATTGTGATCTTCGAAACTAAAGGAAAAATGCACGTTTGTTATAAATAATAATACCAATAGATTGTAACGGATCAACATTGTCATCTTGTTGATGAAAAATACTTGTTATAAAGATCATAAAATTTAAAAAAAATATACGTAAATATTTAATTTATATTAATTTGTTTTATTCCAACATTATTTTGCAAGCGAATTTATAATATTAAATTTAAAAAATCCATTTCAGAATTATGACATAAAAACAGAGATAAAGCCTCAAAAATAAACAAAACGATTATTTTTACGTTTTTAATCCAATATCAGGGCTGGGAATGCGCAAAAGTATCTCATTACCAGCATTTATTGCTTCTGCTAACGAAAATACTTAATTGGTCACTTGCTAGTGATTTAGTAGCCTTTTGATAAAACACAATAAGAATTGCTATTTGTTCGGTATAAGAACAAAACTATGTAAAGTCATGTTTGTCTTTGTGGATCCAGGGTCGACAATTATAAGCTCCATGACCTAGTCTGTTCAAAAAGTGCTGGTCGAATCTCCTGATATGCCGCCATCAACAATAGGTCGCTTGCCATGGTTTCGATTCCTTCAATTTTGGAATCTCAGGGTATTTCTCGAAGCGATGGCAATTATGAAGACGTTAATTTCCTAAAATGTTGCGGAAGTTGACGTTGCTTTCTCTAAATTATTTTATAAAGAATTGGCTCCCATGCTGGTTGATCTTACTGGTGTTTTAAGGGCTGGAGGTTTTTTAAGCAAAAAATCAGTATAGCCATACAACGGGACAATGCCGCGAGCATTTCGGGAACGTTTTATGTTGCAAAATACTTCTCTCTGGGATCATACTCTAATTATAACTATTATTAATACCGTCCTTTTTTAAATTTATTTTATTAATATTGTTATTTGTTGTAAATACTAAATATAGTATATAATATCTTTAAAATATACATATATAATTATACTTATCTTACTTACCTAGTTATATGCATGGAATATAAATTGAATAACTAATCTTTTTTATTATTAATAATATTTAATAGACACTCATTTGAATAATTACATATTTCCTGTTAATTAACGCCCGCTATAGTACTAAAGTAATATACACATAAAAAGCTGTATCAATAATCATAAATTGAATGTGATTTATTCGTTTGTTTGTGCTTCGACAGCTAAGTGGCTTGAAATATTACTTCAGTATATATTAATATTTATTACAATAATAATCTACTTGCTCATTTAATAGTTTCGTAATCAGAATATATTTTTTTATCAAAACTTTGGCAAAGAATTGGCCCTTACTAGTAACTGGAATTTCCGGAGAAGTAAAAGGAAATTTAAAAAATGATAATTAGAAAGACATAATGGAAACTAAAAATGAGCAATGACCAAATTATAAAGGTGTAGACGACAAAGCGGAATATTGCATGATATATATGCAAGAGAAGTTGAAAGTCAAAGACATTATGATGATGATGAATGTGGAAGTCACGGGTGCGGACACATAGCTTATAGCCTTTCTGCAATAAATTTAGAGCCCCAATCTAGTCAGTCTACCACCACTTTATTACTTACTTGTGAGCTCAGATCTAATAAAGACGAGTAAGTAAGTCCAAGAACAAATACAACCAACAATTACAAGGTATTTGCATACCTTCAAAAACTAAATAAAAACGTAAAATCCGCATATAGACTGTTTAAAGGGAAGATCAAGTTGGTATAGTAAAACTAGGACCGACAGCTTGACGTTATCTCCAAGGCACTTAGTGGTGTTATCAAACATTTTTTTTTAATTAAAAACTTATTGGTACACACCGGGCTTTAAACCGGAGACCTAAAAACTGAGTGTGTCTAAGGTCTAACCAAATCAGCTATTACGTACCTACATATATAAATTTACATGCATTTTATGGTCACCTACAAAAGCTATATTATCTAATCGCATAAGTTCGTCGTTAAATGAATCGTTGAGCAATATGAAATATTAAACGTTTTTAAGCATTAACGGCGGCCATTAAACATTAATGTCTATAGTAAATATTTAGCATATCTCATTAACAGCTGCGTCGTTCCAACAGTTTTAACATATAACTATAAATTAAGTCATTAATTTATTTGTTTTCGTAACATCTTCTTAAATCTTGATTTCTAATACCGATTTGACTGCTAATATATTTCAAAACTACATTTTAATAAAATTATTTTATTACTTATTATTATTAATTTAGTTAATTTAATCTGTTGGCTAATATAGTAGAAATAGCGGCCTAGCCAAACGCACACTTACACCTTATTCTTTTTTTTTGGCTATCCATAAAGGTAGGTAGTTAAATTATTTATTTCATAAAATTGTACCTATACAAGGTTACATAGCGAGCTTAATGCCTTAGGCATTTTACCTGGAGAGTGAAAAATGCTTATAACCTTATTCATAAAAAAAACATTAAGTCTTTCAAGTACATTATATAAGGTTTTGTCTCTTTTACGCATTTTAATTTTTATTGCTAAAAAAGGGTTTATCTTTTTTTTAAGCCTTCTGGAAATTATTCTTACACATACATACATATCATCACGGGTGCCTTACGGCGCCCGAGACCGCCTAGACGGCCCCAGGGTACCCAGCGGAGGGGTTTTTAATCCTACCTCGTCGTAGCCGATGGTATGAGTCTACACCGAACAAGTGGCTAGCTCGTCGCGATGTTTTGAATAGACTCAATTACCCATCTATAAACAGCTTCACAAGTTGGTATAGTGAAACCGGGACCGACAGCTTAACGTGCTCTCCGAGGCATTATAGTGGTGTTGTCAAACAAATGTACATAAATTTTTCAATTAATTAAAAACTCATTGGTACACACCGGGATTCGAACCAGGGGCCCAAGCGTTTTTAAGTCCAAAGTCTAACCAACTCGGCCACCACGTATATAGAAAGAAATTATTCTTCAAGGACACAATTAAAACCGGTGTTAAGAAGCAGAACTGTATTGAGAATAGAAATAGATATAATATGCATAAAAATACTATAACAACTTAAATGTGGTATAAGTATATAATATTATACTTGTACCACATTACATACATGCCAAACAAAATTGCCACGAAGATCTAGTTAAGTGTTCAGATAATAAAATAAATAATTTTGATTTGATTTCTCTGGTGAATAACTCCAAAGTCACTAAACAGTCTATAGATTCAGTAAGCTCAAATACTGGTCAGGTTTGTCTTAAAACATATAAATGTCTTATTAAAAATACCCTGGTAGAGACCATCGACGCTTGGTGCGAGTAGCGTGATGAACTACGAACGACTCTGCGGAATATGGCTGAAAGATCTTGGATGCAAAGCCCACATGAACGGGATTGTTGGAGAACCTTGGAACGGACTTATGTCCAATAGTAGAGCAGATGATGATAATGATATCAACTTGAAAATTGAAGATATTAAAATAAAAATCTTACTACAAACGACTTTGACATTAATTATATTCTTTGTAAAAATGTTGAGTTCACTTGTCACATTCATTACGCCAGAGCATGCCGCGGGCACCGAGCGACAACTCATTGCGAAGAAGTCACATTTTGGATGTCATAATTCTAACTCAATTTAAAGCGAGTTCGAGATATTATACTAAGGCTACTCTTTTGATTATTAAAAGGAATACCATCACAAGTGTCTTTTTCTCCCGAGAACCGTTTAAACGGCCCCAGGGTACCCAGCGGAGCTGGAGAGATGAGACCCGTCCTCATTTCGCCGATGGTACCTATTCGGAGACAACACTTAACATATGGCGAGCTTGTTGCGGTGTTTATAATGGTATAGCCCCGTTGTATAAAGCGGTCACCCATCCCAGCTTAACTGCTGCTTAACCTTATTATCAGTTGCGCACTGACTTAACCACTAGGCTGGGGCCGCCTTTTTAAAGGAAGTAAGTGGACCTTACGGGCCCGATACCTCCTAGACGGCTTCAGGGTACCCAGCGGTGGGGTTTTATTCCCACCTCTACGTTCATTGATGTATTCTGAAACAAACTGGCTCGTTACGGTTTTTTTTATGGAGCACGGCATGTGACTCTGTACCTACCTGAAATTAAGCAGACCTACAAAGTCCATGAATGCGGTCGATTAATATATTGGTGTTTAACAATCGCTCCCACTATTCCGGCTGAATGATAGTTACGAAATGGTCGCGACATAGACGTATTTGCATTACGAGTTTATTTTAATATCCTCGCTGCTTTATCGTCAAATCAATCACACGCAACCATGAAAGGAGATCAGAGAGATATAACCAGAGAAAGCAGACAATAAAAACTCCATAACCTGAAATGAATTTGAAACTCAAAAAAAAAAAAACTTTACGGTACTATACATCATAGAATGACATGACATTAATTAACCATAAACTACGAATATGTCTCATTCCCATAAGTACCAATATTTGTCACCGGCACAGCTATAACTGTGGTTGTTTTGTCCAATGTAATGGTCATAATGGTTTAAGTTGTAAAAGATCAGCAGGTAGAGTGTGCAGCCCTGCCGTAAAGCCGAGTTCCCCTGTTGTCTTGAAACTTCCGGCCTTTGCCGCGATGATGGAAAGCGAGTCGATGGCTTGACCTTATATTGGCAGACGGAAAGTGTTTTTTACTGTGGGTGTCATGTATCTTTCTGGATCATTAAGAACCGCTGGTTTTGCTGCATGAAAAAAAAAACACAAATTCATTCATTTAATTTTGTTCCTTTTATAGTTGAGACGATGGGTCTTTGGTCCAAGGAAGCAAAACCTTTTGTTATTTCTTTGGGTAAAAGACTTAAAGAAGTGGCTGGGGATCCAAAATCAGGATTTATTTTAGAACCAAAAGTATTTATAGCTATCCAACGCGGAAACGCAGCTAGTGTTATGGGTAAAGTACGCTTTCAAGAAATCCTACCTTATATATTTTATTTTTCGAAGAAATCAAGTTGTCAATGTTCAAATAATTCTCTTGTACAAGCAAGACTTTTAGCTTCTTGTAGCAAAGAATCGGGCTCTTGGCTCGAAGCCGTTCCCTCACCTTCACTTGGCACCCTACTTGACGGCAACGTCATTCGCATTGCCATTTCTCTCCGTGTAGGTGCTGCTCTATGTCAACCATATAGATGCATCTGCGGTACTATGGTCGATGAGTCTGGTGTTCACGGCCTCTCATGTAAAAAAAGCGGTGGACGATGGCCGCGGCACGCCAATTTTAACGCTGTAATTAAACAAAATGAAATCAAGTATTTGTTCATGTATTTTTTAATCAAATAATATTATAATATATATATAATATAAATTTCAAATCTTTGTAGACTATTCTTTAAAGCGTTTGGTTTTATAATTCTAAGACTACGATAGCATGTTAGTAGGTCTTTAAGCTAATTGCTACCAAATAACAATCCTTTATCTATCTGACAAGCAGACAATAACATAATGTCCTACAGATCTGATGCTAGTTTTTATAAATTTATTCAAACTCAATATTTACTCAGTTTCATAGGGTTTCAGGATTTGTGACCATCTTCTTGCTGATACAATTTTATAGAAGATGAACAAAGTCTTAAAAACCATTGTGAAATCTGATATAAAGAAATATAATGTAGAGCTGTTAATACAATTAAAAAGATAAATTATAATTATACTAAATCTAAAAAAATATACCTAGATAAATAAATATAAATTAATTATGGTAGATAGTTCAATTCGTAAATTCTAGATAATGTTTCTAATGTGCCGAGAACTGGAGCGGTATTGCCTCGTTGAATCGTTATTTAATATTCTGCATAAAAACGAGCGAGCCTGGGTCTCGTATAAAACCTGATTCAGTTGGTGACCAATTTGGTTTACCAGCTGCTTCGTGTCTTTGCTCCAAGGACCAAGAGTCTCTTCTGCAAAAGCCGAAAACTGGTAATAATCTTCTAATTCGGAATATTTATGTTTTTCACGGTTTTCGGCTTTTGCAGCAACGGAGCCAGCGTGCACATAGCTGGGGGCGAGAGTGTCACAACATGTGGCATCCCTAAGCAGGCATTTATCTTGGCTCCAAGGTATCAGTGACATACCGAAATATAATTATACACTTTTCTTTCTTCTCATCCATCTAAATAAAATAAAACCTAATAAAATTAAATAGAGTTGTAAAGTAGATTCCTTTGATATTATATTCCAAAGTAAGTGATGCGAATTCGCGGCAAGATGCTGGCTGTAGGTGAAGTGTCTCTCGCGTCGCGATCGCATCGGGATCGCGTCGGGATTGCGTCGAGATAGCGGCGAGAACAGTCGGCGGCATCCTTTGATCGTGTGCTGCTCGAGCTACCCCGGCCGCTGGGGGTCTGGAACACGTCTTGTATCTTATTATTTCTGCTTACGTTTTTGACATTATTATAAAAGAGTGCATTCAGAGACTTATTTGGGACTGTGTAGAACGCTCTCGCGCACTAACCATTGAATTTGCCGTATTATTTCTAACAAAATAACCCTTTAATTAATTTGCTCGTGTATTTATCCCAATTTCATATACCTACGTTTAACCATATAAACACTATGACTGGTAGATAATGCCTATATGCATTAAGTCCGCCCTTTTGTAATAAATAAAGTGATAAATAAATAAATACCACTTTCCCTTGTCTCAGCAACTAAGTTTCCCACGGTCATAAATAGGAAATTTTCTTATAATAGCCAGCTGTTTTCAAGGACTTTTAATTGCACCTTTCTTTAGCTTATAGTACATACATATTTAACTAATTCGCAATTAAAGAGTCGATGGTCGCAACAAAATCGATAGAAGTAACAGATAGTGAATACCTTCGATGTAACCTCTAACGCTTGTTGACAAAACAAACCGAAGCCAGACGTCAACACGCATTAACAGAAACGAAAACCACCGAGTGACGGACAGTCAGACGAACACTTACGTGGCGCCGACCCACTAGGTATGTTTACAGTTTAATTATAAAAGAATTTAGTTGGAAAGCTTTTGTTTAGCGCCGCCATTACCACACTAATGAAACGGTTAGAAAAACATGTCAAACTGAACAATTTTAAGAGAAGAATTTGTCTTCAACCACAAACTAGAATAAATATTATTACATTATAAATAAGTGCGCGTGATAACTGTCGGATTAATAAATTATACATTATATTCGCTTTCACTTAAATTTAATAATTGTAATACTGTAGAATAATTATTAATTAGGTACTATGTTACTTCTTCTTCTTCTTCTTTTAAATAATGGACTCTACTCCTTACGAGTAATTTTGCCAGTGTCTAGTGTGGGTATATACAATTTATATAATTATAGTAAAAGTGGGATAATGGGATAGACAGGAAAAGGGGAAGGACTAGGATAGAAAAAGGAATGGCGACATGACCATATGTAAGCATACGGTATAGTCTTGCCAATGTCGAGTGAAGAAGGAAAAATAATCTACAGTAAAATGGGTACCGCTATTTTACTGAAGATTTTGGGATTATTTGAGATAACACCAACACCGAGATGACTGCGTAAATGCTACACTTCTCACACTTAATATTACTATACGAATGCTTATTCTACAAAATTAGTACACTTTTGCACAATAATATTCAATTAAATTAAATTTGAAAAATATAATATAAACACGCGTCTACAGTGTTCGGGATACCCTCAAAGAATCAGGTACTATGTTATCCTATATAAATTACTTACTATGTAAAATTACTACAGTTTTAAATACTGCAGGAAATTGTTTTTATGTATTAAAAAACACATAAGGCAAATAAATTTAAGTAAATATTATGTACAAAATTAAAAATAATAAAATTAAAACAATTACCTAATAAAGAAAAAATAATAATACTAAAATAAAAAATTGAATAACCTACTGCAAAAAAAAATATATCATCTAATATTTGTCCGTGTGGCATAGTGGCCACACTTACTATGTTATGTTATATAAATTACTTACTGTGTTATGTTATGTAAATATATTATTATGTCACGATCTCGATGTAGATACTTTAATGTAAGAAAACTTTATCTTTAAACTCAAACAACTTAACTTAATTGTTTTTTATGAGTATTTCAGTACTCAATAAAGATCTTTAAACCCATATATACTCGAAGTTATTTAAAAAAAAATGTTTATCTTTGCTATGATGGCTCTAAGCCAAAGTATTTATTTAAACCTTTACAGACAATTAATAAGAATAAGTATATAACAATAAGGTCGTCATTGTTATGTACATTTGGTTTGGCTACCAAACATACTAGGTATATAGTTGTTATAACCAAGATAAATCTATATCTATACAAATATTATAAATCTGAAGAGTTGCTTTGGTTGAACGCGCTAATCTCAGGAACTACTTGTTCGAATTAAAAAAAATGTTTATTGTTGGATAGCCCATTTATCGAGGAAACTATAGGCTACACGACAACACGCTACGTCTAATAGGAGCAGAGTAACAATAACAAATGTTGCAAAAATGGGGGAAAATATTCCTTCTGAGAGCGTAAACGGTTAAGGTTACGGACAAAGTTGCGCGGGTCGGCTACTTATATTATATTTTGACAAGTTCAATATTTTAGACGATTGTTATGCTATTGTCCAAAATACTTTCAAATGAATACAAAATAACTTATTGCTTGTCGTAAATTCAGTAAAAAAATAATTATTAATTCTTAGTAATATCAAAGAATATATAATAGTAATTATTACTACGTAGCAATATCTAATTTACATAGCCATTTTATAGTTGGTGGGTTCGATTCCCATCCATGACAAAAAAATATTAGTAAGTTTTTCTGTACAGTTTGTCATGGTCTTATAGATTATAATATATATTATATTGTTTTTTCTAGTACACATAGTACAAGCCTAGAGCTCAGTTTGTGACCAGAGCAATTTATGTAAATTGTCCTACATATTATTATTATTATTTTAAGTACACCAAACTTATCGATATAACCCGAAAAATAATCAAACTTCTACAATAACATAGCATAAGCCAATCATTGGTATACTCTATACATCCTCGCCTTAATTTTAAAGTCGACATAATTTTATTAAACAAAAATACCTCAATGTAAACAGCATAATTTTAGAACTAAACGAGGACCATCCACGTTACAGCATATTTGTATCACCAACTCGTAACATTCTGCCCAAAAACAAACACATATCCTCGAAGAGTTGGTTATTAAAATAAATATACAGGGAGTTATAGTGAGGAGACACGTAACTCACTGGTCTGTATCAGTAACTCAATTTGGACTCAAAGATACTTTTTTACCTAAAGACTCGTATTATTATTTCTTCTGTGCCTATAGTGAGAGCCAAACGGTGAAATACTGAAGTGCCTACCAAAGTTTAACTAAAGGAGCTTAAAAACTCTGTTTATTTCTCATCGTAACTGATAATTTGAGTCATTGAGTTACGATCTGTATGCTCTGTCGCATCCCTAGCAACTAGTGTTGTGTCCCATAAATTCTTTTACCAGTTAATAGGCAGGGCGTTAATTGATGCAATAAATTGTGTATTTAAAACAAACTTAGTCCGCTTTTGGTCCTTTGTGACTTCAAAGCCGACACGCGGTGCCGACATGTGTTTCTGTGAACAATTATGTTTAACCTCCACTCAGAGTAGGTTATATCTTGGCGGGGGTACCCTCTGTTGGGTACCCTTTAACCGTTTATACGGTTTATAAAAGTTATTCTTTTAATTAATATATTTTATAAAAAATAATTAAATATTTTATTAATAAAATGTATTTATATTGAAAAAAAGCGGCCCCAGCCTAGTGGTTAAGTTACTGCGCAACTGATAGCAAGGTTAAGCAGATGACAACAAGACCGGCCTAGGGATGGGTGACCGCTTTATACAACGAGGCTATTTCATCATAAACACCGCAACAAGCTCGCCACTTGTTAGGTGTTGCCTCCGAATACCATCGGCGAAATGAGGATGGGTTAATCCCTCCGCTGGGACCCTGAGGCCGTTTAAACGGGTCTCGGGAGCCAAATTGGCACCCGTGATGGTATTTATTTATTTTATTTATTGAACCGCCCGTCACTTCGTCCTACAGGAATTTTAAATTTTACCCAATTATACCTACATGTTAATTATTTATATGTATCTCTCAGTAATTCTAAGGGAACTTTTTGCCGGGATCTAACATAGCCTATGTCGCACGCACCAGACCCCACCTCAGTACAAAATTAGTTCTTAAAGTAACAAATAACTATCTAATATTATACCAAAATCAGGCTTTCCATATTAAATTTATGTATCCCCATGAAACCTTAAAAAAGCTTTCAAAGTCCCGATCTAAGCAAACAAAATGGGACTTGCCAGGCAAATATAAATTGAGTAGTCCTTAAAAAGGAACGTATGAGCACAGAATAAACAAGTCGTACAGAGTATACATTTAAGTTATATATTTGTAAACATGTTTAGTTAAGCCGAATTTTAAATAGAAGGCGCACTTTTATTTATGACTTTTTCTATTTGTAAATGTAATATAAAAAAAAAAATACTTTCTGATATGTACATTTCTTAGTATGTAAATACAATTATTTTAATATGGCGTATAGTCCTTAATCTTAAAAATTCGTATGTATTAAATACCAATTATTTTACTAATTAAATAAATGTTTCTTTTTCGTATACAAGTGTTTAATGAAAAAGTCCAACCGAGTATTAAAATGCCTGATCTTTTACCACGACCCAGACTTTATTCTGTGAGCGTTAAAAAAAAATATTTTTGCATTAGAAGTCTCAATCTGCACGCATTTTTACTCTGCATTAAGGGAAGAAGCAGAAAAGGCAGTAGACCTCCATGTTTATGACCTTCGTCCGATAAGGGCAAGGGTTTCCTTCGCTTTATAACTTTTATGTGTCTTCGGGCGCCCGTGTTAATAGAGATAGCGAGGCTTTTTATACCAAGTCACGGAGCCTTAAAACCTACTTAAGGCACACCGTAACAATAATAAACTTATCTGTCTGATTTCTAACGCCTATTGCATTCATAATCTAACCTTAATGTGCAAAAAAAAAATTTTTAATAAATAAATAAATACAAATATCATCACGGGTGCCTTACGGTGCCCGAGACCGCCTAGACTACATCGACCAAGTGGCTAGCTCGTCGCAATGTTTGAATAGACTTAATAACCCATCTATAAACAGTTTCACAGGTTGATATAGTGGAACTGGGAAAATGTTTAAGTAGAAATAAAATTGTTTATGAAATGAGAGGTTTTTTTTGTTAAAGGATAATAAATTATTAATAAGGATAACTAATTTTCAATTCTATATTAAAACTAATTTTAGTACCTATAATAAAATTATTCTTAATTGATTAAAATATAACGTAACTATTTCCTTAACTATTAGTTATAATTGCCTAGTTGGATTAAACGACTTAATATTTTTATTATTATTTATAGATCCTAAAAAACCGTAGACTAACAACGCATGTCAGAACAAAAAGTATAAACTCAACAAAAATAATTTGAAAACAATGGAAACTGCACAGAAGCCCAACGCACGCACGACTGCGCAAAACAAACGACATACAATATTGTAATATTCAGATTTTACTGTCGCTGCGAGATATCGAACTCAACACAATCTGCTCGAAAAATACATTCATTCGCATACAAAAAGTAATATATTGCTGTACACTGGTAATTTATTTTAGTATAACTGTAAAAAATTTCAACATATGTCCAGTTGACGAATAAAAATTGTAGTTTATTTTAAGTTTCCCCATGTGTACACGCGCAAACATCCAATAGGCGATTAGGTACTTATTTCATCTATTTAGTACACGTGTATCTAAATATTTGTGTCCTACTGTGATACTTGTACTGTACTGTAATACTTGTCTACCTAAATATTTCATAAATATTATAGGAAAACTTGATTAAAAAACGCGTGTGTTAAAAAAACTAACAGACCGAATTATACTTATTAAGAACACTGCATGTGCGATCTCCGCGTTCTCCATACAAAATGAGCTTTACAAACAGTAATACTCGATTACTGTTTGTCGCAAAATGAAAATAATACTTTTCCGATCATTGTATTTATCGGGTTATTATTTTTTTGAAATCAGAATAAAAATAGAGACAAGAGACAATGTACTTAGCAAACCATGGATTCACCGTGCCGGGTCCATCGCGTGGTTGAAAGGCAGGGGAATGAACTGCAGCGTTCCCGGACTTGAGACCGCGAAGTAAGTTTAAAGGCCTTTTGGACTCTCACTTGCACTGTGTTCACTACCCTCTCTACTCAACCAAATATTATATGATCCTGTTAGCGCCATCCTGGAAAGACGCTCCATAAAAGTTCCGACGGCTGTTCTCGGAAGGCCAAGATCCTTCAATAGACGGTGCAAAGACTTTGCTGGAATTCCTCTTGCACCCACTTCCACTGCATAAAGTTGAGTTTTAAATCCGTTTCTAGTAATTTCGTTTGTGAGATCAAAATATTTGTTCGACTTGATGTTGTGGTCCTTAGGTATGTTTGTTTCCCACGGAACGGTGAGTTCTATAAGTATTACTTTCTTCAAGCACCGAGAGTACACCAGTATGTCTGGTCTATAGGCTGAAACTGCTAGTTCGTCTGGAATCTTGTAATGTATTTTAAATGTATCCATGAATATTTTCCATTCTTGTGCTTTGTACAGGATTGAGAAAGGTTTACTTTGAGTTGTCCCTCCTTTACAAAAGTAGTCAGTCTTTCATTTGTTGTTAATCATTTTCTGGCTCTAGCAATACTGAGACTTACAGCTTCACGAATAATTTCTAGAAATTTATCATGTCGGTGCGAAAGTATATGTCTGGCAGTGTCTACAGCAACACCGCACAATGTACATGTCTTATCTGTTGCCTTCCCCCATCTTACCAGATTACTCTGGTCAGGTAGGGACATTTGAAAGGCATTAAGATAGAACTTAATAAGTGCCGGAGACCATGATGAGTACATGAGTGTGCGCCATTTCAGGGCTGGAGAAATACAAACTTCCCCCAAAGTAAGCCATTCATTCTGTACTTCTAGGGTCATCGCGTGAACTCTGTAGCCATGCTCTTTATCTTCCCTAAGGAAAGATTTAATAACATCTTTATCACATTCCTTTTTCTTCCAACCTAACCCCCTTTTGCTGATCTGGGCACCGCTCATAAATGATTTATGAAACTGAAGTCTTGACTCCATCGCAGAGGCCAATGAGTCTTTTGGGAGAGATGCAATCAGATTATCCCGAGAGTTACTCAGGATTTGTTGCTTGGTTACACGTAGATATTTGTACAACTCAGATGGTTTTTTAAAATGTATCCCAAACTGTTGCTGTCCCCTGAACAGCGTAGAGGAGTCAGCGCCCTGTGCTAATCCAAGCCAAGACTTAAGTTTTCTTATGACAGTTGCATCCAGATTTACCAAAAGAGTTTTGTTGAAGTCGAATACAAGAAAAGGCCATGTTAGACGAGATGTTAGGTAGTTGTCATAAATCCAAGCTTTCTTGACATTACTAATTGGCTGTTGATCTACCTTGTTGATGTCATTAATAAAGCGTTCCACAACCACATCTAAGGATGGTGTTCTTCCTTTAAAATCGATCCTTCTGCCCAGAAATTTGAAAGGCATGGCTTCCTCTACTGAGGCTACTTTCTGCCCTGCTATGAATAGTTCTGGGTCGTATGCCGTAAACCTAGTATTTCGTCTGCCCAGACACATGCCGTTCGACCATACACACTAATACACAGAATTCGTCTACCAAAGTAAGCAAATTCTGGCATTGTTTTGGATTGCGTGTTAGCACTGCTAGGTCGTCTGCAAATGCTAAGATGGACTCCGAATATACATTATTTAACTTAAATCTATATCCCCACTTCTTTTCACTAGTTTTAAGTTTGTCAATTAAGATGTTAATAATAATATTGAAAGCTATTGGTGAGAGGCAACAGCCTTGAAATAGCCCAACATTATATTTAAGAGGATCTGTGAACCCATCTTTATTTGTAATGACAAATCTTAAGTTCTTATAATAGTTAGCAATTATATCCATGATCACTGTTGGGAAGTTATACCATTGTAAGGCAACTTGTAGCAATTTATGCTGGAGCGATCCAAAAGCATTTTCCAAATCAATCCAGCAGACACTCAATTGACGCTCGTGCTCCCTGGCATCCTTCAAACATTCCGAAAGTAAGGTGTTGTGTTCCAAACAACCAGAAATTCCCGGAAGAAATCCTTTCTGGTGCTGGGATAAAAAGTACTTGTTTGTAGCCTCGACATTCTTGCTTGAAGTATAGAAAAGAAGATTTTGGACATAGTGTTTGTTAACGCAATAGGTCTTGTATCTTTAGGATCAGTAACCTCAGGCTTTTTTGGTATAAGAACAAAAGCTGCTTCTCCGAACACAGTCGGTACTTGTTTGCTTGACCATATACAATAATATTTATTACCCGAAAGATTTTTACGTACCATTACGAACATTAAAAAAATAATTGAGCTTCGACTAATAGCCAAGTTGTAATATTGGAAATACGTAAGGGGCGTCAAGTTGACTATTAATACTGATGGTCAGAAATCTGATGAAACTTTACACATAAATTATGAATAACAACAACAATTATGTTAAACTCTGAATTACGCAAAGTTAAAGATTTACAATTTTGAAGTCGCTATATTTATAAAGCTATAAAATAAAATAGTTATTCGATATCACTTTCCCCAGTACAGCCATAACGTGAGTGCACCGGGCAACTAAACAAAAAGTTATTTCCACACTTCGCGACAGAGGGTATCACTGTGCAGTTACTGGACAATTTTGTGCAAAACGACCCTAAAACCTCTCCCAAATGGTAACAGATCTTTATTTAGTGGCGTTATCTGCATTTTACTGACACTTTTATTTTGCCGGCGACGTTATTTTATTTGCTACACTGTGCGACTTGGAGATTTGTCACGATTCGTCGTTATTGCTGAAGATGTGTACATTGCTGGTTCACTGCTTTATTTCGTTTTTAACTTCATAAAAGGAAGAGGTTTGTTGTTCGAGTGTATTTATTTTTGTGTTTACTACTTTTGAAATTGGTTGGCGCCTTAATGTCCAATAAATAACAAAATAAAATAAATAGTATATACGTGGTGACCGAGTTGGTTAGACCTTAGACTTAAAAACACTTTGGTCCCTGGTTCAAACCCTGGTGTGTACCAATGAGTTTTTAATCAAAAAAAATATGTACATTTGTTTGACAACACCACTATAGGGCCTCGGAGAGCACGGTAAGCTGTCGGTCCCAGTTTTACTATACCAACTTGTCAAACTGTATGTAGATGGGTTATTGAGTCTATCCAAACAACGCGACGAGCTAGCCACTTGTTCGGTGTAGACTCATACCATCGGCGACGACAAGGTAAAGAAAAAACCCCTCCGCTGGGTACCCTGAGGCCGTCTAAGCGGTGATGATATACTTAACAAAATTAAATACTTAACAAAAGTAAAGTATATATACTTAACAAAATTAAAAAAAAATGCATTAATTGCAGGTTCAAAAAATATACTAAATTGATAATCCTATTGCGTTCTACTTTTGAAACTGGCATCATAGATAAATTGGCACAATTTTCAAAAGTAGGACGCAATAGGATTTTGCATTTTTATGGTTTAAAAGTCGGTTATTAATTTTTTGAATGTATTAAGTACCTATATCTTGGTATAGGCCACTGCACACAAGAGTGGAGTAGACACTCATACGTCTAAGCAAAGTAAAGTAAGGCAAATAATAATGTATTGGTCGATCCCATTCATGGACTTTGTAGGTCTGCTTACCAACAAGAAGATACAAAGTCACATGCCGTGCTCTAATCAAAAAATAATTAATTAAAGGATAATGAAATAAAATATATTATTTTTCATGAATACCGTGCTTGTTTACTCGTATTTATTTTTAAGATATAGTAAAGTAATAAGTCATAAAAGTAATAATAATTCACAATAACTATATTAGTAAAGTCTTAGAAACTATATTTAAAATAATTAATTTATTAGTTATGTTTATCATGTAAAACATTTCATTTAAAAATAAATCAATATCTTTATTTAAAAAAGAAAACATTGGTATATTTTTATAAAATATAGTCGTTAAGATTGAGTTAGTGAGTAGTAGGGCAATAACTCATATTTAACTAAAACATATAAATTTTCTTGAATATAGATACATACAAACATGAGCGTCCCTACTCTCTGTGTTTGTATAAAAAATCAAAGCAAAACATATTGTAAATCTAAAATTTACGATTATTAAATTATGTATTGACTTTGTACAATCTGTGTACATTTGGATATATATAGCTTTTACTGGACTAGGGTTGTCCACTATATTCATTGAAAATCTTTCATTTTATTTATGAAGTTTTAAAGCGAAAATGAAGTTACCAAGTACGTGGACTAAAGGTTTATTGAATCTCTCAAATCCTAGTGAATTGATCGTAGGTGAATGTATTTATAATTATATAGGTATACTTATACTCTGTACAGAATGATATATATTAGCCAGGATGTGAGAGGTTAATAGAAAGTTAAAGTAAATAGGTTACAATATGCGGATGCAAAACGGGGGAGATAATCAATTTGGTTTTTGGTCACTCAGTCCCCACCACAAGAGACCCACATCCACAACACCGAATGATACAAATCACAAAACGCCGCCACATTTAATGGAAGGGCGAGCAGTTTTAGATTGGATTCTAGAAAGATTTTAATGTCTAACTTATTTTCACATAGGTACTACCGAAACACTTTGGTCCCTGGTTCGAATCCCGGTGTGTACCAATGAGTTTTTAATTTAAAAATGTATGTCATTTGTTTGACAACACCACTATAGTGCCTCGGAGAGCACGTTAAGCTGTCGGTCCCGGTTTCACTATACCAACTTGTGAAACTGTTTATAGATGGGTTATTGAGTCTATTCAAAACATCGCGACGAGCTAGCCACTTGTTCGGTGTAGACTCATACCATCGGCTTCGACGAGGTGGGATTAAAAACCCCTCCGCTGGGTACCCTGGCGTACCGTCTAGGCGGTCTCGGGCGCCGTAAGGCACCCGTGATGATATATATATATATATATATATATATATATATATATACATCTCGCTATACATTTGGCGTCCGACATGCTTTAAATTTGCATTTAATCTGGCATCCACCGATATTTGACGTCCGTATACGGACGTCAAATAGCCTAAGCCCGGGAACGTGCCCCCACACCTCAGTCCTGCCCCCTGTCAAAAATAAGGTGGAAGCAAAATTTACTCGGTTTTAACTGATTTTGGGTATCAAAAGTTCGGCGAAGTACCGCCAGAGGCGCTGCTCTGTGTATATCATCCGCAAAGTATATTGCAATTTAATTCTGGCATCTAATGGCTTCCGGCCGATGGCCTTGTATTGTCCGTCATTTCGTGCAGACGTATTCGTGGCGTTCGGACGTCCATAACGTATTGAATTTACAACGAGTGCTCGAAGCCAACGAACACTGAATCTCGTTTTGAAGAAAGGTAAGTAACTTTATAATTTATGTATTACCTTGACTGCAAATTAATATCATTGTGTTACATTTCATATTTTATCAAATAGGTCAAGTACCTATTTGATAAAATATGAATCAAATCAAACAATAAATTTTGCATCCCAGTCTTACCTACTTTAATAAAAAAATTACCAGTCTTACTGCTGAGTGCTCGTCGCATCGAGTCGGGTCTTCGGTCTTTTACGAGCTCGGGCACCCGAGCAGTGCTCGAGCTCATAAAAGACCGAAATGAAGATCACAAAATTACATTTTACATCCCACTCTCACGCCGTGTCTCTGCCCGCGATCAACGAACTTGGCCACTGCTCGTGTTGTCGTGGGGTATCTCGCTCGCGCTCGCGTGATTACGGCTAGATTTTATTTTCTTCTCTCTCTATCAACAACTCTGTGTATGATCATTCTATACTCAAAAAGTAATTCCATCGATTTTAATTTAGTAATTTATCAATAATAGTTAGGGTGATTATATTTTTATTTGTTTAATTAATATAAATTTTATTTTTGTTTGCCGGCCAAGCAAATTGGATAAAACAACTGCGTATAATTTTTATTGTGCAATGTATGAAATAAGAATAAATTTGGCGTGGGAGTAGGCAGGGGTGGTGTTGGAGTTTCAAACCCCTCCCCGAAAAAAAATATTGGTGTCGATATGATTGTTTAGATATAATAGGTGATATTGTCGATGACTTTATTTTTATACTAAATCATGGCTTCGCCCGTGGCCTGTTTAATTTTATTATGAAATAATATGCCAAACAAACATTTGGTGGGATTTTAAGCCAAATTAATAACTTAATCGAACGCTTGCATAGATAGGTAGGTACCTGGGGAGAATTATTATTTCTTTACTTGCATTCGTAAGTAGTAATACGATTTAAAGGCGAAGTTAATGTAATGATCAAATTAAAAAATGGCGACGAATGTACCAATTTTATTGTGCAGTTCGAATGACAGCTGGTACATTCGACGCCATTTTTGAATTTAATCGTTACATTACGTTAACAGACACTTGGATGCAACCGGCCCTTAGGGTGAGTTGTATGACCGCAGTTTG
The DNA here is from genome assembly GCA_947458855.1 of Monopis laevigella. Lineage (NCBI taxonomy): Eukaryota > Metazoa > Arthropoda > Insecta > Lepidoptera > Tineidae > Monopis > Monopis laevigella. Next base: position 22,158,551 of record OX381590.1, on the reverse strand, counting down.
ACGACCACGGGTCTGAACTATCTAAACTAATATTAAAAAATAAAAATATTTCATTTTTTAATGTTTTAGTGTGGCTGTATGAATATAAAAAATACTTACCTATCCGATTTAAATAACTGAAATACTAATTAATTGGCTTCACACAGCACAACAATGATTTATTAATTTGGTAAATATTTACAATATGACATCAGAATATTTATTGATTATTCTACTTCATTCTAAAAGATGTATCAATAGGTATAATAAAGTCAAAATAATTACTTAAAAAATCTTCCGACTTCATTCTAAAAGATGTATCAATAGGTATAATAAAGTCAAAATAATTACTTAATAAATCTTCCGACTTCATTCTAAAAGATGTATCAATAGGTATAATAAATCAAAATAATTACTTAATAAAACTTCCGACTTCATTATAAAAGATGTATCAATAGGTATAATAAAGTCAAAATAATTACTTAATAAATCTTCCGACTTCATTCTAAAAGATGTATCAATAGGTATAATAAATCAAAATAATTACTTAATAAAACTTCCGACTTCATTATAAAAGATGTATCAATAGGTATAATAAAGTCAAAATAATTACTTAATAAATCTTCCGACTTCATTCTAAAAGATGTATCAATAGGTATAAAGTCAAAATAATTACTTAATAAATCTTCCGACTTCATTCTAAAAGATGTATCAATAGGTATAATAAATCAAAATAATTACTTAATAAAACTTCCGAATTCATTATAAAAGATGTATCAATAGGTATAATAAAGTCAAAATAATTACTTAATAAATCTTCCGATGTCATAAAGTAAAATTATACCAATAATTTAAGCAGTAAGTAAATTTCAGTTCTACTGCAGTGATCATCGCAAGGACTTGCCTTCTTAATTAAAACTATTAAACTGTTTTAGAATTAATTAAAATGATAGTATGTATGTATGATGCTTAAAGGTAATTAATTGTAAACAGTATGTTAGTTCTAATTAAGAAGGCAAGTTAGTTGATTTTATGAATATTTTTGTGGACTAAAATTTATTTACCGCTTATATTAACTATTATTCTGTATTTTAACATTTTATATTTGTTTAGTTCTTCATTCAGCGTCTATACGTTCAACATGACCGAACCACCATGACATACCTCTTTCAATACTTGATACAACATCAACAACCGTTGTTCTTCTTTCTCTCAATACACAACTTTCATTGCATGTTTCACATCCATACTTAAGTCTCGAGAGCAGAAAACTATTTTGCACAATTTTCCTGGCTGTTAGGGAAATAATGCTATTGCGCTTAATATCATTAAATGGACCATTTACCTTATTTCTCGCATTCACTATCTCCATCCATACATCTCTATCTTACTGTGTCTTGTACAATACTTCCTAGATATAAAAACTCATTTGTTCAACATTCATTCCACATAAATTTTACATTCACTTGCATTCTCGCATTTTCAAATAACATTAATTTAGCCTTCTGTATATTTATTTGTAATCCTTTCTTCCTGCATATTTCATTCATTACCGACAAAGTTTCTTGCAGTGTTCTTGATGAATTCTCCAATAAAATAGCATCACCAGCAAAGTACTTAATAATAATGTTGTTCAATTTCCTACCATCTCTTTAATTTTTAATTCTTTTAAAACAACTATCTAAATATTAAATTCTTGATTTCCAAGCCACATATAATTTTAGGTTTATTCATCGGAACAGCTTTCATACCGTTTTTAGTTCATAAAATAATTACTACAACAACTTCTTATAACCAATAAAGTTACATACATCATGCTGGAAGGTAGGCAGAGATAGTTAAAACGCCATTTTTTACGGCTCTGACAAGATACTATCACTTCCTCCACATTCATAAACCTGGCCGTGATTGGGGTTTTAAAAAATTACAATTTGCCTATGCTGATTCATCTGAATCATATAAAGAATAAAGATAGGTAGTATCTTCTACCTATTTTGTTCTTTATATTTCCTGAGTCAAAGAATCCCTAGTATTATAAGCGTTTTTGTCTTTGATTTTTAATTGTGAACATTTTTTTTTATTATTGAACAATTTAAATTGTATTTACGTTTCATACGTAACTTTTTTTTATAACAAGAAGTCTTTATTTTTTAAGCGTTTTTTATTGTGATACTTTTTAAAGTATTTTTTTGTTTAATTATACTGGATAGTTTTTTATTTTACTTTTTATTATTGAATATTTTTTTATATAATGTACCTACTTAGATATTGGAGTTCCTTATTTTCATTAATGATATTGTGCAGGTGATACCCAAGGAATGTCTCGTCCTTTTTTTTGCCGATGATGTGAAGCTGACAACATCCGTACAAACTCAGCAGGATTGTGAGCGGTTCCAGCAGTGTATACATCAGATACACCAATGGAGTATCGAGAACTGTCTTGATCTGAACATAGAAAAATGTTCACTTATGACTTTTTCTCGATCCCAAAGTCGTATCGGTTACCCTTATACGCTTGAGAAAGCCCAGCTTACGCGCATTTTGGATACGGTCCGGGATCTCGGAGTTCTGTTCAGCAGTGATCTAACATTCCACACTCATATAATCAAAATGTGTGCAAGAGCTAGAAAGAACTTAGGATGGGCAAACACGAGACTTTTCTGATCCTGGAACCCTGGTAGTGTTGTACAACTCAAATGTCCGGAGCATATTGGAGTTCAACTCCATTTTATGGAATCCGAGGGTAGGTACATACCCTCGGATTCCATAAAATGGTAGAAAAGGCGCAGAAAAAGTTCTTAAGATGTTTGTATAATAAGACTTATGGGTACTATCCATTTATGAATCCTACTTTGTTTCTATTGGGTATGCTCAACTTTAATTCGTTAGCAGTTTGTCGTAATAAGGCTTTAGTATTATATATTTTAGATATATTAAGGGGAAAAAGTTACATAACTACTATATTACAACAATTATCTGTTTGTACCAGATAGGTACCTGCGCGCGCGCGGCCATACACTGTTTGCTGAGGTAAGGGCTCGCACACATCTCTTACAAAGTGCACCAATTCCCCGCGCAATCAGTTTTCTGAATAAAATCGTACAGAACTGTAAGGAGTTTGATATATTTGCTTCATCTGAGACTGAGACGAAAAGAGTTGTCCTGAGGTACTTGGAGCCATTATAATTTAAAGAATTGTATTAGTTAGATGATTATGTAATTTACAATTTTTCTATTAAATAAATAAATAAATTTATAAAGTGTCCTAGTATTGTGTGTGACTGTTTTGCATTATATTAAATTGATTTTAATAAATTATTATTTTTTCTTTATTTTTATTACTCACCTTATGGAAGTTTATATGCAATATAAACTATTATCAACATTTTACCAACTCCCACACTTGTCGTCGAATTGCTGACTAAACAATAGACTAATGTTCGCATTAACTATTATTTCTTCTGTGGCATTACTCGTATGTCAGTAGCTCGACTTACCAGGGGGTAAATTACGAACTATGATCGTCTTCGGCAACAAGATTTTAGTAAAATTAAATTTCTTGTCGCCGAAGACGATCATAGCTTGTAATTTACCCCCATATGGAAGTTTTATTCCCTTGAATATAGAGTTTAAATTCCAATACTCACACATAATCAAATATGAATTTGTTTATTCAAGATAACGGAATTATTAAAGCCAACTAAATAAAACTATAGGTCTATCGGAATAGAACTGATATTTTTATATTTTATGCGTCTAGCTGCTAGACGCATAAAATATAAATATATCAGTTTTTGCCCCAACACAAAATATACCTGCTATAATATTCAGTGAATTCAAATTGTATTCAAACTAAATGGAGCTCTAATGTGAATGTGTTTAAAATATTTGGCGAATAAACAATATACATGGGACCTCGCTTAAACTGATTTTATGATAGACGCCACTAAAATGTAAAAATATATTCAAATATACATGTAATATACGAGGAAGCCAAAATGACCATGAAATGAAATGGGGTTTAAAAGGCTTAAAATTTGTATGTATGTTAGACAAAAATGTATATAATAAAAAACACAATATTGCGAAATAATATTAATACCACTGAATTAGTACTCTAAATATACGCCAATATTCATTAACAAAATCAAAATAAATCCACTAGAAATGGTGGACGTCATAATAATGGAGTTGGAAAGGACGCCAAAAATGTATCGGGATGTATATATATATATATATACTACCGAAATATATATATATACTACCGAAATATATATATATAAGATTACATAAACCGACTTGTCTATACAAAATAACGTGTTATATCTATTTAAAAGCAGTAAACGTCGTTCATAACCCCTAACTCTCGAACGTTTCCTCTTATAAATTCTAAATACTATCACGATCCAAGACTGTACACATAAAATACCTATAAACAAGCTTACGACACTAAAAACAAAAATACATTTGTACAAAAACATTATACAATTTTCCATTACTGTATTTACAAACAAACAAACCAAATTTTGTTTAACGACGAAGCAATGGAAGTAGTACAATGTAATATTATAATGCTACGTAGAAAGTCGGTAGCTTCGGGAGCTTATCGATATGTCGATAATATTTACGCGCCTACCGACTGTCGATACATATCGGTACTAGTTTTCGTTAAGTCGTTGTAAAGTGTTAGAGTTGGTAATTTCGATGCTATCTGTGATTTTATTAACGTTTGAGTGTTTACTACGAGGCATTAATACATATCTTGTGTTTAAATTATTTTGATTCTGGAGATTTATCTTCGGAATGGATCTAGATTGGGGCAGCTTTCTGTTGAGATATTTCAACGGAATGTCATCTATTACAGTAATTTATTATCTATGTCTGACTATAAATATAGCATAGGCCTTAAATTGTTTTTAACAAGTAGTAGGATCTATACACGGTGGAACAATTTTAATATCTTCAGGCGTTTATTCATAAGAGATATTTAAAAAAAACTGGGTGTAAAGTCCCCGAAATTACTTAATATATAAAAGGAAATATTTATATATATATCAACTCTTATGTAAAATACATAATGAATGGTTTACAAAGTTAATATTTCAATACTTCGTTAGCTTAATTGAAAAAAAAACTAATGCATGAAATAGAGTTTATTGATTAATTGCTTCTGCTGAATAGCGAAAAATACTCAAAAGAGTCTCGGGGTCGATTACATAAACACTAAAACTGAATCATTAGATGTTTTTTTTTTAATATTCTCCTAGCCGGGAATCGAACCGATTGATTTTGAAAAAAAAAACTCTTTGAAAATAATTCAGCTATGTATTTAAAATAATGACTATCATTTCGAACAATTTATTACTTAGGGCTAAAAAATATTAAACATATTTTCTTAAAAATTTGAAATTTGCCGGTGCAATAATACAGGTGGCTTTTATTTTCAAAAATCGATTCCCGGCTAAGATAATAAATTAAAAAATAATCTAATTATAGTTCTAGTTTTTTAGTTATTATAGTTTAACTTTTAGTTTTTAGCCCCGAGACTCCTTTGAGTATTTTTCGCTATTCCTTGCAGTTAAGAATTTGGCCTTGAAGGCACACTTGAAAAATTCATCCTGTAAAGATATGTTTCTTACTTGGTAAAATATATAAATTGAAGCTATAAAATTTTATTGCCAAATATTTCGCCTCTCTATGGAGCGGCGTCATCAGTGACAGTGACTGAAGGTCTTTGTCATAAATTTTGAAGAAGTAATTTTATGTCTTTTAGCAATGGTAAAGGCAATGCACTATACAGTTTTGTATTTAATTTTTAGAAAAAAAGATATATTATATTAAAACCAAAACAAAGTTTTACAAGGTCTTATAGTGCCTTTGGTAGCTATTCATCATCAAAAGGACATCGATTATTTCATCAGCCTGAAATAGAAATTAAACTGTTAAAGTGGAATGGCAAATTGTGCCTATTATTAGAGCTTAGTTTGTGACCAGAGCAATATTATGTAAATTGTCCTACATATTATATTATTATATGAAGAAACAATATATGTATATATATATGTATATATATATATATATTTATATCATCATGGGTGCCTTACGGCGCCCGAGACCGCCTAGATGGCTCTAGAGTACTCAGCGGAGGGTTACCTCGTCGTATGAGTCTACACCGAACAAGTGGCTAGCTCGTCGCGATGTTATCCAAACATCGCGACAATCAATAAAATAAATATCATGACGGGTGTCTTACGGCGCCCGAGACCGCCTAGACGGCCTCAGTGTATTCAGCGGAGTGTGTATGCAGTGTATTTTGTTTGTTTTTAATCCCAACTCGTCGTAACCGATGTTTTACCTACCACCTATAAACAGTTTCACAAGTTGGTATAGATAAACTGGAACCGATAGCTTAACGTGCTCTCCGAGGCACTATAGTTGTTAAACAAATGTATATCAATTTTTAGATTAAAAACTCATTAGTACACATCGGGGTTTGAACCAGGGATCTAAGTGTTTTTAAGTCTAAGGTCTAACGAATTTAGCCACCACATACGCACGTAATCTAATAGTTTGAGACTAGGTACAAGTTCTAGTCTACACGTATTACTACTATTATACTAGGTACTGCTATTCGATCTGGAGAATATTTGGACTTTCTAGTAAATGTAGCTCAAAACTTAATAATCGTTAAACTGTTCATCTGCTCGGGCAATAAATAAAGGTAGAAGTGTGTTCACTTAACATACCTAGTTGAGATGGGACATAAACATTCCCGTCATAGCACAAGTCACAGGACATTTGTCGTCGTCCCGTCACCATTACCATGGTAAGCGCCTAATGGTAATGTTATGACCAGGACAATGCTATGACGAAAGAATTTCCAATTATTTCCTTTAGATATTTATTTATTTAGGTACGATTTTACCAAAATTACTTGAGGTAAGTAAATTAAAGTTAAAAACATATTATACTTATTAGTCAGTTCTCTGTCTATCGTCAAATGTCTCAAAAACTACTTGTTCGTTTTTACTCTATTATTTCTTTCTTCTGTGGTTTTACTTTAAATTGTTATAGATAGATACTTACATTATATTCAGGAATAATACAAAGTCTGGCCATAAATACTGTTACAATTAAAAACAAAAAAAATATTAGATTTAAATTTGGAATCTGTCATTTTTATACGATTGTTCTTTGTGTTTTCTCATTTTGGCGCCAATACATTGTACAATATTTTGCTATATTAAAATGGTGTAGGGTGATAAAGAGAACCGAATCACTATGATTGCATTACACAAAGTAGGTAATAGCCATATGACTTTTTTTAAACTCTCCATACACTTGGTATTAGTCAAATATTTGTGTACCGCTATTGATAGGTACAATGATACCTCCTCTGTTTGTAACAGAAAAAGATCTGGCCGTCCCCGTACGGAAATGGTAGTCAAAGCAGTAAGGGAAAGAATTCGAAGAAATCCTGTCCGAATGCAAAAGATTTTATCTCGGGAGATGAAGATAGCACCTAGAACCATGTCGCGTATTTTAAAAGATGACTTCGGACTTGCAGCCTAAAAGAGTCACTTTTTGACTGGTCATTTTTTAACTGATAATAAAAAAATAATAGGGTGGTAACATCGAAACAACTACTGAAGCGGTACACAAAGGGAGGTCACAGAAAAAAAATTTTACGTATGAGATTTTTTTTACAATTGAGCAATATTTTAACAAACAAAATGACCGTATTTATGCTCAAAGCTCTAAGGAAGCTTTCTAATTAGTCGATAGAGTGCAACGTGGGCATTATCCGACTTCAGTGATGGTTTGGTGGGGTGTTAGCTATGAAGGAGTGACTGAGCCATATTTTTTGTGAAAAAGGTAGAATAATATCGGCACAAGTGTATTAAGAGGCTTAACTACCTTCTCAAGAATAATATATTCTTGAGAAGGTAGTTAAGCCCTTTAACAACACCATGTCCAATAACCAAGTATGGTCCTTCCAGCGACTCGGCGCATAAAGGTCCACGCAGTCTTGTTTGGAAGCGAACGTTTCGGACTTCATCAGAGCTGAAGACTGGCCGTCGTCGTCTAGTCCCAATATTATCCGCTATTATGATTTATGGACAATTTTAGAGAGCGCTCTAAACGCCATGATAATTTGGAGTCCCTAAAACAATCCATATACGATTGGCAGTAAAGACTTTTCCCATGAAAAGAGTGCGTGCTTCTATTGAACTGGCCTCAACGTTTAAAGGACTGTATTGCAGCCAATGGAGACTACTTCGATAAAGCTTTTTATATTTTTAATTGTTTTATATTTATGTATTAAACTAACATACTGTAAAGGTAATAAATGTTATTTGCAATAGAATAAAAAAAGAATCTTTGTTACAATATTTATGGCAAGACTAGGTAAGTAGACTTATATTATATTCTTGAACTGCTAAATGAATTTATGATATACCTATATATTTTATATTTTTTATACAAATATAAAATATATAACATCACGCTACGACTAATAGGAGCGGAACATCAATAAAAAATGTACAATTTGTTGTAAACTAGCTGGAGGGCCCCTTGGGCTATGGCAAAGCTTTTAAGAATGCTAAATACTCTTAAAGGTACACATCTAATAACACATAAATCTATAACTTGGCTAAACATGTATAATAATTATAAAACATCGAAATCGTATGGGTGGTTCTCAGTTTTAAACACGGCACACAAGCGAACAGACAGACTGAGAGACGTTGCATGTTATATGTATTAGAGATCGCTTGTGTAAGCAGAGAGATAGGGTATCCGAGCTTCAGTTTTGGCGTACCTAAATGGCGTATAAAAAAAAACGATATTATTTACACCATATTTGGTTATAAACATCGTTGTATGTAGTTTTTGTCGTAATTTTCGTACAAAGTTGTTAATGCACGACATAATTGGTGTGAACAGGTGGTAAGTTCAGTAAGTAATTTAAGATAAGATAATCTTCTACTACGAGTGTCTTTGAAAAAAACATAACGAGTGCTCTAACTGCCCCTAACGACTTGACTGTTATGGCATGCAATAGCCAGTTCAGACGAGTGAGTTTTTTCTTCCTCGTCTTCAAAACCCAACCGATTCTGTAATTGGCGCTGGCGATACTCGGGACATATCAATTAAAATACCGAAAGCCTATCCACCCCACTATGCTTGGCATTCCGGAATTACATGCACTTGGACGCGGATGTACGAAACAATAATAAGATATGAATGGAGGACATTTTTTTAAGTTTTGTAAGCCGTCAATAGTTACTGTGTTTTCTTCCCTATTCTTGGAATGTATCGGTGTTCTTACTGCCATATATAGAACCACATGTCAAGTGTGCTCTATAAAAACAACTTTAAACAAAACGGAACAATAAATGTCTAATTGCTAGTTTCGGTAGACAATAAAAAAACCTAATAAATTTTACAGCCCATTTATTCAGAATTTAAAAAAAAATGGCGACCTCTTGAAACCGCATGGTGCAAACGGTTTCCGTTTTCACTTGCCATTTAAAAGATTTATGGGGTCGTGGTCAAGTAGTTATCACTTCCGGATCCTTTACGACATTTTAAAGTAATTCTTGCAAAAAGGCAATAAATATTAAAGTTTTGTTTGTTTTTTTTTTTTGGTTTAATCTGAAATCTTATGCCGCATTGAGTTATCTTAACATTCTTGTTAACCTCTCATGTATGAATTATTTCATAACATGAGACTTTATGATTTAAATTTTCATCTATCCTACTGCTTAAAAGAAAAAGGTACACATGAGTAATATTTATTTTACCCTCCCTCTGCCAGACAAATTGTTTAATGAAAACTGTATTGAAGTAGTTTATAACTATCTTATTCGACTAACAGTGCTCCGCCATTTTTCCCCGCCGTTTGATCTTAAATAAATAAAGCTCGCTGAAAATGTAGCTTTCTAGAGGTGAAAGAATTTATAAAATAATTGCAGTAGTTTTTGATTTTATCCGTAACAAACCAAAATAATTAAATCTTTTCTCTTTATAATATTAGTAAGTATAGCTATGGTCTTTTAATTTTAATATTATAAAAGCAGGAGGCTCGAAATCTTTTGTATTGTAGTCATTATTGGTGACCATATTTTTTTTTTCTACACTATGTTGTCCCTATGAAATATCATATGTATTATATTTTTGTTGAACACCACATCCAGTCCCGCTTACGTTTGCGACTCCGAACATAACACGATCCAATGGGCAGTCCGTACCGTTTAAGGTCGGTTTTGCATTTATAAATATTTCTGCCATAAAGGCAGTAGAAACGCGCGTAATGGCGTGTACGTCGGCTGTTTGTATGATAATAACGCGCGATGGACGTGCGTTGCATGGCACGATCAAATCTTGTGTGTATTATAGGTAACTGCTTCTTAACTTTTGGAAGATGTTAGGAGTAAAATATTTGTGATGTCTCAATCCATATTATGTTTACCGCTACACGGTTCCAGTAGTTACCTTCGCTTTCGATGTTGTAATCGAAGATTCCCACTCAACCCAAAATTATATTCGCGCGATTTTATGTACAGTTTGTAATGGTCTGGGTAATTATAAAATATAATATGTAAAGGTTAGGTGGTAGAAAATGCCTTAGCCATTAAACTTGCCTATGTACAATTGATTTTGTGCAATAAAGAATTTTAAATCAATAATTAAAATGTAGTATCGTATTTTCTGGTACACATAGTACATATGTTTCGGTTTTAATAGTCTGTGGGTTCACCAGTTTTCAGTTGCCTACATCATCATTATCTGATCGAGATCCTTTTCGGACTTGACAATAAAGTAGCAAAATTTTTTAAGTTGGTCCATTTCATAACCGCATTAACTATAAAACTAAATTTAGTTACTTACTTAAAAAAAACTTAATTTAATAAAATGTCACGAAAATTACCCTCACAAAAGTTAAAAATCCAAATTGTATACGAACGAACAAGTGCGTTTAAAAAATTCGTATCAAATTGCAGAAATCGTTATCTTCACTTTATTAAGGCATTCGAGCACGAGCACGTACAAAATTACTTCTACAACCTGTTATGTTTATTCAACAAACTTGAGTTCTGTTGTTATGGTTATAAAGTTCTTTATATCTAATTCAAATTTATAAAAGGTATAACCACATTGAAGTTTGGACATCCAGAGAATTTCTTATTGGTTCTTATGACGTTTTATTGATGCATTTCTCTGAATGTGTTTTGCTGTAATAACAATATAGCTTTTATGGCTGATAATAGTTATTTTATTACCTTAATTTATGTTACAATTAACTACTTATTATTTAATGACATTGCATTTTATAAATACATCATTATCATAAATATTCTCGAGAACATAGCCAGTTTTATTGCTTTTACAAAATCATTTTTATGTTTTTTAGCTGTGATGTTTCTTACAATTGAGTGTTATAATAATATTGCAAAATGAAATAAGTACCTATGAAAATGTAATTCAAATAGTGCATCTAAATGTTTTATTTTACATATTTTTTGCAACTATTCTATTCACTATCTCTTGTGTTCTATAACCTTCTTTCTATTAAGTGATCATAGGAACTATATACATATCTTGGTGTTCATCTTTCTCTTGTGTTCTATAACTTTATTTCTATTAAGTGATCATAGGAACTATATACATATCTTGATGTTCATCTTTCTCTTGTGTTCTATAACTTTCTTTCTATTAAGTGATCATAGGAACTATATACATATCTTGATGTTCATCTTTCTCTTGTGTTCTATAACTTTCTTTCTATTAAGTTATCATAGGAACTATAATCATATCTTGATGTTCATCTTTCTCTTGTGTTCTATAACTTTCTTTCTATTGAGTGATCATAGGAACTATATATATATCTTGATGTTCATCTTTCTCTTGTGTTCTATAACTTTCTTTCTATTAAGTGAACATAGGAACTATATACATATTTTGAAAAACGGCGACCACCAGGGTTTCAGCGCCCGAGGCCGCTAAGGTATGGGTTTATTCCTATCTCAACATAGGTTAGTCTAAATACCTAGTGGAAATCTTGTCACAGTGTGCTACATAAATAATTTCACAAGTTATGGTATTCTTAAGGAAACAACTGTTGATTATCGGCCCGGCTCGTCATCATTTTATTCAAAGAATATCATTTACATTTGAAAGAGGCAACGTTGTAAGTTCTGGGCTAGGTACGTTTAGTCTTAGTAATAGCTGGGACATAGAGGACCATTAATTATTAATTGTATTTTAGTTAAGATGTTTTTGTTGTGTAGTAAATAAATATTTCAAGTTGGTATAGTAAATCTTTGATCAACAGTTCGTGCTCTCTAAGGCGCTATAGTGGTGTTGTGAAACAAATATATATATTTTAACATTTAAAACTCATTGATATACCAGGGTTTGACCTTGTGACCTGAAACTAAAACTGTACTGTTTTAATTATTGTTTTGCATTTCATATACATTTTTAAATCTAAGGTCATACCAACACGATCGCTGTTACTCTGTACCTATTTCAATATTCTATTTAAAATTTAAAAACATAATTCTAATATTAAAACAATTTGGCAAGTCCTTCAATGTAGCTACAGGTTTTTATTAAATAGGTTTGTACGTACACTTTCTATTTGGAAAAAAAAATCTATCGAATAACTATTATAAAAGTTTCATCATTTATAAATTATTCCTTTTCAACTGGTCCATTACCACACTATTCACAACACACCACTGCTTTAAATCACCTTTTATCAACACAACTAAAATTTGTTGCAACTTTTATTGTTGTGTCTGGTCGTGCGCGTAAATCAAGTTAATGTATCTTTTACTGTGAATTCTTGTTTATTAACTACTACTGCAGCAGTTGTCTCAGCATTAACACTAGATTAAAAACCCGACTGTAGTATCTAGGCTTGTTTCATAGCTGAATATTATTATATAGAGTTTCTATATGACTGGAAATGGAAACTAAAAGTCATTGGTTAGAATATGTCTAATAATATGTACGACAATTTACACACATTGCTCTGGTCACAAACTAAGCTCTAGGCTTGTGCTCTGTGTACCAAAAATAACGATATAATACATATATTTTATGAACACCCGGACCATGATAAACTGTACAGAAAATGTATTAATATATTTTTAGCCATGGGTAGGAATTGAACCCACTACGGGTTCAATTCCCACCCATGGCTAACATACAACGCTAAAGGTTCAATCACTAGTCTACGGAGGCAGTGAAATGAATGAATTATTAAGTTATGCAGTATGCATAAGTTTAGCGTTGTGATCATCTCATTAGTTTATGAGAACTTAGGACTTAGAATTTACCTGTAGTAGACATAGAGACATTATCTAAATAAATTGCAGATTAAGACTGTGTTTAAGTCTTACATGAAGCATAGCAATTTTAAGCCCAAAAGGAAGATTCATGGACCTTTATATGTGTTAGCTTATTCCTCAGGCTGCTATTAAGATTAGGGGTCTATATAAAAATAAATAATATAATTTAAAAAAAAAGGTTCTGGCAAATAATTCCCTGCGACAACAGAACTGCATGCAATCAGGTTTTATGGTAAGCAGCCCTACAAAGTCCATGAATAGGGTCGATTAATAAATTGTCGTCTAACAGTATTGATCGCTCCTACGATGCTGGCTAAACGATGCGGTTACGATATGGGCGGCAATCAAGAATTTGCATTAAGAGTTAATTTTAATATCCTCGCTGTTTAATCGTCAAATCAACCGCACGATTCGTAGCCACACCCTGAAAGGGACTATCACCTTGGCAAGAAATCGATGCAATAGTCTCTTAAAACCACATATATAGACTGTTCTAATGCAGTCAGTTAATATAGCAGCTTAGAAATTTACATTTGAAATGGCACATAGCTATTGTTTTAATTAAAGTGTATATCGATCTAATTTTATGTATACCCTGTTATTCATAAAAACTATACTACAACATAACTTAATTTAGCGGTTTAGTTAAAATTGTGTTTTATCTCTTTTCTGTTAAAGATGATTTTCATTGGTAAGATATAGACGAAACGCCATTTTAACTAAACCCCTCAATTAAGTTTTGAACATTTAAAGATCACAATGAGGATTAAATTCCCGATGCGCTGATGTGTACCTAAGTATGTAACAAACGCAATCCAAGATGGCGACCTATTGTGTACCCACGCCCCGGTCATACATCATACACCTTATAAACGCCAAATAACGTTAACGAACAGCCGTAAATCTCCCAGTTATAAATTCAATTTTATTCGACAATTAAACGTCGGTGCTTTCGCGTCGGTTGTAAATACGCATAAATACGTATTATCGTAAAACAGTCAGGGCGGTAGTAAATCCCGCGTAATGGCTGCTCTGTCTCGGAATAGAACTAAGTTTGGACGTGTCTGAGACAGCGAGATTTGTTGCGAGCATTCAGAGGTGCTGTGCGCTGCTTTGATGCGACATATGAGGTGACAGGACATTCGTACCCAAACTGGTAATCACTGCACAGACATTAACAAATAAAGTTTGAGGTAAGATGGTGATTCGTTCGAGATTAAAAAGCTCTAATGCACCTTTACACAACCGAAGCTTACCGCTTTGTTTTTCTGAACTATTGACGGAGGCATCCGTGGACTATCTAGCGCTTTAAGCGATGTATCCAGAGACTGCCATAATGACAAAAAAGTGCCTTTTTCTGTCATGGTCGGGGTGTTTATAAAATATAATATGTATTAGAATCGTTGTTTCTGGTAAACATAGTACAAGCCTAGAGCTTAGTTTGTGACCAGGAAATAATGTCTGAAATATCCTTTATAAAATATTATTATAATTACTGTTAGAACTCCTTATGTCTGTTTCCTTCTTGGCACTCCACATTGCAAACAATTTTGCCTCATACCAATCTCTAAATGATTTAACAAAAAATAAATTCACAAGAAAAATATCTATAATAATAACATTACTAAACTGCAGTGTTGTACTTACGACAGCACATCGATATCGATAACATTTGCATACATTTGTCGTCGCGTCCGATTAAACCTAATTTATCGACGGAAGCAATCGACGCGATACGTGTCTCGTTATTGTTTCCTTCGCAAATGATTGTTCCCAAACACACTTTCGAGGAATGTTATGTCGCGGAATAACCGGTGTTGCCAGCGCTAAATGACTTTAGTTGTGCCTTTTATTGCTACTTTTTATTGTCACCTTTGATATGAGAGCGTTAAATTATAGTACTGCATAGTAAATGGTTGTAGATTAAACGTAAAGTAATTGCGTTTTATGTTTATTACTTAAGACTTATTATTGTTAATTACCTAGTAGGTATTAAACGTAAGTAGGCACATCTTGTTATTTATTTACTTTATATAATAGAACGCGACAAGTTTGCCATTTGTTTAGCGTAGAATCAGAATCGACTGCGACGAGGTACGAGTTAACCCCTTCACTGGGAACCATGAAACTGTTTAAGTCGTAATGGTACTTATATAGTATATACGTTATTGCTGACTTGGTTAAACCGAAGACTTTCTTATCTATACAAACACCATGACGAGCTTGCCACTTGTTCAGTGTAGAATCAGAATACCATCGACTAGGACGAGCTGGGAATATAACTTCCCTGGTACTCTGAGGCCATACAGGATCATCATGTCAACAAATGTAACTGGAGCTTATACCTTCACGAAATCTATTGTTCGATCGCCGAAGCCGTAATGATAAACAAATGTCCTGGAACAATGCGATCGGTTCAGACAAACACGTCGGTCCGGAGTGATCGACAGTAACGTATCGACGTCGATGGGGAGGGTAATGGGCTTATCGATAAGTCGACGGGCTCAGGTGCCTCATCACAACAACACAAATTGTCACATTTATTGTGAGGATAACTTGACAAACTCGTCAGTATTTGATCATAAATTTGGTTTCAAATAATGAATAGGCTAAAAAATATATTACAGAAATTGATTAGTATACTTATAATATAACATTCATTATTATTTCACATTTACATTCATGAATTAACATCATACAGACGCAAAAACCGTCAAGTGAGCTAGTAATTTTTCGGTTGTAGTCTGTGGGTTCACCGGTTTTCAGGAAACTATTGTATCGATTTTTTGTCGAGGCAGCAGTCTCCTTTCAGGCTGTGGTTACGAAACGGGCAGTTATTTTTACTACAAAGAAGTAGGCTCATAATGCAATTTATTCTTGTTGTCGCCCATTTATTCTAAAAAAAAAATCTTTAATGCAAGTGAATAAATTTCAACTATAAATTAATATTAAGCTCATTTCATCATAAAGGAAGAAAGAGAAACATTTAAAAGACAATTAGAAATGCAAGTATTTATTTCCGTCTTCAAATTTCTGCAAACTCGTACCATAGCTTGACACTTTCTAGTCTAGTTTCACCGAAGTGCAAACTCACTCTCAAAGCCCACAAGAGAGATTCGAGTTCCCGAAGTGTCTCTCCACCGGTCAGAGATCGAGTCGGGAGGCAGAGGGAGATCGGACGAGTCCCCGCGGCTGTGAGGACGATTGAATGCAAACATGCCGTAACAAGCGTCTTAGATACATGCCACTAGGCTTACTTAATGTGGAATACATTTCTTTTCAAAAAAAATATTATTTATGTCAAAAAGTCAAAGTCAAAATATTTATTTAATGTAAACCTTTACAGATATTTATGCATAGTCAAAAAAAAAACTATATTTAGTATAAGGTCTAACCCCCGTATTCTAAGACGTTTCCTTAACTCCACTCTTCACTCAAGGAGCGTCTGTCTCAACTTGCTTTTTATAGTTGACATTTGGTGGAAAGAGACAGACGTTCCTTGAGTGTAAAGTGGAGTTAAGGTTACGTCTTAGAATACGGGGGTTAGTGTGCGCTTGGTTAGGTTACTCCTCCAACACATACATAAAAATAAATAGAAACCAAACCGAACACACACCACATTACCTACTAGTGTAAGACTAGTCTTATATATTAGTCTTAACCACCTAGGTGGTTATAGCTTTTATAAAATATAATACGATTATGTATTAGTATCGTTGTTTCTAGTACACATAAAACAAGTATAGCTTAGTTTGAGACTAGGGCAATATGTGTCAAAAAATACTTTTTTTATATAGGTGTCATTAAAAACATGCATTTATAAATTAATAAAATTAAGGATTTTTGGAAACGGCACAGGGCCTCTTAAGGGTCGATTATTCAAACATGATCAATGATTTGAAATAATTGCTGATTTATTTTTTTATAATTTAAATCATAGGTGCCTTACGGCGCACGAGACCGCCTAGACGGTACCCAGCGGAAGTGTTATAATCCCACCTCGTCATAGCCGTCGAAAATACGCCAAACAAGTGGCTAGCTCGTCGGGAATGATACACAGATAAGGTGAAAGATATTTTTATATGTCTATGATCTTTTAAAACAGGCTGAATAATTACTTATTTTTTATATCGTGTAAATCTGAACTATCCAATATAGCAACGACTATTATGCGCTTTCTATGTTATTATTTCCTTTTTTATTTTTTTAATTGTTTTGCACTCTATTAAAATTTCAAAGGTCTTTGAATTGAAAATGCCTAAGGCAATAAATAATTTATAATAAACTAATAATGTAAACTTTCAGTAATAACAATTTGATTTTTCAAGTTTGCTTATTTTAATTGGATACTAAGGAAATTTGGTTAAGTGCAGGTTAATAAAGGGATTAAAATAAACAAAACGGTCTCCATGTATTCGAGCAGTTTGTCTCAGCGGACACGTGAACAGATCTCGTTAGGATACCGACCGTGTGCGGTAACGTAACGACATTGTCGTTGCGATGCACGACTCTGTGACCGGCCGGCCTTTGTCGGGATTCGTGTCTTATTTAGAATAGTGATTCAATATCGAATTGCTTCGGGCCGCAATTCCTGGCACATTTGTTTGTTTTTAGTCGAGAACGTATATTTGATACGATAACCCTGTTACTGGGAAATATTGTTATTCAATTAATAAAATTATAATCGTGCCAATGCAAATTAGATATCAAAATCAATTGAATTACAAGGAATATAAATTCAACAAATTATAACTAAGTCTTAAAACACCTAAATAATAATATATATACAGATTGAATTCAAGGCCAAATCTTAGACTACATGAAATAGCAAAAAATGCTTAAAGGAGTCTCGGACACAGAAGAAATATTAGTGTCTCGGGGCCGATTTTGATAAAAACTAAAACTGCATAGATTTTTTTTAATTTATACTCCTAGCCGGGAATCGAGCCAGTTGATTTTCAACAAAAAAAACACCTGTATGAGCACCAGCTGATAATGTCTCTATAAGGATCAAATGATGGAAAGTGCTAGCAAATAGCAAACTAAAGGAAAGTGCTAGTTATTAACAAAATAATATGTTAAATTGTTCAAAATGAGAGCCATTATTTTCAATGCAAAGTGAAATCGCTTTTTCTCACAAAAAAAAATATGTTATTGTTTCATACATACATATCATCACAGGTGCCTTACGGCGCCTGAGACCGCCTAGACGGCCTCAGGGTACTCAGCAGAAGGGTTTTTAATCCCACCTCGTCGTATCAATCCATAACATTTCAAATTATTAATTTCCCCTTATTTCTATTTATGATGAATATAAAAAAACCATCACGTGTGCCTATTTGGCTCCCGAGAACCGTTTAAACGGCCTCAGTGTCCCAGCGGAGGGATTAACCCATCCTCATTTCGCCGATGGTATTCGAAATAATAAAATTTGAAAAAAATAGAATACCCGTATTTTTTTTCATTTATTCAAAGTTTTATAATTAAAACAAAAGAGCGTATGTCCATTTAGAGGCTGTTTATATCTTGAGGCCAAGTTTGATAGTATATTACCGTAAATCTGAAAGAATAATGTGCCGTTAAACTTTGTATTGTATAGTCGCAGTTTTATATTTTTTTGGTATCACTTTTGTTTAGGGTTTATATAGCGGGCGCGCTGTTTAACAATGATTATATATGATAAATTAATTTATTTGCCAGAATATGGGTACAGGTTCAACAAGTTCTTTCTTTTTATCATTAGAGCACGGCATGTCACCTTGATAAACAACATTGATCGCTCCCACTATTCTGGCTAAATGATAAAATTGTAAAATTGCGAGTATATTTTAATAATACCTGCTGCTTTATTGCCAATTCAACCACCCGTTTCCTAACCGCACCCTGAAAGGAGATTACTACCTCAACAAGAAATCGATGCAGTAGTCTCATAAGAACCGGTGAACCCACAAACTGACTCTTCCTATAAGGTACTTCTTTTTTATATTATACAGAATTATTATTAAACCTACAAAACCCTAAGTATGCGCACAGAATTCGTACAAGACCGCTTTATTATATTTTAATAAATGACTAAACTATGCAATAAATTATTATATTGTAGCTTGGCTATTAATAATAATGATGATGACTCAAAAACTATGAATAAACGAGTTATTATTAAAAGGACAAAATAAGGTGTATTCTTTATTAATATTAATTAATTTTTGATACGAACATCTGTTAAAGACTCCACTGAATTAATGTGTTCAAACAAAGAGAATAACTTAAATTATTTGTCATTTATTAATGAATTCGCGGTTACTATTATGTTTATTAAACAATAGGTTTTAATTAAGTAAATACTTAGCAATTACTAGCTTATGTTGACCCGGCTTCCATCATATTTTGTTTTTTTAATAAAACATACACTTACAAATTACAAAGCATTTATTTACGAAAATATGATAAAACAACACTCTATGTTTGACAACTCCTTTCCCCATTAGATTTTTTTTTTAAAACTTAAACACGTGGCCATTAGACTTTGAAAACTCTACAAGCCAATTTTTAACTTTTGTAACCCGTTCCACAGATTATATAGAACAGTGTGAAAACACAACCTTTTTTGGCAGAGGCTGGGCCATGATGAGTAAGTCAGTCAAAATAAATTATTTTAAACATATAAATAGAAAATTATTATTTAATATTGACAATAAATGAATAATTAATATGCTATTTATTCAGCCATCTGTTCATTTTACATTGATTCTATGATATTAGATATTTATATATTATTTGGGACATGTTAAACATATTTAAATTATTATTTATTACTCATAAAACATATTTAATAAAATTTATAATTTATAGGTTATGTTTGAAAACGTGGTCGTACATTTAAACTTAAATTACGATTGACCGACTAAATGTAATAAATAAAATAAAAGTTTACAACATTTATCTCTTAAAATACATTGTAACAAATACTAAAAGTTGAGTCCAACAGACGGTGCACATAATTCTTTCGTCGACCAATCAGAGGCGTCGATAATTTTGTCGACAAACTCGTAAACAAGTCGACGCGCCGCCCTCTTAGTGTGTCGACATCGTCGGCGTTAATGTCACATCACTATTTGTAAAGGATTGAGCTTTTGTTACTTTGCCCTGGTAGCTATTATGAGTAATCAAAACAGTATAGATGTGTTAAAAAGAGTATTTCATAAATGTAATGAAGTCTATTATCAATTTATACTGATTTTTATTTTTTTTTAATTATAATTTGATTTATAGGGCAATTTGTTTAATTGTCAGTTAAATTTATTCGACAGTTAATTTGTATAAAGAACATTAATAAATATATTTTATTTATTAGTAGCTAATGAATTAAGAATTATCGATATGGTGGAGTTTCAGTCGTAAACGCTTAACAGTGTCTTCTATACAGAGTAATTTGTTATTAGTTATTTATGGTGTATTGTAATTGAGAAGCCAGTATACCGCGACATGTGGGAACTGTGCGCAAAATAATTTATGTATGTTTTCTGATTAAATTTTTATTTGTTTTTTTTATAGCACTTCATAGATATTGATGTTCCTCGTGCTATTTTTCCTTCTACTCTTCTTTTATATTTCAAAAAGATCAGGTGGGCGATTCTCGCGCTTTCGAAATACATCTCGATTCGAGATTTTTAAATAAAAAATGACTAAATATGTCATTTTTCGTTCAATATTTATATATTTATTATTTATTAATTAATATTTATTATTTATTTTGTTTAATGTTCGATATTTTTGAACGAAAAATGGCATATTTAGTCATTTTTTGTTTAAAAATCTCGAATCGAGATGAATCTCGAAAGCGCGAGAATCGCCCACCAGACTGGTTACAATATGTGACTATTAAATGTCGCTACATTAGTACATATAGAAACAGGACAGCTTATAATTTTTCGAATTGTGCATCATTAGTTTGTTTTCTGCAGTTTCGTAGTGTAAATTCTTAGCAATATATTAAATTGGTTGCAACATTTAGGAGAACATTATATGGCCTCTTTGTCTGTAAAGTGCTGCTAGATCTTATCTCAGAGTATAGTACGCGACAGACTAATACATAGATATACTATATTATTTGTGCGTCAATTAATTGCACTTATTAATATAAATTGTAGTAACTATAAATTATTACAAACGTAATTAAATGTCAAAT
Organism: Monopis laevigella; assembly: GCA_947458855.1. Classification (NCBI taxonomy): domain Eukaryota; kingdom Metazoa; phylum Arthropoda; class Insecta; order Lepidoptera; family Tineidae; genus Monopis; species Monopis laevigella. Next base: position 22,137,020 of record OX381590.1, on the reverse strand, counting down.
TTTACGATCAATAACAGATATGAGCTATGTGGGCGTTTCTCAAAAATTCCTTCCGCGTCCGTAGTTTATTCCTAAGACTTCAGAGCGACAGTATTACTTTAAACCTACTTAAAAACCCAATTATGTAACGTACAATATTTTTTTTAATTCTTTTTTTAGATTTGTTTTTTTTACAAAATAAAGTATAGGTGACGGAAACTCTCAAAGTACGTCGGTAAAATTACTACCGCCTGCGGCTGACATATTGTTATTGCCTCTTTTATTTTCTTTTCTCGTTCATACTTTATCGGCAGCGTTTGTTTACAAAGCACCCTGCCCCCTGCGCCCCTGCTCCCTGCGCCCTGCGCCCCCAGCCCCTGCGCCCCTGTCCCTGGTTTATCTGCGCGACCGCGTTCACACCCTGCCGAGCACTTTATAAATGGTGTAAATTTTTCAAAGTTTGCGATTTTTAAGAATGATAATAATAGTATGGAGAAAAGTTTAAAAAAAACTTTTTCATAGTTTTTCAGTCGATAAATTAGTTTGCGTTAGCTTAAACGATCTTTTAATCTAGTCATAACTAAGCTCTAGGCTTGTACTATGTGTACCAGAAACAAGATTACTAATACAATTATATTTTATAAACACCCAGACCATGAAAAACTGTACAGAAAAACATCCTAACATTGTTTTTCCATGGGAGAAAATCGAACCCACCACCTCTGGATACAACGCAAAGTCTTAAACCAAAGAGGCTGTCATTGAGTAGGTAAAATAGGGTTTTAAGGTACCCATAGTGGAGCCAAGGGCATCGCCCATTCACCGGATGAATGACCTTAGGGAAAATAATAATAAAACCTGAAAAAAATAAGTTTTGGTTCAATAAAACAAGAAGTATATTTTTTGTTAAAACTGTGTCGAACTTTATATACCTACACATTTTAAATATATTATTTTATATCCCGGCTTGTCAATTATTCTCACTTGATCATATATAATCATATACAAGCAGCCTGATATCAAAAATTGACACAAAAAGTTTACAGCGCTCCGTAAAAATGAGTAAACATACAAATAAATAATCCTTTGAAAGTGTAGGAGCAAGTACCTACTAGCAAAAGGAAACAGCTTGGTATTGCAGACCTACCTCAGGCGCCCTCGGCTTTGTATGAAAACAAATCTGGTTATAATGTGCGGTTATAACATCTCAAAGTTCGTGCTTCGTTTTATATTTATTTATAGCGAGAGAAAATCCTAAATTACTTATATGTATAATTCCCGGCAAATTATAATAGTAATAACATGTAGGATAATTTACACATATTGCTCTGGTCACAAATTAAGCTCTAGGCTTGTACTATGTGTACCGGAAACAACGATTTAATATATATTATATTTTATAAACACCCAAACCATGACAAAAAAACGTACAGAAAAACGTACTAATGTTTTTTTGCCATGGGTGGGAATTGAACCCACGACCTCCGGATACAACGCCAAAGGCGCAACCACTAGTCTACGGAGGCTGTTAAATAACTTGAACATGGCACCATTTTTATTACATATTCATTTTATTTTGTTGCAAATGTCATTGCCCCCGTTGCGCCAAACTATATTAAAATTGTTTGAATACAGTCTCAAGTATAAATAAGATTTTTTTTTTCAGATAATAAAAATAGTTTACATTTTCCTATATAATCTGGCGTGTTAAACATTTGGATTTTGTTTTCAAAATATGTATTTTTATACTCATTATGCTAATATATTTTCATACTGACTTACCTTTAATTTACTATTATTTTCATGACATAATTTATATTCATACAAATTGGCTTAGCCGTTTTGGAGTTAATAAGTAACAAACATCTAAACTTTCACATGTATAATATTAGTATAAATTATTATTAATCGTTTTAATTTAATTAAAACCAATTATTTTAATATATTTTTCAAACGCAGTTGCGCGAGTTAATTCATCAACGTCAGCGTGCATTATGGATTGTCTGTCAAAATTAAAGTCTGTTAAAGTTTACAGAAAAAGTGAGACACTGTCAGGCGCGGTGACAGCTCTAATTGACAGTATTATACTGACTGACATCTAGTCACAGTAATTAAAATTAAAATATTTATATAAAATATTTTCAGTTTTAAAACCTAATGTGCCGTAAATAAATTATTTTTAATTATTAATTTTATTATTCAAGATATTTAAAATTAGTTTATAAATATCTTATTTTAAAAACCAATAACCATAAAAACAACGTATTTTATATAATTTTCATCTCAAAAACAAGACCGTCACATACTTTGCGAATTGAAATCTCGTCGTAAAATATAACAACTGTAAAAGCGAATATACTAAAGCTCTATACATAAGAGGCGAGTGGCCATAACATTTTATGTCGGCCATTACAGGGGCTAAGTGGAGCGTAAATTCTTATAACCCGACCAAGTATTCAAAATATGAAAGAGGCCGCTCGTTTGGTGACTTCTAACTCGACTACTGTGAAAGGTGAGGTGATAGTGAGTTATAAGTGAGTAGCTACCAAAGTGGGCACCCGGGTGATATGTTTTTATACGGCGTGTTCACATTTATTAAGTAGCATTACTTTGTTTAAATATTAACTGATATAAAAATGAATCGCCATTCGTTAGTCTCGCTAAAGCTTGGCCGATTTGATTAATTATTTATTTCTTTTGTTCGCTTTACGATGGTTTAAAAAGAAAAATTATTGAGAAAATCCTAAAATTTGAGAAATAATATAATTAATAATAATAAAGTAATTTCGTATGTGAAGTGCGATTGTCGATTTTGATCTGCCAACTGTGACCACTATTTTTGTTTTTTATTTTCTTCCACCCGTATGACAAGGCACAGATCTTTCGACCATACAACCATAATTTTAGTGGCTATTATCTGTCTCTATATATTCATATATCATCTAGGTTGGTAATAAAAAGTTCATCGGGTCGGCTAGTACTTAATAAATAAATACTTGTGGGCGTCGAACTTTAGCTTGTAATTTTAATACATTGTTATGTATCAATTATAAGTTATTTACACATGAAAGTATATAATTTCCTTTATTTTTATTTTTTATTAACAATGATATAAGTTAATCTTTAAAATAAATACCTAGATATATTTATAACCTATTAGTTACTTTTTTAACCAAAGTTTTGTTTATGAAGAACAGGTGAATTTCCATTTCATATTGTATTCATTAAATATGCCTCATTATTATAAGTAGGTATATTGTTTGGCCGAATTGGATATTATTGTCTGTCTGATTATATTCTGAATTAATTCTCAAAAAGTATCAGTCAAAATCACCACCATTTATTTACGAAACCGATTTCCCAATCAACGATACGAAAACAACAAATTAAACTAAACTACAGACGGACAGACAATATCTTACACAATAAAGAAACAATACTAAATCTATGATCAATAAATCAATTCACGTCGACCATTGTGGCAACTGTTTACATCACGATTGAGTAATAAATATCAATAATTTTAATGTTCTCAGTTCCGTGGCGAGCGAGCGATAACTGTCAAACTGAGCGCCGCCATCTTTAATTTATGACAAAGTATTATATTGTCAATGCGAGGTGTTCTAAATAAAGTCGTTAATTGTCTAATAGTGGACGCGACCTAGTTATTTTGACGGCTTTGATAACCTTGTCGTTGTGAGTCGGAAGCTATTACGCACCACTTTAAAATATTTTAAAATGAAGAATTAAATGTCAATGTCGATTAATATAGGTATGTGAATAATAAATAATAATATTAGCAAATGCAACCTACCTTCATACAATTTTACTTGGTAACACTAGGTTATAATACTAATAATAATATCTAGGACAATTTACACATATTGCTCTGCTCACAAACTAAGCTCTAGGCTTATGCTATGTGTACCAGAAAAAAAATTTATAATACATATTATATTTTATAAACTAACACAGACCATGTCAAACTGTATAGAAAAACGTACTATTTTTTTTTTGCAATGGGCGGGAATCGAATCCACGACCTCCGGATATTACGCCAAAGGCGCAACCACTAGTCTACGGAGTCTATTTTATTATTGATTTCATAATAATATATCCATGGCATTGCCATTAAAAGTCTGAGAAATCGGTATACATATAGAAGAGTTATGACTAAGGACACAGCCAAAGGGTATGTAGAGATATAGACTGATAGTGACTAATAAATATATATTAATTATAAAACGTTGTATATGTTTTAACTTTGTCGTACTTTATTCTTTTTAATAGTTCAGGATATTGCTAGGTACGAGTACGTAGTCGTACCCACTGTTAAACTGACCATTCTATGGCAAACAAATATTCCAAAGAAGCACATCATCATGCCCTACGATTAATATTATGATCACACAAATTAAATTACTAAATCCGTTTTAAAATTATTTTTTTTCTATGAAGAACGGAATATGTCTTGTCTGGTGGTAAGCAGACCTAAAAAGCTAATGAATGGGATCGATCAATAAAGTGTACGTAAGTATCGAAGCAAGAGGAATTCCAGAAAAGCCTTAATAGTATAATAATAAAGATATCCATTTCTCTCAATTTTAAAATGTCGTATAACTGTGAATTCCATACAAACCCCCGATCTCTCCCTCTACACATAAAAGCCCGATATTATTCACAATGTGACAATTTACACGATCCAATAAGCAAAAACAACCACATCGAGATACTGAATTTTTATTTTTCTGTGAAAAAATATATGCGGGAAATTTATCACAAGGGGAAGTAAGTGTAGGGAGGGAATGGGCCTAGAGTGGGCCGAAATGTGTAATAATTTTGTCATAAATGGACCCCCGGTCCTACTCTATTAATAGGGAGTAAAATATATTATAATGCCGAAAAATAACGGTTACTCAGTCGGGAAATGTTAGGGTTGCGCGGTTCCCTTTTATGATTATATTTAGAGGTATTTAGAGACGTCTTGCTAATCCTGGTTTAACTTAATCTATCGAAAACTTCTTAGCGACGACACAATGATCTAAAATAGATTATTGTACAAATATCTAGTAGGGTAGTGCCATATTATGGTCCGGGTTTCACTATTTCAATATACATATTGTGATATAACAACTGTTTATAGATGGGCTATTAAGTATATTCAACTAAACACTGCGACGAGCGAGGCTAGTTCGTGGCGATGTTTCAGTGTTCATTGTTAGGTGTAGACTCATACTCGGCTAGATAGCTGGGATTAAAACCGAATACCACAACGAGGCTATTTCATCATAAACACCGCAACAAGCTCGCCACTTATTAGGTGTTGCCTCCGAATACCATCGGCGAAATGAGGATGGGTTAATCCCTCCGCTGGGACCCTGAGGCCGTTTAAACGGTTCTCGGGAGCCAAATTGGCACCCGTGATGGTATTTATTTATTTTATTATTATTATTAAAATTTTAATTTATTACACTCTATATATATTATGTCTACTGCATTCTTTCTGACCTTAATTTGTTTTTTAACATAAAAACATTATTTTGAGTTTTTATGGAAATGTGGAGTCATTTTCCGTACTCCTTGACATTACAATGTCGACTTGACTATCTAAACTGCCACCTACCGGTAATATAGATAAACTATTAGGGTCTCCACGAGCCGGGGCGGAAAAAACCTGTAAATGTTTATGGCGGTGAGGCTTTTAAGTAACACATTTTGGAGCTCTTAGGGGTGAAATGTTTTCAAATCGCTATCTCTAGTGAGGAGTGTTACTTGGTTATACAATGTAAGATAATAGTGATAGAAATCTGTTTATATGTATGTTACATTCTTCCAATTGTATACTAAGTGTTCCCATATTATTCTTTTTTTTTTTATATGTAGGAAAATTTACACAAATTGCTCTGGTTACAAACTATAATATATATCTATTAATTTATTATTCCTTAACCTGGAAAGTGTTCAATTTGGATATGTCAATGAATGAGTTTGTGGGATATACTCGTATACCCCCAGGTCTGTCAGTATGCCCCCAGGTCTGTCAGTATGCCCCCAGGTTCTGTCAGTGTCGAGTCTAGGCAAATGCGTTGCTGCAGTAACTGCTGAATATGTCTCTAACATTTTATTTGCATTGGCCTATTTTGCAAATGCTGCAACCTGTCTATTATTATATATTGATATTGTGCTATCCATTTAGTAATTAGATAGAAAAAGATATAAGTAAGGGAAGACCAACACCGACTAAAGTATGCGGTAATATAATAAAACAAATTCAGTAAATAAGTAGTACAAATTCAGTAATAATAATATTATTATTATATATAATATAATATGTAGGAAAATTTACACAAATTGCTCTGGTCACAAACTAAGCTCTCCGCTTGTTCTATGTGTACCAGAAACAACGATATAAATATTATATTTTATAAACGTCCAGACCATGACAAACTGTACAGAAATACGTACTAATCTTTTTTTGCCATGGGTGGGAATCGAACCCACGACCTCCGGATACAACGCCAAAGGCGCAACCACTAGTCATGCACTAAAATTACAGCACATAGGGCACATACATAAAACTGGGCAGAGAGCTGTCATTCCTGTACTATGAAATTATAAGCCGAACTTATGCTACTAAATTAATTAATTATAATTTCTAATAATTATTTACAATAAACGGTATAGACGGTATGGTTAAGAAAATGATTTTCAGACTTGGATTTTTTTAGTAAAATGTTATCATTTTAACAAAATAAACCAATTAAATTCCCGTTGTTATTTTTGTTCAAAAATTCTATCAACAAAGGAACGCGTACCAAAATGAAACTTGTCCGGTTTGATAAGGAATCTACATATAATCGTCATTTAATAAATAATAATAAAAAAATCTTCTTGTTTGCTGCCAACAGGAAGGTTTAATCCCTTGTCCCCTCTTTGTATTTGCCCGGCTGTTCTCTGGTTTAGGTTCACTCCACAGTTTCGCCGTCCCTCTGAGAAGTCCCGAGCAGGTGTGAAAGCGCAAAGGTATCAACGCAAACCAATAAACACAGTCCACCCACCCAGGGTTGATTATAATTATTTATTTCATGTAAACCTGTACATATATAATAATATATGTTATATACGTGGTGGCCGAGTTGGTTAGACCTTGGACTTAAAAACACTAAGGTCCCTGGTTCGAATCCCGGTGTGTACCAATGAGTTTTCAATTTAAAAATTTATGTACATTTGTTTGACAACACCACTATAGTGCCTCGGAGAGCACGTTAAGCTGTCGGTCCCGGTTTCACTATACCAACTTGTGAAACTGTTTATAGATGGGTTATCGAGTCTATTCAAAACATCGCGACGAGCTAGCCACTTGTTCGGTGTAGACTCATACCATCGGCTACGACGAGGTGGGATTAAAACCCCTCCGCTGGGTACCCTGGGACCGTCTAGACGGTCTCGGGCGCCGTAAGGCACCCGTGAGGAGATATATTGATATATATATATATATATAATAATATATGAATAGTAAAAAAAAACTGTTTAATAATTGCAGGCTTCACAACAATCGTCTCTGCCCAAACCGATGGACTCAATTAATAGGAGATTGATAGAGACACGCATGAACCCGACATGTTTTTACGTAACGTAATCAAGCAAGCGGATACAAATTTTTAAAGTGTTAGAATATTGTAAAGTAAGTAGACCATCGGAGAGAACTAGGAAAATCTGTAATGCAAATCTGTTTTTCTGGTTTTCTGGTGGAAGCGACTAAAACTGATAAACAATCAAGTTTTAATTTACGCCATTCATGGACTTTGCAAGCCTTACCATAACTAACTTTCATAAATCATAACGTAACACTATGTAAGCATAGAAAGGTAACAATAGGTTTTCACTGATAGATACATGATGGTATTATAACTTTAGTCACAACTTTAAAAAAAAGAAGTTCATACACTGTGACATATTTTTAAATAGGTAAACCAACCCTCTTTTATATTAAAAAAAAGTCCGGTAACAACAAATTTTATTGTGCAGTGAATCCGTCGTCATTCGGCAGGGTGTCGGCCTGTCGGTCTGTCGGTCTGTCACAGCGCAGTGTTGTCGCGCTGTCAATGTTGTCGCGCTGTCAATTACCGCGCCATGTGAATTAAACACTTTTCTTTTGTTCAGTTGTCATGCATATTCAATCGAATGGACTGTCTGCACTTGTCCATTGACTGTCGGCGTTCTGTCCATTCCTAATACCATCGTGTTAGTTTACGTCAATTATTTTATTTGTTTATACTTATAGAAAATAAGTATCTGCTGTATGGCAGATCTTTGTAGCCTCTGCATTATCTGAGTAATCAGTAAAAATATTTTATAATTTGCATTTTTTTTAATCACTGATATACAATAACCACAGAGTTCTGTGATGATGAGCACCTACGGTGTACCCACTATAAGTTACCCTGCGTTGTGGGAATTATGCCCGATTTCACCAACGATCCCTAACTCTAAAGGAGCCCCTAAATAAGAATTTTGACATATTTGCTATGAAACAACTGTCATTAATTGTCCCTTAACTTAGTTACGGGCTCCCTTAGAGTTGGTGAAATCGGACATTAGGTTCTTATAATGTTAGCAATAAAATTGTACTAAGGATACTTGTTCTATTATTTCATTTCTGCTAAGCATAGATAATACACTATAAAGAGAAGTGCTAAGGGTAGATTTTTCAATCGTCAGATAAATTTATTTAATAGATAATCAATAAATTTAACAAATCTTCATACTTACAAGTTAACTGTCAAATAACTTTATCTAACAATTAAAAAATCAGTCCCTACCTAATACTTATAAAAATAAATTGATTGTAGTATATGTAAACATTTACGCTAAAATTAAGGTTTAAATATATGTATATCATATACATGCTGTACAGTAGAAGACCAGAATCGGGGGTTGTCAGCGAGTAATGGAGCGCAGTATACTGGGTATAAATATATTGCGCTCTAAAACACAAATTATCGACGCCGCTATATAATATATGTCATGTTGTTTATTGTACAGCGGGTGAGAAGGAACTTTATTTAACACTTTCGCTTTCGTCAGTGGAATCGTTTTCGTCTTGTCTATGGTCAGAACCTGTATGAATAATATACGGAAGTGCTGTAACAGATGATGTAAATTATTAAAACTATACCATAATTCTTTCGATTCAACTTATAGACAAGAGATAAATATCAATTATTCGTTTCTTTGAAGAATTCAATCGAAAAATCATCAACCTAATAAATTTGAAGATGCATTACAGCACTTCCGTATATTATTCATACAAGTTCTGACCATAGACAAGACGAAAACGATTCCACTGACGAAAACGAAAGTGTTAAATACAGTACCTTCTCACCCCGCAGAAATTTTTCAAGGCCAAATCCTTAACTACACGGAATGTCTTAAAATGCTCAAAGGAGTTACGGGGCCGATTTTGATAAAAACTAAAACTGCATCATTAGTAGAGATTGCAACCCGGTATGTTTTTCAACCCGGCCGGGTCCGGTAACAGTCGACGCCATGGATGTGTTAGGAAACCTTTAAAGTATTTTATGAAATTTTTTAAAGTAAATGGAGGAAAAACACAATGATTCAAGGTTATGGAATAATATTTATTTCAAACCAGCAAATCAACAATAATCAGTCTCAAAATCACGAGTTTTTAATACAGAATTAGTTACTTTCACACTGAGAAAAAAATGAAGCCTGCCCGTACATTACCTTACTGTATGTGCATCATAGTCTAAATTAAAGGTTCCGCAACTTTATTTTAGTTGATTCTTACGTACGTACATAGTAAATTACAAACACGTCGAGTTGCATGAACAATCTTTATAATGTATTTACTGCCAACTACGTAAACGTAGGCTGACTCCTTACTACTGTTACCACGTCATGATGATAAGTATACCGTAACAATATCTTATGTGCTACCGAAATGTACGTGATTGGATAATGCCTCATGATCTTTACAAATATGTCGCAACATTGTAAGGAGTAAACGTTTCCTTATGATATAATGTTCGTACAATGCTAAAGCTTTAACAATGTACAAGACACTAGGCCTAATAACACAGCCCACTGCTAGTAATATTACGGTTGCATTTTAATGCACCAACAGCTAGGCTAATGAAACAAGTTCACAAAAATTCAATACACATCCGATTTACACAGTAATGTTTCCATAAAGTGTTGATCACACATTAGATGAATAACGCAAAACGCAAGGTTACATTATAATGTACCAGCTGGCTTCCTATACAACATGTACATTAAACAAATTAACAACCTGAGCTACTGGGACTGCTTCCAGCACAGAATAAAAAAGATCCAGCAAAATCGTAATATTAACACGATTACATTGTGTGCACGCTGTCTAGGCGGTAGGTATGTTACAAGATTCGGCAAACTGCAAGAAATGTAAATATAATAGGTAACATTGACATACAACACCTAGCAGTCTAATGCGATCAGTGCATTATAAAGAGCCGGCAATCTATAAGGTGTGTAACGGGTGCATTATAATGCGCCACTCCTATTTTAATGCTCTCAATGCATTATAAGGATACGATATTTTTCCCATGCCTACTTTTAATGTGCGCGTGCGAGTGTTGCGCACAAATTATTATTAGTTGGTGCTGTGCATAGATATAAATATCTTTACGTAAATGGTGCTGTGTCTCAAATCTCAAATTAACGGGTTTCGTGAAGTTTCGTCTTGTTCTGTTCTACGTTAACAGTTTTAACTTTTAATATGAAAGAGTATTAATTTTTGCGAAAAACGCTAATAATAATATACTTATAATATAAAAGTGGTATTCTCGATATGGAGCAGATTACCGTAGAAGTCGTGGAAGATGCTAGTCTTGTTAATTGCAACGTGAACAAACTTTTGATTAAATGCCAGTTGGACAAATTTGAAAAATTTAAATGTAAGTGAATATTGAGTTATTTGTGAATCTGAATAATTACATTTTACAGCATAGTAGGTACAGCCTATAACTTCTGTGGTAGATACACTAGGTATTTGTTCAGTGCACAGATTTCTTACTAGCGTTCAGTGGTAGGTACACCCATCGAATTATTATTACTACAGACACCTGACAAACGTGTGATACTAGTGCGGATTTAGTTTTTTCTGTATATTTTCTATGAGATGCTAAAAACTGATGGTCGACTATTCGGCTTCCATCATTAATTTTAGTGGATAAAGACCTCTTTGAATGAAAAATGCAGTTGAGTTTTCAATCGTCAGATAAAGTGTGCCTATGTAGCATAGATAAACTTGAAGGTCTTTCATACAAATTAACTGTCAAATTGCTTTATCTGACTTATTACTCTAGTATTTTAGAAAGGCCGTCTCATAACTAGGTGTACAATCCGCTGGCACCCTGCTTTTTAGATTTTTATGCATCTATTATATTAATAATATTAGCACACAGTGTATTATAATAGCAGAGAACTTCAGCACCAACCCCATTACTCACAGTTATGGGGGGCACTGTGATGATCTGGTAGTGCTACTGTCAATTGACTGTCGCCACCATTTATGGATTTCATAGTCTACATTATTTTTGAAAATAAAAAAGATAATTATAAACAAATAAAATAATATTATTAATGTTAGTTTATTTTTTTTCAGTTACTTGGAAATGTAAGCTTCGGTGCTTTGGAGGTCTCGGTGCGCGTTTTTTTAGCTTCATGACGTTCAGGAAGAATTTAAATCTATTGATACAATTAAAATAATTACATTTGAATTATCCAATGTAAGTTCTTATTTTCGCAAAACTTTCACCATTTTTGTAATGTGTTTTTATAGTAATTAATCGTTCGTTTGAATACTTCTCCATATCCTTAAATAGCGTTATCTGTACGTGACAACTGTCTAAAAAATCACCGTACAACTTGTAATTGTTATGTAACAATTGACGGCAAATTTAAATCCGGCGCTCTTGTTAGGACAACCTTTATATATAACCTATATGAGATAATAACAATAAATATATTTTATTTCAAATGTCTAAAGATGTCTACTAATAAATATTCAATAAATAATATTGTAATTGAACACAGACTTTGATATTTTCTCCTTACCTTAGCTGAAGGTTAGGATGTATTAATATGTACAGTATGGCTTAGCAAGTGTACAGTAAAGATGTATCAACAACAGAAATGAAATGTGATACGAAATTGTGCGTTTCCTCACAGAAAGTGGGTTTTAGTCCTGCCACTACATTACGTACGATTATGTCATCCTTTCCTTAGTGCGTACCTACAGTAATGTAGTGGTGACGTACATAAGCCAATACATTACGGAACGTTCACCGGGGCATTAGGTGCGTAAACTACTACATTATTGTATGTACACCGAGGCATTACGTACGTAAGCCACTACATTACTGTGCGTACACCGATGCCCTACGTACGTAAGGTACTACATTATTGTACGTACACCGAGTCTTTACATACGTAAGTCACAACATTACCGTACGTATACCGAGGTATTACGTACGTAAGCCACTACATTACTGTGCGTAAACCGATGCCTTACGTACGTAAGGTACTACATTATTGTACGTACACCGAGTCTTTACGTACGTAAGTCACAACATTACCGTACGTACACCGAGGCATTACGTACGTTAGCCACTACATTACTGTGCGTACACCGATGCCTTACGTACGTAAGCCACTACATTACTGTGCGTTTACCGATACCTTACGTACATAAGGTAATACATTATTGTACGCACGCCGTGTCTTTTCGTACATAAGTCACAACATTACTGTACGTACACTGAGGCATTACGTATGGTAACACGCACATGTTGGTTCGGACACCGGCTACTTAATGGTTTATATGTGTGCGTGCGAGTAGTGTCTGATTAGTAATGTGCCGTGGACATTAGAGCTAATACATTTCTCGTAAGGTCGCCAGTTACTTACTTACGCCTGGTACGTTTTTGGCATTATATACGTATGCCGTAACCTAAAATAATGATGTCGTTGCATTATTTTTTTCTCAGTGCACTTATGAACGGAATAGTAACATTAGTGTTACTAAATAAGTTTAAGCAAGCATTAGTATTCAGTAATTAAGTTTAGGATAGAAATGATCTTCCACGCGCTGATGGAATGCCTGGATTTAGAGGATTTCGAGAAAAAGTTTGGAAAGTAGTCAGATTATTTAAGAAGTCGCCTGCAATTTAATTACTAATACTATACAGAGTAAAGAGAAAGACCTGCTTGCTTAAAGTTAATTACTAATACTAATGCAACTATTTAAAAACATAGTATTAGAATAAGAAACTAATAACGCAGTCTAAAGTACTAAACTTGTCTTATCAACTTAGATAGATAAACTTTGGTAGCTTTAGTAAAAACAAAACACTTTCTTAAGAGCAATAACTATATCCTTTTGACAATACATACTTTAGGTGTTGTGACTATTGAGTGTTAATATATGCTTGCCATGCCAGTTTTCTACAAGTTGGGGCTTCCGTGCCGCAGTTTCCGTGCCTACCAGGCCCCGTAACCGGGCCCGGTATGAATGGCCGGATCCGATGGATGTCTAAAAGGGCACCGGGCCCGGCCGAATCCGGCCCGCCCTGGCCCGGCTTGCAATCTCTAATCATTAGATTTTTAAGCGATTTGAAGCGACACTAACAGCTGGTGTAATAATACAATATGACTTTGTTTTTCAAAATCAACCAGTTCGATTCCCAGCTAGGAGATTTTTTTTTTTCAAAAATCTAATGATGCAGTTTTAGTTGGCCTTGAAGGCACACTTGAAAAATTCACCCTCTATACCACGTAAAGAATGATGATAAAAATACGTAGGTATACGAAAAATAGGTGAATTAAAAAAAAACAATACACCCCTTTATAATACCGGAGATTACAAAAAACCATTAACACAACAAACCAAATAAAAACTAATTACAACACCTACCCAGTACCCACCGCCATTACATAATTAAGTCCTTATCAAAATAGACAGACATCTGACTGTCACCCGTAACCTTATCCGGTCTCTACAACCCCATACCAATGAACATTCGCGATTATAAGGGCCCTTTAAAACCTTTTTCAACTCGACCAAAAATCAAAGCTTGTATACATTGCGTTTTTCACATAATCCTATCCTATAATCGGGATAATAAAAAGAGTAAAGTATAGCTAATTATTTCAGAGAGATATGTTTGGTTGTCGCAAATGGTCGTAAGTGGCGACTTCCTGCATTAGCAGTAGGAAACAATAAATAACATCACCCTGTATGTTAATGTCGCAGATAAAGTGGAATTTGTGTGTCAAAGTGAACAATAAATTTGGGTTGTGTTTGCATTGAGTGACTTTTTAAGCATGTCCGCCCATGTCGCAGGCAAGCCATTTAATTAAATGCTTAAAATATGCTTGTCGGAATTAACTATTCCTACTATTTTTTTTATCATGCGGCGCTAAGCATTATGAAAAAGCTAACAAATAATCCACCTATAGAATGTATAAAAGGAACCCGGAAATGATTTAACGGCAGGATTTCCCATTTAGCTGATTTTTTTTTCTTATTTTAATCTGTGAAAATGACAACTGTTAATTAGTAAAAAAAAAAATGTTAAGAGGACCTTTTTATAGATCGCAATGTGGTCTAAAACGTAATTACTATTGTTATTTCGCTCGATAGAAAAAAAAAGTTGAAAACAGTGATTTTTGTGAAGTTTTTTTAAATTTATATAAAACTTAACCAACTAAATCAAAATCTAATTATACAGAATAAAAATAGACGTATTTTATTAAAAAGATTTGGGCTTATATTTTTTTTATTATACGAGTAGATTTATTTATTTTTATTTAAAATAATAGTAAAATTTTGAGCCAAACGGCTAGAAGTTTAAAAATATTATTTCCCAGATTCTTCTACTATACTATTATAAATAAAGCTAAATTAGCCCGATAGATCGGCAACCGTTTTGTAAAAAAAAATTAAAAAAAAATCAACGTTTTCGAGAAAAAAATAATCAAACTAAAGTTTTTTATTAAATAATAAAAAAAAGCCTGTACTGAAGTATTAAATATTTTGTATACAAAATTAATTTCAAATACAAGTCAGGGTTTCTGGCACGTCACACACATTATATGTGAAATTGTTATATATTGAAATATCCCTTTTAAAGTACTCCATTTTATGTTTTTTTTTTATTACAGCACGACATGTGACTTTGTATCTACCTGGTGGTGGGCAGACTTATAAAGTCCATGGATGGGGTTAATCAATAATTGTTCTTATAGAATATTGATCGCTCCCACTATGCCGGCTAAATGACGCGATTATGAAATGGGGGGCGACAATGACGAATTGCATTACGAGTATATTTTAATATACCCGCTGCCTTCTCGTCAATTCGACTACCTTTTCGTAACCGCATCCTGAAAGGAGACTACCACCTCGATAAGAAATCGATGCAATAGTCTCCTGTAAACCTAAAACATGAAAACAAGGTCTAGGTATTTATAAAATATAATATGTATTACATCGTTGTTTCTGGTATACATAGTACAAGCCCAAAGCTTAGTTTTTGACCAGAGCAATATTTTAAATTGTCTACAATATAGCGTGCTCTACTAAAAAAAAATAGTAACGCATACAATCATATTACTTTTAAAAAAATACACACACACGCATGTCGCATATCTTGCTTCAAAACAAAACTATAACTATGTGCGTAACCTTCTCAAATATTTTAGAGTTTTAAGAAGTTTTCACTTAAAGTATTTGGCCACTGATTAATTGAGGTTTGACCGCCATTAAGTTTTAAATGACTTTCTGCGTCGGCGCACGTGTGACGGTACTTGTCAGACCCACTTGGGGTATCGTATAATGTGTTGTCATAATATCTCTAGTCCACCAATATTTTTAATTCACACATCCATATTTTCTAAAACAAGTCTGGCAACACTGTGCCATGGCTGATGTAGTAATTAAAAAAAAAAATGTTGTGGGTGACAGACTTTAACTTACTGCTCTGCAGTTTTCTATTCCGTCAATGTTACGTCTCACAGAAGAAATTTAATACATACAAATTTAATATGAAGAAATTATCGACAGGTCGTTGATGTCTCATATGACGCGCTCTTGAAAAAACTGCTAATGAGGTTTAATCATTAAAATAAAAGGGCTGATTTTTCAATCATCTGATAAAATTATTTGACAGATAAATTGTATTTAAAAAGGTATTTTTAAAATGGACCTTTTCTTTAAAAGGGATATTTCATGGCCAAATACTAAACTAGGTACAAGGAATAGCGTAAAATTCTCAATCCTTATATGGGACACTATCCGCTGGTTCAATAATACAGGTGAGTTTTATTTTTAATCAGCCGGCTACCGCTATGCCGACGAAATGAAGACACAGATAATTTTCATTATGAGACTACTTCAGCAGCCTCGCTGCTTGTTGAATTAACTGCCTGCTTCTTAAACGCACCCTGAAAGAGACTACTACTTCTGTACGAAATTGATGCAATAGTCTACTGAAAATCGATGAACCCACACTAAAACGAATCAAGACTTAATTTGACTTATTTTATAAGTTAATTTGACGGTTTTTGAATCTGTATGGGCGGTGGTCACGAGACCAGCCGTAACCTTTGAGTAACAATATCACCGCTTCACCATCGCTTGGTCTTAAACTGTTATTTCTTTACTTAAGTGTATACATAAGCTACAGTTTCCTGCCATCAAAGGACTTTTTGAAAACTTGGTGCGACCACAACCAGTACAAGTCATTATTTTTGTAGTTCCGTAACTTAAAAGAAAAATAAAAATTAGCAATTTAAAGAATTTAGAAAGAACTCTGCTGGGTACCCTGAGGGCCTCCTATGGCGCCATAAGACAGCCGTTAAGATAAAATTTAAATTTAAAAATTAATAAAACGGACACGAAGTTGTGGGTACCATTTATTATTAAGGTTTCGCCAGTTGACGCCCATACAAACGTACTTATAATATTACAAATTGATTATTAGTCGTAGTTCAATTATTAGTTTTATATTGGTAATATTTTTTATTTTTATTATTAATTAAGTTTGAAAAAAAAACCTTAAACCGAAAGATTAATAAATTCAATAATCGACAAAAATATATCTGCCATAAACAATAATGGAGGAATACTGGAAGTTCGAAAACTTAATTTGTATTTAAAACACATACTTTACCATCGTAAATGTAGTGTTCCTAAATAACTATTCGTCAATAAACATCTGTTTATCTATCCCAACTGTAGTGATAAGAACTGTCTTCATCCCTATCTCTAACAATACAATTAGTGTAAACCTCATTATGATATTTTATCTTAATTTCAATGAAAACATCTGAAAGATGAGATGACTCACTACACCTGCTCAGCCACAAATCCATCCAGGTCCCATCACTCAATTTATTAGCTTTTGTATCATATTATGTCACCAAATTTATTTACAAAAAAATGTAATTATCACAACTTATAGAACCTCAAATAAATTTAAGTTAAAGTTTTTTTTCAATAAGCTACGGAACCTACGGCAAAATAGTATAGTGTAATGTCCGGGCTTGTCGACAACGCACATACGGTATTTTGCCGATCTAGCCGGTCAAAAATACATAAAACTTCTAAGATACATTGCCATTCACGAAGGTAGCAATTTAAGACAATTTCGACTGTATCTGGTCTGAAAATGAATCAGATATAGATTTGGACAACGTTCCTGGAGACACAGAGTGATCAGAATGCTGAAGAACCATGGTGGTTATCATTATCTTAGTAATATAAATTACACACATTTTATTTAAAGAGAAAAATACATTTTAAAATCTTATTTTTACAAAGATATAGTTTTATTTTTTAACATTTTAAGATCGTATTTTAACATTTTAAGATCGTATTCGAAAAACAAATGATTGAATCTTAGACTTAAAGTAAACTAGAGAGTAGTTAGACATAAAAAACTAAATAAATCATTTTGCCCGGCTACATCGACAAAATACCCCTATGTGCGATGTATGTATGGCGGCGCGAACGCGAACTAATGCATAATTTATGGGACAGGAGAGATGTAAAGAGGCTGACACCCGAGACTGGTACACAAAGCATGAAAAATGATGTCCTCACCGACTCATGCATTCTGTGCCTACTTTGGAATATAATCTCGCATATAGGGAAGCAAAGTGTATCGAACTTCGATCAAAGAATATCACTTTTTGGAAGGATGAAACGAACTGTAGTCAGGCAGATACAGTGTCACATGGTGTGCTCCAATGAGAACTATCTTGTTACCGAATCTGCTTCTGCAACGTATTTAGCATCATGTTGCAGGCAAGGCGAATGTGGATTATACAGGGTGAATTTGAAAGGTTGTACTTTGGGCTAATATGAGGCTCTACTGATCAAATCAAACAACTTTTCCCATATATCGCAAATGAAAAAAAAAATTACATCCTATACAAATTGGTCATATTTACATTAGGTACTAGTTTGTACGTAGAAGGCATTTATTATTATTTGAGATACATGGTACCATGGGAAAAGTTCCATTTGATCAGTAAAACCTCATATTAGGCCAAAGTATAACCTTCCAAAGCCAACATGTATTTAAAAATTAAATATGTAAATATGGCTCGAAATAAATTAAAAAAGTTTACAAAAACGAGTGCCTTTCACATAGAGCAACGCGGCCAGCTTACCAAAACAAATGTATAGTGGAAAAATTATCTGAAATATATATTTTTTAAAGCACAGCATGTGATTTTGTATCCACCTCATTTACCTACAAAGTACATGAATAGGATCGATCAATATTTTTTTATTTAACAATATTGGTAGCTCCTTCTATGCCGGCTAAGTAATGCGGTTCCGTAATAGTCGTCGACAAAGGCAAATTTGCATTGCGAGATTTTTATATCCTCGCTGCTTTATCGCCAATTAAACCGCCCGTATCGTAACTGCATCCTGAAAGTAAATAGTGATCTGAAAACCAATATTAATAGGTTGTTGGGTGAACCCACAGACGAAAACCGAAAAATGACTAGGTCACTTGATGTTTTTTGCATTCGTATGATTTCAAGATTAAGAAGTCAAACAAAGGGAGCCAATATGTATTACAGAGTGAATTTTTCAAGTGTGCCTTCAAGACCAAATCCTAAACTACAAGAAATATCTAAAAATGCTTAAAGGAGTCACAGGGCCGATTTTGATAAAAACTAAATCTGCATCATTAGATTTAAAAAAAAAAAATCTCCTAGCCGGGAATCGAACCAATTGATTTTGAAAAAAAAGTCTTAAAATGCTGTATTATTGCACCAGCTGGTAGTGACCCTTATAAGTGTATCTTTTTTTTTTTAATCTAATGATGCAGTTTTAGTTTTTATAAGTGACACTAACAGCTTGTGTAATAATACAGTATAACTTTTTTTTTTCAAAATCAACCGGTTCGATTCCCGGCTAGGAGAATAAATTTTTCAAAAATCTAATGATGCAGTTTTGGATCTTTCCGGATTTGGCCTTGAAGGCACACTTGAAAATTTCACCCTGTATATATTATATACAGGGTGAATTTGAAAGGATGTACTTTGGGCGAATATGAGGTTCTGCTGATCAAATTGAACAACTTTTCCCAAGGAACCATGTGTCGCAAATGAAAAAAAAATTTGGCTTCCCCATACAAATTGGTCATTTTAACATTACTAGTATGTATGAAGAAGGCATTTTTTTTTTTCATTTGCGGCACATGGTTCCATGGGAAAAGTTGTTCGTATTGACCAGTAGAACCTCATATTAGCCCCAAGTACATCCTTTCAAAGTCACCCTGTATATATCACAAACAAAAATAAATATAAGTTTCAATAAGTTGTAATAAAATTGAAAAATTTATATTTTACATAAGTACGCACTTATAAAAGATAAATATTTGTAAGGACTGCTTAAATTTAACCAAGTATGGAGGCCGTTAGTGCCGCAGGTACAGCAGTAGGCAGTAATGCTTGGATGGTTAACGTAGAATTGTAGCCATTTTCATCAGCGACGTACTTCACGGTGTAAATCACCTTCGCTGTATGAGAACCCCTGGGCTCCAACGTACTCCAGCTGTAACTACCTCGTACTGCGATATATTCATTTTCCAGTCCTGCATTTTTCACTTCTCCGATTTCTTCCCTCTCTTGGCCGTCACTTTGTATATATCTGAAAAATAAATTTAATGAAATAAGACGCGAAAGACGAAGAATAAGTTCAAATGTGACTTTTAAGAACAATATATGTAGTGGTGTTTAACAACACCACTATAGTGCCTCGGATAGCACGTTAAGTTGTCGGTCCCATTTTAGTAATACCAATTTTTGGAACTGTTTATAGATGGGTTATTGAGTCTATCCAAATATCGCGTCGAGCTAAACACTTGTGTAAACTCATACCATCGGCTAAGACGAGGTGGGATTAACAACCCCTCCGCTGGGTACCAAGAGGCCGTCTATGCGGTCTTGGGCGCCGTAAGGCACTCGTGATGACATATATAAATATATCGACACCTATTTATTCACTCTCTTACTCCCTTACCTAAACATATATTAAAGTTGTAAATAACATCTGTGATGTGATTTAAAAAAATATATTGAAGTGTACTCTAAATAGGCTATAAAACAATAATCTATCAATTTTAGTATTCTGTCTGTCTGTTTGTTTGTTCGTTTGTCGGAGTCATCACTTAAAACTACTGGACCGATTTATATACGTTTTTTTTATTATTGAATAGGTAGGCTCTGGGGATAATATTATATTTGTATATACATACAGGAAGTACACACTGTGTGTTCACCGGTTGTCAGGATATTTGTTGTCGAAGTAGTAGTCTGCTTTCAGGGGGAAATTGTCTTTGATGCCGCCCGTTTCATACCCGCAAAATTGAGCCGGCATAGCGGGAACGATAAATGCTGTTATAGAACAAATGCATTGATAGACCTACTCCATGGACTTTATAGGTCTGCTTAACATCAGGAAGATACAAAGTCACATGCCGTGCCCCAATAATAAAAAATAAAAATAAAATACACAAAAGATAACCTTTAAAATTAAATTCTAATTAGGTATCGGCACGCTTAATAGTCGTTGCTTAGCCAAAGTCGTTGCTTCCGACTGTTATTTTGTTTTAATAATTAGCATATTGGAATTTATTTAACTTGTTTTTTTTTATATGCTTTTCCTATATAGGATTAATTATTTAATAATTTGGTCTAAAAATAATTACTATTTTTATTTTAAAACTGGTTTATGTAATTGAATACCTAAAAAACTTACACTTGTACTGACACTGTGGACCAAAAAACACAGGGCTCTGTTTCATAAACGTGACAATTATTGTAATTTACAATGTATAATTTGTATTTGAAATCCGAGCAATGTTTTATAAATTAGCGTTGTAAGTTACATTTTTAACGTTTATGAAATAAGCCTCAGAGGCTCTACCATGGGTTTGCGCATTGTAGAAACGTAACGTATTCATTTACGTATACGTGAGCAACAACCAATAGGATCTCTTTATTTTTGGTAACAGGATTGAATAAAGCGATCCTATTGGTTGTTGCTCACGTATACGTATACAAATACGTTACGTTGCTACAAACCCAGAGCTTCTGGTATATCTGTTATACGTTACCCAAACTTGTAATTTCCCTTTTCGTCATTTTCGTTATAATATTTTACAATATAGTTCTCATCTAGATCGGCCGCTGCAGCCATGGACCAGGCTACCAGGCACAGACCTAATATCTGCAAAACATCACATCACCTTAGCAGCACTAAATCTTGATAAGCAACTATCACAACTAGCACGTATTTTACAAATGTCGCCAATTGCGATTCTGCTTTACCCATACAAAAAACGAACTTCCAGTATTTCTCCATTACTGTTTGTCGTAGAATTAAAATAATATTTTTGTTGGTAATTGTATTAATTATTTATTTATTACTTAGGAAAAATCTAACTAAAACTTATTACAAAGCATTATTATTTTATTAAGTGCAATCACAAGAATTTTACGTAAAATTATGCAAACGAATGCAAAAATAATAATTTAACTACGACTAACAGCCAAGTTTTAATTGTACATTTGCATGGGTTATCAACACGGCTAGGCGGCTGGCGAAACCTTCATTTGTATGGGGTATCAACACGGCTAGGCGGCTGGCGAAACTTTCATTTGTATGGGGTATCAACACGGCTAGGCGGCTGGCGAAACCTTCATTTGTATGGGGTATCAACACGGCTAGGCGGCTGGCGAAACCTTCATTTGTATGGGGTATCAACACGGCTAGGCGGCTGGCGAAACCTTCATTTGTATGGGGTATCAACACGGCTAGGCGGCTGGCGAAACCTTCATTTTCTTACAATTAAATAATAATAGTTTTAATAATTTAGGAGCACAAACAGGCAGACGAACCCACTTTCACATTTATAATATTAACATCATCACGCGGGACTCAGATCGCGTGAACTGTCCAGCGGAGGGGTGGCCAATCCTAGTAGTCAGGTTAACTCAATGTAAACAAAAAAGGCACTTCAACTAACAGCTGCATAATTTTTAAAAATAAACACTAACCAATTTCATAATGTTATTTAATCAGTGAGATGACTGACAACTTTAAAAAACGAATATAAAATAAAATTAATATTGATTATATAAGATTTTTATACCTAGACATTTGAAGGCAAACTTCTCAATGTGAAGGGTAACTCTTGCCATAACACTTTGACCTTAAACGCTTATTAAATAATTATAACATCTTCGTTATTATTTCTTGGTTACCTATTAATAAAAATACATGGTGGCCGAGTTGGTGGTGTTTGACCGTTTTAGGTCCCCGGTTCAAACAGTCATAGATTGACTAGATCCTCAGTACGCGTAGTGTAGAATGGCCGAGTTAGTTATACTAATTTAGGTCCCCGCCTGGTTCAATCGGTCATAGATTAACTAGATTCTTGGTACGCGTAGATGTGGAATGGCCGAGTTGGTTAGACCATTTTAGGTCCCTGGTTTAAACGGCCATAGATTGACTAGATTCTTGGTATGCGTAGTATGGAATGGCCGAGTTAGTTATACCGTTTTAGGTCCCCGCCTGGTTCATACGGTCATAGATTAACTAGATTCTTGGTACGCGTAGATGAGGAATAGCCGAGTTGGTTAGACCGTTTTAGCTCCCCAGTTTAAACGGTCATAGATTAACTAGATTCTTGGTACGCGTAGTTGGTTAGACCATTTTAGGTCCGCAGTTTAAACGGTAATAGATTGACTAGATTCTTGGTACGCGTAGTGTGAATGACCAAGTTGGTTAGACCGTTTTAGGTGACCAGTTCAAACGGTCATAGATTGATTAGATTCTTGGTACGCGTAGATATGGAATGGCCGAGTTGGTTAGACCGTTTTAGGTCCCCAGTTTAAACGGTCATAGATTGACTAAATTCTTGGTACGCGTAGGTGTGGCATGGCAGAGTAGGTTATACCGTTTTGGGTCCCCGGTTCAAACGGCCATAGATTGACTAGATTCTTGATATGCGTTGTGTGAAAAGCTATAAATACTTCTTTATATTATACTATACTATATTTAGTTAATTTTTTGACTAAATACCTACAAACCTATTTTTTCAATAAAATCGGTAGATATGGTCAACAAAATTTTAATCATAAATTAGACCAGTAGTTTTTGAGATATTTGATGTGGAGAGATATATATATATTTGAAGGTACATAATTATTTCAAATTTAATGTTTTGGTTAGCCTAAATAAAAAAATGTA
Source organism: Monopis laevigella (assembly GCA_947458855.1). NCBI lineage: Eukaryota > Metazoa > Arthropoda > Insecta > Lepidoptera > Tineidae > Monopis > Monopis laevigella. The sequence continues at coordinate 22,113,196 of OX381590.1, read as the reverse complement.
TAGCGACACGAGCGACGCGAACGGGTCGGTTGAAATAAACGCGAGTGAAACTGCGAGGCGAGTCATATTTAGTAAAATATAATATACATTAGTATGTCGTTGTTTCTGGTGCACACATATTCGTAGTATCTACAGCCTAGAGCTTTGTTTGTAACCAGGGCAATATGTGGGTAATGAATAAATGTTAAAAAACATACCCTAGCTTGAACAATACAATAAAGCAGATATATGTTTCGCAGAATGTAAACTTGAACGGCGTAATAACATTGTTAGGGCGTTTGGTTCGGTGGGCTTACCTGACAAGTTGCCGTCAAAGCCTTTGTCCTTAGCAAATATTGCTTCTGCAGCAGTCGTGCCGGCGCTAACAAGCAAACACAAGGAAATCTCTTATCAAATACATTTTGTTATTTTTCCAGGTAAGAATTGAACTGGTACCTTAGACGAGAATCAATTTTAAATGTATTTTTTAGATGGATTTAACTTCACTAGGACGCCCATACAGATACCGCCAAGTTCCAAGTGACCTAGTCATGTTTCTGTAGTAGTCTGTGGGTTCACCAGTTTTCAGGACACTACTACATCGATGGATAACGATATGGATACCCACAAGATGGACCGACGACCTGAAAAAGGTCGCGGGAAGCCGATGGATACAAGCAGCGCAGAACCGGTCATTGTGGCGATCCTTGGGGGAGGCCTATGTCCAGCAGTGGACGCGCGAAAGGCTGGCATGATGACTACATCGATGCTGTTATTTCTAAGGCATTATGTTTATCTTCTTATATCTACATATCTAATGCTGTTATATCATTGGTACAATCTCCTGACAGAGTGCTGTAGTCAGACAAGCGACACGGTTACTTGCTGCTTCTCTTTATTAAAATATGACCATCTTTTTTTGTCAAAATAAGTAAGTAGGTATACATAGATGGTTTGACAGGCCGCTAATCCGCGTTTATCCTGTTATCACTAATCAACTTGTGGCATTAGAAGATGTGTTAAGGAACCTACAAATACCACGACAAATACGCCATCTGTTTTGTGTTGCCTTTGATTATAATGGACCCTTCTATACAGAGTGACTTTGAATGGATGTACTGTGGGCTAATATGAGGTTCTGCTGATCAAATCGAACAACTTTTCCCATGGAACCATGTGTCGCAAATGAAAAAAAAATGCCTTCTCCATACAAAATTGTTTTACATTTGCGACACATGGTTCCATGGGAAAAGTGGTTCGATTTAATCAGCAGAACCTCATATTACCCCAAAGTACATCCATTCAAAATCACCCTGTATACAAGATATCAGTCGCCATAAGGTACCATAAAAAATATAAGGTATTTTAGTAAAGAATTTTAGTAGCCTAGGAGTAGGAAGAAGGACCGAGGTCACTAGAGGTAGAAAAATCTGTTATTTCAGATACATGATCACATCAAATGTATACTTCTAGATACCTACAATCTACATACATAGCTACGTACACAACCGTTATACCAGTCACGAACATATAACGACTTCCAGCGGCATGATTTACGAGTATTTTCCTTAAAATACTTCACACCACGACTTAGTAATTAACAAAAAGTACAAGCTGTTCTCGGGGAACGCATCCATTGCGCCAGGGTGACCATCCGTCTTGTCTGCCAAAGGACTCCCGGGAGACAGTCCCGGTAATTGTGACATTCTGTGACACCCCATTCGTCTTGTACAAACATGTTCTCTAATGGATTAGCGTTTTGTTCAAATAACTACTTGATTGTGCTAAGCGTTGGTCTTTACGACGGGACTGAATTATATGGTTAATGTCCCGTAAGCTTGTGGATCGGTTTAAAAATAATCGTGCGCTTGCTAAGTATTAATAGTAGCTATTGCTGGATGATGTTATAGATTTATGTGATCATTTATTTGAATAATATTTATGCTACAAACTAACATGATATTTTAATTCATTTAAACATACGATTTTATTTATTCAATCATAAACTACTTTTAAGCAAATATTTATAGATTATGTAATATTATTCATAGCAGAAAAGTTTAATCTTGATTATAAATCTGTTAACTAGTTCACGACATTTATTTTTTTACCAATTTATTAGCGCAATAAAGTAGTGACAAAAAGAAACTCGTCCGTTTTCCAAATAATTAATTACATCCAATAAAATCTGGCAAATACTTGGAATTCCCACTCGGGGCTTATAAAACGAGGTATTTATAAAACTAAAATAGCTACATTATGCGACAGTCTCACGTAACTAATCGCCAAAATAGCCTTCAAACTAATAGTTGGCCGTTGACAATAACATATGTCTGTCACTCCACTACATATAAATCCCCGATTAATACAACAATCTTAATTTATGATCGTCAACAAAATAAATAGGGAATTTTGTCACGAACGAGCCACTATTTTGTCACGAACGAGCCACTATTTTTCAAGCTCACTAAACGATTATTTTAATCGTCCTCTCCCACTATTTCTCGCTAAGCCGTAACACAAATAGTTTTTGTGAAGACCGCGGCGTCACCACGAGATATGTGAGGCAATTAAGCCGAGAAAAAACGCTCTAACATCTTTCAGGAGCGAGCAAATGTCGCGAACTATCAACGCATGGGGCTTCGGCACACAAATAACTGTCTAAATAATGCTCTTAGACAGATTCCTACAAATATATTTGTTTTTCGTTTGAAACGAATTTATTTTACGGATTTAAAAATATTCTCAGCGTTTGTTGATGGTTTATTATGTTTAGGACTTCGTTGTATAATTATGATGTCATGATAAAGACTGGCTCACCCTGCATATAGTATCTTATTTATTATTCATTTAAAGCCTACTTTAATAACTAGTAGTTCGTGTTAGTATTCATTGTATTAAATATTTATTTTTTATATTATTTTTTTAAACATTGTTACATCTTTTTAAACTTTACCTAATCCAATAAAATATAAAATTTCAAATACGTGATTAAATTCAAAACAACATGTTTTCTCTATAACCAAAATACATAAAAATCATATAAAGTTACACGAGCACAGATGGTAGTGGTTCCAACTACGTATATCACGGCCGCGTCAAAACACCACCTAATTTATGTGCTCCTTAATACAGACGCGCGGCTCCCGAACGCGGTCGGGTATTAGTCAAGCAACATAATATATATCACGGCACTAGGGTGACCATAAGTCCAGCCAATAATCTAAATATAAATTGATGTCTCCACAGATAAAAACATCCAATATTTACAACCGATGCTACCCTTACCCTCGTTAAAATTAGACCGCCAAAATGATGGCTAATTGTAAATTTGTCTTGCTGACACTGTTACATTCACATAAGTAATGGTAACATTAAAGTACAGTCCGTCAAAAAATCTAGATATTAATTGTTCGTATTATCAAATATATTTTTTTATTCTAGGTAATACCGATATTGTCAAACTCAGTTTACAAATTGTTGTTTTTTTCTGTAAATTATGTGTTTATTTTAAATTTAAATTAATTACTTAGTAGTTCGTTTTATGAAGATGTTTTCCATAAAACATAAAATTAAGATATATACGTGGTGGCCGAGTTGGTTAGACCTTGGACTTAAAAACACTTAGGTCCCTGGTTCGAATACCGGTGTGTACCAATAAGTTTTTAATCTAAAAATTTATGTACATTTGTTTGTTCATGTGCCTTGTAGAAACGTATACGCCGCTTTATTTTTGGTAACAGGATTGAATAAAGCGATCCTATTGGTTGTTGCTCACGTATACGTTAATGAATACGTTACGTTTCCACAATGCGCAAACCCATGGTAGAGCCTCAGATATATGATATATACGTCGGAATATTTTTGTTTAATTTGTTTATCCCAATGGTTATAAAATTAAATACGCATTTTTAATTTAAACCTGCTTTAGGTGCCTAACTACGTAGTTGCGTCATGATCTTTTAAGTTTTTTTTATTAGTTTTGTATTATTCACAGTGATATAACGAATATCACTGTGTGACGAATCTAAGGATAAATTTGATTGAAGACTACTAGTGGAATATTTGTACTCTGATTTTTCTAAATAATTGATTATTAATAAATATATATATATATATATTTCATTACATAAAATGTGTTACTAAAGGCCTAATTAGACAAAAGCGTTATCTATTATACAATACGGTAGCGGATAACGCATATCTGACTAGGTCCTGTCTTTGTCTCCACATTGATAGCGATCATTAAACAAGCAAAAAATCTATATCATTTCTCAAATTTCGACGTTAGTTTGAGAAAATATAACTATTTGTCAATAATTTTATTGACAAATAGGGTGTTTATAAAATATAATATGTATTATATCATTGTTTCTGGTACACATAGTACAAGCCTAGAGCTTAGTTTGAGACCAGAGCAATTTGTGTAAATTGTCCAACATATAATTTAAAAAAAAAAAGGTAGACTGTTATCTTATATACATATAAGCTAAGCTCTATAGGCTTATACTATGTGTATCAGAAACAACATAAAATAATATTTATTAAACAACCAGACAGAAATGACAACCTGTTCAGTAAAATGTTTTGATTTTTGCCGCAAAAGGCGGCAACCATTAGTACGAAGGCGGTCATACACATATAGACCTTTTTGGTGGGAGGAAGGTCTCTATAACTTCGCTAGACCGACCGACCGGTCTCGTTACCACCGCCCATACAGATGAAAAAACCGTCAAGTGACCTAGTCATGTTTCGGTTTTAGTCTGTGGGTTTACCGGTTTTCAGGAAATTACTACATCGATTTCTTGTCGAGGTGGTAGTCTCCTTTCAGGGTGTGGTTACGAAATGGGGGGTTGTATTGATGATAAGGCAGCTAGTATATTAAAATATAAATGCAATTCGTTTTTGCCGCCTTCCAATTCGTAATCGCATCTTTAGCCGGCATAGTGGGAGGGATCAATGTTGTTTAAGAACAATTATCGATTGACCCCATTCATGGACTTTCTAGGTCTGCTCACCACCAGGTAGATACAGAGTCAGCCGGGCTCCAATAACAAAAAAGACCATTTAGGCATGACAAATCAATTTTATTTTGTGTGAAAATAAATAAATAAAGAGTATCAAAATATTCTTCTTTGGACTATTAATAACATACGTTATTTTTGTCATGTGTAAGCGATTTATCCATGTATAAATACGAGTAAACCTGATTTGTCCACTATACATCTAACACCATGGTCACTGTACCCAACTCATACATTCAGAGTTGAGTTATCGAACGAGACAGCTTTTTATTTCTGGAAAGTGTTCCCACTGACTGCTGAACGACTTTCGTCGTACAACCGTATTACATTGTCGGTATCCGGGACTTCCATAAACCATCTTGTTATGTATCTAACTATAAATATATATATCATCCCGGGTGCGGCACCCGAGACCGCCTCGACGGCCTCAGGGTACTCAGCGGAGGGGTATTTAATCCCACCTCGTCGTAGCCGATGGTATGAGTCTACACCAAACAAATGGCTAACTCATCGCGATGTTTGGATATACTCAATAATCCATCTATAAACAGTTTCACAAGTTGTTATAGTGATACTGTGACCTACAGCTTAACGTACTCTCCGAGGCACCATAGTGGTGTTGTTAAGCAAATGTACATATTTTTTTACATTAAAAACTCGTCAGTACACCCTGGTGTTTATACCAGGGTCCTAAGTGTTTTTAAGTCTAAGGTCTAACCAACTCGGCCACCATGTACATTTATTATGTATAATAATAAATGTATAAAAATAAAATATATTAAGTATGTATCTAATTAAACTGTTAACATTAGTCTGAATAGTGATAACAAGGAATATGTAGAGAGAGAGAGAGAGATGTAGCTCGTTGGTGTGTGTGGTGGTAGGTTCGATGGTAGGATAAAGATCGGAGATAATCAATAACTTTTACATCGTTTTTCAATTAAATAAAAATATATTAATTACCAAAATATTCTCAACACAATATGACAATTCCTGAATTATTTTTAGTTGTCAATCAATTTGGCATTTTACTTCTACCAAGCATGTTATATGAAGTCTTTGCCTTAACTAATAATAAAAAAATATAATACGTCCTGTGGGTTTCCCAACAGCGTGGCTATCCCGCAAGGAACCTGAGCACTAACTCTTTTAAATGATCTTACTATTGCAGTAAGATCGTAACCGCACCATAATATAATCACACAAGCTGTGTTTTGACAATTGTCTGTGAGCAATTGGTTCCACAATTTAATTAATAATTTTATTAATAATTCGTTTAATTTGACAAATTAAACGATTGTGATTTAATCGTAATTACGATACGATTAAACTAAAGTGTATTGAGAGTAAATAATAATAGGTCATTAAAATATCCAAAATAACTGGGTTTTTAATTAATTTTTTTTTTTAGAAAATATTAATGTAAATAATTTCTCAGTTGCTAGTTTTTTTAATAGAACCTCCTGTGAAGGAGGTGGCTCTATAATTTGAATTAAAAATACTTTAAAGTATAAGGAACGAAAGGATATCGTAAAACTATCTGTTGAACGTGTTTGTGAGATTTCATGTGCAGAGATGGACTCATATATTATCCTATGCATATATAGACCCCCAACATCGTCTTTATCTTACTTTATAGATACAATGGAGGATATACTCTCAAAAATATTAGATTTAAATAAACGAATATTTGTATGTGGGGATTTTAACATTGATATTTTATTAGATTCATGTGACAGACAGAAGCTCATTTCTCTTTTTAACTCCTTTAATTTAAATAACATATTCACAGAACCGACTCGGATTACTGCAACTAGTCAGACTTGCATTGATAATGTATTCACTAGTGTACGCTCTGATCATAAATGTCTGATGATTAGCTTTAAGGCGCGAATTAAACCAACCAATAAAATAATTAAGTACAGACCTCTTACTGAAAATAGACTAGAAATTTTAAATAATAATATCATACATAAAATTAATAATTTCAAGTATAATACAAATAAACCGAATACAACATATTCGAATTTACATAATTTAATAACCCAAGAATTTGATAAAGTGTGTAAAGTAAAGACAAAGAAAATAAATGATAAATTTAATTTTGCTACTTGGGCAACTAGGGGTATTAGGAAAAGCAGGGATACTTTATATGATTTATATGATAGGAGATCCTATACATTAGATCAAAATTTTCATAACTATGTTAGAAATTATTCAAAAACATTTAAAAAAGTTTGCCTTATGGCAAAATCTAATTTTATTAGCTCCAAACTAAAACAGTCTAAAAATAAATCTAAGTGTGTATGGACAATAATAAATAATAAAACTGGTAAAAACATACATAAGCAAAATGATATTTCCATCAGACAAAATGGAGTATTGATATCTGAGAAAAATAAAGTTGCTAGCTTATTTGAAAAGTTTTTTGCTGATATACCTTTTAAAGTCACGAATAGTATTAAGTCGTCATCTAATATGGCTAAGGAACTATTAAACCGTTATGTTAAAATACCAAATTTTACAGAATTTAATTTTATACATGTCTCAAATGAGGATATTATAAAACACTTCAAAATGTTAAATAAAAAGAAAACGGAAGATTTATGGGGATTATCCGTAAAAGCAATAGAACCTATTATTTACACCATTGGGCCTATCTTAGCCGACATTTATAATAGTTGTGTGGATAACGGTGTCTTCCCAGACTTTATGAAGCACAGTAAAATAGCCCCTATATTCAAATCGGGATGTAAAACAGACCCTACTAACTATCGACCCATTTCCGTATTACCCGCGCTTAGCAAAATATTTGAAAAAATAATGCTAAGTCAGCTATTAAGATATTTTAATATCAACAAATTATTACACGATCGTCAATATGGGTTTACAAAAGGTAGAAATACAACAGATGCTGGTACTGGATTGATTGAAGAAATATTTAGTTCTTGGGAAAAGTCTCAGGATCTCATTGGTGTCTTTTGCGATCTGTCTAAAGCATTTGATTGTGTAGATCATCAAACTCTATTGGGTAAGCTGGAATTCTATGGAGTTCGCGGAGTAGCGTTAACCCTTGTGGAGTCCTATCTCTCTAATAGAACGCAATGTGTTAACATTAATGGTAGTGTATCTAAAGGATCTCTTGTGAAAATGGGAGTCCCCCAGGGATCAATTTTAGGGCCTTTCCTGTTTCTGGTATATATCAATGACCTTCCGCATATGGTACAAGAAACAGCGCAGATAGTGCTGTTTGCTGATGACACGTCCCTGTTGTTTAAAGTTGATAGAAAAGACAACATATTGTCAGCAGCAAACAATACTCTGTCTATGGTCTCTGAATGGTTCACAGCAAATAATTTGGTTTTAAATACTAAGAAGACCAAGTGCCTGAAATTTTCTTTGCCAAACGTTCGGGTAATTAACTGTTCACTGGAGTTAGGCGATACTGAACTGGAATTTGTTGACTCCACTGTATTTTTGGGAATCACAGTCGACTCCAAACTGCAATGGAGAGCTCATATAAACGCGTTATCTAATGGATTGAGCTCAGCAGCATATGCAGTCAGAAAGATCAGACTATTAACTGATGTGGCAACAGCCAGGTTAGTGTACTTTGCCTATTTCCATAGTATTATGACATATGGTCTTATCATCTGGGGCTCAGCGGCAGACATAGAAACCATATTTATCTTGCAGAAAAGAGCTATTAGAGCAATTTACGGCATGAAGACCCGGGAATCCCTTCGAGAAATCTTTCCTGAAATTGATATAATGACCCTGCCCTCCCAATACATATTTGAGAACTTATTATATGTTAAGAAAAATTATAATATGTTTAATAAAAATGCAGATAGGCATACCCGAAACTTAAGAAATATAAACAAAATTGACATACCAAGATTCAGATTACAAAAAACTAATAAATGTTTTCTTATAAACAGTATTAGGCTATTTAATAAATTACCAAAATCAATTATAGAACTAAATGATATAAAATTTAAAAATTGTATGAAGCAAACTTTAATAGCCAAGGCGTATTACAAAGTTAATGATTATATTAATGACAGAGATGTCTGGAATCAGTCCTCTCTGCGTCTGGAATCTCTAAACTAATAGTAACTGTCATATTGTAATAATTCATAATACTTACTATTATAGGTATATATATATATATATATTTATACTACAATAGGTATTTTTTTATATATTTTTGGACGAGGTAATAACTTGTTATTACTATAACCTTTTCATCATTATTTTAATTTTAAATATTTACTATTTTCTACAAGGTAATAATTAGTTATTACTTAACATTTATGTTAATTTTTCTTATTTATTTTAAGTTATTTTGTTAACAGAGTTATAGAATACATTTCCATGTTATTTTTTAACTAGTTGATGTTTGCGCAGGCCTTGGATTCAGCTATGTATTTGGCCCTGCAATGTAGTAGTATACGTATCCAGCGGATTTCCTCTCCTTTGAAGGTCATTGCAGTGGTGGCGCGTGTGCCGGGTTCTGGTCTGCACCCTAAGGGCCTGGTTGAGCAGAAGGATGGCTGACACATACGTTACGTCCGTGATCGGGTGCTGCTGTGGGGGCCTTGGATCTCCGCTGGGCACGCACGTTTGATTGTTATCATATAAGAAGCGGAGATCCCGAAAAATCTTCTGCTGATAGGCCGGCGCTGGCATCAAAGAAATGTTGTGTTCTGTAATTCTGTACTTTCAATATTGTAAGATAGTATATCTGCCTTGGGGTGTTCTACGCGTGCTCTTCAGTAGGATGAGAGTATATACCACATGCTATAAGCATAGGTTTAAGTCAATAACCATGCAGGACCATGCTCCTCTGATGATACGGTACATGTGGAACATCAGAGTTTTTTACTTGCTGGTACCTTTTTCTCCAGGGTGTCTCTGAGGCGATCGACTTGTGATCAGCGTTTGCGCCCTAAAAGATATCTTTCATCTATCTATTTGTAGGTATATTTTGATTACCTATACTAAAGTATGTATATTTGGGGCGTAGCTATGGTCTGTTGGGTTGGTCGCCTTGGTGGCACTTTTGCAGGGCAGTCAATGATTGACAGGTCAATGGAACCAGCTAACCACCTAGTCTTAAACTGGTTGGTTATGTAGTGTGTGTTCGGTTGGGTTGTTTTTTTTTTTTTTTTTTCTTCCCGCCAGGACAATAGTTTAATAGTTTACGATTTGTTTATTTTGTATTATATTCTCAACATTTGTCTGTGGGAGGAATGGCGACCTGGCCAAGTACACACAGAACCTTATATATACTTTTTTTTTTTTTGACTTTTCATAAATGCCTGTAAAGGTTTACATGAAATAAATATTTTTGACTTGACTTGACTATACAGGGTGAATTTGAAAGGATGTACTTGGGGCTAATATGAGGTTCTGCTGATCAAAGCGAACAACTTTTTCCATGGAACCATTAATGTCAGCAGAACCTCATATTAACCCAAAGTACTTTTCAAATTGTACCCTGTATATTTGTTTTTAAATAAAATCTAAAGTAATAATAGTTTTGGTAGGGCATTTTTATCTTAGTCTATTTGCAAATATCGTGGAACCATATAAATTACAACATATCTTCGCAAAGCAATCATGGAGCGTGAAATCTATCAAGTCCATACTTAATAATCTTTTTGTCTCCCTCGGGGGAGGAAGGAGGTCACACCCGCGAGCGTTAAAAATAATGTCAATAAATCGCGGCGAGATCAAAGCGCGAACAAATCGCTGGAGCGGCGGGAGGGGAGGGGCCAGGAGGGGAGAAGAAAGCTTTATGGAGAAGGTAGTTACAGGTTTGAGATATGTTTTTTAGTGTTTTTTGTTTTTTATCTGAAAAAATGTATTTGAAAGTACTTAATTTTTTTATTTAAAAAAAAACTTTTTTTTTTATGTTGTAATGTAATGTGTAACCCGTGTAGTTATGCGATTTTCACAAAATTCCAAACATTTAATATTAAAACCACCCCTTTAAAATAAAATTAATGTATAAAACTATGGATTCATCGATCGAACATTGATTTCATGAGGTTGTAGTCTCCTTTTATGGTACGAATACGAAACGGGCGTTTGTTATGATTATAAAGCAGCGAGGATATTATGAATAGACTCGTTATGCAAATACGTCTTTTGCTCCGTTTCATTCGTAACCGCACCAATCATCTGGCATAGTGGGAGCGACCAATATTGTTAAATAACAATGTATTGATTAACTTCATTCATGAACTTTGTGGGTATGCTTACCATCAGGTAAATATAAGTCACATGTCGAGCTCCAATAAAAAAAAAATTATAGAAAATGAAATCCCCCTTCAGTTTAATTTACAATAAGGATGTTCTCTTGTCGACGAAGGATCTAGTGATATTTCTCCTCGCAGCATTGGAGATGCCGCATCCACAGTGTAGCTAGCGCGTGGGCGCATGTCTGGTGATTTACGGGCCAGTGTCGGCCGTAATAAAAAACACTCCGTCTCGGCCTGACTGATGCGACAATTAATTTAATCCCATTTCTCTACGTCTTCTTGCTTAGGGTTGCCACTCTTTTCTAACGGGTAAAATAATGCAAAAAAAAATACAATTAGATGCATTAATAAATAACGTTATATTAAAATTATGTGATGGTTTACGAAATAAACATGGATACCAACTATAACATACTCTATTTTTTTTTATAATACTGTCCAACAGCCTCCGTAGACTAGTGGTTGCATCTTTGGCGTTGTATTCGGAGGTCGTGGGTTCGATTCCCACCCATGGCAAAAAGATACTAGTACGTTTTTCTGTACAGTTTGTCATGGTCTGGATGTTTATAAAATATTATATGTATTATATCATTATTTCTGGTACACATAGTACAAGCCTACAACTTAGTTTGTGACCAGAGCAATATGTGTAAATTGTCCTACATATAAAACAAAACTGCTATTCAATTAAGAGCGATATCGTTGTCGGTATTAATTATTATTGCGCGATTTTGCGACGAATATTTGTAAGTTTCGCGCTTCGCAACGCAATTACCGCTTACTACGGCGTAGCGCCAACAGGCAAAGTTTAAATTACCCCCAAAGCAACAATGTATGCAGTCAGTGAAGCTTACACTGTGGTGCGAGTCGCATATATATAAGATTGACGTTACAGCACATGTATCTACGGGCGGTAAGACCAAATATTTTGTTCTTGTAGATTTTTTTTTACATCTAAATCTTGTATGTCGGGGTTTTATCTTAATGTATAGTAGTCTTACACCAGTTGATTACGTAAACCAGGAGAAGTCTGTGTGTGTGGAAGGAATGGCAACAGGTACTTTGATTAAAATAAACTAAACAAGATTGATAAAAAACCCCATATGAACCACCTGACTACTCCTTAAGACAATAATGAATAAATTAATGAATAGTCACAGAATAGGGATACATGGTAGGTTTCCCATTTTCATTCTTGCCCATTCTAATTAAGGTATGTTTTTTTTTAATATTTATTCTTATTTACCCATATAACAAAATCATTATATATTGGCACGTCAAAATAACAATATACAATAATTATGTACTCAACTATAAAATATTTATATTACCTGTTTGTACAGTAGTATGGGGTTTATAGCCGATTCGACCAAAAGAAGGAATAACTTATACTGGGGATAGTAATGTCAAATTCCATGCAAATATTTATTCGTAGATTAAATTACTCAGAATAAGTATTAATATACTCAGAATAATGATTTGTATGTGATTTGACATTACTAATCTATACCCATTAATATATAAGTTATACCCACTTTTGATCGAATCGGGTCTTATACAAATAAAACAACAACAAAAAAACAAGTGAATTGAAGTGAAGATAAGTAATCATATCAAGCAAGTACTTAATTAAAGTAAATTAATTATAAAAATAGAAAAACGCATTTGATGTAGTGGCGAGTATCAACCCTAAGAGCGACAGACATGAGCGCGGCAGCAGCTATTAAACAAGACTAATTGAGCGATAAATTCAGACGAGAGGCGGCCGATATAAAAAGCTTCCCTAAACGAAAAATCCTAGATGAAGGAATATTGAAAGCGCGACGAGTCTGCAATTGATTACTGTCAATTAACAGACGAGCACTTCAAACCCCATCTCGTGAGTTGGAGGCGATACTCAGCCTTCTCACGGAGATATTCCACGGAAATTTATTTCGAGTTTAGCTAGTGAGTATATATAAAATGCCTAATATTTCTTTTGATTTTTTAAATAAAATCATAATCATTAGTTCGTATGCTGTTATTTTAATTGTTGTAGGTATTATCGTATAAGAGTAACACTAAGAGCTTTTAGCTCTAAATTATAAAGCTTTGGCCGCATCCGTGGACTAGTGGTTGCTCCTTTGGCGTTGGATCCGGATGTCGTGGGTTCGATTCCTACCCATGGCATAAAAATATTAGTACGTAGTTCTATATACTCGTAGTTTGTCATAGCCTGTGTGTCTATAAAATATAATATATATTAGTATTATTCTTTCTGGTAGACATAGCCCAGAGCTTAGTCCCTATCTATAGTTACTGGCGACTATAGTAGAAATTGTTTGCAAAAAATTGTGGTAGAACTATAACTGGCCTGGCCTAATTCTTACGACTTACGTGTCAATGTGATCAATAAACTCTGGTAGCTCTCCTTAAAGAACCTTCAGTTTCATTAAAATATGTTTCGGGGATCTGCTCCTACCTCACCAGCTATACGTACATCTTCCTGCAAAGTATATTATATATGTAGGTATTATATAGTGCTTACTGTTAAATACCAGTTACTTAATAGTATTTAATAAATATTAGACAAATAGTTCTATTAAACCCATTAATATGAAAATGTGACAACAATTTTTTTAATTATTTCATTGAACCCTATTGCCCTGCAATATTAGTCTGTCAGTTAGATAAGGTAATTTATAACTATAGAAGGTCATAACCCCCCCCTCCCACCAGCCGACACAAATAGTAACCTAACACCTAATAGTACTCAATCGAATTAACAATAAAAGTGGACGTAAAATGTTGGCCGCGCGATCTCCCCGCGGATAGCGCGACAATTTTATATACATGTCATTAAAAACAAAATAAAAGCTGGAAACGATTCTTTAACTTTGGCTTTACCAACTACCAGTGTTTATAGCTGCCTTAGGCTTTGTTCACACTGTGATCTATTATTTATTTGTCATCGAGGCACCAGCGCCTTGCGCACCCGAGACTGCCTACATGATCTCGGGATACTCAGCGGAGGGGTATTCCTCTTATTATTTTGTATCTACACCAAGTGGGGATCTCGTCATCATTTATAAAGACATATAAAATATAATAAAGGCCTTTTACCCTGCTTCGCTGTGCCTTGCCTGGAATACTGCTGTGCACTCTCCTGCCATTCGACTTTCCATGATAGACCCGACACCTGAATGGATCCATGATAGATTTATATAACAGTTTAACATATTCTCTAAAATAAATTATGTTGTATTTAAATTAATTTTGGATGATATTTTTTTTAATTAATATTATACTCGTATATGAAAGGTTGACACTCTGACAGAGATTATGTTATTATAGGTATACCTAATCTACTACTAACTAAGTATATTAATATTATAAGGAGGTAAAGTTTGTGAGTTTATGAAGTTGTAGGGGGTAATTTTTGAATATACTGAACTTATTTTGAAAATTATTTTAGTGTTGGATAGCTCATTTATCGAGGAAGGCTATATAACAGCCTTCCTAGATATGAGCGGAGAATCAATGAAAAATGATTTCCCAAAACGGGAAAAAAACATCCTTTAGAGACCTTCCGTTGCGCGTAAACAGTTAAAGCTACGCAGACGAAGTTGCGCGGGTCAGCCACTATTAAATAAATACAGACTTATAACAGTATCAAAATCAATAATTACAATTACAGTCTATATTATTAACTTGTCATCGATAGAAAATACAAAAGAGCAAATTTTTTTTTCTTTATTTTATATACTTTTTCTTTGTTTTAAGACCAGCCGATTTTTTTAATGGAAATTAATAAAAAATGCAAGATGTCACTATTTAGATCAAATTTGAAGAAAAAACTTACATTAATTATGTGTTTATTCATTATTTGAATATTATTACGAAATATAATGTATGAGGAGGTCGTATACCTCAGCCAACAAAGTAAAACGATTCATATATTTACTGCACAATAATTATATTCATTCCAATTCACGATTCATTTACACCTTCCTACCTGTCATAAAAATACAATTTTATTAATGTAAACGCACCCTAAAACATTAGGACTGGCACACAGTGATCCGGTCGCCCGAGTCGCACTTAAACAGTTTTATCGCCTCCATAAATACGTCAATTCTAACACGAAACATTAATTTATTTTATCACGAGTTAAAACATTAATTTACAGCTGTTTATAGCGGTCGATATCTGTGACAGAGCGGGTCTGGTGTGCGCCCGACCTTAGCTTTGGGCGGGTTGTAAACACGTCTCGATAACAAACGCTTTCAATATTATCGGTAAATGAGCTTTTATACAATGTTACATATTATTATTTATTTAGTAGAGTGAAGAATATAATGATTTATTGAAAAACAATTTACACTTTCTCAATATATATATTTAATAAAAATAAATATCATCACGGGTGCCATATGCGCCACGACCACCTCGTCGTAGCCGATGGTATGAGTCTACATTGAACAAGTGGCTAGCTCGTCGCGTTGTTTGGATAGACTCAATAACCCATCTACAAACAGTTTCACAAGTTATAGTGAACTGGGACCGACAGCTTAACGTGTTCTTCGAGGCACTATATATTGGTGTTATAAAACAAATGTACATACATTTTTAGATTAAAAACTCATTGGTACACACCGGGGTTTGAACCAGGGACCTAATTGTTTTTAAGTCCAAGGTCTAACCAACTCGGCCAGCACGACCAATGAATTAAAATTGTAAAACAACTCGTAGTAAGTGTAGTACGAGACATGAATCATAAAGTTTTAAGTAAAAACACTTGTTGAGTATGTCGACATCAACTTTAACAATTATAATCTATCTATTCTATAGTTTAGCAAAAACATTGGATTTGATTAAAAGGCGTTTTGATTAAAAGGGATTTTATTATTATCATTTTGGATTTGATTAAAAGGGGTTTTTTATCATCGATCTCATATTTCATACAGAACTTTTATTATTTTTTGACGAACTAGTACTGTGGTTCTGACACTTTTCCTGCGTTCGAATACGGCGTTGCTGCATTGCCGAAATAAAAACATCACGCACGAGTAATAAAATGTTTCAGCGAGCGTTTCAGCAAATGTACATACCTATATGTAATAAATATTTTGATGATTCCTACATCTGTCACACAAGTAGAAAGAAAATTCTTTAACAACCTGTATATTTCCTACGGAAAGCCTTTTTATTATTTCTTAAAAGAATACAGTTTGTCAAACATTTATATTTACAGATTTAAATCAACAAAAAAACTTAAATTTTAAAGACTCCTCTTTGGGTGAAGGCCTCCTTCGTTGTAGACTCTGTTTAGGCAAAGGCAAGATTGAAGGTATCCAGTCTGTGCCAACTATTTCATCGCACCATCTTTCTGCTGGTCTTCTTCTCTTCCTCTTTCCGCCTGGGCCTTTCCAGAAAGTGGCTGACTTAGTCCAGCCTTTTCTATTCGTGCGTCACTTTAGTCCCTGAGCTTACTCCACTGCGTCAATTGCTTTAGTTTTGCTTCTTTTTATATTGTTTCTTATTTTAGAGATTTAATTATTTGTACATTAGTTTGACAACACCACTATAGTGCCTCGGAGAGCACGTTAAGCTGTCGGTCCCGGTTTCACTATACTAACTTGTGAAACTGTTTAAAGATGGGTTATTGAGTCTATTAAAAACATCGCGACGAGCTAGCCACTTGTTCAGTGTAGACTCATACCATCGGCTACGATGAGGTGGGATTAAAACCCCTCCGCTGGGTACCCTGGGGCCGTCTAGGCTATATATATATATATTTGTATAAAAAAATTGTCGCTACAAATTTTGAAATTTGTAAATTTATTGGGTATTTATTTCGTGTAATAATTTAAAAATATCACCCTATGTTTGACCTGCATATATTTTGAAATATAAAACGCATTTCTATTAGTTGAGAAGAGTCTTATAATACATAGGAAAACAACCCCACTATTTTAAACCTGAAAATAAACCAAACATGTTGGAATACCTATTAAATATTTTCAAAGAAGAGTCTGTATATGTAGGTACCTATCAATTTTGAAGGATGTAGGAGGTTACCTAGATATTAACTTTTTCTTAAAATTCCACCTTTTCATGCGTTTTGGATGTTGCCCGTTTCGTAACTGTACCGTGATAAGAGACTACCACAAGAAAACGATACAGTAGTCTCCTGAAAACCAAGAGTTTCAAAGATCCAGTAGTTTTTAAGTGTCTACCTACGCGTACAAACGAAAAAACAAACAGACAGGTATTCTAAAAATAATAGATCAGAGTCCATCTCACCATTTTTTTACATCATATTCACACATTGTTTTTATTCAGTATTTTTTTTATGTATCGTATATACATGGTGACTTTGAAAGGATGTACTTTAGGCTAATATGAGGTTCTACTGATCAATACAAACAACTTTTCCCATGGAACCATGTGCCGCAAATGAAAAAAAATATTGCCGTCTCCATACAAACTAGTAATGTTAAAATGACCAATTTGTATGGGGAAGCCAAAATTTTCTTTCATTTGCGAGACATGGTTCCATGGGAAAAGTTGTTCGATTTGATCAGCAGAACCTCATATTAGCCCAAAGTACATCCTTTCAAATTCACCCTGTATATCAAAGTAGGTATACACATACAGGGCTTCCCGCGGCTATGCAACATAGAGTACTTTAAATATTAAAGATAGGACATTTTACTGAAAGAAGATATACAGTATAGTGAGAAACGTTACTCCTTACGATGATGTACGGCAGGTGACGAAGGACCAGCGCGGTGGTCCTGGTCACATTAGGATTCTGGTCGCGTTCCACAAACCACTTTGAATGTAAATTCATTACACTGACATTGATTTTTAAGACCGACCGCGCGTGACGGTGGTCCTGATTCCTGAGGACCATTATAAAGATTTATTGTTTGGTAATAGCCGTTAAGTATTATACTTAAACTATAGGAGTTAAGTATTCCGTCGCCGATTTATTTGCCGCCCTTATACGCTTATTGATTATTATTTTAAAAAGTAACTATTTATTTACATCCTTATTTATAAAAAAAAGTGATTAAAAAAAAGTGAATTATGTGAAAAATAAGTGAATTATGTTAAAATAGTTCATGTTTTTTCTAGTGTGTTTTGACATAAGTCATGAGAGATATGTTTATGAGCATGGCCCGATTTTTATTTATTTTTACCGATTGATATTATGGAAGTATGAAAAAATATGAACAGAAGGAAGATAGCGAAACAATCAGCAATGCATTAAATGGTGGACACGGACATTTATTACATTTCGTCTCAAATATAGACTAATCAATAGTCAATCAGTTAATCTCTTTTCCTTATGTAAATTTAAGTAAGTGGGAGCTAATGAATGAATAATAAATGATATCTTCGTAAATGAGAATTCACATATATACATGGTGACTTTGAAAGGATGTACTTTGGGCTAATATGTGGTTCTACTGATCAATACGAACAACTTTTCCCATGGAACCATGTGCCGCAAATGAAAAAAAAAATTGCCTTCTCCATACAAACTAGTAATGTTAAAATGACCAATTTGTATGGGGGAGCCAATAATTTTTTTCATTTGCGACACACGGTTTCATGGGAAAACTTGTTCGATTTGATCAGCAGAACCTCATATTAGCCCAAAGTACATCCTTTCAAATTCACCCTGTATATATATGTGAATTCTCATTTACGAAGGCTATATATATATATATATAGGCTATAACCTCCTTTATATTAATTTTAATACTTATGATATTAAACCTACCTAGTTTATCAATAGTTCATCAATGTAAAAAAAATATCTCTATCGTTACTCATAGTATTACTCAATATTACTCAAATAATGGATCATATATGCTAGAATATAGTTTTCTTCCTCGTGATAAATAATTCACGATTCACAACTAAATGCAATTTGATATTCATCCATGCGTTTGCATCACCGACAATACGTCATCGTCATATCCATCGTATAATAATATATAGAGGAATCCCCCGACCAATAAAAAGGATGTAGAATCATAGAAACACTAATTGGGTAATAGGTAGAAAATTAAATAAAACTTTACCTCAGTTAAACTATTCATATATAAAACACACCATCAAATATATAAAACAAGTCAGAAATCAAAGAGATGTATTTATTTTATTCTTTATTGCACAAAATGGTACATAGGCGAGCTTAATGCCTTACGCATTTTCTACAACCTAACCTTTGAGAAAAAACTGCAATTACAAATCTTCAAACTTAAAATAAAAAGTCACTTTTCAAAACTTTAACAACATAACTTCACCTATAACATAGTGATGTCAGAAGATTTCCTCCTTTCCTTTCACAACATGTGACTGCAAAACTCTGAGATTTTAAAGATATTGATGCGCTACCAACGCTAGAATTCCTCTATTATATTTTTATTGCAATGGTATGACGCTCTGCTGGATACTATTTTAAATAGTAAATATAATGCATTAATTACCCTACGATATGCTGGAATCAAATAAGCTCGTAAACCGTTGCATTTCACAGCCTAAAATAAAAGTATAGCTACTTTTTTTTTAATCAATGAGAGAGACAATGTTGTTATCCGTGGATTCTACGTCCATCGCGTGGTTGGAAGGCAGGGGAGTGAACTGCAGCCTTCCCGGACTTGAGACCGCGAAGTAGGGTTAAAGGTGTTTTAACTCTTCCCTGTGTTCACTACCCTCTCTACTCAACCAAATATTATGTGATCCTGTTAGCGCCATCTTGAAAACAAGTTCCATAAAAGAATTATTCACTTTTAAATAATGTAAAACAAAACCTAATTTATATTTTTAATTATCGGTTTTCAAATTGCCAATATTTATTATTGGTTGCTTATATGATATAAAATAAATAATCTAGACAGATCCAACATAAACGCAATTACTTTTCCAGACACTTCGTTTTATAGATTAATGTATTTTATAATCATTTAATAAATGTTTCTTCTATAATTCATGGATAGAAAGCGTCAATAAACATACCGTACGAGTACATATACATACATAATGGGATAGTGACATTGATTGTGGCTTGTGGAATCCGCCGGTGGATTGGTGGAGCATACCGCTTGTCCATAGAAATGACGGCATACGGCGCGGTATGCGCACGTACAGGCATAGTGAGCGGTATGTCACGAGAATGCTTTGAGGGGGACATGCAAATTGTTTGCTTATTGCCTTGAACTTACAAAATAAAAAAACATCTCATATATTAAGTATATAGTTCTACCTAGTTTTGTTAAAAATATACTTCCTTTAATTATTTGAAAACACCCATGTCGCTGGAAAACTGTAAAGAAAAATACATACACATATACATACATATCATTACGGGTGCCTTACGGCGCCCGAAACCGCCTAGACGACCTCAGGGTACTCAGCGGAGGGGTTTTTAATCCCACCTCGTCGTAGCCGATGGTTTGAGTCTACACCGAACAAGTGGCTAGCTCGTCGCGATGTTTTGAAAAAACCCAATAACCCATCTATAAAAAGTTCCACAAGTTGCTATAGTGAAACCGGGACCGACAGCTTAACGTGCTCTCCGAGGCATTATAGTGGTGTTGCCAACAAAAGTACATAATTTTTTTAATTAAAAACTCATTGGTACACACCGGGATTCGAACCAGGGACCTACTCGTAAATGTTCTTAAGCCCAAGGTCTAACCAACTCGGCCACCACGTATTAAAGAAAAATATCTTACAAAATATGATTTTTTTTAAATCCATTTGTTTTCTAAAGGATAAGGATAAAAGTAATAAGAGAGGTAACCCCTATACCAAAGGTTACTGTTTGGTTCGCTTCAATATTTGTTAACACAAAGCCTGAAAAATTCCTACTACTCAGCTGAACAAAAAACTCAATTTAAACTTGTAAGTAGGCAGTCACCTGAAGTCGCTTCGACCACCAAGATTATCTGCTATTCCACATTCAGCTCGGGCCCCGGGGATCAATAAACGATCTGGGCCGCACTATTTTGCTTGGCCCCGCTCAATTTTTACTGCCATCCGCCCGTGAGTCGCTCGTCAATGACCATTTTGTTCGGCCCGAGATCGCCGCCCAAGCCAAAGGTGTACTTAGGCCTTGCACACATTAGGTAAAGATTTTTTTTTAGAAAGCTACCTATAAAATCTTTATTATAATTAATGTCAATATTCAACGTATGTACGAGTATGTTAGTGATGTGGACCCAAGCAACTAGAGTGTGGTGTACATATCACCATGCTTGTTGCATAGATGCATAATAATTTAACCATTTTTCGTTGGTAGGTAAGTTATCATATAAAACATATTGTAATGTAAATTTGTCGTCACGACACAAGTTTCTACGTTTGATGAGCTAACCCTTATGTACATTGTATTGCTGTAATAAATAAATATTATTATTACCAACCGACTATTCTACAGCTTTGATTATCTACTAAAGTACGGAAGCGGAATAGAAAGAATTTCATACGAAGACACCACACTACTTATTCTACGCGGGCTGACTGTGTAATATTGCGCCTAGTGACAGGGATAAATGTATGGGCATACGTCAGATGTAAACTATAGTTCACCCTACAACTAAAGATTATTTAGGGCCCACAGCATCGATTTATTATCGAGGTGGTAGTGCAGTTACGAAACAAGCTGTTGATTTGACGATAAACCAGCGAGGACAATAAATTAAACTCGTAATGAAAATTCACCTTTTTCGTAGCCCATTTTATAATCGCATCATTTATCGGCATAGTGAGGGCGACCAATGCTGTTAAAATCAATGTATTAAGATTAATACAGGGTAGATACCCTGTTCGGTATTCACTATAAACTAAATTTTTATTCCATATTAATTAATTGCTAAATAATGTTTACCTAATTACATTTGTGCCAAAAAAATTTATACCTACCTCTAAACTGAGACCTTAAATGGAATATTAATTTGCAGCACCCTTGCAGGGTTCACATTGTATTACTTATATTTTACTAACACCCTACCAACCACAATGTGATGCAATACATGATTTGGATTTGTATTTAAATAAAAAAAGTAGTCATCCATGTAGATCAACCGTGCAAGAAGTGGGGAATTTATAAACTTGTTTCCCTGCTCTTGCACAGATCCTATGCATGGATTTTGCAGGCCAACTTACCATCGGGTGGATAAGGAGTCGCGACACACAAGCTCTGTGCCTAATTCAGGCTCCACTATCACAAATTTTGTACCAATTCATGTTATGAAAAAGCTTTTGTGAGAAATTAATTAATTATTATTATACTTGTATATTGAAAAAATAAATTGGATAAACATGGCTTGTGATAGAAGTATTGATTACAATTGTAAGCCAGATAATGCGGTAGATATGTATGCAATATGTTATGCCATTGGAGAAAATCCCGGTAACTTATATATATGCACAGGTCAGACAGCGTTATTCCAACTACGCCACATGTAGGACGTGCTTTAGCGTGAAATGTCGACATCCGCCGTGATTGCTTCAACTGAAACACCTCCGAGCCGCATCCAAATGGTCACATTAAGGACCATTATTGAGTTGTTTGTATCGGGCTTCACTACCTTCGTATAGTAATCAAGACTTAATCTATAGTTTACGTGCTTCTGTATTCTAAATACTATAGTTTCCATATACTTTGCTCGTCTATAATTTAGTGGTTTGTTATGATGATGCATGCTTTGTGTCCGTAATTTGGTTGTGTTTTGTTTCTTGTATTAGATTTATTTGTTATCAGATAAGTCCTTGGAATCAACGGTTCTTAAATCTTCCATTGACTTGTGTCGCATTATTTTATTAGGAGCCTTATTCTACTAAACGAACTGGATATCAAAGGCAAGATATATTTATGTAAAATATGGTAAATATGCCAAATTTTAAATATGTAGTTGTTATCCAATTATTTTAGTAGAAATAGGTTCCAGGATGCTATCAGCTATTGATAGCTTACCTGCTATAAGCTTATAGCTTCACCTGTCATAATATTTGTACAAAAAACCTAAAAGGGCGAAAACATGTCCGTTATTGTTTATTTTTACTGAAAAACCTTTCAGTTTAATTCTATGTGCAAACTTCTGAATTAAAGTTTTTGGCTTACGATAGATATCTTAAATACCTATTCATCGTAACTTTTTATTATTTTATAGAGTCTTCCTTTTTCATCTGAGATTATTCATAGTTTTAGATTTACATCCGTTAACAACATCTATAACTAATCGAATTTTAAAGTAAATCGGATCAGTAGTTCTCTAGATATTTGAGCGAAAAGAGAAACAAACGGTGCGAAAGAGAAAAAAACCGTGTCATCATAAGGATTCGTTTTGGATATTTTTAAGACCCCTAAAAACACATCCCACTTCTAAATTTGTTAAAAAGCTTTTCGGTCCATTTATAAGGTATACAATTGATGTTTATCGCCTGCCGTTCCAGAGATTTAGAACAATATTAAAAAACAAACGCCACCAGTATTGATTGGAGATGTTGAATTAGATAAAAAAATATCTTTATACTACACCTGCTCAGAAAGTAGGTTCTTACTTGCGTAAGAATAGGTCAGAAAGTACGTCTTTGTAGTCGTACAAATATGCGGGAGGAAAAAGTGTATGAAAATCCATTGTTAACGTGCTTAAGCGGGAGGAAAAAGTATATGAAAATTCATTGTTAACGTGCTAGTTTTTTTTTAATTTTTTTTCTTCAATTCTTCCAAATTAGGAAAGGCAAGGGTTCAAAGCCATACAGTTTTTTTTTACAAGTTCGAAATTTTAATCAAAATAAAATAAAATAAAAGTATTGGTTTATTGGCTGTTTACTTTCTTTGCATTTTTGATTTATTAAGTTTAGAAAAGTAGCATAGATTCTTTTCTAAATTTAATTATTTTGGCGAGGCTGCATAGAGCATGATTCCCTTGCCTCTCTATCTACGTTAAACGAACAAAAAAAAAGCGCGCGCAGACTGCTTTCTTGTTCCTTGTGAACTTTCAATTTGTGTTTTGTTATTTTTAATTACTATATTCTACTCGAAATGTCGTCTAGTAGCGATAGTGAAGATTTGACAACGCCGCCAGAATTAAAAGTAACTGCCCAAGAAGTTATTGAAAACCTATTACCCGAGAAATCTAAGAATAAATATAACAAGGCGTATGAAGACTTTTTACAATGGAAAAGCGATGAGGTGGGATTAAAACCCCTCCGCTGGGTACCCTGGGGCCGTCTAGGCTATATATATATATATTTGTATAAAAAAATTGTCGCTACAAATTTTGAAATTTGTAAATTTATTGGGTATTTATTTCGTGTAATAATTTAAAAATATCACCCTATGTTTGACCTGCATATATTTTGAAATATAAAACGCATTTCTATTAGTTGAGAAGAGTCTTATAATACATAGGAAAACAACCCCACTATTTTAAACCTGAAAATAAACCAAACATGTTGGAATACCTATTAAATATTTTCAAAGAAGAGTCTGTATATGTAGGTACCTATCAATTTTGAAGGATGTAGGAGGTTACCTAGATATTAACTTTTTCTTAAAATTCCACCTTTTCATGCGTTTTGGATGTTGCCCGTTTCGTAACTGTACCGTGATAAGAGACTACCACAAGAAAACGATACAGTAGTCTCCTGAAAACCAAGAGTTTCAAAGATCCAGTAGTTTTTAAGTGTCTACCTACGCGTACAAACGAAAAAACAAACAGACAGGAATTCTAAAAATAATAGATCAGAGTCCATCTCACCATTTTTTTACATCATATTCACACATTGTTTTTATTCAGTATTTTTTTTATGTATCGTATATACATGGTGACTTTGAAAGGATGTACTTTAGGCTAATATGAGGTTCTACTGATCAATACAAACAACTTTTCCCATGGAACCATGTGCCGCAAATGAAAAAAAATATTGCCGTCTCCATACAAACTAGTAATGTTAAAATGACCAATTTGTATGGGGAAGCCAAAATTTTCTTTCATTTGCGAGACATGGTTCCATGGGAAAAGTTGTTCGATTTGATCAGCAGAACCTCATATTAGCCCAAAGTACATCCTTTCAAATTCACCCTGTATATCAAAGTAGGTATACACATACAGGGCTTCCCGCGGCTATGCAACATAGAGTACTTTAAATATTAAAGATAGGACATTTTACTGAAAGAAGATATACAGTATAGTGAGAAACGTTACTCCTTACGATGATGTACGGCAGGTGACGAAGGACCAGCGCGGTGGTCCTGGTCACATTAGGATTCTGGTCGCGTTCCACAAACCACTTTGAATGTAAATTCATTACACTGACATTGATTTTTAAGACCGACCGCGCGTGACGGTGGTCCTGATTCCTGAGGACCATTATAAAGATTTATTGTTTGGTAATAGCCGTTAAGTATTATACTTAAACTATAGGAGTTAAGTATTCCGTCGCCGATTTATTTGCCGCCCTTATACGCTTATTGATTATTATTTTAAAAAGTAACTATTTATTTACATCCTTATTTATAAAAAAAAGTGATTAAAAAAAAGTGAATTATGTGAAAAATAAGTGAATTATGTTAAAATAGTTCATGTTTTTTCTAGTGTGTTTTGACATAAGTCATGAGAGATATGTTTATGAGCATGGCCCGATTTTTATTTATTTTTACCGATTGATATTATGGAAGTATGAAAAAATATGAACAGAAGGAAGATAGCGAAACAATCAGCAATGCATTAAATGGTGGACACGGACATTTATTACATTTCGTCTCAAATATAGACTAATCAATAGTCAATCAGTTAATCTCTTTTCCTTATGTAAATTTAAGTAAGTGGGAGCTAATGAATGAATAATAAATGATATCTTCGTAAATGAGAATTCACATATATACATGGTGACTTTGAAAGGATGTACTTTGGGCTAATATGTGGTTCTACTGATCAATACGAACAACTTTTCCCATGGAACCATGTGCCGCAAATGAAAAAAAAAATTGCCTTCTCCATACAAACTAGTAATGTTAAAATGACCAATTTGTATGGGGGAGCCAATAATTTTTTTCATTTGCGACACACGGTTTCATGGGAAAACTTGTTCGATTTGATCAGCAGAACCTCATATTAGCCCAAAGTACATCCTTTCAAATTCACCCTGTATATATATGTGAATTCTCATTTACGAAGGCTATATATATATATATATAGGCTATAACCTCCTTTATATTAATTTTAATACTTATGATATTAAACCTACCTAGTTTATCAATAGTTCATCAATGTAAAAAAAATATCTCTATCGTTACTCATAGTATTACTCAATATTACTCAAATAATGGATCATATATGCTAGAATATAGTTTTCTTCCTCGTGATAAATAATTCACGATTCACAACTAAATGCAATTTGATATTCATCCATGCGTTTGCATCACCGACAATACGTCATCGTCATATCCATCGTATAATAATATATAGAGGAATCCCCCGACCAATAAAAAGGATGTAGAATCATAGAAACACTAATTGGGTAATAGGTAGAAAATTAAATAAAACTTTACCTCAGTTAAACTATTCATATATAAAACACACCATCAAATATATAAAACAAGTCAGAAATCAAAGAGATGTATTTATTTTATTCTTTATTGCACAAAATGGTACATAGGCGAGCTTAATGCCTTACGCATTTTCTACAACCTAACCTTTGAGAAAAAACTGCAATTACAAATCTTCAAACTTAAAATAAAAAGTCACTTTTCAAAACTTTAACAACATAACTTCACCTATAACATAGTGATGTCAGAAGATTTCCTCCTTTCCTTTCACAACATGTGACTGCAAAACTCTGAGATTTTAAAGATATTGATGCGCTACCAACGCTAGAATTCCTCTATTATATTTTTATTGCAATGGTATGACGCTCTGCTGGATACTATTTTAAATAGTAAATATAATGCATTAATTACCCTACGATATGCTGGAATCAAATAAGCTCGTAAACCGTTGCATTTCACAGCCTAAAATAAAAGTATAGCTACTTTTTTTTTAAT
This sequence comes from Monopis laevigella, assembly GCA_947458855.1. NCBI lineage: Eukaryota > Metazoa > Arthropoda > Insecta > Lepidoptera > Tineidae > Monopis > Monopis laevigella. The sequence continues at coordinate 22,085,873 of OX381590.1, read as the reverse complement.
CAATGAGAGAGACAATGTTGTTATCCGTGGATTCTACGTCCATCGCGTGGTTGGAAGGCAGGGGAGTGAACTGCAGCCTTCCCGGACTTGAGACCGCGAAGTAGGGTTAAAGGTGTTTTAACTCTTCCCTGTGTTCACTACCCTCTCTACTCAACCAAATATTATGTGATCCTGTTAGCGCCATCTTGAAAACAAGTTCCATAAAAGAATTATTCACTTTTAAATAATGTAAAACAAAACCTAATTTATATTTTTAATTATCGGTTTTCAAATTGCCAATATTTATTATTGGTTGCTTATATGATATAAAATAAATAATCTAGACAGATCCAACATAAACGCAATTACTTTTCCAGACACTTCGTTTTATAGATTAATGTATTTTATAATCATTTAATAAATGTTTCTTCTATAATTCATGGATAGAAAGCGTCAATAAACATACCGTACGAGTACATATACATACATAATGGGATAGTGACATTGATTGTGGCTTGTGGAATCCGCCGGTGGATTGGTGGAGCATACCGCTTGTCCATAGAAATGACGGCATACGGCGCGGTATGCGCACGTACAGGCATAGTGAGCGGTATGTCACGAGAATGCTTTGAGGGGGACATGCAAATTGTTTGCTTATTGCCTTGAACTTACAAAATAAAAAAACATCTCATATATTAAGTATATAGTTCTACCTAGTTTTGTTAAAAATATACTTCCTTTAATTATTTGAAAACACCCATGTCGCTGGAAAACTGTAAAGAAAAATACATACACATATACATACATATCATTACGGGTGCCTTACGGCGCCCGAAACCGCCTAGACGACCTCAGGGTACTCAGCGGAGGGGTTTTTAATCCCACCTCGTCGTAGCCGATGGTTTGAGTCTACACCGAACAAGTGGCTAGCTCGTCGCGATGTTTTGAAAAAACCCAATAACCCATCTATAAAAAGTTCCACAAGTTGCTATAGTGAAACCGGGACCGACAGCTTAACGTGCTCTCCGAGGCATTATAGTGGTGTTGCCAACAAAAGTACATAATTTTTTTAATTAAAAACTCATTGGTACACACCGGGATTCGAACCAGGGACCTACTCGTAAATGTTCTTAAGCCCAAGGTCTAACCAACTCGGCCACCACGTAATAAAGAAAAATATCTCACAAAATATGATTTTTTTTAAATCCATTTGTTTTCTAAAGGATAAGGATAAAAGTAATAAGAGAGGTAACCCCTATACCAAAGGTTACTGTTTGGTTCGCTTCAATATTTGTTAACACAAAGCCTGAAAAATTCCTACTACTCAGCTGAACAAAAAACTCAATTTAAACTTGTAAGTAGGCAGTCACCTGAAGTCGCTTCGACCACCAAGATTATCTGCTATTCCACATTCAGCTCGGGCCCCGGGGATCAATAAACGATCTGGGCCGCACTATTTTGCTTGGCCCCGCTCAATTTTTACTGCCATCCGCCCGTGAGTCGCTCGTCAATGACCATTTTGTTCGGCCCGAGATCGCCGCCCAAGCCAAAGGTGTACTTAGGCCTTGCACACATTAGGTAAAGATTTTTTTTTAGAAAGCTACCTATAAAATCTTTATTATAATTAATGTCAATATTCAACGTATGTACGAGTATGTTAGTGATGTGGACCCAAGCAACTAGAGTGTGGTGTACATATCACCATGCTTGTTGCATAGATGCATAATAATTTAACCATTTTTCGTTGGTAGGTAAGTTATCATATAAAACATATTGTAATGTAAATTTGTCGTCACGACACAAGTTTCTACGTTTGATGAGCTAACCCTTATGTACATTGTATTGCTGTAATAAATAAATATTATTATTACCAACCGACTATTCTACAGCTTTGATTATCTACTAAAGTACGGAAGCGGAATAGAAAGAATTTCATACGAAGACACCACACTACTTATTCTACGCGGGCTGACTGTGTAATATTGCGCCTAGTGACAGGGATAAATGTATGGGCATACGTCAGATGTAAACTATAGTTCACCCTACAACTAAAGATTATTTAGGGCCCACAGCATCGATTTATTATCGAGGTGGTAGTGCAGTTACGAAACAAGCTGTTGATTTGACGATAAACCAGCGAGGACAATAAATTAAACTCGTAATGAAAATTCACCTTTTTCGTAGCCCATTTTATAATCGCATCATTTATCGGCATAGTGAGGGCGACCAATGCTGTTAAAATCAATGTATTAAGATTAATACAGGGTAGATACCCTGTTCGGTATTCACTATAAACTAAATTTTTATTCCATATTAATTAATTGCTAAATAATGTTTACCTAATTACATTTGTGCCAAAAAAATTTATACCTACCTCTAAACTGAGACCTTAAATGGAATATTAATTTGCAGCACCCTTGCAGGGTTCACATTGTATTACTTATATTTTACTAACACCCTACCAACCACAATGTGATGCAATACATGATTTGGATTTGTATTTAAATAAAAAAAGTAGTCATCCATGTAGATCAACCGTGCAAGAAGTGGGGAATTTATAAACTTGTTTCCCTGCTCTTGCACAGATCCTATGCATGGATTTTGCAGGCCAACTTACCATCGGGTGGATAAGGAGTCGCGACACACAAGCTCTGTGCCTAATTCAGGCTCCACTATCACAAATTTTGTACCAATTCATGTTATGAAAAAGCTTTTGTGAGAAATTAATTAATTATTATTATACTTGTATATTGAAAAAATAAATTGGATAAACATGGCTTGTGATAGAAGTATTGATTACAATTGTAAGCCAGATAATGCGGTAGATATGTATGCAATATGTTATGCCATTGGAGAAAATCCCGGTAACTTATATATATGCACAGGTCAGACAGCGTTATTCCAACTACGCCACATGTAGGACGTGCTTTAGCGTGAAATGTCGACATCCGCCGTGATTGCTTCAACTGAAACACCTCCGAGCCGCATCCAAATGGTCACATTAAGGACCATTATTGAGTTGTTTGTATCGGGCTTCACTACCTTCGTATAGTAATCAAGACTTAATCTATAGTTTACGTGCTTCTGTATTCTAAATACTATAGTTTCCATATACTTTGCTCGTCTATAATTTAGTGGTTTGTTATGATGATGCATGCTTTGTGTCCGTAATTTGGTTGTGTTTTGTTTCTTGTATTAGATTTATTTGTTATCAGATAAGTCCTTGGAATCAACGGTTCTTAAATCTTCCATTGACTTGTGTCGCATTATTTTATTAGGAGCCTTATTCTACTAAACGAACTGGATATCAAAGGCAAGATATATTTATGTAAAATATGGTAAATATGCCAAATTTTAAATATGTAGTTGTTATCCAATTATTTTAGTAGAAATAGGTTCCAGGATGCTATCAGCTATTGATAGCTTACCTGCTATAAGCTTATAGCTTCACCTGTCATAATATTTGTACAAAAAACCTAAAAGGGCGAAAACATGTCCGTTATTGTTTATTTTTACTGAAAAACCTTTCAGTTTAATTCTATGTGCAAACTTCTGAATTAAAGTTTTTGGCTTACGATAGATATCTTAAATACCTATTCATCGTAACTTTTTATTATTTTATAGAGTCTTCCTTTTTCATCTGAGATTATTCATAGTTTTAGATTTACATCCGTTAACAACATCTATAACTAATCGAATTTTAAAGTAAATCGGATCAGTAGTTCTCTAGATATTTGAGCGAAAAGAGAAACAAACGGTGCGAAAGAGAAAAAAACCGTGTCATCATAAGGATTCGTTTTGGATATTTTTAAGACCCCTAAAAACACATCCCACTTCTAAATTTGTTAAAAAGCTTTTCGGTCCATTTATAAGGTATACAATTGATGTTTATCGCCTGCCGTTCCAGAGATTTAGAACAATATTAAAAAACAAACGCCACCAGTATTGATTGGAGATGTTGAATTAGATAAAAAAATATCTTTATACTACACCTGCTCAGAAAGTAGGTTCTTACTTGCGTAAGAATAGGTCAGAAAGTACGTCTTTGTAGTCGTACAAATATGCGGGAGGAAAAAGTGTATGAAAATCCATTGTTAACGTGCTTAAGCGGGAGGAAAAAGTATATGAAAATTCATTGTTAACGTGCTAGTTTTTTTTTAATTTTTTTTCTTCAATTCTTCCAAATTAGGAAAGGCAAGGGTTCAAAGCCATACAGTTTTTTTTTACAAGTTCGAAATTTTAATCAAAATAAAATAAAATAAAAGTATTGGTTTATTGGCTGTTTACTTTCTTTGCATTTTTGATTTATTAAGTTTAGAAAAGTAGCATAGATTCTTTTCTAAATTTAATTATTTTGGCGAGGCTGCATAGAGCATGATTCCCTTGCCTCTCTATCTACGTTAAACGAACAAAAAAAAAGCGCGCGCAGACTGCTTTCTTGTTCCTTGTGAACTTTCAATTTGTGTTTTGTTATTTTTAATTACTATATTCTACTCGAAATGTCGTCTAGTAGCGATAGTGAAGATTTGACAACGCCGCCAGAATTAAAAGTAACTGCCCAAGAAGTTATTGAAAACCTATTACCCGAGAAATCTAAGAATAAATATAACAAGGCGTATGAAGACTTTTTACAATGGAAAAGCGAGAAAAATGCGCATTCTTTTTCTGAAAATGTATTATTATCTTATTTTAATGAAAAAGCGCAAAAGTATAAGTCAAGTACTTTGTGGTCTTTGTATTCTATGTTAAAAAGTACTATTTTGGCAAAAAATGATATCAATATAATGGAATACAAAAAACTTACACAATTTTTAAAAAGAAAATCTGAGGGATTTCGTAGTAAAAAATCAAAAGTATTTACAACAAAGGATGTATTTTCCTTTTTACGAAATGCTCCAGATGCCAAATATTTGCTGATGAAGGTCAGTTACGCTGAAAGATACTTTTTAATGTTATTGCCAATTTATTTTTAAAAACCTACTAGGTTTTCATGTTTGATGTATTTTTACAGGTTATTTTGATTTTGGGGGTAAATGGTGCCTGTCGTTCGCAAGAACTCGTGAATATCAACAGACGATATCAAAATCCACGAAAATGTAATAATTGTTAAGCTTCCTAACACAAAAAACAAAATTCAGCGCTCTTTTGTGATATCGGATTTATTTTATGAAATTGTGAAGAAATATATGATACTTCGCCCTAATGACCTTCAGACCAATCGTTTTTTAATGCAATATAAAAACAATAAATGTACAAAACAAGTAATTGGGAAAAATAAAATAAGTACTGTGCCAAAAGAAATAGCGTCCTTTCTAAATTTAACCAATCCTCAAGATTACACTGGACACTGCTTTCGTAGAACATCTACGACTATTCTTGCAGATACAGGTGCTAATTTAACTACAATAAAACGACATGGTGGTTGGAAATCGTCCGCTGTTGCAGAAGGTTACATCGAGAATTCAGTTGAAAACAAAATACGTATAAATAACCAAATAATAGAATCGATTACTCTGCATCAAGATTCATCTCCTCAACCATCAACAAGTACGGTATCGCCAGTGGCACCTCAACAGCCGGTAAACCTTTTGACACCACAGCCTAGCTCTAGCGCAGTACCAATAACACAGCCAACTACCTCTCCAATGTTGTCTCAGAAGTCTGAAACCAACATTAATCTCCCTAGCAAAAATATTAAATTAAGTTTTAACAACTGTAATAATTTTAATATAAACTTTAATTAATAGAGATTTTATTTTTTATTTTCCTCGTAGGTGTAGTATAAAGCACTATGTATCACTCGGCGAGAAAGTGCGATTCCTAACTCGAGCGAATTAAGGCCCTCCGCTTCGCGTCAGGCCTCAAACTTCGCCCTCGTTAGTAATCGGTGACTTTCTCCCCTCGGTGAACAATGTACTATTGCGACTTCAATATCGATTAATGTTAACCGATACTAGTTACATCATATTCAAAAGAAAATAATTAAACGCCAAACAAAGTAAAACCAAAATAATAATAAAATACAACAAAGCAAATAGTTGATAACTAAGAAAGTAGACGCTACTATATGTACTTAAGTAGCAGCCTAGGTATTACACTATATCATAGCTTATGAAGTAAGCATGCTAGACAATAGCACGACATCTTAACCCATAGTTAGCGAGAATAATAAAGCCACAAATCTTATCTGCCGTGACGCTGGTTCTACGAGACGCAATCGGAGGGCGGGTAAGGGTATAATTTTGGTTCTTCGAGCCGGTAATTTGGCGCGGGTAACCAGTGGTTAAAGGTAAGCGGACAGACTCCAAGCCTGTGATCAGTCGATGGGTTGGTGATGGAAAATTGCTGTGGTTCGGTGATGGTTAACCGATGTTGCTTTTGTAATAGCTTTCAGATTTGAAGTATTTTCGTTGAGATGAAATGTGATGTCGGATATTTGTTGCTCCTTTAAACCGTTTTATATTGTCTACTTCTCATATATATATATATATATATATATATATATATATATATTTAACTTTCAGATATAATATTTTTCGGCTTAATATTATTTTTATTTAGTACGAGGGCAGTTAAAGTAACCATTAGAAACGGAGTTCTAATTAGGTACGTATCGAAGAAGGAGAAAAGGATATAGTCAATTTATTTTTCAAATAATATATTGTATTATTTAGGTTTTACTTCTTTAGCTAAATATACTCTTAAAATATTATTAATACAAGTTTAGATTAGGTAAGATTTCTAAGACCAAATTTGGGAGAAACACCGCCAAAGTAGAGTATAACTTACTAAAACGACGTCATAAATATATATTAGCCGGCATTATATTAATCGACCCCATTCGTGGAGTTTGTGGGTCTGCTTAACACCAGGTAGATACAAAGTAACATACCGTGCACCATTAAAAAAGCGCCAAAAATCAATCTCCAGATGCGATCATCTCAATTATTTTGACTTGACCAAATTTGGCAACGGACCCCAAAGTGTTACAAAAAGGTTCGCCAAAACGTGGTTGTATTTGGGGTCCGATAAATCTGGAGGTAAGTGGCGGAGACCCGTAATGCCGGTGATTAGTTAAGCCTCCGCGCAGGAAGCCGCGGGCAACCCCGACATACTAAATTGCTGCTTGCTGACAATTTCTGGCAGAGATATATAACTATGGAGGTAGCTTTGTTTATATGGTTATTTGTTGTAATGCCTATTTTTTACATGTTCACCTCGTTTGGTTGTTCATTATATATATTATTCTTTATGTACATACTATCTGGTGTTTGGTCTTTAAAAGTCAAAATATTTGCTCGTGAATAAGGTTTTCTCCTTAAGGAAACGTACGGTGATGTCCGAGCTTACTATCATTTTATTCAAAAAATATCTTTCATGAGGGAATGTGGCGAGTATATTAGGTACTTTCTTCAGTTCTAAAAATACCTGGGATATGGGGGCCTTTTAAATATAGCAATAGTTTCTAAAGACTGTTTTTTTTATATAATTATCAAAATAATCTCGAATTTAAATTTAAGCTAGCGTGCTTCTTATCTAATTAAAATATTAACACACAACTTTATTAGTAATACGCTACAGTTTTAAATATTTTCATGGTATATTTAAATTAAAAACAAAGGTTATTCACACTAAGTTATCTTCTATAGTTTCTTCGACATCGCCTCTCACTTCTGCACAAAGTTTATCTTCCAGAAGGAATTTTTTAACATCTTAAAATATGTCTGTCCGAGCTTTCATGACGGGCCGTTCGTGGAGGCGAAAGCTTTATTAATTGCTTGGAGTCGCCGCTTACTGATTGTCTAATTTCTTCAATGATTGACTTGATTTGGTTAAGATTTATTTATAAAATCGGTTGTGTTACCACCGCCTATACAGATGCAAAAACCATCAAGTAACCTAGTCATGCTACAGTTTTAGTCTTTGGCTTCATCGGTTTTCAGAAGACTACAGTATCGATTTATTGTCAAGGTGGTAGGCCCTTTTCATGGTGCATTTACGAAACAGGTAGTTAATGAGTTCTATTAAAATAGACTCGTAATGCATATTCGTCTTTGTCGCCGCCCGAGGTTCGTAACAGGCATAGTGGAAGCAATCGATGCTGTTGAATAACAATGTATTGATCGACCCTATTTATGGATTTTGTAGGTCTGCTGCATCAGGTAGATATAAAATCACATGCCGTACTCCCAAAAAATTTGAAAAGCAAGTTGCAGCTTCGCAGCTTTATTTTTTTATTTAAAATTATTTATTGCATAAAATTGTACATAGGCAAACTTAATGCCTTAAGTATTTTCTACCAGCTAACATTTGAGAGAGCTATGATCCTTTTATATGAACAAGTAGATTTAGAAGGGGTATACATCCAGAATCTAGCAGTTATATTCAGTAGGTTGTCACTTTATCTTAAGTAGAGTTAGGTTATAGATAATATCTACTTACAAATGTAAATGTTCCATTGTTTTTTTCTGTAGCAAGTTGGGGTTTGTGAAATTTTTACCTTAGTAATACAAAATCCACGTTTTGTCCCGATGCCGTTCAAGCGCCACCCGTAATGGTACTTCCGTACGTAGAAATTTAAATAATTATTGCACTCTGACCAAACTGGTTAGTATTAGTGAAACCAGGACCAAATTACAACTTGCTTTTAAAAAGCAGATAATAACTTTCCAAGGAGCATGTAATGATTTTATGTTTTTTCCTAACATAACATAAATACAGACGCCGAGTTAAATACATATTTTCCAAAGGCTCACATTCGACGGGAACTATTTCAGCCAAAATTCCTTTTTACAACCGTATATTATTTTAATAATAACAATTCTGTATTAATTGCAACAATTTTCATAATTTTACTGATTCCTCTAACCCGGTCCATAATCGGTCGGTGATAAAGACATGGTTCTGGGCGATGGAGATTCAAGTGTCTTCGAGAAGATCGGTGAGGGCAGGTAGAACTCGTTAACCGACCGATTAACCACCTGATCACGGACAGTAATCACAGGTTGGTACCCTTTAATTTGTAACAATTTTTGGCGCTGTAACATCATCCAAATGAGAATGGACGTCCGGTTGTTAACTTTAAAACTTTGATAAATTGCAGTTATTGTGACTTTGACGGTAATAACGGTTGCTTTTATTGGTTAAATGTATTATACTCATTATTATTTAATAGATGTAATGCTGTAACTAAAAACTATAGTTTAAGGCACACAGATATAGATAACTGCTGAAAACGTAAAACACATATTCATCAGCCAAAATTTATATTACTTTTACAGTTGATAATAATGCATTTCTGGTGAGAAAAAGTCACGAATATACAAAAATTACGAACAAAATCATTTCTTTCAGCACTTTTATTAAAATGAGAGGAACAAAAACGTTAATAATTTTTCTTCATTGAACGTAATAACATCATCACTGAATATTCATAATCATTTAACACTTTGTTTGTCCAAATGCTGCAAAAAAACAAGTTTATGACTGTAATTTCCTGCAATAAAGCGGCTTAGGGTGCGTTCCAAAATAAATAAAGTCGCGAGAAGTATAAACGTTTCAGTTAAAGACCTACTTTTTTTTTATGCTCCGTCTGCTCACTTAGGTAGTTTTTATATACAAACCTAAAAAATATTTTTTAAGTTTTTAAATAAAACTTTATTTATTCAAAAACAAATAAATATTAGTAAGTATTTAAAAGTTTAGTAATTTCTAAAGATTTATTTAAAAATATTGAAAAAAACGCGTTCCAAAATAAATAAAGTCGCGAGAAGTATAAACGTTTCAGTTAAAGACCTACTTTTTTTTTATGCTCCGTCTGCTCACTTAGGTAGTTTTTATATACAAACCTAAAAAATATTTTTTAAGTTTTTAAATAAAACTTTATTTATTCAAAAACAAATAAATATTAGTAAGTATTTAAAAGTTTAGTAATTTCTAAAGATTTATTTAAAAATATTGAAAAAAACGCGTTCCAAAATAAATAAAGTCGCGAGAAGTATAAACGTTTCAGTTAAAGACCTACTTTTTTTTTATGCTCCGTCTGCTCACTTAGGTAGTTTTTATATACAAACCTAAAAAATATTTTTTAAGTTTTTAAATAAAACTTTATTTATTCAAAAACAAATAAATATTAGTAAGTATTTAAAAGTTTAGTAATTTCTAAAGATTTATTTAAAAATATTGAAAAAAACTTATTCCGATTTCAATATTTTTATTTTATACACATTCATTTGTGAGCGTTTCCGGCCATTGTTATATTGTTTAACGTTTAAAAAGCTACCATATACTAAATGTTTTTTAGCCTTTTTGACCATGGCTATTGATTATATAAGAAAATACAACATCTTGTTTCCTGGAGCAAGATATACATTTTATACTCGGCAGATGGCTGGTGAACTATGTAGGCCTAGCTAAACAAAATCTTAGATTGTTTTTTAGCGAGGCTAAGGAGCTAGACTGCTTTTGACAGTTTTTAGACGGCAATGTAGTAGCGAAAACTAGAGAAAAAGCGGCCCAGCCTAGACGTTAAGGCACTGCGCAACTGATAACAAGGTTAAGCAGATGACAACAAGCCTGGTCCTAGGACCGCTTTATACAACAAGGCCATCATAAACACCTCAACAAGCTCGCCACTTGTTAGGTGTTGCCTACTAAATGAGGACGGGTTAATCCCTCCGCTGGTTACCCTGAGGTCGTTTAAACGGTTCTCAGGAGTGAAAATCTCACCCGTGATGATATTGCTGATTGTATGCGCTGTTAAAATAAATACTGTTAACTGGAGATCAAGTTATTAATGATGATAAATAAAAAAAGTCATATATTAAAAAAAAAAAATATAGTATTTTCATAAAAAGTGTTTGCTTGAAACCCTGATGACCTATTTGTAAGCGCAGGCTCAGCGCATAAAATCATTCGTCTGCTCGTAACCGCGTTGCAGCTGACAGCATAATGACGGCGTTATCAATTGCGACGCGACTTCAAACGCCGCGGCGGATCCGCAAATAAACAACCACGTCTTTTATCAATTTATTTTTGTAAAGCTAATTCCGTGAAAGGGTTAAAGACGAGAGAAGCGCTGGTCTTTGTTGCGATCTGTACTTATTTTAGTGTTAACGAAATACTAGCTTTCGTTGACCCAGCTTCGATAACAACTTATGCATCCCACATCTGAATATATGCGAAAAATATACGAAAATAGGAAAATAGCGAGCAATTTTGATTTTCCATAATGAAAAGGCAGGTAAACAAACGAAGAACTGATAAAAAAAAATCAGTAATTAATTTGAATTTCAAAGTTGAATAAAAGAATAAAAATAAAAAGAATCGATCTTCAAAGTAGCCGGTAATAAAAATATGCAAATTTTAATTTAAGTACTTAATATATATTTAATAAACAAACAAAAGTTTCAATGCAAAAAAATCAACAAAAAAAGTAGCGCCCTAATTGAAAAATTGGAAAACCCAAACCCCTCACTGAGAATACCTAAAGTACTTGAACACAAAAAGCAGCTAATTCTCAACAAAACACTTCGTCGATCAAATAAAAGAGCCGAATATTTTTAATTTATCCGCCAGACGTGAAAAAAGCACGTTAAAGTCAGAACCGTCGCTGACAGTCCCGCCCCGCACCCCGCCCCCCGCTCCCACCGACGATCATAAATTTTTCAAAAGAGTTTTTAATCAGTCGTCAAGCGATTTACAAATTAAACAGGGCCGTGTTATGAAGAAATATCGCGAAACGTTCTGCTTCCGTTTCCGTTACACCGTACGTTGTAACAAAATAAATATTAAAACCATTTCTTTTTTTTTATATAAAAGCGTCATTCTTAACACCATCTGTAATCCGCTTGTTTACAGTCATTTAATTTAGGTCGCTTCAACAGTGTTTAATAGTAATTGTGATTTCCAAATCGGGTGACAAAGGCCCTAAAGTGTCCAGAGTAAATGTAATATAAATTCAATGTGGTTGGTGAGTTGGGAACATTTATGATGTTTCATATTCTGGGCAAAAACTGTTGATAAAGCTTTATAGAGCAAAAGTTTGATGAAGGTAATGTGCCCGTTCAGGTGGTATTCCACACCAAAGACCGGCCCCTATACCACGGGACTTAGGTTATGCCGTCTGGATTTTTCCCGTCAGCACACTCCTGGCGGCTATAAATGCAACGAGACCCAAAGCGTGTTTTATTTGTTTCCAGCGCTTCGCAGGAGTGCGCATGAACACCGCACTCGTCGATCATAACTTAACCAAATGCATAAATTTATACCGCAGATGCATCTGTGGGGTCGGCATGGCACGTCACATACAAGGAAAGAAATAGCGATGCCATTGGCATTTACGTCAAGTACCCTATTTGACGTAAGAATTGCCAAGCGACGGTGATGAGGGTTTGCCTCGGACCAGCAAGAAACTGTCTAGCTTTAATATTTGAATGGCACTACGGTTGAAAACATTATGGTGATTGATAAATAAAATGTGTAATATTCATACACCTTCTTTACGTACACAAACACTTACACACTCACTCACACATACACACTATTAGAAATTAAAACTAATAATATTTATTAGGAATTGAATAATATATAGTTTTATATTATATACATTTGCACATTTTATTAAAGGTATATAAAAGATAAATAAACATTTTCAACACGCAACTGTTGTCTGAGAGACAGGCTCCTACCTAGTTTTTTTTTTTTTTAATAAATTTTCTAGCCTGGATACAAGTCCTGCAGCCGTAGTTCGGTCGTCAGAGTGTGGTCACCTGGTTTAACTGACAGTTTAATAATCACTAATTTTACCTGAATACTGTACCAGGAGATCTATTATTGTAATCCCTCACTAATTTTACCTGAATACTGTACCAGGAGATCTATTATTGTAATCCCTTCTGTGCAAATAAATATTTTTATGTGTATCATCACGGGTGCCTTACGGCGCCCGAGACCGCCTAGACGGCCCCAGGGTACCCAGCGGAGGGGTTTTAATCCCACCTCGTCGTAGCCGATGTTATGAGTCTACACCGAACAAGTGGCTAGCTCGTTGCGATGTTTTGAATAGACTCAATAACCCATCTATAAACAGTTTCACAAGTTGGTATAGTGAAACCGGGACCGACAGCTTAACGTGCTCTCCGAGGCACTATGATGGTGTTGTCAAACAAATGATCATATATTTTTTAATTAAAATCTCATTGGTACACACCGGAATTCGAACCAGGGACCTAAGTGTTTTTAAGTCCAAGGTCTAACCAACTAGTCCACCACGTATATACATATTTATTATTATTATTATTAATATTACTGCTTAGAAATTTTAGTGTTTTAACTATTGAAGAATAAGTATTTTTTTTGGAGTAAATACTGATTGTGGTACGTATTGGTGTGATTTCTTACGTCTTGTTATACATTATCCATGTTTTGGTATAGGAATAGCACCAAAATCTATATATCTAACGGCAGGATATTATAATAACCGTGAAGAACTGAACAATGGAAACAAGTCGTGACTAAGAAATATGAGTCTCTGCGCGTTCCCGCAAAAAGCTCGCAAATTTTCGTCATCAATTATGATTATTGCGAGGCCACGGCGGCGGAGACGGCTCAGTAATTGAGTTTTATAAATGGGAACGTCTGCCAAAGACGTGCCACCAACTTCATACAGCCTCGTGTTACTTGCAATCTCTTTTTTTATTTAATAACTGTTAGAAGGCAGAGGACTGTCAACGCATCTGACTGGCAGGCGTTAAGATATGACGCCTAATGAATTTTAGATTTAAATTTAACTTTTTGCTAATAAATTGTTGGGTGTATATTTTGACTTATGAATATTCAACAATAAATCTATTTGTTCTTCGCTTTTTTTTAGGCATATCATGTGACTATGTATCTGTGATATACCACGGATGCTTTACATGCGAGTCTTGCTCCTGCTTTGTCGTAGCCGATGGTATAAGTACTCACCAAACAAGTGGCAAGCAACAAACAGTTTTTCCCATGTTGATATAGTGATACTGAGGCCGATTGCTTAACAAGACTTATAGTGTTACAAAGCTGAAGTTAACACTTCCAACCATACAATAAGATAATATGTTATGTCTGACAGTCACATAATAAATCATACAATTTAGTTTATGATGATGATGATACATCTCGCGGCGTTTTATTATTCGGCTGAACGAAGATTAATTTCCCGAAAGACGATAACGCGCGTTACGTAACTCAATAGAATCAGTTAAACCGTTCAATTGAAGTTTATGAATGCGAATATTTAAATTTATATCTGTCTCTTTATTGCAGTGAGTCCTATTATTATATTATAAATTTATAATTTAACATATAGGGTATGGTTGAGTTATAAATATGTTTTTCTTGTATTCCATTAATTTGTAGGTAAGTAAACCTACGTTTTAAATTATTTAAATACAACGTAAAGTTTTTAAATACAATATTTTTATCGATTTTTTTATTATAATTAATAAAATTATAATATTTTTTTTATTATAATTAAATAAATTATATATTTTTTTTTATTATAATTAATAAAATTATATTAAAAAAATGTTTTGAAGTAAGCAAAGTTTCTTGAGACTTAACCACAATTCATTTTTAATTTTTGACCGCTTTTTATTTGAACTCGATATTTTTGAGTTCATTCTTTTGGATATTTTATGGTGATTAATAAGATCTATAACTGATCCAAATTTCTAGTATATTCTCGATATATTTGATGCAGACAGACAATTAGACACAATAAGGATACCTTTAATCAAAAAAAAAATATGACCTTAAGGTTTGTTTTAAATAAAACATAGTTTTCATAACATGTTTTATTTTTATTTCTTTGGAGAAACAAACGGTCGTTAACAAACATTACAGCGGGAGAATACAATTTTTACTAAATCCAGCAAAGTTTTCTCTAATAACAACAAATAAGTTCACCTAATTAAAATAATCATAATATTTTTGAAAAATGTTACCTTCTAGCATTCAAGCTGGTTCAGATATTAGCCATTATAAGAGGCGCTAGTCTCCTCTAAGAGTTTGAAACGGGCTGTTGTATCACGATAAAGCAGCGAGAATAGTTAGCCGGCATAGTGGGAGCGATCAATGCTGTTAAACAACAATGTATTGACCTTCCCCATTCATGGACTTTTAAGACTGATTGTCAGGTAGATACAAAGCCACATGCTGTGTTCAAAGAAAAAAAAAAGATAAGTAATTAAAAACGGTATCAAACTATCTAAACGACCAAAATGAGTAACCCTACAAAAAAATTATTGTCCCACAATCAGGGTTGTCCATTTAACCCTACAAGAAGCTTCGATGCCCTTATCACATTTTGCTCATAAATCCATTCTTATCACAACATTCGTTATGTCATAGTAGGGAATTGTCGTTATCTTATCGAAATTGAATTTATAGTCCGATATATGGCGCGGGCACGGTGATGTGTTTATTTCATTTTTTATTCCATAATGAGATGAAGCGTGTTAATTTATTTTACAGATAACATGAATTATGGGTTGTGTTTATTGCGCATTGACACTTTTCTGTAACAGTATAATTGTTACTTTGATAAGTAAGCGATGTACTCAGCGATCTTGCTTTACAGTAGCGCTGAATAATATTATTATTTTAATATTGGGTCCACTGTGAAATTAATTATTAAAGCTGATTATTGTACACTTTGTTTAAATCGTTAATTCTATTTTTAATACAATTTCTTCAAAGAAAGAAAGTAATTTTTCAGCAATTTAATAACTTGTGATGTATTAATAAAGGCACTTCAAACAGTAATTATTAACAAAAGAAACATTTTATATTCTGCAAAAAGAAAACAAGGACTTTGACTAACGAGGTTACAGTGGGCGTTACCTATTCGTTTGTCTCAACTGGCACTCAATTTTTGAATAATTTAAAATATTATATTTTTCTAAACGTTAAATAAATATAATCACGGGTGCCCTAAGGGCCCGAGACCGCCTAGACGGCCTCAGGCACCCAGCGGAGGGATTTTACCACCTCGTCGTAGCCGATGGTATGAGTCTACACCGAACAGGTGGCTAGCTCGTCGCAATGTTTGGATAGACTATATATGTACAGTTTTAGAAGGTGGTTTAGTGAAACTGAGACCGACAACTTAACGTGCTCCCTTTAGATTAAAAACTGTTTGGTACACACCGGGACTTGAACCAGGGACCTAAGAGTTTTTAAGTTTAAGGTTTAACTAACTCGGCCACCATCTATATATAAGTATATTGTTAACCTTCAAGGTTCAAATACTAGAGTGCTGTAAGCAGCTAGTTACCATGAGATAGTAAGTACCCTTACTATGTTATTAATTAAAAACTTTTTTTTTTAATAACGAGTTCGATCGCCGATCTGTACCAGTCAGTTTTCTAATGTAAAGCTTACGTACATTTGTTTGCTAAAACCACGGAATAAATAAAACAAGTTATTATTTATTCCGTGGCTAAAACTATAGTACTTCAGGTCCCGATTTCACTCATCCAATTTGTGTAACTGCCATATTTTTATGTGGATGGGCTATTGATGTTATATAAACACCGAGACAAGCTGGCTACGACGAGGTGGAAATAAACCTTCGCTGGGTGGTTCAGGCATCAGGGTTGACGCTGTCTAGTTGGTAGGTATGCATATTGAAAATAATAATATTAGTGATGACTTCTTACAACATTCTTACTTTAAAGAAAAATATCAAAAAAAATCTAGTCAAAATTAAAAGGTGCGGATAGAATTAGACGAAACTGTTGCTTATATATGTACGAGAAAAGACTGCCGTAACAGAACAAATCTCCCAAATTAATTCCCAAGAGGCAGTCATTTGTCTCGCCTTGTGTTTTAGATTAAGCAGCAGACAAAAAAACGTTGGCAGAACACCCCTAATGGCTTAACTTTTCATCTCAACAACAAATTAACAAAAGAGGAGGGCCATGAATAAAGTGGGTATAAAAAATGAGGAAGATTAAATATAAGTACAGCATGCACACTCTTCTTAGGTACAGGTTTTAATAATCATTTGTTTTGTTATTTTAATAAAAAACTATTGGTCTCTTTCATAAAATCTTATTGAGTCCTTGAAGAACAATAGTTTACAGCAGGTTTTGTCTCTTTTACAGACATGTTTGTTGCTAAAAAAGGACACAAACCTGCTATAACTAAAGTGTTTGTGATTTTATGAATAACAAAGTGCAGTAATATAGCATGAGCATCAATAATATAATCTTAATGCTGGTAGAAATGTAAATAACTTTTTTAACTGCTGTATGTGTCAGAGATAAATTAATTATTTTATTATATTTTCGTACCTTTAGACAATATCAAAACATAGTTATCATTTTAATCGCTTAAAAGAACAATAAACTAAACTACAACAAATAGAAAAAGAAAAACGCCTTGTACTACTGGTTTTTATACATTCTATCTATTAGAAGAAGAATTTAATACATTCTAGAAACATTCATAATGAAAATCATATTTTTTCTACTTTAGGTGGGACGGACTGACCGGACTCGTTACCACCGCCCATACAGATGCAAAAACCGTTAAGTGACCTAGTCATGTTTCGGTTTTAGTCTGTGAGTTCACCGGTTATCCGGAGACTACTGCATCGATTTACTGTCGAAGTGGTAGTCTCCTTTCATGGTACGGTTACGAAACGGGAGATTGAGTTGACGATAATACAGCAAATAAACAGCAGATAGATGCAATTTTGTAACCATCAATTAGCTGACATAGTGGGAGCGATCGATATTGTTAAACATTTGTTTCACGGGTTTTAATCGACCCCAATCATGGACTTTGTAGGTTTGCTTAACATTAAGTAGATGTAGATACAACGTCACATGCCGTGCTCCATTAATGTTTGCTACTGCTCAAGTAGATGGTTTTCATGCTACTATGCGAAAGAAAGTAGCATGTTTGAACGTTTAAGAGGTAGCACTAATAGCATTCTGACTAATATTGCTAGCCATTTTGACTGTATGAGTATCAAAAACATTGGGTAGAGATAGTCATCGGAGAATTATAACAAATATAAATAAATATACCTACTTTAAATAGTTTAACTGGATAATTGACAGCCGACTAGTGGTTGCGCCTTTGGCGTTGTATCCGGAGGTCGTGGGTTCGATTCCCACCCATGACAACAAATTATTGGTACGTTTTTTTCTGTACAATTTGTTATGGTCTGGGTGTTTATGAAATATAATATGTATTATATCGTTGCTTCTGGTACACATAGTAGCCTAGAGCTTAGTTTGTGTTCAGAGGAATTTGTGTAAATTGTCCTACATATTATTATAATTACTATTATTTGAAAACAAATGGTTATTTATTGTTATTTTATTTATTAAAAAAAAAACTTCAATAGTATTTTATATATCGAAGAAGCCCAATATTTATAAAACAATAATATAAAACCGTACCCACTAAAAGCTTCTCAAAGACAAAGTAGCTTCCATGTTTACGGGCTGTAATTCTCTAATTTTATGACACTCGGCACCCATTTAACGCAAGTTACTATCGACGCGACGTCGTTGGCGCCTCCAACTTACGAGGCGTTCGCCTGAAATATGTTCCAGCAAATAACTTACCTACTTTAATTAAGTACATGTTATCTGAAATAACGTATGTCTTCGGGGAGTGTTTATCTCCTAGACTATATAGGGGGTACAAGCCTTCAAAGACGTATGACGTTTGATTTTGTTTAAAATTATTCTCAATCGTAATTCACCTGAGGTATAGATTTTTTTTTATATTGGGGCTCGGTGTGTGACTTTATATCTACACGATGTTAAGCCGATCTACGAAATCCATAAATTTATTGAGTCTGCCAATACATTTTTTTTTTACACCCAGACCAGACAAACCGTACAGAAAAAACGTACTCCGGATACAACGTTAAAGGTGCAACTACTTGTCTCGAAAGCGCTCTTTTTGATTCATCATCATGATAGCAGCCATTTACGAGTCCACTACTGGACATAGGCCTCCCCCAAAGTCCTTTTGATTAACAGCATATATTTGCATTAAAAATTTTCTCGTGACATTATATATGAAAGAATACTACCACCTCGAAAAAATTCCATGCAGTAAAATAAATAAATATAAATATCATCACGGGTGCCTTACGGCGCCCAAGACCGCCTAGACGGCCTCAGGGATTCCATGCAGTAGTCTCCTAAAAACCGATGAAACTAAAACACAGACTAAAACCAAAACATAACTAGTTATTGTATTTTTTATGGTTAGTGGAAACGAAAGTGTTTGATCAGTGCGAAGTTGTAGAGACTGGGAGGGACCCCACCGAAGATTCACACATTCACACATCGACGTATCCTTCCACACCCAGCGTTACGATCTCTCTGTAAAGGTACCTCTAGTATACATTCTCGTAGGCCTTCGTAAATGTATCCATAATCATGAAATTGTAAAGGAAACTTTACAAAAAAAATACTGGACTGGACTAAAGGAGTCATTGGGGATCCAAAATCAGGAATTATTTTAGAACAAAAGTATCCATAGCTATCCAACGTGGAAACGCAGCTAGTTCTATAGGTACTTTTTCAAGAAATCCCATTACTATTTTTGCCAATAGTTTGTATTATTCATAATCTTATAATTTGTATAAATAATTTATTAGATAATATATGGCATACATGAAATAGTAGTAGGTAGCTATGTAGTACTAGGGTTGACCATTTGCGACCATTGCATTATGTTTTACGATTTTTTTCTATATACAGTGAGTCAAAAATATTAGCACAATCTTTAAAAAATCAAAGGGTCAATTTTACAATTTAGAAATGCTTATTATCGATATCCTCCTAAATACATTTTTATCTGAGTTTAATTTCCAACTCAGAGTAGCAGATGCTACTCTGAGTCTACACCTAACTAGTGGCCAGCTCATCCCGGTGTTTGTATAGCTTAAATAATCCTAGATGGATATAAACAGTTTTTCTAGTTAGTATAGTCATACTAGGACGTGCTTAACGTAACTACTATAACTTAACGAATATATAAATTTCACTTAATTTATAAATTAAAATTTCATTAGTTAAATCCATGACCTAAAAACTCAACAAAAAAAATTATTAAAAACCATAGTGAGCTTAGACATTCCAAAATTACTAAACACGTTTAGCTGCGATATACAGGGTGAATTTGAAAGGATGTACTTTGGGCTAATGAGGTTCTGCTGATCAAATCGAACAACTTTTCCCATAGAACCATGTGTCGCAAATGAAAAAAAAATTGGCTTCCCCATACAAATTAGTTAATTTTAACATTACTAGTTTACAAAGTACATCCATTCAAAGTCACCTGTATATAGATTATATAATATAGATTAGGGTTTTTCATGAGTTTTTTGTTTACTTAATTAAGAGTTTAAACTTGAGAGCTTTTGCCGGGAGCATTAACAACACTAACACCGACTCTAAATTTGAGCGTTGCACTTTCCACTTAGCACAAAGGAAAGTGACCGCCTCTGAAAATAAACAAACCTAAGCCATTAATAAAGTTCAAAAGTTTGAAACAAGCTCACGTAAAAAGCTGCACAAGTCACAAAACAGCGTTAATTATTTACAAACCTGGACACTGAAGACAATGTTATTTGACATTAACCACGAATACATTGCGTGTCCGATACTGTTATCTAGCTACGTAATAATAGCAAAAACGTCAATGTATGATGAATTATGTTATATTGGGGGTGATGGTAAAAGGGGTGGACATGCAGAAGGGGTGTTTACATCCCCTACCGGCGTTCATATAATATTTACAGGTCCAGGTCTGAGTATGTTTATGTTGTTGAGCTCCATGCATAATGCTTTGTGATTAATTGAAAACGTTGGGGCTTAAATAGTTATAAATATATAAGGCTTTAATACACATCATTTACAGAACAAAAAAAGGTAGTGCTGGTTCGTTCTATTTATATCTTCTCCAGACCTACAGACCGGTCTTGTCATGTTAATGTATGACCAGTTGTCAATTGCCTACTGCATTATTCTTTACAAGTCTCTTTTGAGGGTGCGATTACGAAACGAGCAATTAATTAATCGATAAAACGGCGACGACATTATATAATAGACTCGTAATACAAATTCGTCTTCGTCGCCCTCCATTTCGTAGTTGCAAAATTTAGCCAGCATAGTGGAAGCGACCAATGATGTTAAACAACAATATTATTATAGGTGTTTATAGATAGGTTATTGAGTCTATTCAAAACATCGCGACGAGCTAGCCACTTGTTCGGTGTAGACTCATACCATCGGCTACGACGAGGTGGGATTAAAAACCCCTCTGCTGGGTACCCTGGGGCCGTCTAGGCGGTCTCGGGCGCCGTAAGTACCCGTGACATTATGTATGCTCATAAAAAAAACATTAAATAAACATTTTAGGTACCAAAATTTTTTTATTGGTATTATTTATGTACCATTTTCATATAAGTCTAATTTAATATTTTGTGGAGTAAATAAATGTTTTGTTAAATATTTATATTACAATAAAACTGTATAGTACTTAAAACAGGCTTTTGATACATCAAAACAGAATATTACAAAGCAAAAAAAAATCTAACTTCCTTTCAATGATCTTCTACTTACTTATTATATTAACCACCTTATATATGGCAGATTTTACCAACTTGTGGAACTGTCTATAGTTGATTTATTGAGTAATCCAAATACCGCGACGAGCTGGCCACGTGTAGACTCCATATACCATTTTTTTTTTATATATTGGGGCTCGACTGTATATCCCTGAGATGGTAAGTAGATTATACATTCCATGAATAGATAACACCAACACCAGCATCACCGATGTTGGTGGTGCCCACTATGTCGGCTTAAGCAGTGCTTTATTCACGCTTTGATTGAAGAACCCGGGATTATATGATAAAGGAAAGATACTCGCTGGCAAAGCATACCAAATCCTGAAATCTACGGATGTTATCATTTTTGTATATATATCAAACAAAAACTAAAAGACTTCGCCCTAAATAACAAGAAGACAAAACGCAGACAAGTCTTGTTACAACAAAAAACTAACAAACCATATTTTAAGACAAATTCAAACGGAGTGCTTTTTAAATTGGGACATAAATTTTTGAAGTTTTTTTTAAACTAAACCCGGCCATACATTAGCCCCGCGTGAGACCATTCACACCCCATAACTTACAATTTTTGAGACATAAAGTCGGCCATCCCGACAAAAATGTGCTTTTACACCCGCTCGCATTAAATTTACTCTGTGAATTATTTCTGTTATATTTTAACTGTTAGTGCTTTTTGTTATCACTTGAAAGTTTATGAAATTTAGGTGGAAGAAAGGTTTCTATACTTGGTTAGGCCGACCACCGCCTTTACAGATTCGAAAACCGTTAGGTGACCTAGTTAAGTTTCTAAGTTACGGTTTTAGTCTGTGGGTTCGCCGATTTTCAGGAGACTACTGCTTCAACATCTTGTCGAGGCAGTATTCTCCTGTCAGGGTGCAGTTACTAAATGAGCAGTTAAGTTCAAGATAAAGCGGCGCAAGTAATGTAAATTAGTCTTTGTCGCCTTCCATTTCGTAACTGCATCATTTAGACGGCATAGTGGATCCATGCTGTTAAACAACAATGTATTAATCGATTCCATTCATGGATTTTGTAGGTCTGCTTACCACCAGGTAGATAGAAAGTCACATGCCGTGCTCCAGTAAAAAAAAACAGGTACGTTACATACAGGTATGGTTTCTTTCATATTCGCGCTGGGCCCCCGTTATATTGCAGTTTGCCTGTAAACGGGGTTATATATATATTATATAATAATTCAGAATATATAAGCTGCACTACTATCTTATACACAGAACAGATATTATGAATTATTATGCAAAGAATAATGTAGCCTACACCTCTTCTTACGATCTCTATTTTTTTTTATATATTTGTATGCAATACCTGAAACTTTATTTATTTTAAAGTAGGACTTAACTTTCTAATGTACCTATATATTATTTTATTTATAATTTTATGTTTTTATGAATAAATTGTTTCCCTACACATAAGTAGATACATCCTTTGTATACCTTCCATACATTACTCATACTAAAATAATAATCCTCTATACAAATCAAAACCGATCATACACACAAAACGAACAAACCACCAAGTCAGGTAGACAAAACAATTTGCAACAAAAACAGCGCGCTGGTCTACCAATAGTTAATTAATACGCAAATTGGCTGCTCACAAACCCTGGGGGCAAGGTTCGAGCCCGGCGGGTGAGCGGCGCGACCCAACCGAGGTAGTGATGTACACGCCGCGTAACCTAAGTAACTGTTATAACCCAGAGTGTACCAAGTATTTATATTTGTATAATATGTAGATTTTCACGATCACAAACAAGGCTCCAAATCTGTACTATTTGTACCCAAAACCACGGTGCTAATACATATGTATACGGGTATATAAAAATTATAATATAAATTTTATATAGCATATTGAAGCTCTTCAAATTTAGAAGAGATACATATCGCTGATAGAGTACTGTTATTTAACAGTACTCTATATTTTTGTCGAGATGGCTCGACAAAAACTTCAGTCACAAGGAGCTAGAAAAAGTTAAAAATAGCTTCTTGGCTAGTTATATTTTACAAACATCCTACCCATGGAAAGCTGTAAAGTAGACTAACGTTAAATTGGCAAAATAACGAAATCCTTTATGTATATACAGTGGCTTTCAAGCCAAAAGTAAAATGTATTACCTATAATATTAATAAGCTAATGTGTTCGTTATAAGAAACAGAATATGGATGAGGTTTGTTTGATACGTTCTAGTCAGACGTAGAAAAATACGTAAACAATAGATAAGTAAAACAAAAAGTATTTTTCAGTTACAGTTATTGAAAAAAAACAGTTCCAGTACGAGTTACTTCGCATCCCTATTCCAATAGAGTTTTGCATAATAATCGTTCACAATTACCATAAAATCACTCCAGTGCCTTCGCTGACTGAGCTTAATAGGCACGGAATTTGAATTGCAAAAAAGTATTAGAATTTTTACACGAAAGGATACGAAGTCCATTGTTTTTAAAATGAAAATAAATACGTCGTTAATTTGCTTTGATTATTTTTGAGGTTTACAGCGGGTTAGGGGTTCAGGGGTCATTATAAAATGCTTTAATCTGTTGGGTATATATTTATTCGAGTAATATTTAAACGGGATTTTATAATTATAAAGGGCAGTGTTTATAGCATTTATTATCGTTAAAAACCAACTGTATCTTTTTATATAGAAGTTTACAGAGTAATGACTTATTCATAAAAACTTATTGAGTACTTGAAAAACACTTTAGTTAAAATAGGTTTTGTAAAACGGTGTCAGTATATTAATGAATTAAAATTATATTTAGAGTTACTTTTTCCACGTAAATTATATTTTTAATAGTTATTGGAAGTATAGGTAATCCGTCCGGTCGGCATCTACCAAATCCTCAGAAAAAATGTTCTATTTAATCTCTTCCTGTATTTAGCTGCAAACAACATCTCTACATTATAAAATAGATACAAGTTTTTTTAACAAAGTAACTAGTAAGCCCAAGTGGTCATACAAAGAGGATCCAGTGTCGTAACTCGAGTCAGTAATTCGCAGTAAAACTCGATGTCACATCGGATTAAGGGCTCACATTGTGCAACTCGAACGTGATGTATTATCACGGATTTGTTTGTAGGGCGTTCGCATACGGATTATACTATAGCCTGTAATCTTCTTTGTGTCAAAAGTTCTAGACGTTTGACAGTGACATTTGTTTACAGACTTACCTGTTACTTACCTATCTAAATGGAAATATACTTATATATTATTATTATTTTTTTTTTATGAGAGCTCAACATGTGACCTTGCATCCACCTGATGTTAAGCAGTATGCAATCCATGAATGATAGCAACAAGCGGATGCATACAGGTGCACCGCTGGTTGCCATCATTATGCCGGCTTAAGATGCCTATTCACGCTTCGTTTAAAGGACTCTAGGTTATAAGAGGAAGGAAACACGCAGGCTGGTAGAGCATTCCACATTTTATATATTTTAATGTAGGTGCTTGCAAGATTAATGTACCTCTTTAATTGTAGTACCTAATATTTATATAAAATAACAATATTATTTTCAGAATAAGCCTTGACTCCGTTTTCATAGAAATTTTGTAAAATGATATAGCCTAGATGTATCATTTTAATGTATACTACTGTAAAATTTCATTAAAATCCGCTTAGCAGTTTTAAAAAGAAAAATCCATACACATAGTATTTCAATACTTAAACACTTTCGCGTTTATAATATTACTTTTAGGTGGGAGGAAGGTCTCTATAACTTCGTCTCGTTACCACCACCCATACAGATGCAAAAACCGTCAAGTGACCTAGTCATGTTTCGGTTTTAGTCTGTGGGTTCACTGGTTTTCAGGAAATTACTGCGTCGATTTCTTATCGAGGTAGTAGTCTCCTTTCAGGAGTAATGCAATTGGTCTTTGTCGCCGCCCATTTCGTAATCGCATCATTTAGCCGACATAGTGGGAGCGATCAATATCGTTTAAGAACAATTATTGATTGTCCTTATTTATGAACTTTGTAGGCCTGCTCACAACCAGGTAGATACAAAGTCACATGCCGTGCTCTATTTAAAAACTTAGTGTTTATTTTCATAAAAAGTAAATATGAAACGTACCGATAGTTTAAAATCAATGCATTATTATTTAAGATTTTTAAAGAAAGCGGTTGATTAGTAAACAAAAGTACAAGTGAATAAAAGAAAGACACATTTGTATGTGTAATGGTTTATGAGATACCGACTCTATAAATCTGGACGAAAATAATTAACTGTCAGTATAATTTAATTTCCAATATCTACTTTAAAAAATCTAATTAACTATAATTATAATATATAAATAGGAATTCCATTCCATTCAGTTTCTATGATGTAGCTTGACCTAACTCTACCAATTATATCTAAAGCTTATGTTTATATCTTTAGTAGTTAAGCAAAATAAGCTGCTAGTAAAAAAAAAGAAATAAGCTGCTAGTAAAAAAAAGAAATAAGCTGCTAGTAAAAAAAAAGAAATAAGCTGCTAGTAAAAAAAAAGCTCCCCATTATAAAGGCCGGCGCACACTGGTCACAAAGCGCTGTCGCTCGGGTAATTACCGCACGTCACGCGCTCGCCGCAGCCGATCCGGGTAACGGGCCCCCTAATCTGGCAAGTTCATTCATTTTGACAGTTTACATTTCCTGACAGTAGGGTGAATATATTTTAATAAAATAATATATATATATATATATATATATATATATAATTATTTTAACGTTTTCTTAATATTAATAAATAAAATAAAACATGTATAACTTGATAGATTTATTTTAGAATGTAAGTATCATCTATTTCAAAAAATAATATTTTAAAATAAATGATACTTTCGAAACATCCACCATATATTTAAACGTATTACATGATTTTTTCACGTATTACTTAAAAACAGCTAATAGAGAAAAATCAAATCATCAGTGGTCCATCCAGTAAGCACAGTAAAAATATGTTTCTCTATACAATTTGCCTCTGGGTTTTTTTATAAATGATGTATTAGTACTATTGTTACTGGAAAATATAACAAACACCTATTTCAATAGCTTCTACTTTGTGGCTAGAGAAATATCTATGAATTGTCCCACATATTACTATTATTATTATCAACTAACTTTTCTTATGTATATAGAGAGAAAACAAAAAAGTATATTGTTAACAATAATAATCTCAATTTGAATACTTCTGTCTGGTCACCCTACCGAGCAGTACCCTATTCACAAATCTCATTGTGTACCTCCATTGAAATACTCAAATAAAGTAGCAAGATGTTATCAACACGTCAAAAGGGACAATGCGAAAACATGGTTTTATATTACAACCCGACAAATACAGCACAATAGTTAGATTAACTGGTTACAATACAGTAAGGTGACACGCTTGAGTAGTCGGATTATATGCCGGTATCGACGCTTAGGGTTCATGCGCGCCTGGTATTTCATCCGGATGAAATGCGGTTCTATTGTGTTTAATTGAATATGTTGAATTATGAGATTTTTGGTGCCCACTGTGAACTGTCAATTGGATGTGAATTTAGGAGAATTGCATCTTTTGATTGATGGATTTGGCAGGGGGCGGCCTTTGTTGTACCTTCTTACTACATGGACTCCCGTTGCGTGCAGTTCCATATTATTTTATTCAATATACTGTGAATGTTTCTTAGCTTGTTAAAATGTTATCATTGAGTGGTTTGAGGGTAGATGAAGCACAAGCAACTCATAGACAAGACAGCATCAGTAACCGGAATCTAATGACAAAAACGTTCTTTATGAATACTACACTCAACAGTTATAGTTAGTAACTTCTTTACTAAACTGCAGCTTAAAAGTTTAAATCCATTTAATTAAAGCTTTCCAATGTTTTATTATTGCCGTCTTTTTTAATTCGCTGCTTTTAGCTAAATTCATGACCATTGTTATTTTATTACAAAGTTCTTTCACGACTCAGATATTTTTAATGTAATTTAAAGTCTTCAAGTTTTTGTATAATTGCCTCAGTATTCAATTACCTACCTATTTGTAGTAATCCCATGACTAGGGCCATAACGCCACTGTAGCACGATCGTTCATATAAATAACTGGTATTTATCGAGCAGTGTACGTGACTCGTAAACAACATTATTCAAATGAGTTTCCGCGGGTCTTCAGCAAGTAGTCCGCGTGATCGTCTGCGGCGACCATTACTCCTGAGGTTTATCGCCCATCGAAGACGAGTAGTCGTCATGCTTAGCTCACTATTTGTATTCAAATCGTATTAAAAATCTATGCAGAGCGTCGACGGTACAACTCGTAGGGAATTTACAAATAGTTGAACAAACATAAAATTATACGACTAGGGCGGCTAACATGACTTATTAAATCCATTAGGTACCTAGCTAAATATATTTTGCACCCAACAATTACTTATATGATTTTGACAGTGCTAAATGTATTTAGTCTCTAAAAAAACTTTGTACAAACCTTAAAAGCTTTAGGTAATAATACTTAATAATAACAATATGTTGGAAATTTCATACATTGCGCTAGTCACAAACTAAGCTCTAGACTTGTACTATGTGTACCAGAAACAACGATCCTTATATATCTTATATTTTATAGACACCCAACTATGGCAACAGAAAATCGTACTGCTATTGTTTTGTGCATGATATTTTTAAAGAGCTCGAAAGGGCAGGGGATAGTTATTTTTCGTAAAGCAACGGCGAATATTCGTTGTAGTATACAAATTTTAGTATACAAATTCTAGAGACGGTATTATAAACATAATCCTCTCTATTCAGAAACGTTTCGCTGAAACAAGTTTATCCTAACCCTGATTATAAATGTGTTTTGTCACTTTTGTTCATTGTCAATGTGACAGAGAAAACAGAAGTTTAGTTAGCCTTCGTGTAACGACACGTTTCTGAGTAATACCGAATTCACACAGGCAATAGAATGATTAATTCTATAGCTATTAACTCGACTGTAAGTTAATTGTAAAATAATAAATTAAATTATGAAAATGTCATGAATATTACAATTTGTTTATTGTAATTTACAATATTTAGCCAGGCGGGTAGGGGCAGTAAGTATAATATATTATTTTAAAATAAAGAACACTATAATAACAAGTTCAAGTAACCTACATGCGAAGTACGAGTAAGTCACAGTAATAATTATGTTTTTCCTCTGTTATTAACATTTCACCAATAATTTTACCGGACTACATAATTACCTTAAATGCCAATTACTATACGGCCTACCCTATTCCCAATCACAACTGCGTATTTATTTCGATTCGTCAATAATTTCCCAATCGAAAGAATCGATTGCATCGAAATAGAATTGCTTTTTCAAATTGTAATAAATACCCGATAATTTGGGTACACGCAAGCCCCAGTTAAGAGTACTAAATGACTAGTTATTAGTAAATGTAATTAAATCATATAAAATGTATTTACAGTGTAATTTGACGGAGTGGTGTGTAATTTAGAAGTAAGCGTTTAAAATTTTGACGTTAAAATTCATGGTATTTGGAGCGCTTATTTTGAATAACGTGACTGACAAATTATGTACGTAGTTAGTAGCAAGTAGTTATTAACAAAATCAATAGCGTGTTGTGTTAATAGCGGAGGCAGGAATATTGTTTTATAGTCTGACCTTTGGACGGTTTTTTTTGTTAATTGATAAGTGAAAAAAATAGCTACAGAAGCATAACATTCATAGAGATAAATATTATGTTTCTGTGTATGTTTATGTCCTAAATAACGATAAATAGTTTCATAAAACTAGTACCTACTTAGTATATTTTTTATAAATCCAACCCTCTAGCCAGCACCATTCTCTCCGCAATTACCTTACTAAAGAATACATTAATTAAAGTATTATGGACTAAATAAAAATTACTTATTATTTAAAAAAAATGTTTACTTACATATTAAAAAGTATGAACAAAAATTAACAAATTTGTGTTTGCTCTATACAAATTAAGGCAAACAATATCGCAGGAAACGGCAGTTGGCCTACCATTGATATATTTCCTCTACTCTTCACTATGGTTTAATATTGTGGGGATTTTCATCTGAGATACACAAAGTGTTCCTTGCTCAAAAAAAAATGTTTGCGTGCAATATATACCGCCTTTTGAATTCTGTCGGCCATTATTTAAGAAATTAAAAATTCTAACACTAACAGGATTGTATATCAAATGATCATGTTTGCAAAACAAAATATTATTTAAATAAGAAAAGAGGTATTAACTAGACATTCTAGATACCCAAATAAATTTATAAAAACCAACATATAAAAACTAGGGTTTTCGAAAAATAATTAGCAAAATAATATATAACAAGATTCACAAAACTTCGCAGAATCATCAAAAAATAAATTTAAAACATGCCCTCTAAACTGGCTGCACGGGAAATGCTTTTACAATTTAGCAGCTTTTTAATACCAAGTGGACATGATCTTATACATCTAGACAGATATTATTATAGCATTCTCTTTTTATTGTAATCTTGTGTGTTTTTTGTATTTTTGATACTGTTATTTGTTAAATATACCATCATATGCAAGTGTAAAAAAAATATCTATATATAATAATGTACCTACATAAATAAATTCACATAACAGGAATGGTAAAGTAAGAGATCCTAAAAATCTATAAAACAACTGTTCACCTTATTCCTTGAATAAAGAATCATTCATTATAAATGACAACCTTTACATTTTTGCTAAAAACTTTATACTCTTATCTACTATCGTGCGCAAGCTGTAAAGTAATAGATAAATCAAAATATATGTTCCCAAACGTAATGACGACACGTTCTCCGCATTACAACCACATAATATATGATCGGTCACTATGAAGTATAATCTCTACCAATTTATAAACGCCTTATAAAACAAACATAGCAACAAGACTTAAAACTTCATCACTAGTAACAATAGAGCAAATGAAAAAATAAATCAGGCGCGATCACATCTTTCACCAATTCCACGTCTGAACCTCCTGCAAATCTAGCGGAAGGCTGAGGATTTACGACGGAGCACCCCGGCTTCGGACAGACCGTTTCATCAGGTCATAAAACATTCCCGGCGGCACTCCTGGTTACTTTTAGCTGTAAAATATGAGGTCCAGGTCGGGGCCCGGGTACCTCCGGCACATTCATCACCGCAGCAGAGGGGGCCGCTATTGGCTTGTTATTTTGTTACTGACATTTGCTTTGTTAGCGAAACTTTTGATATAATTAGGTACCTACTTACTACTAATTTTATTACATACTTAAGGCGCTATATGAAAAATGCGTATCGTTAAAGTGGCTTAAATTAATAGAGTTTATTAATTTTACGCGTAAGAGACGTAAATATTATATGTTAAAATAAATTACGCATGCGAGAAATAAAAAAAAAAAAAAAAAACTATTTCAGATTACAAAAGAGATATGGATTCAATACAGGGTGATTTAGTTATTTTATTATCGGAAAAGAATGTGATACAATTAACTTCTCAACTTTCCATATGTTAAATAATATCTTAAAAAACTAATATTATTATCATATTATAGCAGTTGTATTATAGTTATCAACAAACATGGTAATATTTGCGACACATGGTTCCATGGCAAAAGTGGTTCGATGTGATCAGTACAGCCTAATATTAGTCCAAAGAACAACCTTTCAAATTCACTCTGTATTATGCCATTTTTTTGACGCTATTTTTTGTAGTTACCCAATCGCTGCCATGAATTTTCACCAATCTATATTCGATCTATACGTCACAGTCTATTACGTATTATCTAATGTCGTCTATTGGTCACAGTCACAGCGTGTGTAGGCTGTGAGTTCGATTATTACTTGAGTAACATTTTCTTATCTAGTATTTAAGTTTTACAAGTATTAGTAGTTAGGCATAAGATAGTTCCACCTTAGCTATACAGGGTCGATTTGAAGGGGGCTAATATGAGGCTCTACTGAACATTACATAATTAATATAATTTTAACATTACTAGTTTGAAGACAATTTTTCTTGCGATACATGGTTCCATGGGAAAAGTTGTTCCAATTGAACACTAGAACCTCATATTAGCCCAAAGTACAACCTTTCAAAGTCACCCTGTATATTTCAAAAAGTAAAAAAATCTATACTTTAGTGATCTAAATACCAAACAAACTTCCTCAAAGAAGTCCTACACCCCTATGTTTAACTTACACAAACTTTTCTCACAATACACTCAAAAAATATAAGTTACACGTCTGAAACACTGAAATACAGCGAGACAGCGCTCTTGACGGTGAAAATAAATCTCTTTTTCCGACGTAATATCAAGTGTAAAGAATGAATTTGTCAGTGAGGTGATTCGGTCTGCCTGACGTATCGCCCGGTCCGACGGCATATTTCACTCTGACGCGGCCGAGGAAAACTCATGCACTCTCCTAACTCGAAGTTAATACTCACTCTTATTTATTGGTACAAATCAACGGTTTTCTGCAGCTACGATTGCTGTAATACTATTAATAAGCCATGTCAAACAATAAGAGAACTTGTAATGCGGTTTTCTGCAGCTACGATTGCTGTGTAATACTATTAATAAGCCATGTCAAACAATAAGAGAACTTGTAATGTAAATCAGTGTCACGACACACCTTAGTGTAACGTCTTATAAACTAGCTCATGTACATTAAATTACTAAAATAAATAAATACATATTATGATTATTTCTTAATAGTTTACGTTACTGGTTTACCGGATTTTCCTAAATTTCATGAAAAAACTGTTATTTTGATTTGTCAAAGTTGGTCCAATAGTGAACCTAATGGTTATTTTATTTAGACAACGAATATAATTTTAGTAATTTATTTTAAACTTGACAAAAATATACAAAGCGGTAATGACTGCCGAACCACCAAAACGTAAGAGAGCAAGACACAGAACGAGTAACTCTATGATACATAATTATATAATTATATCAATGTGTTTTATTATTTTCAACATGTTTTATATATTAATGTAATACTTTACATATAGGTTTTTTATCCTGTATAATAGTGAGGTTAAGGGTAACTCTAGCCACGAGGGTTGCTACGCCGATTATACAATTTGTACACCGATTATATTTATGTCCCGATAATTTCACTTACCGGGACTCACTTAATGGACTTTTTACCAAGTAACATTATCCTATAAGTGGCACCAGACATTATCCTAATCTCTGTGCAAAATTATCAGGAGTTGTTGAGTAACAAACATCTAACTTTTCACTTTTATTTAATTGATAAAGATTATCCCTTGAATACTACTTCGTTTTCTTTAAGGCACATTATGATGAGTTATTGTAATACATACCTTAATCTTTGTTACACATAAACATATTAGATTAAACTAAGGCCTGATTTTTCAATCCTCAGATAAAGTTATTCAACGGAGAACTTGTATGGACAATTAATAAATTTGTAATTGTCCATAACAATTCTTCATTCAAGTTAAATGTCGAATTACTTTATCTGACGATAAAAAAATTGGTCCTAAATAAATTCCAATCTTGAATAAAGGATGATGAATAAAAAAATATTATTACCCAAAGAAAAACTTTTTTTTCGAGTTATCAAATGCGACCCCTCAAAGCTCCTAGACTGCCGGTCGTGTCTGCAAGATTTATCGCCTGATGAAGCGCTCTTTCCCTGAAAAAAAAAAACGAAGACACGTTGCAGGAAATTTCGCGCTATTTTATGTGGACTGGCGGGGAGGAAACACTAGTTGGCGAGGCGGTGAGATACGACCTTTTTACCAACTAAATATTGCTGTTCTTTTTTAATGGCATCGCTGTTTGTTAGCATTACGGACTTGGAGGCTTTTTATTGAAGACTTCTCATGTTTCTTGTTTTAATGGGATACCTTGTTTGTTTTAGTGAAGAGTTTTTTTATAGACGTTTGCTCCTATAGTATTATTTAACTACTGTTTTTGTAGTAGGTACATATTCATAATACAAGTTGCAGTTTCGAAACAAGCAGTCAGAAAGTGCATTACGCGCATAAATTCTCGCTATCGATGCTACATCATTTCAATTAGATTATCTTATAACCTAGAGTTCTTTAAACGAAGCGTGAATAGGCATATTAAGCCGGCATAATGATGGCAACCAGCGGTGCACCTGTATGCATCCGCTTGTTGCTATCATTCTGGACATTGCATACTGCTTAACATCAGGTGTATGCAAAGGCACAAGCTGAGCTCTTATAAAAAAATAAATAAAAAAAAGAAGTCCTAAAATACTGAACCCCGACTCTATAATAAATGGATGCGTGGTCTCCTTTAACTTATACAGTAAAACTACAGCAGACTGATCTGAAAAAAATCTGGTTTATTTTGTTAGCAACCAAAAAGCAAGGACACAAAATATAACAAAACTCTTCTATAAGTATTTGCGACCATATATCAACTTAACCCTCTAAGATAATAAAGAAAGATGTCCTCCATAATTCGTGCACAATAAAAGCAGCGCGTCATCAAGCGCATAATTTCAGCCATTCGTTATACCAGGCGCACATAACAGCTCGGGAGCTAATTAGGTTGTCCTGCGAGAAAATACGACGCAGTTAGGTCGCACTCTATCTGCAGTCTGTTACTCGGCTGATGAATAGCCACTGTATACTCTTTTTGTGGACATGCTTGCCTGGTAGATTTTCGTTGGAGTAGGTACATATAGAGTAAAAATATTTAAAAAAAACATTATTAAAGTCAACTTGCCATCGATATGTCATCGTGTGGACCAGTAGCTCCAAACAGAAGTATGATTCTATTAAAGTGAAAATTGCGGCCCAGGATAGTAACCAAAGACTTCTTTTATATAATGCCATCAATATGAAAATTTCATGTTGATGGCATTTCAGATGAACTCGAATGTGGCCATTCGAGTTGAGATCTAAAATTCCACGATATCGAAGTATCGGTTACTCTCTAGGACAGTCCAATTTGTTCCATTGGTAATCTTAAGAGGGAGTATAAAGGCAAATAAAAAAGGTGAAATAATAAATAAGTATAATTAAATAGATTGAATTATACAAAAGCGCTTGGCCATGTACTAGATTTTATACATAACTTATATATAATTTGCTCCATATTTAGGTAGATAATAGAAAATATAAAAAGAAAAAGCTCTGGAGACCACGTACCGGCAAGCGCAGCGTGCGGGTGGATGTCCTACCACCTAAAAGGTGGACCGACGACCTTATTCAGATCGCAGGAGCTGGATGCAAGCTTCCAACCGGTCTATTTGAAAATCTATAGGAGAGGCTTATGTCCAGCAGTGGACGTCCTACGGGTGATTATGATAATGAATAGAAAATATCGATAAAAGTGTAGGTAACTTTCCGTTTTTATTTTCTATAACTTCTCATATTATTAAATTTTTAATATATTTATTGAATTTGAGTATTCTTATAATCAGAGATCTTTATTGCTAATTTGCTTTGCAAATACTTTATTTATATTCATGAACACTGAATTATAAAAATAGTGACCCAATGGAACCACCCACTAGCAAGCCTATATACAATATTTGTGCAGTAAAGAATTATTCATCCATTCATCTATTTTTTGTTACATTAATAGTTTGGCTTGATCTGTCAAAATTAATCCCATTTTATTCTCATAGAATTTATAAAACAAACCGAAGCCAGTTCTATCTGTCCGTTGCATTTCTTATTTTCTTTGTATTCTGCTGAATTTAGTTTCTGGCCAGCAGCTTTTATGAACAACGAAATAATCATAAAATAAGGTGCATAAATATGGTTGAATAAGCACAAGCCCGTGCATACAAAGCGCAATGAATCACGTAAACAAGTGCATTAGTGCACGACGACTCCAAATCGCATCTTCTTAATCGCCGCCCGCAATCGTTATTCTTTATTAACCGCTCGTAAAAATGTCGCCCGCAAAATATATCGCGTGGCATTTTATTCCCGGCATAATGGTAATATAGCGGCGTATTGAAATGATTTAGTTGGGACTACTAAAGTGCTGCGCTAATATTGACTCTAAACTATCTAAGCCATAACATCTTTAATTGAATAAACGAGATAATTTATGGTTTTTGGCTTACTTCAAATATCTCTATGCAGCGTTTCCCAAACCTTTTTTTTCTGCGATCCGGTTATTTTACCCACTGCCAACATTACATTTCAGTAGGTATCTAATCTGGTATGTACAAAGGTAAACTATAACATATTTGTATACCAGCTAGTTTTTATATTTATTTAAGCATATGTATTTATTATAGTATATATTATTATATATTTTTGAAAAATGTGATATGTGGATGATATAAAAATGTGATCTGTGGATGATATAAAAATGTGATCTGTGGATGATATAAAAATGTGATCTGTGGATGATATAAAAATGTGATCTGTGGATGATATAAAAATTAAACCAAAAGAAAATAATGAGATTTTTGATATTAACTAAAAATTTCAAGTTAGCAGCAAAGTAAAAACATTATATACCCGTTGTTTGGGAAAGGCTGCTCTATAGTTATAATAATAACTTTTATTTTGTGAAAACATCACAAATATTATTTACAAAAAATAACATAGGATTATTAAAATGTATGTCTTTAATTATTTTACCTGAAAAGGGGCTTATTTTATTATTAGCTCTTGCCCGCAACTTCGTGTTCGTGTTAATATAAAATAAAATATAACTATTATCTATTAATTTTTAATAGAACCTATTTTTGCTAAATCGGTATTTAAAGTTTGGAACTTGTGTATAATAAACTCAGAAGATACAAAATACCCATTTTCAAGTATGTAGCACATGTCGTTCCAGAGATATAGAGCTGTATGGAAAACCATCCCTAAAGTTTTTACACACCTCACTCCGTCTCTTAATTTTCGAATTTCCGAAAATGCTGTAACACTTATTAATTTATTTTCAACGAAGAATCTATGTACCAAATTTCAAGTCTTATATAGATATAAAAAAAGAGGTTGTCCCCAATTATATGTAATATTATTATATAAGTAAAATATATATTTGTAATAGTAACACAAAAACTGTAAATGAAAAAAAATATCAGAAATTGTGCTATCAACCCTCATAGCATCGAGTAACCCGATAACCTATTGGATCGACATTTTTCGGCAACTCCTCCAAATTGGTGAATAATAAACATCGCATTTGTCGATCCCCGAGGAGACACCACTGAAAAGCTGATGCGACGGAAACCTGCGGGCCGAGGTGTAGAGTTGCTTATGATAAAAAAGTGAATAAAATACAAAATTATAATGACATAAGAAAAAGGTATTGTACATTCATGAAATAGAGGAAGCACATTAAAAACAAAAAGTTTTTTTTTATTAACATATTGGTTACAGTTAAGCTAAATAAAACAAATTATTGAAATGGATATATCCTGAGCTTATAATAATAATATGTAGGACAAGTTACACATATTGCTTTGGTCACAAACTAAGCTCTAGGCTTGTACTATATGTACCAGAAACAACAATGTAATACATATTATATTTTTATAAACACCCAGACCATGACAAACTGTACAGAAAAAACGTACAATTTTTTTTTTGCCATGGGTGGGAATCGAACCCACGACCTCCGGATACAACGCCAAAGGCGCAACCACTAGTCTACGGAGGCTGCCCAGCTTATGCCAGATAACTTTACAGTATGTCACGCACTATAATAGATAAATTGTTACTACTAACTTATTATTCTTTTACTACTTATTGGCGGATCCAGGAGGCATTGGGCCCCTCCCGAAACCATCGAAATGTAATTAAAATATAACACATTGTAACAAAAAAATCTCTAAAAACCTTCTCAAAAGGCCCTAGACACAAAACCTGAAATAGTTAAAAAATATTTGCTATGTATTTTAAAAAAAATAGTCACTTATAGAAACTCCCGTCCAGAAGAAAACATAACTTTTTTTCCAAGCAACTTTTTTAATGACTGTCCTTAAAAAAAATGTACTGCGCGAATTTGGCAAGTATTTTTTGCAAATATTTGCAACAATTTTTTTTCGTAAGTACTCAGATTTAAACAATTTTACTTTAAGTGGTTCTTAAATTCGCGTGTATAATATCGTATCGTGTATAATGAAAAAAAAATCTATGGGAAAACCTTTTTTTAGAATTTGCTATAATAAAGTATTATTAACGTAAAAGGTGTCATCTCCGCGTGCTCCGACTAAATGTGCCATTTGTAACTCACCGTTCCCCCTTATCGGACGGGAAATTTTACATCACACTAAATGACGGAAATAAACGATCGACTTCTGCTACCAACTGTACCCACAAATTCACTTTCAAACGACCATCTCGACATTTAAAAATACATTTACTACCTTATTTTCTTGTTGGTAAAATTTAAATTGGATTTGTACTTTCCTGAACAATAAGTACAGTTGAATTTGAACCCTATTACAGATATAAACAAAGTTTTATTTTAATTGTAAAAGTAATGAGAAAAAAAACAAAAACAAATTAATACAAGCCATAAAAGCTAAGCAATAAAGTATATTTTAGCTCCGCAAGATGTGAAGGTTGGCCACGTTATCGCGTGTTTGACAGCGGTGTCGAGTTTCCGGGAGCTCTCAAAGTGCGGCCATCTTCCCACCGGAAGTAGTAAAGCCTTCCGCAAAGCGTCGTCTGTCGGCGTCCACCAAATGTGTCGACACGACCAACTTTTTTCTTTTTTTGTGGTTGTAAATTTTCATGTAGGGTGGTTATTTTTGGGGGTGAAAAGTTTTTCAGTTTTTTATATCTAACTATTTAGGTGAAAAGTTTGAAGGAAAGCACATTTTTACTAAAATAATAAATATTGTTTTTTTTCCGTAAACGATTCGTCTCTAATTATTGAAAATTTACAAAACAATGATTAAATTATATCGATCCTTAAATTTTTGTAAATCGCCAAAAACTACAAACTAGTAACATAGGAAAAATACCGGGTTTAGATACAATAAAAGATCATATTAAACTAAGATTAAATTCGATTCGCACTCAAGGCGTGACAGTACTATATAGGTATAGAAGTCACAAATCGACCCCCAATGCCTCACAAAATAAAAACTAGAAATATTGACTGGAGGGCTCAGGGGCAAAACGACTCAAAGCATTTTTTGTGAGAATTTCATTATTCCCGTGAGACGCATATTGTTTGACGATGTTTCTTGATCCAATATTTACCCGACGACATCACGACCCGGAGGTATCGCAAATATAACCATTTTTCTTACGTATAAATAAGATACTTTTTTATAGAAGACTACATTATTAATTTAT
Source organism: Monopis laevigella (assembly GCA_947458855.1). Taxonomy (NCBI): domain Eukaryota; kingdom Metazoa; phylum Arthropoda; class Insecta; order Lepidoptera; family Tineidae; genus Monopis; species Monopis laevigella. Next base: position 22,046,961 of record OX381590.1, on the reverse strand, counting down.
TTAAAAGAAATTGTACAGAACAAGAGGTATCTTAAATTTATAGAAGCCGAATCGGCCTGCTGTGAACCAGTGCTGCCGACCGCTTTACTTGTTTTCCTGTATATGGATGTATATTTTTTTATATTATATTAAATTTATACGGACTCGAACCCACGAACCTCGATTTCGCGACAAGGCACTCAACCACTGAGCCAACCAGGTTCACCCCTCCCGAATTTTATCATTGCTTGTTATCTACTTATACACAGACGCCCTCTATTAGCTTTTTTCTATTAACTCTATACGAGTAAAATTAGAAGTCCTAGTTTCTAATACTAGATGGCAGAGGAGTCTGTTTTTTTTTATTTTACTTTATTCAGTATTTTATATTTATACATTTTTGTAAATTCCTGATTTTATATTAAAAATTTTGGGTACACTGGGGTTTGAACTCGTGCCCAATACTGTTGTGTTTATATAATAAAATTATTTATTTAATATTTTTTACTGTCAAGCTAGGTATGTATATCCCCACCAAAAACAGCATTCAGGTAGCTACATACCTACCTACTTACTAATATACCTAGAGTTGAAACATTGTCAAATAAATACTTAGCGCTTATACGCGATTATTTGACAATGTCAATAAGGATCTTATCGGAGTCAATTTGGCGGAGACGTGTCCGCACAAAGAGCGAACACTGCTGACTGGCTGTTTACATATTGCGAAAAAATGCAAACACCCAAGTAGGGCGACCATCATAAGTCAAGCAAGCGAAACCATGTGGGCTGTAATGCTTACAAGTCTCGTATCCACTTGAGCACGCTCAGGCCCGCTCACCTGGGGCTCTAGAGAAAAAGCAGGCGAGGCGATATGTCGCGTCGCCTCAGTCAAAAACGTATGTATTTTGACAGTGACAGTAGGCGTGAGGTACGCTGTCACCTGCCAAAGTCTATACAGTTTTGATTGAAGGCGACACGACACGTCACCTCGTCTGATTTTTTTCTAGAGCCCCTGAGCGCGGGCCGAGAAAGCCCGAGCAAAGGTGAGCCCGGCCCTGGGGCCTTATTCCGAGCTTGCAACCGCTAATCACGACAAGACGTTGCGCAAACTATACATATGGAAATATAAGTTCTATTCCAATGGTTATATAGTATGTATTAGGTTGGCTATAATAATGCCGCCATCTTGAAATACACGAATTCTTCGCAAGTTTGAACATCTTATTAGCATTGGAATTTCAACTTTATAATTAACAGGATAGAACTCATATTTCAATACCCATACTTTACGCAAAATGCGCGACGGTTAACGTGTCAAAACTCGGAATAAAGCCCCTGGTTTGTCGGTTTTTATCCGCGATCACAGGCGTTCGGTGTCATTTACGATTATTTAGAGACGAGTGGCTCGTGATATAGGTAATGAATGAGTATACAACCAAAAAAGGGCGTTTCATATTGGCAGTTGTTTCTCCGATGCAATGATCAACTAGCTCTAGCTTTTCCTGATCAACTAGCTGGGCGCTTTTCTTTTCTTTTCTTTCAACACATTATGAATGATTATAAAGGCCGCTGCAACCGGCTCCCAGCGAATACTGAGCTGTTTGAGCACAACTATTTCCATGTTGAGGCTCATTCGCCTGAGCGTGCTGCAGTAGTGAGGCACCTCATAAACATGTGATAGGTGCCAATATTTTACTACTTATTTATTTATTTTATATACATACCTACGCAGTTGGCAAGTTGTTCAGAACGCGAAGCAATCAAAAGTCACCGGTTCGATCACCGATGGGTGTGGCTAGGCGTGGAGTTTACTTCAGAACGTTAGGAGAGCACTCATACCTACACATATCATCACGGGTGCCATACAGCGCCCGAGACCAGGGCACCCAGCGGAGGGGTTTGTAATCCCACCTCGTCGTAGCCAATGGTATAAGTCTACACCGAACAAGTGGCTAGCTCGTCGCGATGTTTTGAATAGGTTCAATAAACCATCTATAAACATGTAAATGTTGGTATAGTGAAACCGGGACCGACAGCTTAACGTGCTCTCCGAGGCACTATAGTGGTGTTGTCAAACAAATGTACATTTTTTTTTTAATTAAAAACTCATTGGTACACACCGGGATTCGAACCAGGGACCTAAGTGTTTTTAAGTCCTTGGTCTAACCACAACTCCGTGGTGGCCCGGAGAGCATGGCATTGCCAATCTGGTTGAAATGTGAATGTGTAAAATAAATAAATCCCTGCTACACCGTAGTAACTAGTCACCCCACCGTTTTCCCCTTTTTAATATTGAGCGGCGTATTTGGAATTAATTTCGTTGTTTAAATACATTTTTGTGGAGTCCGCGTTATCTCCGACATCATTATGGATCGTTTCGCTCGAAGCGGGAAAACGGCTTTGGGTTTGCTTAGGTACTTCTATTCCTTTTTTAATTGTTTTTTTTTAAACAATTTTAACGAATTTTATTATAGGTATTTGGTTTATAACGAATAATAATTTTGTATATACGTAGTGGTCGAGTATAACTATACATGGTAGCCGAGTTGGTTAGACCTTAGGTCCCTGGTTCAAACCCCGGTGCGGTGTGTACCAATGAGTTATAAATCTAAAAATGTATTTACAGATTCATAACTCATCATTTTCATTTGTTGGACAACACCACTACAGTGCCTCGGAAAGTACGTTAAGCTGTCTGCCCAAGTTTCACTATACCAACTTGACATCGTGACGAGCTAGCCACTTGTTTGGTGTAGACTCATACCATCAGCTACGATAAGGTGAGGTTAAAAACCCTCCGCTGGGTACCCTGAGGACGAGGACGTCTATGTGGTCTCGGGCAATCCTATTTATATTTAATTTTGTGTTGGTCTAAATATATTATATATAAAATAATGAATGAATGAATGAAAAATTCTTTATTGCACAAAAGCTTAACACTATTGTACATAGGCGAGCTTAATGCCTTAGGCATTATCTACCAGCTAACCTTTGGGAGATTGACCAAAAGAACAGGCAGAGTACTATTTAAAGCAATATATAATATAAAATACAAGGTATAGATAAATTATTAGGTAATATAACAATACATACTGGTATTATAACATGTATACATAAACTTACATAAATAATAATATATAGACATACATAAATAAGTAGATATATATACATACATAAATAAATATTTTCGCATACTTACAGTAAAAAAAAAAAAAAAAAAAAAAAAAGAAAGAAAGAAATGCTAACAGTTTTGATTATTAAGGAGAAAAAAGTGAAGATGGGTTTTAAATGAAGCTGTAGTAACTTTTGTTCGTATTGACAGGGGAAGATTGTTCCAAAGTGATGCTGCGGTTACTGTAAAAGAATTTGAATATCTGGTTGAAGAGTGCATAGGAATAGTAAGAAGGTTATTTTCGGTGGACCTTAGGTCACGATCATGGGTAGAAGAGAGGTATTGAAAGCGCTCTTTTAAATAATTCGGAGAAAGAGGGTTGGAAAGTATATTGAAAAGAAGAGTTAGTATATGCTGATGCCTGCGAAAGCGGATATTGAGCCACTTTAACTGAATACGAAATTGGGATACATGATCATACTTACGCAAGCCAAATATATAGCGTATACATAAGTTGAGAAGCCGATCTAATTTATTCAGTAGCTCTTCAGTAAGATCAGAGAAGCAGACATCAGCATAGTCAATTATTGGAAGCAACAAAGTGTTTGCTAGCAATAGCTTTGTGGCACGAGGCAGTAAAATACTTAAATATACTATAGGGATTTTTGTACATAGAAGTGTTTATTCGATTATAAGTATTGTAAATTATAATTATCTACTGTTAATTAATATTATGTAGTTTTTCGCGAATATGTCAACATGATTTCCGGCATCATTGCAGCCCAAAATAGGAAAATTTATAAATGCAAATTGCATAGTCCATCTTACGAACTTCTGGCGAAAACACTTGACACTTGGTCTCCAAATGCAAAAAAAAATCTAAATCAAAATCATTAATTTCATGTAAATCTTTACAGATATTTATGAATAGTCGAAAAAAAAAGTTTAACAATGAGGTCTTATGGTTGGATTGCTTAGCCTGAGCCATTGCTTGGAACTGTTCAAAATTTGTTTTTTCATATGCAGTTTGACAGTCCGAAGCATCGGCTAAGCACTCAGATTAGTAATTATTAATCTGCGGGCTAAGCATTAGCCCTGTGCATAAGCCACTGCTTAGCAACGACTATTAATCCGACAATTAGAGTGCGTTTGGTTAGGCAGCTATTCACAAATATTTATTATTACCTCGATATCAGATTTGGAACTTAAACGCCATAGCATTGCGTTTAAGAAATATTAATATGAAAAATACTACCGTACCGGACGCACACTATATAACCAACTATACCCTATTTAGGATAGCAAAAAAAAATGTAAACAAGAAAACAGGTGATTCTCAAACTGTTTTTAATTAATCTAAAATAAGGTACTTACTAAAGTATTTAAATTTTATTTTAATGTAATTTTGACTCTAATATATAAGAATAAGGTCTGGGGTGCGATTTTTGAATGTCAGCGGATGACTAAATATCACCGAAATGACAAAACAGTCATTGATTTCCAAAGTTCGTATTTTTGAATCTCACCGGGTGAGTAAAATGTCATACCTATGATTTCAATACGAGTGCTCCCTACCACTCGTAAATAAAGTCACCGGTGACAGTTTGTTATTGGCGCGCAGTTTTTCTAATTTGTTTATTGTTTTCTTTTTGTGAACGATATTTTGAAGATAAGATGGCAAGCCTAGAGGAATATATTCTCATGAATACCTTCCTATTAATATTTTCAGAAGACATCTAAAAAGGTCCACAGGAAAAATCATAAACAAGGTTTTATTACCGAATAAAATATCTTTAGCCAATAATTCATAACTTTTAAATTAAGCCTACTTAGATACTTACCTTTATTTTTCTATAAACGATTTGATTTTGTATCTAAAAATAAATAAATAATATTACTATGTACCTACTATAGATTAATATAATAATATTCAGATAGTAGATAATCATCACAGTCTTCACAGATAATGTAAGTAAGTTCCGTTCCACCATTGAGTTTTTATGTTTTAGCATAGAAATGTATTTATTATGAGAAACAAGAACGGCATATTGAATAACAAATTTATTTTCTTCGTGTAACGAAATGTATAATGCTTTTGTCTATGAGAAATTATTTGTAAGTTGGTACCGCACATATGACTTTCAAAAATAGGACTTTTGAGAAATCGTGATTTCTTAGTCACCGATGGTATTTTTCTCACTGGTGATATTAAACTCATTGGTGATATTCAAAAATCGCACCCCTGAACTGTGAAAATAAATTTTAATAATATATGTATGATCACATCTATTTTATAGAAATAATTCCATTTCAACCATTTGGATAACTGTTTTTTTCTATAGTTTGAAATATAGTGAAATTACCTGCTAATTACTGAGACTTCGAGCGAGAGAGCCATGAATGTGGGCGTGAGCGTGAGCGTGGTATGCGTCGGAATACTTACATTACTCCATTCGCCGCAAATTGTTAGCATAACAATAACATGTAAAGTTAAAGAGGCGTTGTTTTAGGTGCTTTTTGCTATTGACTTTTTTATTACAAACATTTAAAAATAAAAATATACTAATAAAATAGAAAACCATCGTTTTTATTTAATTATTCAGATGTAGATAATTTATACCTTAAAATATATATTTTATACATTTGATTAATTAATATTTAATATACAGTAATGTTTTCAATTATTTTGATGCATCAGAAATCTGACAATTTAAAAATCTATTACATATTTGAGAGCTGTTTGTTTACATGAATTTTTTGCTATTGTGAATAGGGTATAGTGTAAGACTAGGTTGGTAAAATGAATTTATAGATGCTTCTACAGACCAACGTGCAAGACATCACTTTTCCAGCGAATATTGTTAGTCGCGGGAAAAAGTACGATCTTGCACCATTTTTTTTAATCAGGCTTTATTATAAAAAGAACTAAATTTGTGTAGGAAATAACACGTATAATATCTAAAAAAAAAAATCTTACCATCAGTTCTAGAAGTGGAAGTTGAAAAAATACAAATTCAATTTTAAAATAATTTATTTAAATATACACTATATCAGAACAATTTAACAAAACCACTCATTCTCACTACTTAACTCTATAAAATTCTACTTTTTAACAAAGTACTATTACATAGAAAATCACAAAGATACACGAGAAATAGACGCATATTATTATACACCAGTATTTATAAAACTTATTGAGTCCTTTATAAATATGCGTAAGAGACAGCCTATTTTGACTAAAGTGTTCTTCAAGGACTAAAGAAGTTTTTATTAAAAAAAAAAACAATAGCGTAACAAAAACCCACTGAAGTATTAATATAGGTATAGAGATGGTGCAATGTACCTACTCGCTCCGGTCCGCCATATTGTGAAACAAAACTTTGTATACAAATATTGTTATTAACTATACACGTCGGAACTTTTATGGAACGTGTTTCCAAGATGGCGCTAACAGGATCATAAAGTATTTAGTTGAGTAGAGAGGGTAGTGAACACAGTGCAGAGGAGAGTTCAAAAGGCCTTTAAACCTACTTCGCGGTCTCAAGTCCGGGAACGCTGCAGTTCACTCACAAATAGAAGAGGCAGGCATAGTTGACTAAACCGGCTACGCTAAAAATATGTGTAGAAATAGTTAGTGACGAGGAAGTACTCGCATTAGAAAAGTTACCTAAAGAAGGTAGCTGATATTCATTGCGCATTTTTGTACATGACTTCTTGAAAACTAATAATAAATGTACCCCTGACTCCTGGAACGGAAAACTGATTGTTGGTAAAGATTGGTTAGGAAATTTCCTGAAACGTCATCCTGCACTCCAATATGATCTCAGGGAACGAGTTTATATCGAGCAGCATCGTTCATCAAAAACAACGTACATTTGTTCGATAATTTGAAAACTAATTATCAACGTTTGAATCTAAGTCCTGGCGACATTTGGAACATTGATGAAAAAGGACTCACAATGTTCATAATTGAGTGATAGCTCGATGAGCAATCAAAAACTTGGGAAACATGTCTTGAATGAGGTATATACACTGGTGACTATCGCGGTTGCTATCTCAGCTCTTGGCAACATTGTTACTCCGTTCTTTGTTTTCCCACGTGTCTACTACAAAGAAGGAGTCATCAGAGGTGGGCCAGAAGGTATAGTTAGGGATCTAATGTTGGTCTATTAGTTTCTCAAGCAAGACCTTCGCGTGACGAATTTAGCTTCGCAGGATAATGCTTTTTTTTTTAATATATATAAATGATGAAAATGACATACCAATATCGACTTCACATGCGTCTTGCGAGTAACCTTCTACTTTATACGAAATTTAAAGAGCCTAGAAAGGGTAAGGATAAAGAAAAAAAAACTTTTAATGAGACAAATAAGAGAAATAAAGCAGACGAAAGTAATGAGGATGATACATTTTGTTTAGAGTGCATTCCATTCTATAATATGAGTATTCCTGCAGACCAATGGGTTTAAACCACACTTAATGGGATATCAATTACCGGCTTCGTAACATTTAGATTAGGGTCGGTAATCAGACATTTTTATTTATTTATTAGAGCACGGCTTTGTTTTTACCTGATGTTAAGCAAGCCTACAAAGGCATTGAATGCCGGCTGAATGAAGCAGTTACGATATGGACTCGACAAAGACGAATTAATCACAGCCTAAAAGGAAAATATCGAAAAGAAATCGATTTAAATATATATCAAGCTGTTGAATTACGAGACGAGAATAACTAGACGTTATAGATCGTATTTAGGGCCGATTGAAGCAAAAGTAGTTACTTACACCGAGATTAGTAATGCCAAATCACATACAAATAATTATTTATTTATTTAAATATTTATTGCATACAAAATACTTTTTTTTTTTATAAGAGCTCAGCATGTGACCTTGCATCCACCTGATGTTAAGTATGCAATATCCAGGAATGATAGCAACAAGCGGATGCTTACAGGTGCACCGCTGGTTGCCATCATTATGTCGGCTTATTCTGAGTATTAATAATTTAACCTACGAATAAATATTTGTATGGAATTTGACATTACTATCCCCAGTATAAGTTATGCCCTCTTTTGGTCGAATCGGCCCTTAGCCTCGCTGTTAATCCGGTCTGCTGGAATACATTTTAAAAATATTTAAAGTAATACTTTTTTATTTTATTTAACCTGGCTCGCTTGCACCAGAACCAACCCATCGCCTCGCAAAATAACCATGGAGTGGAGTAGCATCGCTGCATATGAAACCAAGCGTACAGAAGCCTCAGGTTAAGAACAATTTAGTTGATTTGTTTAAATGTATCATATTTCCTTTGGCCTGGCTCTAATGATTGTCACTTGAGGAAGTCTTTATTGTAGTACTAGTTGCCAAACCCAAGCCACCCCAGGGACCCAGATTTGTATGCTAGAATGTCAAGTTTAAATTAAATATTATTATTATTAATTAGTTTAATTTGTTTTATCTTTATTAAATTATCTGTAAATGGCTTAACGGGGTTATTTATATTGTTGTGGTAAATATTATAAACAATAATTAAATTATGTGAATATTGGAAGATTTAGAAAAAGAATCAATCTTGTGTATATAGTAAATTGCACGAGGGTTAGTTATAACTGACCTCAGTAACCAGGGACCGACCAGTTATAACTGACCTCAGTAACCATAGACCGACTAGTTAACAATGATGACTAGTAAATTATTCACAAGAATATAAAAAGATAAAATTTTCAAAACACAAATTAAATACCACAGTAAAAATATCTGTATTATTTAACAGTGTTAATGCACATGTTCTATTAATAAGAATTTCATTTAGCCCGACATTAAAATCATTTCATATTATAGTCATAGTTATTTCTAATCAAGAGTAGAACGCACTGAAAACGTGTAGGGTTTTGTTACACACAGTAGATTATAGTTTTAGAGTTTTAAATTAAATAAATATTTAATATTATACATTATGATGATGCACAACAAGATGAATACATATCCACACAACATCAAGAGTTTTATACTTTCAGATCCATTTAATGAAATTGTTTTAAAGTTAATATAATTAAGTATAAGCATTATTAAATACTGTTTATATGTTAAATAAGTAATGTTATGTAAGCTTATTTAAATTTTGTACGACACATAAATACTACAAACATCAAATAACATTCCTAGGATAAGATTAAACGAGACCATTTTAATTAAATTTTATTTATATGACTAAATTTTGACACCAAATGGTGGCACTTTAACACCCATAAAATTTTAAAATTTCTACATCATAAAGAGCATTGAATATTTAGCTCGGTGGGATTCAATTATTAATACTAAATTTTTATATAAATACTCAGAAAGATTTTTTTCAAAAATACTACATGTTATAATCTAATCTAATTATAATGTATTTAAAATACGACAAAATTTTAAACTTTTTTTTTACATAAATGCAATGAGACGCATAAATAATATACCTTTATACATAATGTATTAAATAGACTGACTACGGAGTAAGTCATGCCATCGTACGCAGGGAATGTGACACTGTATCTGGTAACTAACATGACAATAAGCAATTAAGTTGTTTAAACTGTATGTCTGTATCCTACATTCCCTGGAAATAAAAATTACTTCTTTTTTATTTAATTTGGCTTTGGAAATGACACTGCATTTGCGGTCGTAAATCCGCGTTCCCCATACATAATTATTTTCGCACTTCCAGTATTTCTCCACTACTGTTAGTCGCATAATTAAAATAATATTTTATATCGGAAAAAAAACTTTTTTTATATTATTAGAAAAGTTTTTGTTATGTTGGTTAGTAATTGTACATAATTTCTTTGTAAAAGGTGATTACCTATAAAAAAAGAACATTTGGATATTCTTATATAATTACCGACCAAAAAACTTGGCTCCTTCAATGTAATGTATCTTTTGTTGGTGATCATTTAATAAATAAAAATAAAACAAAACCGCTCTGTTGTAAAAATACTTTTGTACTGCTTAGTTGAAAGGTAAGTACGTTTGTATGGGCGCACTGGATTACAACTGCAGAGCCCTTAAGACCTCTCTTTTTTTTTATTGAGAATGGCTTTTTGCCTTACTCGAATTCTGCCAATGTCAAGAAAGCCTCTTGTTTTTTACAAAAAACATGACTGATTTTATGGTAATTATTGCAATACCGGCCTTATAATTAGAATTTTGTTAGTCCACCAGCAGGGTCACCAGCGGCCTCGATACCCTGACATCTCGTTCCAGTTGAGATCCAACATGACCTATTTCATACAAGCGAAAATATATACAATCAATAATATATATATTTTTTGTCAATAACCAAATACTCGACTTAGCTATCCAATAGTCAATTTAAACAGCAATGATTTTTTTATTCGAGCACGGAATGTGAATTTGTATCTAAGCAGCATACAAAATCCTGAAATGGATGGAGCCGTTTAATAAATTTATGGTTAACTACACTGAGATAGCTCCCACTATGCCGGTCACGAACTAGGCGGCAACAAAGACGAATTTGCCTCCGAATATAATCGGCGAAATGAGGACGAGTTAATCCTTCTGCTGGGTACCCTGAGGCCGTTTGAACGGTCCGAAAAGACACCCGTGATGGTATTTTTTTTTTTTTTTTAATAGGAAAATTAATTAATGATAATTTTTGTTAAATAAAAGATGTGAGGGTATCGAGTTGTGTGGTGAGGCAGTGGCACGTGGGCCGGCCTAGTGTTTGTGGGAGTGGCGGTGGTTGAGGTGGTGCAGCTCCCGGTAGAGCGGCAGGCGGCGGCACTCCCGCAGCGTGCGGTGCATGCTGCCCAGCGTCTGCGACACCGTGCGCAGGATCATCTCGTCGCTCTCCCGCTCCACCTCGCGGGTTCTACAAACGTATTGCTCATTGTCACATCTTACAATTATTTATTCATTTAAAAAATAATAATATGTAGGACATCACAAACGTATTGGCCAGGAAGTCACGTGAAATACCGATCGACACGTCGACTGATCGAAAGCGAGAATTATATAATGTATGTGATTTGACATTTTTTGACGATTTAGTATTATTATTAGATATTTGTATACCGTGAGGTGAAACAAAGCGGACTAATTGCATTATACCTAACATCTACATTTGTACCTTTGTTTTGACAAATAAATGAATTTGATTTGTTTCTCAGTGATCGAGTTCTACCCATAGACAATATTTCCTAACATTTTTATTCATCGACGCGTCGATCGGTTTGTCGATGTGGCTTCCCGGTAAGGCCACTTGTCACAAACTAAGCTCTAGGCTTATACTACGTGTACTAGTGACAATGATATAATACATATTATATTTTATAAACACCCAGACCATGACAAACTGTACTAATATTCTTTTGCATCCCACGACCTCCGGATACAAAACCAAATGCACAACCACTAGTCTACGGAGACGGTCACATTTTTAATATTAATCAGATTATTTTTTTATTAAAGCAAACATGTGACTTTATATAAACCACACAATACACTGTGGTTTAATGGGCATTGATCGCTCCCACTATACTAGCTAGGTTATGCGGTTACGAGATGACAAAGACATCTATACATTACAAGTCTATTTTAATATCCTTGCTGTTTTATATAAAACTTCGTCGAGACAAGAAATCAATGCAATACACCCATAAAAACCGGTGAACCCGCAGACTAAAACCGAAAATGGTTAGGCAACTTGGCGGTTAATGCATAAAAGCATTTGCAAGGAAACCTGTCGCTTCAGACTTCATCGCGCCTAAACCTCCGACGTCAATGTGGACGAGTTCTAGCCACACCGCGTTATAGAATTCACCAACACGTTGCAAGTTCTTTGAGATAAAAGGAAGACGCTAAAACTTTCATATATTATAATTATAAATAAAATTACTAGATACGGTTTTAAAACTCAACTTTAAGCAGTGGAAGGCGGTGCTAGAGGAATTCCAGCAGTCTTTGCGTCGTCTATCGAATGATCTTGGCCTTCAGAGATCAGCCGTCGGAACTTTTATAGAACGTATTTGCAAGATGGCGCTAACAGGATCATATAGTGTTTGGTTGAGTAGAGGGGGTAGTGAACACAGTGCAGGGGAGAGTTAAAAGGCCTTTAACCCTTCTTCGCGGTCTTAAGTCCGGGAACGCTGCAGTTCATTCCCCTGCCTTTCAACCACGCGATGGACGTAGAATCCATGGTTAGCTAACAACATTAGTCTCCCTTTTTGGTTTACTTACGTGTTGTTTTGCAGTTCCCTGGCCTTCTCGGCCCTTTTGGCTTCGGCCTCCTTGTCCTTGGCTTTCCTCTCCTTGTTCTGCTGTATCTGCTGCGTGAGGTCCTCTGCGTATTGCTTCTTCGTCTCTTTCACTTTCTCTTGCTTTGATTTTTCTTTTTGCTCGTCTTCTTTGACTTTGGCGTCCATCTGAAAACATTTGTTTATATATTTATAAAGAATCCATACCATATATAATATATATATATACTCGTACTAAAGAAGCTTTCAGGAGGAATAAATTGACCCCGGTTTTGCAACATGTGTCATTGATGTTCCGCTTGATTTCAAATCAGATTCGAAGAATATGATGAATATGAATTTTAATCGAAAAACTCTAAAATCCTCTATAAATATCTCGGACCGGCGATTACTTATAAATATTAATATATATATCTTAATATTTATACTTCTTTTAACATAGTTAATATTAACCTTTTTAATATTTAAAACCCCCCGCTACAATATGTGTGTAACACCGACCAAAGCCGCCTAGACCCCCTCAGGGTATCCAGCAGTAGGTATTATTCCCACTGTCGTAGCCAATATTTTTCTCCTAAGAATCAGTCAAAGCTGTGGGCCTCACTAGTACTAGAGCCGAAAAATATTATCGACAAATAAAACGCTAACTACTGTTATAAAAGGAGGAGTGTCTACTGAAGAAAAAAGGTGTATTGCAAGCCTTGCGTGCAATACACCATACTTAAAAATATGATGAATACTTAAAGTCACTGCATTCGTAATCGCGAACTCCGCGTTCTCCATTGAAAATTAGCTTTCGCACTTCCAATAATACTCATTACTGTTCGTCGCAGAGTTAAAATAATATTTTTGTCGGTCATTGTATTTATTAAACTTTCTGTGTGTGTGGTTGTTTTTTATTATTTTTTGAGAAATTAGAAAAAAAACTTTTAATATTATTATTACACAAAAAAAAAATACCCACAACAGAAAGATTTTTGAGTACATTTATGAACAATAAATGAGGTGCGCTTCCACCTACTATAACCGACTGTGGCTTCACAATGCCTAATGTTCGTATTAGGCAATGCGATGTGCGCGAGGCCCTCCATTCACTTGGCATTCGGAAGGCCAGTGGTCCTGATGATGTTCCTGCAGTTGTATTAAGGAACTGCTATCTTGAGTTGTCTCCCGCCCTCACTCGACTTTACAGCCTTTCATATTCCTCTGGAATTGTCCCTGCAGCTTGGAAAGTAGCCAATGTGCAACCAATTCCCAAAAAGGGAAATCGATCCGACCCCAATAACTACCGCCCCATTGCCATCACCTCAGTCCTGTGCAAGGTTTTAGAAACCATTATTAATGCACAGGTCATGCGATACCTTGAAGGTCACTCTATCCTGAATGATCGCCAATATGGGTTTCGCCAAGCAAGATCAACGGGTGACCTTCTTGCGTTCATTACGCATGTTTGGGGTGAGGCAGTGGACAAGTGTGGGGAGGCCTTGGCAGTTGGTTTAGATATTTCTAAGGCCTTCGAACGCGTTTGGCACAAGGCTTTGCTCTCCAAGCTGCCATCTTATGTATTTTCGTCGCGGCTATGCAACTGGATATCCAGTTTTCTCTCTGATCGTGGCATTAGGGTCCTAGTAGATGGCGTAGCCTCCGATTGGGAGTCTATTGATGCTGGTGTACCCCAAGGATCAGTGTTGTCTCCTTGTCTTTTTCTTATGCATATCAATGACCTATTGTCATGTGGCAACATTCATTGTTATGCAGATGATAGCGCTCTCCACGATCGGTACTTTGCTCAACGTCCACCTAGCCGCGTCACAACAGAGGAATTCAGAAAGGTTTTGGTAAGTGAGTTGAATCAAAACCTGCTAAAGGTTTCGACTTGGAGTTCGAGAAACTTGGTCCAATTTAATCCTAACAAAACACAATGTTGTGTAATGACGGCGAAAAAATCTCCTTTTCTTCATTTTCCATCTCTTCGGAGCACCCAGCTATCGCTTTTACCACCTCTCAATGTCCTTGGTTTAGAAAAAAAAAAAAAACAATTTCGACCAACAGCCAAGTTGTAATATTGGAAGTACGTTTGTATGGGCGTCAAGTCGACTACAGGGACCACATTCTGTTTCTTATAAAGTGAGCGTTAGATTGTCAAAATAACGAATTCCGTTATTACCACGCTCTCCTCCAATCAGAGAAGGTTATATTCTAAGTATTGTTTTTCACTCAAGTTTCACTCAAGGATAGTCTGTCTCGTTCCACCTTTCTTGATTTGATTTTTGGTGGAAAGGAACAGACGTTCCTTGAGTGAAGGTGAAGTGGAAAACACGACTTAGAATACGGGGGCTAAAATTACTCTGATTGGAGGAGAGCGCGAAGCGCAGTCTTGAACTGCGTTAAACTGTTGAATAAAATCGGTAGGAACAACAGGGTGAGACTAGCCTGGGTTCCGGGGCATACGGGAATCGAGGGAAATGAAAGGGCAGACGAACTGGCTAGAAAGGGATCAGAAACCCCTTTTATGGGACCTGAACCATTTATTGGCATACCTAGTAAAACAATAAACAATGCACTAAAGGAGTTTGCCAATGAGAAACATACAACTTGGTGGTCAACTCAACAAGGCCTAACACACTCCAAGAAATTCATTGGTAGAAGGGCAATTGGTCTGGAAAAGATCTGGAAGTTTAACAGAACACAAATAAGGCTACTGGTGGGAGTCTTCTCGGGACATTACACGACATATAAACATCTGTATACAATGGGAATTAGAGACGATCCCAGATGCAGATTTTGCTCTGATGAGCTAGAATCAATGCAGCATCTACTGTGCCAGTGCGATGCAAAGGCCACATACAGATTGAAATACCTACAACAGGCTTACCCGGAACCGGAAAGCTACAGACTCCTCAAACTAGAGGACGTCCTCAAATATGTCAGCCCCAAAAACTAATAAGATAAGATATGAAGAGCGCGAATAGCGGAATTCGTTATTTTGACAATCTAACGTTCGCGTTATAACTTAGTTTTTTCTTGAAGTTAAGTACCAAAACAACATGGAACATTGTGTAGTAACATTGCGTTTTCCCCTGCTTACGGGTGTGCAATAGGTATGTCAGGCCTCACCCCCTTCCGCAGGTCGCGCTCCCTCTCCCGCTCCTTGTGCTTGGTCTTGGCGTTGTCGTCCATCTGCGACAACAGCGCTTGTCGCATGTCTGTCTTGGCTGTCTCGGCCCTGTCTTTGTCGTGTCGCTCTCGGCAGTACTGTCGCTCCAACTCCTCTTGCTCCTGCAGTTCTCTAATTAAGTCTTCATGTTTTTCTTTCTCTTTCTATTAAAAAAATACATACGTAATCAGTAGGTTTAGTGTGGTCGCGTTGTTTATTAAAAAATTAAAAAAAAAATTAAAAATATTTATTCAGAACAAATAGAACACAATAATAACAAACGCCCGGTGACTCCCATTAAGTGTAAAAACTTGTGTCGGGAGTCACCGCTCTTCACTTACACAATGATTTATCTAAGTAAAAAACTATCATCTTTATTGAATACAGTTTACAATAAAATGTATAAATTCTTGTTGTTTTTTTTGTATATATACGATTATGAATGTGCATGAGTGAGTCGTGATGGGTATATAAGTTATAATTTAAATTTTAAACTTTTATATAGAAATATATTGAACCATTCAGGTAAACCTACCTAAATAGTTTCATTCCTTTCTTCTTTCTTATTATATATATAGATATATATTTTTTAATAAATTTTGCCTGTTATTATATTGTACTTAACTTTCACAACACTAAAATTTATAAGTAAGTTAGGTGATTCTTAAATATGTAGTTCACACTACATATCTTATACAATTATTGAATTGTTATATGTTATTTAATTACTTATTTGATTTATTAACTTTTTTATTATAGATTAATAATTTTTATTTAGTATTAGTAATATAGTATAGATATATTTTAATTTTAGTATTAGTTTATTATTAGTATAATTTATAATTAGTATAGTTATATTGTAAGGATCATATATCACCATTTTTTTTTTTTTTTATTTTTTTTTTTTTTTTTTTTAGCCACTTATTTGCATTAATGTCTCAATCTCCTCATAGCTCTTTGTCTTAAGCCAGGAGGTAAGCGTTCTTTTACATTCATAGGAAGTCATGTGGTAAATTTTGATATGTCCATTTATTACATTGTATAAATAATTAACCTGTTTGTCAAACTGTCTGCCTGCAAAGGATGTTTTGACAACTACTTGACGGGTTATAATATCTGGTCTTCTTTTTTTAAGTTTGTTAGGGTCATATGGTAAATTCTTATGTAACCTCAGGATTCCATGAAGTATGTATAGCTTTCTGACAGTTAGTAAGTCACACATCGTATACAAATTTTCTGTAGAAAAGCGGTATGGTTTGAAGTGCATAACCTTCAACAAGGCCCTCTGTGTTCTTTCCAAGTCAAGAAATTTGGTTTTTATAGCTCCACCCCACACCGGAATACCGTAAGTCAACACAGATTGAGCCAGCGAGGTGTAGACTTGATTTAGGAGAGGTTTTGATGCCACGTATCTTAGGGTCTTAAATGTGAATATGAGTTTTCTAATTCTACACATCACTAGCTCCAGATGTGAGAACCAGGATAAGCGCTGATCAATCATGATCCCTAGGTATTTGGTGTGTTCCACCCTAGTAATTGGTGTACAGGGACAGTTTAGGTTTCCAGGAGTCACACATTTATGAATTTTAATTTCAAAGTTATTATCAGGTTGAGTCCGTTTGTTTTTTGTGAAACATATATAATTCGTTTTTGAAACATTCAAAGTAAGCAGACTTATATCAAGCCAGGCAGCAATTCTGGCAAGACCCCTCTCTGCCGAGTGACGAACATCATTCCATGTATCTCCTATAAAAATAATTGAAGTGTCATCTGCGTATGAGAATATATATCCATTTTCAATCTTCATTTTAGATAAATTATTAATATAGGTTAGGAAAAGAGTTGGACCCAGCACGCTGCCTTGTGGGACTCCATATGTTACGTAAGCTTTTTCGCTGACATGTCTGCCTATCTTAACTTGCTGTGTACGATTATTAAGGTAATCTATTAAAATATCTAGAGGGTTTCCTCTTATGCCTATATCCCCCAATCTTTGCACAAGGATGGGGACAGAGACAGTGTCGAAGGCCTTCTTTAGGTCTATAAATACTGCTAGACATTTTTTTCCTTTGTCAACTTGATTAGCTATAACTGAAGTCATTGATGTCACAGCGTCTTCTGTAGATATGCCTTGTCTAAATCCAAATTGTGTGTCGGACAGTATATTAAAGGTTTTTAAATAATGTATAAGGCGTGCATTAATAAGTTTTTCAAGTATTTTCGATAGACAAGGTAGGACTGAAATAGGCCTATAATTGGAGACCTCATCTCTGTTCCCTCCCTTGTGCACAGGAGTAACAATAGATTGTTTGAGAACTGTTGGAAAGATACCTTTTGAAAAACAAAGATTAGACAAGTGGAATATGATTGGTACTATAGTTTCGTGGGAAAGTTTAAGAAATTTAGTAGGTATATTGTCCCAACCGGGGGCGCTCTCTGACTTGAGACTCATTAGGGTGGAACGCACCTCGTCCAGGTCAGTGTCTAGTAATACTAAAGATGTAGTTTGTGAAGTGGTCTGTTTAGGATAACTATTTTGAAGCTGCGAAGATCTTTCAGAAATAATATTTTCTGCTAAAGTCCTCCCAACATTAACATAATAGTTATTTATTTTATAAACCGATTCAGATGGGGATGGAGCCAGATCTAGTAATTCTATATTTTCTGTTTTGTTAGTTTTACGGTTAGTTATTTTATTAATAGTTTTCCAAAGTACTTTAGGGTTATTATTAAATTTATTTAATTGTTCATTATCATAAGTATGTTTTAGTTTTTTAAGTAGGTTATTACAGAAATTGCGATATTTTTTATAAGTGATCTTTAATATTTCATTTTCAGGATCCAGACGCAGTTTTATTTGCATATTGTTTCTGTTTCTTATGCAGCGTAAAATACCTGGCGTGATCCACGGCTTTATGATTCTGTTTTTACTGGAGACTGTAATTTTTTTAGTATTTTTTAATAAACAGTCCCGCAAGTTGTTTACTAAAAGTTCAGTTAGTATATTGGGGTCATCTATCTTAGTTAAATCGTGAAATTTGTACTCCTTGAGGCAATTTAATGCTTTATCGTAGTCAATTTTAACTTTATATTTGTAGTCTTTGTTTATACTTGAGCTATTGGTTAATATTAATAGGATCATGGAATGGTCAGTTATGGTAGTATTTAATACAAAAATCGTAGGTTTAATATTAATATTTTTAAGTTTAAGCATAAAATGATCTAGGCAAGTTTTATCTCTAGTTGGTATAAGATGACCGGGTAGCAATCCTTGCATTGCTAGCATATTTAGATAATTAAGCCTATTTTTCCGTTCATTTGATTGTTCATTTATTTTATCTATAATATTTATATTTATATCACCTGTTATTATTAAATTTTGAGATTTATTTATTGTGTCGAGATGTAGGTTTAATGAATTTATAAAGTTGTCAGCATTAATATTTGATGGAGATCGATAAATGCCTAAAATGGTATAATTTTATATAGCTATTTGTAAACAGGATGCTTGTTTAAGTATTATTTCCTTAACACAGACTTTAAGATTTTTCTTAACGTATGCGACTACGCCATCGCACTTGTTTACATGGTTGGTTGTAGAAAAAGTATTATAGTTGTTTATTTGAGGAATAGATTTATTAGGATTTAGTCTACATTCACTTAAAATGATAATGTCAATGTTGCACCTTAACTGAAATATATTAAGTAATAAGTCATCAATATTGTAATAAACACTTCGAATGTTTTGCGATATTATAGTGAAGTCACTACTTTGGGATTGAATTAATTTTGATAAATCCTCAGTTCGACACTTAATAGTATGCGCTAGTTCCAGAGCGTCTATTTCTTTCATAGATGAAAGGGAACTGTTCATTTTATAATGAAGATTAAATATATATGTTTTACTTTTTTTACGTTAAGTTCATTACAAATATTAATAGTGTTAGTGTACATATGTAGGAAAATTTGCAATAAAAGAATGCAACTACATCTCATTATTTTAATATTGGATGGTATAAAAATCATGTAGGCTGTATAACTTTTGATAATCGAAAATGAACTATATTTCTTATTTTGTTTATTGATGTTCAAATGTGTTATTAGTGTATATAAAGGTGTTTGTGATATTTTAAGGTTACTTACATTTATTGAACATTTTGTATGTTCATAGCTTGTTTCTATGAGCAACTTAGGCATGATAGTTAACCATTTATAAAAGTAGGTGATTGAGCCCGTCACTGCTTGTATGTATACCGGCAGTGTGTACCAAATGTGTTTAGGAGACACAGTACAAAATTTGTGCATATTACTACAAATACAAATAGATAAAGATGTTTTTGAAAGTAGCAGTTTGATGAGGAAAATATTCCTGTATAATATCTTTATTAGTGTTTTTAATGATAGTAAGTGACTACGAATAAGTGCAATATTTAGTTTAGTAAGTAGGTATATAGGTGTTATATTATTTAATTTTGTTTGATATGTTAGTAGTATCATAGTTGTATACATTTTCATGTCCCTGTTGTGTATAGCAAGCAACAATATAATTTTAATCTGTAAGAACAGATAATTAGAATTTATAATATAAACAAAGTTATTTTTAGAAAAACAAAATACATAAATAAACAGATGAGTTAGCGAATATAACAGTCATGGTTCTTGGAGCAGTCGCTGTATTTGGGCCTCGTTGTTGATAGTGATTATACTGGAGTTCTCATCTTTTCTGACATAGACCTTGCCATACGCAGTCCAGCAAAATTTGTACGATTTCGATTTGGCAAGGTCTCGCGCAAGGTAGTGTAGACGGGATCCCTTGGATGTTAAGTGTTCGGTTACAAAAATTGGTGTGTCTTCCGATGTTCTATAGCCTAAATGTTTTGCGCAAAGTTTTGATTTATATTTATAATTGAAAGTTTTACATAACTTTAATATATCTGATTTTAATATGGTCGAAGAAGTTTCTACAATAATAGGAGAGTTTAGTATATCTTGTCTCTTTGATCGCACTCTATAGATGTCCTTGATGTCACCTTTGTTCATGCTGCAGCCTATATTTTCAGCCAAACACATAACAATCTCAATAAGGTCGTCTTTATTTTCATCATTTTTCTTTGGTACATTCTTAATTTGAATATTAGACTTACGACTTCCCTTCTGTAAGTCCTCGATACTGTTCTCCAAAACTGTTATATACTTTCTGTCTTCCGTTGTTTGACTTTCCAGCTGTTTTATTCTCATCTTATATTCCTCATTTTGTGCCATAAGGAATTCTATAGATTTTTCTATATTTAAGTTAGTTTGTTTGATTTCGGTTTGTGTAGAAGATATTTTTTTAAGTTCTTGTTCCTGTTTGGTAAATAACGCAATCATCATATCCTTCATTTCCTCTTTAAGTGAACACAACTCTGAGTAGCCATCGTCTTCTTTTCTTCTCTTATTTCGACTTGTAATAAAATTTGGTGGGGTTTTAATACTCGATCCTTTAGTAATTTCCGATTCGGAACTTGATCTGTTTAAAGAGCCGTCCATTGTACTTTAAAAGTTGTTTATTAACTCGTACGTACTGCGCCTGTCAATCTAAAATGGGTATGCGCAAAGTAAGTACAACGGAATATAGTAACAACTCGATGGCGTGCTGTGTGTAAAAGATAAGCTAGGTAGGTACTACCAATAACAGTGGAGTTGCTTCTTGATTTGTACGTGAGCACCGCTAGATGTCGCACTGTGCGCGGGGCGTCACTTGCTCGATACGTGCGCTTGAGTGAGTGACGTAGCGGCCGTGACGCGGTGTTTCTTTTGCTGCGACAACTCGAGTACCAGGGCAACAGCAGATATTAGGTAAAAATTACTCACGCGCCTTTAAAAGTTAACCTCCTTTTCATTTATGCAGTCTTATTATTTGAGACGAATATTTTATTTATTTTTCGACTAAATATCAATAAAAAACACAGACTCCAAAACACGTTCACACCGTACAGTGGTCCGAGGGGAAGAGGAATTACTACGGGAATTTAACAGACAGGAATTTTACTATTTTGTAATTATTTTTATATAATATATTTTTTTATACAAAAGCGGCCCAAGCCTAGTGGTTAAATCACTGGGCAACTGATAACAAGGTTAAGAAGATGACAACAAGGTCGGACCGCAAAAAGCTCGTCACTTGTTAGTTGTTGCCTCCGAATACCATCGGCGAAATGAGGACGGGTTAATCCCTCCGCTGGGTACCCTGGAGGCCGTTTAAACGGTTTCCGGGAGCTAAAAAAGGAACCTGTGATGGTATTTATTATTTATTTATTTCTATAATAAGCCATGTAAACAAAAGCTAGTATTAGGTACATAAAATAATGTTAAGGTGTGACTTGTTTATTGGCTCACAGACATTCACTAGTCAAATGGTTTACCTTGAGGTGAGTAATCTTCTGAGCAATGATTTGATTGTTCTGTTCCCTCTTTCGTCTGTTGGCGTCATTCCTGCACCATACCATATAATTAATAATAATAATATATAGGATAATATACACATATCGCTCTGGTCACAAACTAACCTCTAGGCTTGTACTATGTGTACCGGAAACAACAATATAATACATATTATATTTTTATAAACACCCAGACCATGACAAACTGTACAGAAAAACGGACTAATATTTTTTTTAAGATGGGTGGGAATCGAACCCTCTGGATACAACGCCAAAGGCGCAACCACTTGTCTACGAGGCGGTGAATTCAAAACGTGAAGGTGTATGCCGGTCCTCTAGTTAAGCAAACTCTCTGAAGTTATAGATACTGTTTTACTCCCAAAATTAAACTCAACCTTAGGCAGTGGAAGTCGGTGCAAGAGGAATTCCAGCAGTCTTTGCGTCGTCTATTGAAAGATCTTGGCCTTCCGAGATTAGCCGTCGAAACTTTTATAGAACGTATTTCCAAGACGGTGCTAACAGGATCATATGTTTGGTTGAGTAGAGAGGGTAGTGAACACAGTGCAGAGAAGAGTTAAAAGGCCTTTAACCCTACTTCGCGGTCTCAAGTCCGGGAACGCTGCAATTCACTTCCCTGCCTTCCAACCACGCGATGGACCCGCCACTCGCACGAAGCACCCATGGATAGCTAATAACATTGTGTCTCTTCAAAAACGGTTTTGGGTTTTTTCTTTCCATTTTAGACTAAGTAAATTAATTTATTTACATTATTGAAAGACGCAGCTCCCAGCTTAATAACCGCCGCCATATGAAGGTAATGTAAAAAAGCTTACTTAGAAGTTCGTTCCTTCTTTTCCTTTTCTTGTTTTTCTACTTCCTTTTGTCTCGCCAGCTCTTCTGCCTTCAGAAGTTCTTTTTTCTTCTGGGCCAGCTCCTGTACAGAGCTCATATGGGCAAGCTTCTCCAAACGCATTTTTTTTCTTCTCTCCTTTCTTCCTTCTTGATCCCTAAAATGTAAATAACAACATTGGCACATAAAAATAAAAATATATATATTTGGAAAGTCTGATGTTTAAGATGTGACCAACATAGAAATATACCTCTATTACCAAAATCTCCCATAAATCATAAATCATTTATTTGTTCACGAACATAGATTTACCAAATTTTTGATTATAAAACGCAAAAAGGTATTTATGTTCGGTGTTCCGTTTTGACAGTTTGTTCCTGGTGAAATGATTTGAATTTCAAATATTTGATTCTTTTAGATTGTTTGAACTTGATATTACTTATAAATAACTACTGTTTTGTTAAACTTATATTCATTTATGTGGTTATTATGTTCCTATGTACCTAGTACCTATAGGTAGGTAGGTACATTATTTATTTTTAATTAACAAACAAGCAACCTTTTCTCACTCCTGAATAACTAATGTATAGACTTAAATATTAAAAGTAACAGACCCCAAAAGTCTGCCAACCACATAATTTTATTAATTATACATTCTATGTTGCTATTTAATTTTAACTATTAAAGAAATTATTGGTTGTTGGATGGCAAATATGGAATATTTAACATATAATTCTAAGTCTATTACATGCCCACTGACATTAGACATTACATTGACATACTATAAGTGTAAATTTTATGGTATTAAGATAGGTTTAATATTATATTGATGCATACTTTGATTATTAACAGGTTATTAACAATGTTGTAGACTCATGATAATAATATTATGGTTACAGTTACCTGTGTATTGTATTTTTTTGTGTGAATCAGTTACTGTGTGTGGATTCCGTTTTCAGAGCTGACCATGCCTCCTACCACAAGCTACTGTGGTAGAATTGGAACAAAAATTAAAAACTGCTCTGGCTGAATTAAAAAATTCCAAAAATCTGCGTGAACAAATTTTGAAAGAGCGAGACGATAGTGAGGCTGAGTTATTAAACATCAACAGCAAAATTAAAGACTTAAAAAAAGAACTCAGTGAAATACACAACCAGTATAAGAATGTATGTAGTGAGCGGGATCAGGCATGGGCGTACCCAGCATTTACTTAGGGGTGGGGCAAAAGTAAGGAAACTCGACAAATAATAGAAATTTAAAATATTTTTTATTTATATCCTTATTTCAACAATAACCTGCGAGGATTCTGGCCAAATCTGTTTAAAATTTCGTCGATTTTCTGTCATAGTTGACCGTAACCAAGTTTTCACTCTGCGTAAAGAGCTGAAGGACCTTTCGATAGTGCACGTTGTGCAGGGCTGTGAGAGTGAAATATGAAGCGCCTGTTTTATGGCTGGATAAAACAACTGTGTTTCTTTAATTAGCGCAACCAATTCCATTTCCTTCAGTTCGCTCCGTGCCATATTTTATTGTTCCCACATATTATACCACAGTTCTGCTTCACCAAGAAAACTACTTAAATTATAATAACTACAAAAAGGTTCTGTTTTTTTAATAAAATCTTGATATGACATTTGAAGCATTATGTGAGGGTGCAATGTAAGCAGTGAGTATGCAGGTAAATTGTCCTCGGAAAAACGTTGCTCTAGAGACAAAATTAAAGAGTCAAGGTAGGGAATCATTAATGATCTCTTCCTAAACTCGCTAGGAGTCTGTGCCGGAGGATTTGCACGATGTGTCTGCCGATTTGTAATCCGTGGCATTCTCAAATCTGTTTCAAGATCGTCAGCGATTGACTTTGCTTCGGCTATCAAACTTTCGCTTTGAAAATCGGCAGTTTCACGGTGTTTTCTCAAGGTGTCCGTTATTCTTTTTATATGGTTTGCACGCTGAAGCAAATCTATACTTTTCGACTGCAGAGCATTCACTATCGGTTGCAACTGTGCAGAATATTTTGCTATGAGACAAACACTAACAATGAATTCAGAATTTGTAGCTGCGCAATGTAACTGAAAAGCAGATTTTCTGGTTGCATTGTTACCGTCTTTTGACAGTGTTGAAAGGGCTTTCACCACCTAGACATAGTGCTCCTTAAAAATGGCAATACTTTTATATTTCTGTGTGAAATGTCCCCACATATTATTATTATTATTATAATTTTTTAATTATGGATCCACATTTGCACTGTCTGATGTCGTGATTTACAGATTTCCGATTTCTGGAGTACGAAAAAGTCTGGTAAGTTCCCTTTTGTTTTTATGAAATAATCTTAATTATTGTAATCTTTATTGATTAGAAAAGTAAAATTATGGTCGGTGGATACTCTTAGTGGCGGAATAGGTACTTTTAAGCCATAATAAACAATTTGCATAGGTAACGGTAAAGAATTTTATTTTTTTACTGGATCACCTGATAATCTTACTTTTTACTGGATGACCTGGTAGTCAGACTTAATAGTGTAGGTTTTCTTTGTAAATGCCTAATTTATGATGTTTATAAATGGCTAATTTATGATTCCAAAGACATTCATACTGTTAGAAGTGCTCTAAAAATAATGGCATGTGTTTGTCTTGCCATTTAAAGTCAACGGGTTAACTCGCAGTCTCACACGCACAAAAGTCCACTACGCAGCATGTAAGAATTGAACTATGAATGAGCTATCGCTGTTTGGACGTTTCACTTGTTGTTCATTGCCGATGAATGATGACATGGACAGGGAGTGTTTGATCAGTAGTGGAGTGGACCCGGCAGAAGTACAGAGAATCTATAGATTGCTGAGATTTTCTGGTTATTATACCCTTTATTGTGTGATTGTTTTTTGTTTATTATTATTATTGTTTTTTGTTTCAGTTGGATTAGTCGTGAAATCAAATATTATCCTGACGATGACACCTCTGGTTTCCATAAATAATATTTTTTGCATTTTTATAAGAAAATCTCTGGTATTACATTATTAACAAATGAAAAATCTTTTATTATATTATATTATACTTTTTTTTTTATCAATAACCAATGTTTTTGATGGATAGTAATTATGTATAACAGATATATAAATTTCATAGTTACTATTCTTCAAAAACATTTGATTATTGATAAATTAGCATCTGTAAATAGTAACTATATAACGGGCATTTGAAACTCCCACTTCTTATGTTTACCGAGGGATTACGATAGATGGCGCTGCACCACGTCAAATCTGTCGCGGTTTTTTTGTATGGAGTTGATATTCCTCCCGCTAGGGTAATAGTGTTCTGTGGTCGCACTCACTTACGAAGGCTTGGAAACGGAATTCGCGCGCTCAGTAGTGTGATTACGCGTCTTAAGTTCGCTCGAACGCCAATCGTTAAGACGTCATTCTGACGTAGATCAAGCTTGGCTTCTTAACAATGGCTCCAAAAATCTTACAAAATTACGTCATAACGATTGGCGTGCGAGCGAACTTAAGACGCGTAATAAACCTGCAGTTCCCCGACACTGCATTGTCTCGCGCGGTAAATTTAAATTTATATTGATGAATAATTAATTTTGTAACTTCACTTAATTAGCTTCATGTACAGAAATTCTACAAGTCAGAGGGTGGGGCAAGTGCCCCACCTTGCCCCACCGTGGGTACGCCCATGGGATCAGGTGCAGGAGCAGGGGCTTTATTCCGAGTTTTGACACGTTCACCGTCGCGCATTTTGCGTAAAGTACGGGTGTTGAAATGTAAGTTCTATCGTATTAATTATAAAGTTGAAATTCCAATGCTCCATACATGTTCGAACTTGCGAAGAATTCGTGTATTTCAAGATGGCTGCATTATAATAGCTAACCTAATACATACTATATAACCATTAGAATAGAGCTTATATTTCCATATTTATAGTTTAAGCAACGTCTTGTCGTGATTAGCGGTTGCAAACTTGGAATAAGGCCCCGGCTCTCTAATGTTGGCCTGTACAGTTATTACTATGTGCAGGCATTGGATCGGATTAGCCATCTCGAGCTGCAGCTTAATAAAGCTCTTAGGACCATTGAGAAGTTTGAAGAGGAGAAGGAGAGGTGCCAAAGTGAACAAGCCTTATGTTTGTATGATGAGTTGGTTGATAAGGACCTAAAAGTTAATAGTGTGACTACTATCAATAATGGATATTTTAGTAATAGAAAATACATTAAGCTGTTGAAGTTTATAAAAAGTATAGGAAGTTAAATAATAACTTTATTAGATCTAGGAATATTTCATTAAAAGCGGACTGCCGTAGGCAACTTACAACAATTAGATGATAGTGACAGATTAAAGTCTGAAACTGAGATAAATAACTTACACTTATGTCTCTCTGACTTAAGAAATACCAATTGTCACAGAAAGACCTTACGGAAGAAATTAAGAATATGGATGAAATTCTACAATTAAGCAAATATAAAGTAGAGAGATTTGACTCATTTATTAATAAAAACTGTTGCTCCTGCGAAAATCAGATAAAATTTATCAGATACTGGATCATCCATGGCCTTCTCCAGCGCACCCTTCCTAGGGACTTAACTAACAACACCTTACAGCTCACAGACAGTATTGGTACGGGAATGGATAAAAAAATTAATAATAATCCATTTAGATCATTTTGTGACTCACTACTGTATGCCAGGCAATAGTATTATGAATATTGTAAAATCCATTTCCTCTAAATTTTACAATTCATTTAGTAATATAGTTATTATGTTAGGAAATGGATTAAACACAAGTAAAGGAGTTTTTTTGGACAGTGTGGATTATGTACATTCCTTTATTCAAAGGAATATCCTGTCCGACAAAATAAACATTTACATTTTCTAAATAATTGTATTTATAATATGACTCGCTACAAAAATCTGTTTATTTCTTTTGATATAAACATATTTGTTAAAAAATTTAATGGGACACAGGATAGCATGAAACTACCCATGAAGGTACAAAGAAATATTGCTACATTGGTACCTAATAATATTTTATTAAGCATTGACTCCACATTAACATTTAGTAGTGGTACTAATAATGTTGTGGTACAACCCATTTTAAACTCCTGGATTTGACAATAGAGAAGGACATTTGCAAAATTAACTTAATTCACCAAAATATTCAAAGCTTCTCTAGCAAGGTTCTTACATAGAATTATTTATTGAAAATTATAACTTGGATATAATGTGTTTTACAGAATCCTGGCTTAAGTCAGATAAAATGTGTTTCAATGTAAATAACTTTTAAGTTGCTAGTTTTTTAATATTTATGCATTTTTTATAAATTCCTTTTTATAGGATAATCTTATGTTTAATTTTTAAAGATAAAAATGCAATGAAAAAATTCCTGGTGGCGGGACTCGAACCCACGAACCTCGCTATCGCGGCAAGGCGCTCAACCGCTGAGCCAACCAGGTTCCAGTCAGCCCTCACGAATTTTGTCATTGCTTGTTATCTACTTATACACAGACGCCCTCTATTAGCTTTCTTTTAATAACTCTTATACGAGTGAAGTTAAAAATCCTAGCTTTTGATACTAGATGGCAGAGGAGTCTGTTTTTTGTTTTTACTTTTTTCAGTATTTTATATTTATGCATTTTTTATAAATCATCTAGTATCAAAAGCTAGGACTTTTAACTTCACTCGTATAAGAGTTATTAAAAGAAAGCTAATAGAGGGCGTCTGTGTATAAGTAGATAACAAGCAATGACAAAATTCGTGAGGGTTGACTGGAACCTGGTTGGCTCAGCGGTTGAGCGCCTTGCCGCGATAGCGAGGTTCGTGGGTACGAGTCCCGCCACCAGGAATTTTTTCATTGCATTTTTATCTTTAAAAATTTAATATAAGATTATCCTATAAAAAGGAATTTATAAAAAATGCATAAATATAAAATACTGAAAAAAGTAAAAACAAAAAACAGACTCCTCTGCCATCTAGTATCAAAAGCTAGGACTTTTAACTTCACTCGTATAAGAGTTATTAAAAGAAAGCTAATAGAGGGCGTCTGTGTATAAGTAGATAACAAGCAATGACAAAATTCGTAAGGGCTGACTGGAACCTGGTTGGCTCAGCGGTTGAGCGCCTTGCCGCGATAGCGAGGTTCGTGGGTTCGAGTCCCGCCACCAGGAATTTTTTCATTGCATTTTTATCTTTAAAAATTTAATATAAGATTATCCTATAAAAAGGAATTTATAAAAAATGCATAAATATAAAATACTGAAAAAAGTAAAAACAAAAAACAGACTCCTCTGCCATCTAGTATCAAAAGCTAGGACTTTTAACTTCACTCGTATAAGAGTTATTAAAAGAAAGCTAATAGAGGGCGTCTGTGTATAAGTAGATAACAAGCAATGACAAAATTCGTGAGGGCTGACTGGAACCTGGTTGGCTCAGCGGTTGAGCGCCTTGCCGCGATAGCGAGGTTCGTGGGTTCGAGTCCCGCCACCAGGAATTTTTTCATTGCATTTTTATCTTTAAAAATTTAATATAAGATTATCCTATAAAAAGGAATTTATAAAAAATGCATAAATATAAAATACTGAAAAAAGTAAAAACAAAAAATAGACTCCTCTGCCATCTAGTATCAAAAGCTAGGACTTTCAACTTCACTCGTATAAGAGTTATTAAAAGAAAGCTAATAGAGGGCGTCTGTGTATAAGTAGATAACAAGCAATGACAAAATTCGTGAGGGCTGACTGGAACCTGGTTGGCTCAGCGGTTGAGCGCCTTGCCGCGATAGCGAGGTTCGTGGGTTCGAGTCCCGCCACCAGGAATTTTTTCATTGCATTTTTATCTTTAAAAATTTAATATAAGATTATCCTATAAAAAGGAATTTATAAAAAATGCATAAATATAAAATACTGAAAAAAGTAAAAACAAAAAACAGACTCCTCTGCCATCTAGTATCAAAAGCTAGGACTTTTAACTTCACTCGTATAAGAGTTATTAAAAGAAAGCTAATAGAGGGCGTCTGTGTATAAGTAGATAACAAGCAATGACAAAATTCGTGAGGGCTGACTGGAACCTGGTTGGCTCAGCGGTTGAGCGCCTTGCCGCGATAGCGAGGTTCGTGGGTTCGAGTCCCGCCACCAAGAATTTTTTCATTGCATTTTTATCTTTAAAAATTTAATATAGTTTTTTAATAGAAACTCCTGTGAAGGAGGTGGCTCTATAATTTTAATTAAAAATACTTTAAAGTATAAAGAGCGCAAGGATATTGTAAAACTATCTGTTGAACGTGTTTGTGAGATTTCATGTGCAGAGATGGACTCGTATATTATTCTATGCATCTATAGACCCCCAGCATCATCTTTAACAGGGTGGCCACTTTTTTTCGGATACGAATTTCCCGGACTTTTCCAGATTTTCCAGTGACTTTTTTTTAGATTCTCCCTGACTGTTAGTGAGCTTCAAAAAGAAAATAAAAAATCCCAAAAATATAATATTTGGTTTTTTTAATTTATTTTTCGATAGAGTCAATATTATTAGAAAATAGAAACAATTATTTTTAGCAATATTTTCGGAAAATATAGAGCAATAAAATATATTTTACATTCTTAAA
This sequence comes from Monopis laevigella, assembly GCA_947458855.1. Taxonomy (NCBI): domain Eukaryota; kingdom Metazoa; phylum Arthropoda; class Insecta; order Lepidoptera; family Tineidae; genus Monopis; species Monopis laevigella. Next base: position 22,016,588 of record OX381590.1, on the reverse strand, counting down.
AAAACAAGCATATTTTGTCAAATTTGTGTGTGTACTTTAAATATTTTCCCTTACCTTCTAGCGTTTTTCCTGACGTTTCCCTGACTTTTCCAGTCTCCGAAATTTCCCTGACTTTTCCCGGTTTTCCATGTTTTCCAGAAAGAGGCCACCCCGTTTAAATTCTTTTATAGATATTATGAAGGATGTACTCTCAAAAATATATGATTTAAATAAGCAAATTTTTCTATGTGGGGATTTTAATATAGACATTTTGTTAGATTCATGTGACAAACAAAAGCTCATTTCTCTTTTTACTTCCTTTAATTTAAATAACATATTTACTGAACTACCGACTAACCGACTAGGATTACTTTATATAGTCAGACTTGCATTGGTAATATATTCACAAATTGTCCCTTTCCAGACCACTCTGTTATTACTGGTTTTACGCTCGGATCATAAATGTCTAATGATCAGCTTTCAAGCACAAGTAAAACCAAAAAATAAAATAATTAAATATAGACTTCTTACTGATAATAGACTAAAAATGTTTAATAATAACATTATACAAAAAACTAATATTTTCAAATATAATATTAATAAACCTAGAATATTTAATAACCCTAGAATTTGATAAAGTAGGCAAGACAAAGTCTAAGAAAGTAAATAATAAATTGAATTTTGCAATCTGGGCAACCCTAGGCATTAAAAAAAAGCAGAGATACTTTATATGATTTATATGACAGGAGATCCTTTACTTTAGATCAAAATTTTCATAACTTTGTTAGAATTTACTCTAAAATATTCAAAAAAGTTTGCCTCATGGCAAAATCTAATTTCATTAGCTCTAAACTAAAACAGTCAGAAAATATAATAATCTAAGTGTGTTTGGAAAATAATTAATAATGAAACTGGTAAAAACGCACATATCCAAAATTATATTTTAATCAGACAAAACGGAGTAATGATATCTGAAAAAAATAAAGTTGCCAGCTTATTTGAAGATTTTTTTGTTTCATCCAGTATTGCTAAGGAACTATTAAACGGTTATGTTAAACTACCTGATTTGCTAGAATTTAGTTTTCTACATGTCTCAAGTGATGATATTATTAAACCATTTTAACATGTTAAATAAGAAGAAAACAGAGGATTTGTGGGGATTATCCGTAAAAGCGATCGAACCTATTGTTCACACCATAGGGACTATCTTGGCTGATATTTATAATGGCTGTGTGGATAAGGGTATCTTTCCAGACCTTATGAAGCATAGTAAAATAGCCCCTATATTTAAATCGGGCTGTAGAACAGACCCTACTAATTATCGGCCCGTGTCCATATTACCGGCTCTAAGTAAAATATTTGAAACAATAATGTTAAGTCAATTATTAATACATTTTAATAGAAATAAATTATTACATAATCATTTATACGAGTTTACAAAAGGTAGAAATACAACAAATGCTGGGACTAGATTGATTGAGGAAATATTTAGTTCATGGGAAAAGTCTCAGGATCTTATTGGTGTTTTCTGCAATCTTTCGAAAGCATTTGATTGTGTAGATCATGAAACTATGTTAGGTAAGATGGAATTTTATGGTGTTGGTGGAGTAGCGTTAAATCTGATACTAGGACCGTATCAGAAAACCTAACAAACAGAAAACAAAATGTCAACATTGATGGTAGCTTTTCTAAAGGATCTCTTGTGAAAATGGGAGTTCCCCAGGGATCAATTTTAGGGCATTTTCTGTTTCTTGTATATATAAATGACCTTCCACACATGGTACAGTAAATAGCGCAGATAGTGCTGTTTGCTGATGACACGTAACTATTATTTAAAGTTGATAGGAAAGACAATATATTGTCAGTAGCAAACAATACTTTGATTATGGTTTCTGAATGGTTTACGGCAAACAATTTGGTTCTAAACCTTAAAAAGACCAAGTGCCTTAAATTATCTTTGCCAAACGTTCCAGTAATCAACTGTTCACTTAAATTAGGCGGCACTGAGCTTGAATTTGTTGACTCCACTATGTTTTTAGGAATCACGATCAATTCCAAACTGCAGTGTTGCTCACATAAACACTTTATCTAAAAGATTTTAGCTCAGCTGCATATGCAGTCAGAAAGATAAGACTTTTAACTGATGTAGCAACAGCCAGGTTTGTGTACTTTGCTTATTTTCACAGTATTAGGACTTATGGTCTTATTATCTGGGGCTCAGCTGCAGACATAGAAACAATATTTATCCTTCAAAAAAGAGCTATTTATGGCAATGAAGACCCGCGAAACCCTTCGGGAGTTTTTTCCTAAAATTGATGTAATGACACTGCCCTCCCAATACATATTTGAAAATTTATTATACGTTAAGAAAAACTATAATACGTTTAATAAAAACGCAGATAGGCATACTCGTAACTTAATAAAAATAAACAAAATTGATATACCAAAATATAGAGCAGCCTGGAGGGGAGTAGCCATACGACGATGCATCATACAAGTCAAGGAAACACAAATATTCTACATGCTGCGCGGCCACCGGAGCAGCCTGGGGGGGAGTAGCCATACGACGCTGCATCATACAAGTCAAGGAAACACAAATATCCTACATGCTGCGCGGCCACCGGAGCAGCCTGGGGGGGAGTAGCCATACGACGCTGCATCATACAAGTCAAGGAAACACAAATATCCTACATGCTGCGCGGCCACCGGAGCAGCCTGGGGGGGAGTAGCCATACGACGCTGCATCATACAAGTCAAGGAAACACAAATATCCTACATGCTGCGCGGCCACCGGAGCAGCCTGGAGGGGAGTAGCCATACGACGCTGCATCATACAAGTCAAGGAAACACAAATATCCTACATGCTGCGCGGCCACCGGAGCAGCCTGGGGGGGAGTAGCCATACGACGCTGCATCATACAAGTCAAGGAAACATAAATATCCTACATGCTGCGCGGCCACCGGAGCAGCCTGGAGGGCAGTAGCCATACGATGCTGCATCATACAAGTCAAGGAAACACAAATATCCTGCATGCTGCGCGGCCACCGAAGCAGCCTGGAGGGGAGTAGCCATACGACGCTGCATCATACAAGTCAAGGAAACACAAATATCCTACATGCTGCACGGCCACCGGAGCAGCCTGGACCATACGACGCTGCATCATACAAGTCAAGGAAACACAAATATCCTACATGCTGCGCGGCCACCGCAGCAGCCTGGAGGGGAGTAGCCATACGACGCTGCATCATACAAGTCAAGGAAAAGGCGTAGCACACTGATGCGGTCCAGTTCTATAATTTTCGAAGCACACTCAATTTCGGGATTTTGAAATAGGTTTTTTTAAGTATTAATAATTTAGCTAGTTCCTTATCCTAATCAAGATTTTACTCTTTTGTACTACTCACCTGATAGTAGCTTCAGTCATCCCCTTGACGATGTCGTGTATGACGGCGGTGGTCCGTAGCTTGTCGTACTGACTCACCTGATAGTGGTTTCAGTCATTCCCTTGACGATGTCGTGCATGACGGCGGTGACATGTAGCTTGTCGTGCCGACTCACCTGTTAGTAGCTTCAGTCATCCTCTTGACGATGTCGTGCATGACGGCGGTGACCTGTAGCTTGTCGTGCTGACTCACCTGATAGTGGCTTCAGTCATCCCCTTGAAGATGTCGTGCATGACGGCGGTGACATAGCTTGTCGTGCTGACTCACCTGATAGTGGCTTCTGTTATGGTATTGTAATATTTAATATTGACAACACTACAGTTTTATGAAAAATAGATTTATTGTCGATGGCCACCCCGCTCTAGATTGTCTCTCTCTTAAGAAGAACATGGCGTACTGTGAATAGCTTCGTTTTGGAAAATGAATTACATTTGCAAGTTATGATATCTTTTTATTAAAGTCCACATCCCACGACCCAAATATGGTGTCAGATGTAATGGATGTGATTTTTTAAAGTGAAAAATAAAAGGATTCTAGAAAAACAGAAAATAAACGTATCTTTATAATGGCGTCTTCAGAAAATGAAAATTTTACTTAAACTTACCATTAATTTGTCTATTCCAAAATAATAATCTAAAACTGCATGCTTATGGTGGTTATGAAATACCTGTTAAAGGTGTTTGTAATATTAATTGTCAAATTAACAATGTTAATCACAATGTTTTGTTTTATGTCGCTGACACTGAATGTTAATCTGTAATCGGTGCAAAAAGCTCATAGGATTTAGGTTTGGTTCAGCGAATAAACAGCAATTTATTGCTGCAAAATGAAAATACAAATGGAACAAATTTATTAATTATATATAAAGAAAATTTTCAGGGACTGGGTTGCTTACCGAATGAGTGCGATCTGACGTTATTGCCAAATGTTCCTGGAAGAATAGATCCTCAAGGAAGAATACCTTTCAAATTACATAATAGACTTAGGGATGAATTGGAAATGATGGAAGGATTGAATGTCATCTCTAAAGTTGAAAAACCAACAGCATGGGTTAGTTCAATAGTCATCGTAGAAAGAGGTGATAATAAGTTAAGAATTTGCTTAGATCCTAGAAACTTAAATAAAGTTATACAACGCTCTCATTATCCTTTACCTACAATTGAAGATATTAGGTATAAACTGCATCAAAAATATTTTCACATTTAGATGCATATGTAGGTTTTTGGATGATAAAATTAAATGAAACTAGTTCAGACCTTTGTACATTCACTACTCCATTTGAAAGATACAAAATTTTTAAGGCTACCTTATGATTTAAACTGTTCAACAGAACTTTTTAGTAAAATATTAATAGATACATTCTCAGATATTAAAGGTGTAATTATATATGTAGATGATATTTTAGTGCATGGTGTAGATAAAAAATTACACAATGAAGCTTTACATAATGTTTTTGAAAGAGCCAAATTAGTAAATTTAAAATTCAATAATGAAAAATTTTTAGGTCAAATATTTAATTTAAATGGTTTTTTTTTTTTTTTTTTTTTAATGTTAAATTTTTTAAGTCATTTCATAAAAAACTTGTCTTTACACACAGAAATATTTAGAAATTTATTAAAAAAGAATAGTTTTTGGAACTGGGATCAAAATCATGATCAAGCTTTTACAAATTTAAAAAATATTATATCAACATCACCTGTTCTGGTACACTATGATAGTCGTCAACCTTTAACTTTAAGCGTAGAATCAAGTCAGTCAGCGATAGGTATAGTCTTGTTACAAAATAAACGTCCCATAGCATATGGCTCTAGAACATTAACAGAGTGTCAACAAAGATATGCTCAAATAGAAAAAGAACTTTTTGCTATATTAATAGGCTGTCAGAAATTTCATCAATAAATCTATGGTCAAAAAATAACAGTAGAAACGGATCATAAACCGTTAATCACACTGTTTAATAAACCTTTATGACAAGTACCAAATAGATTTCAACGGATGATGTTAACTTTACAAATTTATGATTTAAATGTAATTTATGTGCCTGGTAAAAAATTATACATATCAAATACATTATCGAGAGCTGCCTTACCACACATGGAAGAGCATGAAATCGATAAAGATATTAATATTCACATTAATTTATTTATGTCAAGACTGTCAATTTCCAATAATAAAATGGATCAAATAAAAAATAAAGGGTGTCCAGCGGGAATTTTTCAACTTTAAAATTTCATATAAAAAAAACTATATAGATTTTATTTATTTTTATTAAAACAAAATGTACAACATTAATGCGGATTTCATTTCTTAAACACTATCATTTAAATGATGACCGTTTTTTTGTACGCACTCCTGTAGTCGGACCCTTACATTTGCAATTACGCGACGGCGAAGCTCTGGAGTAATGCTTTGAACTTCACGGCGAATATTGGCCTGCAGGGCTTGAATTGTCCGGGGGATTGTTCTCATAAACCTTCGATTTAAGGAAAAAATCGCAGGGCGTGAGGTCGGGTGACCTGGGTGGCCATGAGATGTCTCCGTACTTGCTGATTAGTTTATTTGGAAAAATTGTTCTTAACTTTTCCATCGACACCCTAGCTGTATGCGGAGTGGCACCGTCTTGCTGAAATTGTGTCCTATTATTGTAACCTGAATACAGCTGCAATTGCGGAATAACATGCACTGTTGACTTTTTGATTCCTGTGCAGGCTGCAATTTTCCTAATCGAGTTGCGTGGATTTCTAATGATTTCATGTCGAACTTAGGACACACGTTCGGGCGTTGCTGCTGATGTTGATGGTCCTGAAGGAGTTCTGTTGAGCGTTGTCCCTTCTTGCCTAAATCTTTGTACCCACGACCAGATAAGTTACGTGCTCGGCCCATCACTTAAACGCCGAATATTAAAATGAGTACAAAACGTTCGACGCGCGCGAACCAACGATTCACCATTCTTTAGATATTGCTCAACCGCGAACGAGCGGTGCGCTCCCGTCCAGTGACTCATGACTACTATCAAATCCGCAAGTACCGAGTTTTCAATGGTACAAACCCCGCTATTACTTCGATAATTGCCTTTTAAAGTTGAAAAATTCCCGCTGGACACCCTTTATTTAAAGATACTTACCACTTTTTAAATATTATAAAAAATACTCATATTCCAAATTGTAACGATATTTTCTTAGTAACTATAGATGTTGTGTCCTTATATACTAATATACCACATGACGAAGGATTGTATGCCCTTAAAGAGTATTTAGATAGCCGCCCAAACCCGCGTCTGCCTTCTTCAAAATTTTTACTAGATTTAGCAGAAATGGTTTTAACCAATAACTATTTTACTTTTGATAATAAATTCTATCACCAAGAGAAAGGCACTGCCATGGCACCTTCTTATGCAAATTTATATATGGGTTCTGCCAAAACAATTTTTTAAAATAGTCACATTCTCAAACCTTTAACATGGTTAAAATTCATAGATGATATTTTCATGATTTGGCCTCATAGTTTACAAACTCTTAATACATTCCTTAGTCAACAAAATTCATTTAGCAGTCTAAGATTCACTCATGAAATTTCTAAAACTAACATAACATTTTTAGATGTAGATATTACTAATAATCATAATATTTCAACTTCTGTTTATTTTAAAGAAACCAACAAGTTACAGTATCTGCATTACAGTAGTTGCCACCCGTCAAAACGGTCTATACCACATTCACTTTCTATCCGCGGTAAAATCATTTGTAATAATTCAACATCTTTGGCTAAATATCAAGGCAAAATCTTCAATGGGTTATGTAGGCGCGATTATCCCCCAAACTTTTTACACAAACACATGAACAGGCCTTCTAACACTCCAAACGCTATACACACACAACAACAAAATTCCTTAGGCTTATAATACCATACTTCCACGGGGCACACAACATTTATTAAAGGATAGCTTCTCTATCCTTAAAAATAATAATATGACACGAAATCTTTTAGAAACGTGCCCTAGTGTAACGTATAAACAAAATCAAAATTAAAAAGCTATTTTGGCAAAACATAAAAATACACGGAGCAATAACACATTGTACACACAAGTGCAACCAATCTCGTTGCAAAACATGTCCCATAATAAATTCCGATATCAATATACAAAATAACCCTGTTGTCATCAAAATTCAAAATTTCGCACAATGTACTACTTCTCATTGCGTATATATACTGGAGTGCAGATATTGTAACAGTTTTTATGTGGGAGAGACTACGACACCCATTCGTACTTGCATGAATGGACACAGAAATTCAGTAGATTCTCAAATTAATAATATTTTACCTGTGCCTACCCATGCGCGTATACATAACACTACCTTTAACAATGGTTTCACAGTAAGAGTATTAAAGAGTTTTCCTAAAACTATTCGGTCTATTGATTTAAAAACATGGGAAAGCTCTTATATACAGAGGTTGCATATTTAAATAGTGGCAAGAATGAGGAAATGATTAAGTCTAAAGTTAGGACAATAGAATATGGTATTCCACAGGGCAGTATTTTGGGACCACTATTATTCCTTATTTATATTAATGATTTACCCTTAAATATTAAACATGATATGATTCTATTTGCCGATGATTCTACTTTGATAGTTAGGGGAACAGACCTTAATCATTATGAAAACATGGTAAATAATGCGCTCAATAAAATTATAAACTGGCTGAATTGTAATAATTTACTCATTAATCTCCAAAAAACAAAATGCATGCAATTTTATTTACCACAATCAAGAAAAAGAGATATTATAATAACATACAATAACCAAGTAATTGAAGAGGTTAAAGAAATAAAGTTTTTAGGTGTATTGCTTGATTGTCACATGAACTGGAAACCTCATATTGACAGCATGTGCCATAAATTAAATAGATTTGTATACGCACTTAAAAATATTAAGTATAACGTATCACGAGAAGCTTCACTTAGTGCATATTATGGCTTTATAGAATCTAATTTACGATATGGTATATTAAACTGGGGAAATGCTGCGAAATGTAACACATTACCGTTATTTAGAACACAAAAAAAATGTATTAGAGCTATGACAGGAATAAGCCAAATGGATAGCTGCAGGCCAATGTTTATTCAATTAAAACTCCTAACGCTGCCCGCCTTGTATATATTTGAGGCATGCAGTTTTGTTAAACAAAATCCACACCACTTTAGAATTTCAGAAAGTAAGTATCCTCGTAAAAATAAAAATAAATTCGAAGTCTATCCACATCAGCAATCTAATACTACTTTTTTTACTAATACCACATATAATATGGCTACAACATTGTTTAACAAATTGCCAGATGGTCTTAAAGATAGTAAAACATCATTGTTTAAAACAAAGTTGTTTAACTTGCTAGCAATGAAAGGGTACTATAATTTAGACGAATTTTTAGGGGACACCTTATTATGAAAAAAAACAATAATTGTCAAAGATTGCTTTAGCTGAAAGATTGTTTGGATTGTTTATGACATGTATGTGGTACAAACTAAAAGACATAATGAAGTATCATTTTTACAATTTTAATGTTGACTTACTTAATTTTAATAAATAATAATGAATATGATTTATGAATGAATTCCTGACAAATTTTGTTGTTATTACGTATTGTTAACTATGTGTGTATAACTGATGACATAATATGGTAAAGACATGTGGTATAAAATATATTTGGACATGATAATTGTTATTGATAATTTTGTTGTTAACCTACTCATGTTGTGACTTATGATTTCATTGTTATTGTTTGTAATTTGCTAATCATGTTGTGCTGTCAATTGTTCGTTGTTAGGATTAAATCTATAAATTTATAATAATACCTAGCTATTGGTTTAACTTAAACATTATTTTGAATGTTCGTGATGTGAAATTTGAAAACCTGTTTGTTGACATTTGCATTTGACCTACTCATGTTGTGACTTATAATTTCATTGTTATTGTTTGTAATTTGCTAATTATGTTGTGCTGTCAATTGTTAGGATTAAATCTAGTAATTTATAATAATACCTAGCTACTGGTTTAACGTAAAAATTATTTTGAATGTTTGTGATGTGAAATTTGAAAACCTGTTTATTAACATTTGCATGCTGGACTACAGTTAAACACGAGAACTTTTTTTTCTAAGACCACCTAATTATATGTACCGTGTTTTTATGGCAAATAAATGATTTATGATTTATGATTTATGGCAGCTTGGTGCATACTATAGCCCTGGTCTGAATGTAATGCATTAGGTTTTGTCTAACTTGTTTTGTAAATTTATTAATATCGAACCAACAATGGACATAACATGCTGATTATGTTTTCCATGACGGGCTAGGTGATGATGATATTTTTCTAAAAAATAAATACAAAAGCGTATAGGGCATTGCCTTTACCATTGCTAAAAGAAATAAAATTACTTTTTCAAAATTTATGACAAAGACCTTCAGTCACTGTCACTGATACGCCGCTAAAGAGAGGCGAAATATTTGGCAATAAAATTTTATAGCTTCAATTTATATATATTACCAAGTAAGAAACACATCTAACACACTTTATTTGTTTCAGATAATCAAATAAAAAATGCAACATTAAATGATCCTACTTTGCAATGTCTCATAAAGTATTGCAAAGAAGGATGGCCACAGTCAAAATTTAAAATTAATAACTTAGCAAAACCTTATTGGAATTTTCATGATGAAATATGGATTATTATTTAAAAATATTTCAATAATTATACCAACTTCAATTCAAAAATAAATGTTCCAAAAAATACATTTAGGTCACTTAGGTATTAACGGATGTAAAAATTTAGTTAGAGGAAGTATTTTCTGTTCCAACATAAATAGTGACAAGATATAGTTAAACAATGTAATATTTGTACACAATTTAAGCCAAATAATCCACATAAAGTCTGTCAACGGGTGGAAAAGTCATTCAATCAGTTCCAAATCAATCTGATCCAAGTCAACTATTTCCAACACTTAATATACCCGATGTATCAATATCGGATACACAGGAACTGGCAATTCCTGTGGCCTTATTCCGAGCTTGCAACCGCTAATCACGACAAGACGTTGCGCAAACTATAAATATGGAAATATAAGCTCTATTCCAATGGTTATATAGTATGTATTAGGTTGGCTATTATAATGCCGCCATCTTGAAATACACGAATTCTTCGCAAGTTTGAACATGTGTGGAGCATTGAATTTCAACTTTATAATTAACAGGATAGAACTTATATTTCAATACCCGTACTTTACGCAAAATGCGCGACGGTGAACGTGTCAAAACTCGGAATAAAGCCCCAGGTCAGTATGTCACACGTTGGGGGCGCGTAGTTAAAAAAACAAATAGGTATTTTTAGTTGTAAGTCAATTAATTTGGTTGTAGTTTTTATAGTTAAATTAAATAGATAGGTAGGTACTATAGTTATTACTTATATTGAATAGGTACTATAGGTAATTAGTATAAGACTTAAGTTAATTAAATAAAAAAAAAAAAGAGATATATACGTTAAGTAACAGTGTTTTTTTCTTTGTACATAGTAGTTTAGTCAATTAAAATTAGGTAACAAAAATTAACATGTGGATATAGCATGTCTATAATAGTATTGTTATAACAATGGCTTTAATAAAATATTTTTGTGTCAGATTATTAAAGTTATATAATAGATATATTTTAAGGAGAAATCAATACCTATACTTCTTTATGAAGATATCAATAGTCAAAAGTAAAATGGATATAGAATGTCTACTAATTGTCATTAATGTCAAACTAATGTAAAATTGACAGTAATGTCAAATTTTGTCAAAATTATTCGAGATGTCAATAAAATATCAAAATTTGATTTGTTTAGGATCATTAGTATATATATATATGTCGGCAGGATGGGTGGGCGTTCGTTGCCGGACTGGTCGTCTTCCATTATGGTAGACGAAAATAAGACTCGATATCCACTCAGTATAAATAATTAGATTAGTTTACTCAACAATCATCTCGAAATAATCACACAGGAATCGGATGGATACGGATTACTATTGGAACGCGGCGAGGTCGGAGTGAGGTTGCGCCACGTGCGTTCAGTTCGATGTCTAATCACAAAGTGTGTGTAAAAATGCCGGAATCTTCAATGACAGCTCGCACAGTGTTGCCAACCCCCGTTTCCGAATACGCCCAAGTCGAATCAATTCGGTTCGGCTTGACGTTCCTTTTCGAAATCCACGGCACGGCCATCTTGACACGTCACACGTCTCTGTGTGATGTACCTGAAAATAATAAAATTCAACGACAGTATGAGCCTCGTCTCGGCCTATCCTGCATAAAGTTAATTGACGGGGCTGTACTTCAAATAAACAATATTCATGTTAAAGAATAACTTTTTTTCTTTTCTAATTAATATCACTCACATCTTTTAAGAAACATCATAATTAATGTTAGACAAATTTGAACCGTTGACCAATTAAAACATTGAACCCATTGAAACATTGAACCATTGAAACATTGAACCATTAAACCATTGACCCATTGAAATATTAAACCATTGACCCATTGAAATATTAAACCATTGAACTATTAAACCATTGACACAATAAACCATTGACCCATTGAAATATTAAACCATTGAACCATTAAACCATTGACACATTAAACCATTGACACATTAAACCATTGACCCATTGAAATATTAAACCATTGACCCATTGAAATATTAAACCATTGACCAGTATTCAATCACTACATTTGGCAGCTTGCTCTGCAAAAACTTTACATAATCATTTTTAGTGACCATACATTCAAAAATCAACTCCGCTTGCTACGAATAGTTTATCTCTTTTTTTTTCATCATCTACGCCTCTTTCAGCGTCAACTGTCGCCATTACCACCTAAATCGAGTGATAACAGCTCATTCCACCTCCATCGAGTGGCAAACATCAACTTTCCATTACCACCTAAATCGAGTGATAACAGCTCATGTCACCTCCATCCAGTGACAAACATCAACTTTCCATTACCACCTAAATCGAGTGATAACAGCTCATGTCACCTCCATCGAGTGACAAACATCAACTTTCCATTACCACCTAAATCGAGTGATAACAGCACATGCCACCTCCATCGAGTGACAAACATCAACTTTCCATTACCACCTAAATCGAGTGATAACAGATCATGCCACCTCCATCGAGTGACAAACATCAACTCTCGCCATTACCACCTAAATCGAGTGGTAACAGCTCATGCCACCTCCATCGAGTGACAAACATTAACTTTCGCCATTACCACCTAAATCGAGTGGTAACAGCTCACTATTCTAAGCAAGTGAGACAAATCAATTAAATCAAAATCAACTTCTAACTACCAAATACTGGTCAATGTACTATAGACTTTTCACATCACTAAACTCTATAGGAATATCATTATAGGGCATTAGTCTCAAACGGTGGTGCGCATACTTGTGCGCGTATTGTTTAATAAAATTAACATAGTCAGCGTCTCCAATTTGTAGAACTGATAGGACTCTGTATTGGATGTTCGACGACTATAATACTAGACATAGTGTAACTCAGCACATACCTTTTGTAGCATCGCTCCTTAACGTTCATCACTGGCGTCAGTATAAATTTCAGTCGATCGCTCAGTATCAAAAACACGGTACTTATACAGCCCTACGTGTTTCCAATTTTTTTTTGGATTTTACAAATTTTACCTATTCCGGAATTCCGGATCTAAACCCCCTTTTTTTTGTGAATCAGTACCTTAGCATCAGTGCGGAAAAGCTTAAGATGCCTAAAGGAGATTCCCAGCTCAATTAATTGTAAAAAAATCGTTACTATAGTAGAAACTGTATTAAATTCATGTTTAAATCTAAACTAAGAATATTCACGGTAATTATATTTGGTTTTATTTTACCAGCACCTAACAATCTCTCATATCCTTCGTATTCAAGTATTAAGAAATTAATATTTAGACAAAACCGAAGAAATTTCTGTTAGATAAGCTATGAAAACAGTGTTTTATTTACTGCAGCAGCAGTCCTAGATTATTTTATTATGAAAGCACACAACCGAAAACGATTTAGTAGTTATGATCATTCGGTACACCATTAAGAAAGCAAAAGTACGTACCGTCTAGGGTCACGAACTATCTAAATGACTAATTAATGATAGCCACTACTCATATCCAAGAAGATTTATTAAGTGTTCATTTACTCTTGAATTTGATTATAAATAGGAGAAAGTGTAAAATGTCAGAGACGGTATTACAATTAAATTTACACTATAACGCATGGTCTATCGGTATTTTGATAAATAAGTTTATTCTCAGTCTAACCGAGGTTGTATATTCCGAAAACTACTTGAATTCGCATTTCAGTAGCGAAAGTAACGAGTTTGTCTTAGTAACAATGTCAGCACCAAAAATGTTAAAGCATGTTTATTAAACTTCATGGCAAATTTTCACTGAAAACACCAATTAAATTAAACGATTCCAATCTGGGTATTAAATGATAGGAAATCATCATGATCGGTATGAAATGATCATTCAAGGGAAAACCCCTGAAACTACAATCAAAGCTTGTAAATACGAATTTAAGTTATTTTTACTTAAACCTAAAATCATAGATTGCGTTTACTAAAAAATCATTATTATTATTTTTCACGAGCACTCAGCACCCTAATCAAAATAAAATGAAAACTTCTCACCCGAGTTGTGTAGATTCAACTTAGCTGATTATCAGGTTATCTCTCACGATGCATTATTATGGCTTCAGCTATCTGTGGTTCCTGGGCACAGGGTAGAAATGTGATTCAGCACGCACGCAGGTTAGATCACAGAGCGTATCACTGTAGTTTTTCTTTGACTATTTTGAGTAACTGAAATAAATGCTGGTAGGGATCGATTAGCATTGCCGCTATTGTTGCGGTGCCGCAATGATATTCTACAACACGATGATACACCATTCTACACTTGTAATATTAATTTTCATGCAACCGGGGCTCGAAACTTTTAGTGAAATCGTCATTCACTATCATTTGTTAAATTTACTATAATTGCCAATGGTTCATCACAATTTCCCATCACTTTATTGGCATACCTACTAAAATTAACATTTTCCTATTTGATTGTATCATTCATTATTTTTAATTAAATTTCACCCGGTATTTGTATTGTAAAATCGAGATAGGAAAAGTTTTCTTAATTGTGGCCAAGTAACACCAACAAAACTAGTTTTAACTAACAATGACTCGGCCTTTTTAATGTAAGGCTAATAGATAACAACAATTAAATTACCTATACAGTATGGTTAATTTTATTGCAAACATAAATCGACCATATGCTACTATTATTAGCAATCGCTATCCACGATATATTGGAAACATTCCATTAAAACGAATTGTTATTCATTTTGATTTGGTTCTCAACCAGGTTTAACTTTATTTTTTTGGTATTAAAATAATGGTAACAGAGACACTCACTTTTCGATATTTTCACACTGACCTTTGGTTCTTACTCACGTTGTCGACATATTTTATTTTGGGTCCCACTTCTGATGTCGGCAGGATGGGTGGGCGTTCGTTGCCGGACTGGTCGTCTTCCATTATGGTAGACGAAAATAAGACTCGATATCCACTCAGTATAAATAATTAGATTAGTTTACTCAACAATCATCTCGAAATAATCACACAGGAATCGGATGGATACGGATTACTATTGGAACGCGGCGAGGTCGGAGTGAGGTTGCGCCACGTGCGTTCAGTTCGATGTCTAATCACAAAGTGTGTGTAAAAATGCCGGAATCTTCAATGACAGCTCGCACAGTGTTGCCAACCCCCGTTTCCGAATACGCCCAAGTCGAATCAATTCGGTTCGGCTTGACGTTCCTTTTCGAAATCCACGGCATATATATATATATATACATTGTAAAAATCATAAAAATTTATTTGTATAATTAAAAACTTCAAAAAGAGTTTTCGAGGATGTTATGATATTGTAATATTTAATATTGACAACACTACAGTTTTATGAAAAATAGATTTATTGTCGATGGCCACCCCGCTCTAGATTGTCTCTCTCTTAAGAAGAACATGGCGTGAACTGTGAATAGCTTCGTTTTGGAAAATAAATTGCATTTGTAAGTTATGATATCTTTTTATTATAGTCCACATCCCACGCACGACCCATATAGCTTCAGTCATCCTCTTGAGGATGTCGTGCATGACGGCGGTGACCTGTAGCTTGTCGTGCTGACCCACCTGATAGTGGCTTCAGTCATCCCCTTGACAAAGTCGTGCATGACGGCGGTGACCTGTAACTTGTTGTGCTGACTCACCTGATAGTGGCTTCAGTCATCCCCTTGACAATGTCGTGCATGAAGGCGGTGACCTGTAACTTGTTGTGCTGACTCACCTGATAGTGGCTTCAGTCATCCCCTTGACGATGTCGTGCATGACGGCGGTGACCTGTAGCTTGTCGTGCTGACTCACCTGATAGTGGCTTCAGTCATCCCCTTGACGATGTTGTGCATGACGGCGGTGACCTGTAGCTTGTCGTGCTGACTCACCTGATAGTGGCTTCAGTCATCCCCTTGACGATGTCGTGCATGACGGCGGTGACCTGTAGCTTGTCGTGCTGACTCACCTGATAGTGGCTTCAGTCATCCCCTTGACGATGTCGTGCATGACGGCGGTGACCTGTAGCTTGTCGTGCTGACTCACCTGATAGTGGCTTCAGTCATCCCCTTGACGATGTCGTGCATGACGGCGGTGACCTGTAGCTTGTCGTGCTGACTCACCTAATAGTGGCTTCAGTCATCCCCTTGACGATGTCGTGCATGACGGCGGTGACCTGTAGATTGTCGTGCTGACCCACCTGATAGTGGCTTCAGTCATCCCCTTGACGATGTCGTGCATGGCGACGGCGCCCTGTAGTTTGTCTTCGTACTGCGCGCGTTGTTTCGCCTCCTTGTCAGTGAGCTGCACGAGGAACTCCTTGTATGCCTGCTTGCGTTGTAACATCTCCTTGGTTTGTGCCACGTCGTTGCGTTGCTCGTCGAACATCTTTTTCATCAATTCTTTGTACTGATCATCCTGATCTTTCTAAAAATATAAATAAAAGCTTTATTTTTATTTTTGTATCACCTATCGTGAGTCTCATAGAGGAGTAGGTACAGTGGTAGGTGTCACGCAGCCTTGATCCGTGGTTTGGTGTCGAAGTAGTATGAAGTTTTATGACCGTATGCAGAACTTGTAATAATATATAAATTTCAATAATTGTCCTGCTCACATTATTACGGCTTATTCAAATTAAAAGAATCTTATACAGCAGCTTATACTCCAACATAATTTAAAACACCCAGACAAAAGGAAACTATATACAGAAAAAAAACATTGTAGTTTTTGCCATGAATGGGAATCGAAATCAAAACCTGCGAAAACCAAAGACCGGCGGGAATTTGGGTGTAGCTGTAGCAATCTCCTTGGGCTCACCTTCAATTTTTGGTAAATATTCTCTGCCGTAGGAGACATTCCCTGGCTCCTCAACTCGTCATACGCCTGATGGTGGCAGCATTGTACAAAGTTACACATCAATGTAATTATGTTAATATTTGGTTGTAATTAAAATTGAAAATGTTAAACAGAAAAATGGAGATTGAAAAAAAAAATTCAGTAGGATCCATTGTTATTGAGTTACGAGGGTGGATTGATAAGTTTCCGGCCTGGCCAAGAAAAACAACGTTTTTAAGAATTTTTTATTTTTATTTCTCAACATAATCTCCTCCAAGGCTGATACATTTCTCATAGCGGTGTTCTAGTCTAGTAATGCCATCTCTATAGACTGATTCGTCAAGCTCCTCAAAATACCCATTTACAGCTTCGATTACTTCTTCATTGTCCGCAAATCTCTTACCGCCAAGCCATTTTTTGAGGTTAGGAAACAGATAATAGTCACTCGGGGCTAGGTCTGGAGAGTAGGGAGGGTGCGGCATCAATTCAAACTTCAGATCGTTGATTTTAGCCATTGCAACGATTGACGTGTGCGCTGGTGCGTTATCGTGATGAAACAAGATTTTTTTCTTCGCCAGATGAGGTCGTTTAATTTTCACTTCGTGGCTCAAACGTTGCAATAAGTCTGCGTAGTATTGACCGCACTTTTAATCTGCGGTCTTTCAGCACTATTTGATGGATTTTTTCGATCATATCTGGAGTTGTGACCTCAATGGGGCGTCCTGAGCGAGGCTCATCAGAGGTGCTCACACGACCCTTTTTAAACTCGGAAACCCACTGCTTAACGGTTGAATATGATAGGGAGGATGTCCCCAGTGTTGAGTCCATCTCTTCTTTAATTTCCTTCGGCTTTAACCCCTTCAAATAAAAGTATTTGATGACAGCACGATTTTCCAGCTTTTCCATTTTTACGAAAAACACAGAGGCGTCTTGTTCAGCGTGCTCTCAAACCTAAACTAACATGGCGATCGGACTGAAACTATAGCTACAAGCTATCTAAGGATGGTACTATAGAACGCCACCTCAAGGTAGGCCTAGTGGCACCATCTCTTGGTCAGGCCGGAAACCTATCAATCCACCCTCGTATTTTAAATAATGGTTAATATAATTAATGCCATCTTCAAAAGTAGACTAAATAATATTCATATTTTATTAATTATTTTTTATTTATGTGGTTTTAAGGCGTTTTTTTAGGTAAAACGATTGCATAATTTTTATTGAAATATTTTTTTTGTCTAAAAGTAATCATGTTAAAATTAATTGTATAATACCTAAAATATTAAATACAATAGCTTTTAAGATGGAGCAGAACATCTCAAACCTAGAGAGCTGGTTTGAGATTTTACTACTGCTAGGTAATAATAATAATACTCTGTGGGTCAATTTACACATATTGGGTACAACGTCAAAGGCGCTACCCCTAGTCTACGGAGGCGGTCTACTAGGCGCTGTAGGAACTATGTGTACCATAAATAATAGTAATAAATATTACATTTACAAACACTCAGAGCAGGCCAAACTATAAGTACAGAAAAATATGAATAGTAATCACAGTCACAGCCTCAGGATTCAACACCAAAGCTTGCCTGTCTGTCAGCTTGCTAGTCTTAAACTGGTTGGTTATGTAGTGTGTGTTTGGTTGGGTTATTTTTTTTTTTCTCCCTTTCTCAGTTTAATAGTTTACGATTTGTTTATTTTGTATTATATTCTCAACATTTGTCTGTGGGAGGAATGGCGACCTGGCGAAGTGGACACAGGCCATTTTTTTTTGACTTTTCATAAATGCCTGTAAAGGTTTCATCATCATGCCAGCCTTTCGCGCGTCCACTGCTGGACATAGGCCTCCCCCAAGGATCGCCACAATGACCGGTTCTGCGCTGCTTGTATCCAACGGCTTCCCGCGACCTTTTTCAGGTCGTCGGTCCATCTTGTGGGGGGCCTGCCTCTCCTGCGTCCTCCGGCACGCGGTCGCCACTCGAGAACCTTAATGCCCCAACGGCCGTCTGTTCTGCGAGCTATGTGGCCTGCCCACTGCCACTTAAGTTTGGCGATTCTGGAGGCTATGTCGGTTACTTTGGTCCTTTTGCGGATCTCATCGTTTCGAATACGATCCCGCAAGGAGACGCCGAGCATAGCGCGCTCCATCGCCCTTTGTGTGACTGTGAGCTTTTTCATGAGACCCATAGTAAGCGACCACGTCTCTGATCCGTAAGTCATCACTGGCAACACACACTGCTCAAACACCTTGGTTTTTAAACACTGCGGTATTTGGGACGAGAAGATATTACGTAGCCTCCCGAATGCTGCCCAGCCGAGTTGGATTCGACGAGAGATCTCTTTCTCGAAGTTGGATTTACCTGTTTGGATTGACTGTCCTAGGTATATATAATTGTCAACAACTTCAAGTGCGGAGCTCCCTATTTTTAGAGGAGTGGGTATAACATGGGCGTTCGACATGACTTTGGTCTTATCCATGTTCATGTTTAGGCCCACTTTTTTAGAAGCCCCACTGAGATCATTGAGCATTATGCCGAGGTCCTCCAGGGTTTCAACCATGACTACGATATCGTCGGCAAATCGAAGGTTAGTGATGTACTCGCCATTAATGTTGATGCCAAATCTTCTCCAGTCCAAGAGTTTAAAGACATCCTCCAATGCCGCAGTAAAAAGTTTCGGGGAGATTACGTCTCCCTGTCTCACTCCTCGCTGTAGCTGGATGGGTCTTGAGGTCTGGTCTTGGAGGCGAACTGACATGGTAGCGTTTTTGTACAGACACTTTAGTACTTCGATATAGCGGTAGTCAATTTGGCACCGCTGGAGTGACTGAAGCATCGCCCATGTTTCTATCGAATCGAAGGCTTTCTCATAGTCCACGAAAGCTAGACACAGGGGCTGATTATATTCATCGGTTTTTTGTATAATCTGCCTCAATGTGTGGATGTGGTCTATGGTACTATAGCCTTTTCGGAATCCGGCTTGTTCGGGAGGCTGGAAGTCGTCAAGCCTACGTGAGAGACGATTCGTGATGACTCTCGAAAACAGTTTATAGACATGGCTCAGAAGCGAGATGGGTCTGTAGTTCTTCAAAAGGGTTTTGTCACCCTTTTTGAAGAAGAGTACCACCACGCTTCTGTTCCATGCCTTAGGTGTTTTGCCCTCGAGGATGACGGAATTAAACAGCTTCTGGAGAGCCATCAGCAAAGGTTTGCCACCAGCTTTCAGGAGCTCAGACGTGATTTCGTCATCACCCGGTGCCTTGTTGTTTTTCAACTGTTTGAGAGCCATCCTAATCTCGTACAGGCTGACCTCCGGGATATCTTCGGTATAGTGTCGGGTTAACCTGGCTCTTGGTTCATTTTCCAGGTTTTTGACAGGAGGCCGTGTTGTTGTGTACAACTGTCCATAGAACCTTTCGATCTCCGCCATAATCTCTGGTTTAGAGGCGACAACTCTGCCGTCCTCGGTCTTCAGCTTCGTTAATTGACTCTGGCCGAGAGACAGATCTCTTGCGAATACTTTAGAGCCTTTGTTTTGCTCAATGGCATCTTTAATACGATCTGTATTAAATTGCCGTATGTCGCGAGTCAAGGACTTTGAGATCTGTCTGTTGAGCAATCTTACTTTAGAAGCGTCAGACGAAGATTGCATGGTCATTCCGCGTCTCTCTTCCATGAGCTTTAAAGTATGGTCGGAGATCTTTCTAGCTCCTTTGTTAGATCGGATCTTAAAAAACTTCGATCCGACCTGGTAGACAGTTTCCACAACCCTGTCATTATATTCGTCCACATCTGTGTACTCGCATAGGCATTCGAAGCGGTTTTTTAATTCCAGCTGAAAGCGCTCGGGGTTTTGGGTGTTAATAGGTACCGGCCGGAGCGTAGACTTCATTAATCGTGACCTTTCAAGCTTTGTATTGATATTCAATGTGCCTCTTACCAAACGGTGATCGCTCCCGGTTTTCACCTCATTGATCACTGAGACATCATTGAATATTTGCTTTCTGGTCGACAGGATGAAGTCTATCTCATTTTTGGTGGCACCGTTAGGGCTTATCCAAGTCCACTTGCGTTGTGGTTTTTTCTTGAAAAAGGAGTTCATCAAATACAGTCCCTCCTTTTCCATGAAGTTCGCAAGCATCTGACCTCGTGGATTTCTACTGCCTGTACCAAATTGCCCCACTCTCAGTTCGGTTTCGCTTCGTTTGCCTATCTTCGCGTTAAAGTCTCCCATGACAACAGTGTAATGAGATTTGAAGCTACGCATGGCTCTACTGATGTCCTCATACATGGCTTCTACCTCGTCGTCGGGGTGTGTCGATGTCGGGGCGTATACCTGTATGACCTTCAGCGAATATCGTTTGGTTATTCTGAGTATAAGGTAAGCCACCCTTGTCGACACACTCTCGATTTTGACAACGTTGTTCACGAGAGACCTGTGGACGATGAACCCGACACCACCTTGAGACGGTTTACATAAAGGTTTACATGAAATAAATATTTTTGACTTTTGACTTTGATTTGCCTTTAGGTCATGGAAACATTAGATTACTATAAGAGTAGCTGGCTGCTCCAGTGGCCTAATGAGCAGGGGCGTGCATCTCATAGAGACAAAAAGTCACTGTCTACCCTGACACAATGCACATTAATAGATATTTTATTAAAACATTTAATTTATGTTAACTATTCGTAAAATATAAGAAAAGCGCCATCTATTGGCAACTATTAGATTTAATTTGTAAATCGACAAACGCGCCCTCATGCATAAAAGTATTTAAGACGTTGAACTAAACTGTCTAAGTTTGCACACATAGAAAACGTGTAAAAACCTTATCTGTATATGAAATACAAAGATAGTAAACTACACGCACATACAAAGAACCTCAGCAATGTACCGAGCGCCTTTAGACACTGTCTTTTCGGATAATATAGGTATCAATTAACTTTTGCGCGAAATTGAAATGACACCAACATAATTATAATCACGATATAAACATAAATTTAGATTTTTAATTTTCTGAACATTTTTAAATATGATTTATAATTAGAAAAATGTATAATATTTTTTTTTTGTTTATAATAAACTCGTAATTATTACGGACTTCATTTGATTTCACGGATAGATATTTTATTTTTTATGTAGTTTGTTTGCACAATCAGTACTCGTGAGATTCTTTTTATTGTGGAGATAGTTTTTTAAAGATCTAATTTGAATTTCTTTAGGTATTAAAAATGGAATGTGAATGCAGTATGTTTTGTTTAGAAAAAAAAAATAAAAAATTAAGTTTTTAAATTTTACTTTTGAAGAAAAAAGACAAGTTATTACAAATGGTCGTTGTGTGCCGGTATTGGATTTAAAAACGGTCAGCGGTAAGATAAATAGATCATTTAATGTAAAACAATACGAATTATTTACTTGGTTGACGGGTTGTAGTCATACAAATAGAATGTTTTGTTTCCCTTGCCTTTTATTCTCTAACCATAGCAATGTTTGGAATAGTACTGGTTATGTAGATATGCATAATCTTTCGGCTGCAGCTAAAAAACACGAACAATCCGAAAAACATTTATCTTTTATATTTGCAAACTTTTGGCAAAAATCGTGTTGAATCGTGCTTAAATTCACAGTTAAAAATAGACATCGATATACACAACGCGAAAGTAAACCGTAATAGAGTTATTTTTCAGAGCTTATTTGATATCGTTTGCTTTTTGGGAAAACAAGAGCTATCATTTCGCGGACATATTTGAATCTGCATCATCGAATAATAAAGGTAATTTCCTAGAAATTGTAGAATTGATCGCGAAATATGATGGTATTTTATAAAATCATTCAGCGACTTCATCTAATGCGTTCAGAGGATTATCAAACCGTATTCAAAATGACTTGATCTGGAGCGTAGCAGCTGTAATGACAGAAAATCAACAGCAGCAGATAAATGCTACCGATTTTGTCGCGGTAATGGTGGATGAAACGCCTGATGTAAGCGGTAGGGAACAATTAGTACTTATTTTAAGATATTTTCATAATTATGAGCTCGTTGATCGTTTTATTAAATATATTGATGTAAGTTCCCATCGCACTGCTAAAACTTTGTCAAATATTATTTTAGAAGTTTTGTCCAATTTTAACAGTTTATCAAAATTAATAGGTCAAAGTTACGACGGCGCAGCCGTTCTGTCATCTGAACTAAATGGTGTTCAGTCCTTAGTTCGACAACAATGTCCGCATGCATTGTATGTTTGGTGCTCCGCGCATGTTTTAAATTTAGTTCTTTCTAAATACTGTGAGCGCATTAATGAAACTAAACGATTTTTCCACATTATTAAATTATTGGGCAACTTTTTAAATAGTAGTTCAAAAAGACAAGCATTTTATAATAATTATGCCGATTTAAAAAAAAATCCTCGAGTCGCTGAAACTCATTGGACTTATCATTCGCGGACAGTTAATGTAATTTTTAATTCTAGTCCACATTTAATTAATATTTTTGAGGAAATGGCAGAAAATGATAGCTCTTGGGATGGGGAAACCCTAACTCAAGCTTCGGTAATAAGTAGTTTAAAAGATTTTGAATTTAAATTTTTGCTTCATGTTTTTCATAAAATTTTTGCCGAAACTGATATTTTATACCAAATTATTCAAAATAAGACTTCCGACGTAACTTATTGTATTCAAAAAATTAAATCCTTTGAATTGTTTTTAAATTCTCTTAGATCTCAATTTGATATAATTTACGAATCCGTGAAAATAGTTACGGTTCCACCAAAACGCAAACGAAATATATTAGATCTTAAAATAAATTTCAAACGGATTTTCATAGAAGTAATTGAGCGAATGTCGTCAGCGTTATAAAAGTATCAAAGAACTGAAATTTTTCGGATTGTTGTCGTGCGAAAATTTTGAAAAATATACCGTAGATTTTCCTACTCAATTAATTTCCGATTTTGTACAATCCTATAAAGACTATAATTTTAATTTATAGCGCCTTACGAATGAGCTCAAATTTATTTATAAAACTCCTGAATTTAAAAGCTTAAACGTTTACGAAATTATCGAACATCTTTATGAAAATAATTTAAACATGGTATTTTTAGAAATGGTCCGTTTCGCTAAACTTATTGTAACAATTCCAGCAAGCAGTGCTTCAGCCGAAAGATCTTTTTCATCACTAAAACGTATTCATACATATTTGCGAAATACACAAGGCCAGCACCGGCTCACCGACTTGTCCATGATTTCTATAGAAAAAAAACTTTTAACTGAAATAAAACGTACCCCTAACTTTTATGATTCCGTCCTACAATTTTTTTTTACAGACAGACAGACGAGTAGATTTAATTTATAGGTAGATGATTAATTTTTATTCTCAATCCAAGTTTATTTTATTTTTAAATTACATTAATTTTTATATCATCCTTTATACTTAATTAAAATTCCTGACTGACTAACGACATTTTTTCGCGTGTTTTGTATAGGATCGCGACAAGTGACTGGCATCTACCTGATGGTAAGCAGGGGTACAAATTCCATTATATTGCCATTTTTAACATAAATTCAGTGCTGCACTCAGTGTTCCTTTTTCTCACCATTTACCTACTTTCAATGCGTATACTATACTACCTATTGTGTAAATTGGATACTTCAGTCTCCTTTATGGGCCGCTTCGAGTATCCGCAAAATGATATGTTCAAATATTTTTAATCAGTCATTTTGAGGATATGAGAGGTGGCTAAATCCAGCATCAATTTTCCTGAAATAATGCAGTAAATTTTGGTAAGTGTTTTTTTTATAGTATGTTTTTGTCTACCCTGCCTAAAACACTTATGCACGCGACTGCTAATGAGTGATTGTCAAATTGCTAATACCTCTTCATGCTTCACTTTATAAAGTTGCACATATTGTTGGTGCTTGGTGATGGCAGCGTTAATGTTCCTGTTCATTTGTTGGATCTCCGGCCACTCTTTCTGCTTAAACCCTTGCCATGCCGCCTTCTCCTGTTTTCGCCATCTTTTGTTAAACTTCTTAACCAAATTAAGCTGAATCCGTTCTTCTTTATTCATCCAAGCGACTTGGTCTGATTTCTGGAAATTAAAAATGTAATAAATATAAATAATAATAATAATATGTAGTCACAAACTAAGCTCTAGGCTTGTACTATGTGTACTAGAAGCAACAATATAATACATATTATATTTTATAAACACCCAGACCATGACAAACTGTACAGAAAAAACGTACTAATATTTTTTGCCATGGGTGGGAATCGAACCCACGACCTCCGGATACAACGCCAAAGGCGCAACCACTAGTCTACGGAGGCTGTCAATCATCCAAAATCAATTAATGGATACCTATACTTGGGCTAGTTACCCCAACTTACGAAACTAGTGAAATTAAAGTTACAAAATGAGTAGGCTTTTTTAAAATCTATTATACAACTTAATAAGTGCCAGAGACCAATTGTACAACCATTTCAGGGCTGAAGAAGAAATACAAGTAAACCATAGTAATAAAAATTTACGACAGGTGGCCGAACTTAATATTATTAAAACTGTGTATTTTGCATTGTCAGTCCCTCTAGTCCTACTGCATATCTTTATGGGGTTATGCACCCAAAACAGTTATGTTGAAACTGGAGAGGGCTCAGAGGGCAGTGCCGATGGTAGTTAGTTCTAGTCTTCCCTTTCGCTACCTGATTTCAGTGATAGACCTGCTTCTTTACTCTTCAATGCAAGGTCTTGTATCATAAACTGTAAGGTTTCCGGACTTTCAGTTATTAACACTGTGTCGTCAGCATCTTAGATGGTTTATTTTTAAACCATCAATGTTAATACCCAGCTCTTCCCATTATAAATTTCTAAATATCTCTTCCAAGACCGCTGAGAATATTTTTGGAGAGTGGATCGCTGTGCCTAACTCCTCTTTTAACCATAAACAAATCTCCCGTTGTTATTTTTCATAGCTTTCCATATGCAATGGTGTTCCAAGGAGTCAAATGCTCTGTTATAGTCAATGAAAGCCAAAAATAAGGGATAACCATACTCTTGACATTTTTCTATAACTTGTTTTAGTGTATGCATATGGTCCAATGTGGAGAATCTTGATCTGAACCCTGCTTGTTCTTTAGGCTGATGATCATCAAGTTCTTTTCCAATTTGATGAAGGATGATTTTAGCAAAGGCTTTGTACACATTGGACATAAGGCTTATGGGGAGGTTTATTAATATAATCCTTGTTCATCCATCCATCATGGCTGATGGATAGATGAACAAGGATGATAGTATAAGTTTATATATATATATTTACCATCACGGGTGCCTTACGGCGCCCGAGACCGCCTAGACGGCCCCAGGGTACCCAGCGGAGGGTTTTTAATCCCACCTCGTCATAGCCGATGGTATGAGTCTACACTGAACAAGTGGCTAGCTCTTCGCGATGTTTGAATAGACTCAATAACCCATCTATAAACAGTTTCACAAGTTGGTATAGTGAAACCGGGACCGACAGCTTAACGTGCTCTCTGAGGCACTATAGTAGAAGTTTAGCTAAACTAAACAAATAGCTTGTCGCAATGTTGGTCAACACTTTTAAACATTCCTGTTTCCCTGACTAACATTATTAATTTGATTGTTTTTCCAGTCAAAATAAGTACTTATTATGATTTTATAATATCAAAAAATATAAAATCTATCCCTCTTTTAGTTCTACATTTTGGTGGTAGAATTTTATCTAACAATTATATTCAATAATTTTTTTCAGATATCTGCGCAAACATACACCCACTACGGCCGATTGTGTTCAATTTGTTTTCCGTTTTCTGCTAGCTATGCAACGACTAACCAGATTAAATAGCGCCTCTCTAGCGGCCTCCTGATCGATACCGGCAAGCTGGCTGGTCATACGGCTATCGTCCGTCCGGCTGTCTATATCCTTCATATCGACTGTCCTTTGGCAACTCCGCTGCTCCTTGGTTCTTGCCTCGGCCACTGCATTACGCTCGAGCTCGTTTTTTTGCTCCTATCAACAAAAATATTTTTTTATTTTTTGAACCCATATACATATGTATAATATACAATGAATAATGCAACAACTAAGCTAGGATAAATATACAATATTAGACGGAAAATATAATATTAATAATTACAGTCATATCTGAGAATCAGTAAGTAGATAATTAATAAAAACCGATATTAATATAAAAAGAATCACAAGCAGAAAAAAACAACAAATTATCCAATAACCATCCTGCCTGACAGCAGTAATTATGTTACTATTTTAAAAAAATACTATACAATTCTATTAAAAGTGCGTTTGGTTACTGCTTAAAATGCTTACAAAGCTAGCTTAATTTACTTGACAGGTGTTTTTTAGTACTTCGCTTTGCTTTGGATTTTTGATGACCTCACAGAAAAAAAGCAAATTACGTCATCGAATTTGCTGCGAACGCTTTGAAAATACAAGTAGCGCAATCAAAGTAAATTGTATGTGGTCACAATTGTGTATCAAATACTTTTATTTATTTATTTTTATTGTTCCCTCCCTTACACTTAACAGTTTTTAAACTCTTTTTTGTATTCTCTTATGATTTTTTTTACGATTTTTATTTATTCACATAAAACCGTTCGAGTACTCCTGCAAACGTTGTGATTGCTTTGCTTCGTTTTGTGTACGTTAACATCTGATTAGATTGGCTTAAAGCGCTTAAAGCCAATCTACACAGCTGTCAAAGTACACAAAGCGAAGCAAAGCAATCGCAGCGTTTGCAGGAGTACTCGAACAGTTTTATGTGCATAAATAAAAACCATATAAATTTCATAAGAGAATACAAAATCTGTTAAGTGAAAGGGAGGTACAATAAAAATAAACAAAAAAAGTATTTGATACACAATAATTGTGACCACAGACAATTTACTTTGATTGCACTACTCGTATTTTCAAAGCTTTCGCAGCGAATTCGATGACGTAATTTGCTTTTTTCCTGTGACGTCATTAAAAATCCAAAGCAAAGCGAAGTACTAAAAAAACACCTGTCAAGTAAATTAAGCTAGCTTTGTAAGCCTTTTAAGCAGTACTCAAACGTCCAATAGTCAGTGTGTTCGTTTACTACTGTTCTTCACTTAAAGCGCTTAGGCTTTAAGCTAATTAAAACAGCCGTCAAAGTACACAAAGCGAAGCAAAGCAATCGCAGCGTTTGCAGGAGTACTCGAACAGTTTTATGTGCATAAATAAAAATCATATAAAATTCATAAGAGAATACAAAATAGAGTTCAAAACGGTTAAGTGTAAGGGATGGAACAATAAAAAAGAAAACAAAAAAAAACATTTGATACATAATTGTGACCACAGACAATTTACTTTGATTGCACTAATAGTATTTTCAAAGCGTTCGCAGCGAATTCGATGAATAATTTACTTTTTTTGTGACTTCATTAAAAATACAAAACAAAGCGAAGTACTAAAAAAACACCTATCAAGTAAAATAAACTAGCTTTGTAAGCCTTTTAAGCAGTACTCAAACACTCAGACGTATAACAACGGACGATGGACTTGTATCCAGTGCTACGAGTATGTTAAACTAAATAAAAAAAATACGCTTTGACTATACGTTTAAACTAGAAGAATAGAATAAAATTGTAACCAAAAAAAGGAAGTACAATAATTTTATTTAAAAATTGAATTGTATTTTAAATCCCTAATTTCTATTTTACAATTCTTTTTATTACCCTCCCATTTTAGTTCGTTTATAGGTGTATCAATAAATAAATATCGTGAGAGCTGTCATATCTTCTGTGTCATATAGCCTTTATTGCATTGAAAATAAGAGCGATGACAACCCAAATTATCAACGCATTAACAGATAGCTAACGCTTTCCGGTTTATAATTTCAGCAGTTCCAAAATTTAAATATTATTAGACATGCGATCTCTCGGGGAAAAAGAGATAGAGTATACATATCTTTGTCTCTTTCTTTTCTTGAGTTTTTTTTTTTGTTAGTTTCACTCACAATACCGCAATTACCGCTATCCACTATTATTATTGTTAGCTTAAATTAATGGCCTCTACGCGTGCGCGTAATTTGCCAGTGTCGAGTGAGTATAGTTTTTTTATTTTTTATTATAAAGTGAAAGTGGGATAATAGGATGGAAAGGATTAGGGAAATGACTAGGTTAGAATAAGGAATGTCCACATGACCGTATGCAAAAATGCAGTATAGTTATGCCAGTGTCATGTGAAGAAGGAAAGAATCTATAGTAAAATGGGTACCGCTATTTTACTGAAGAAATGGATTCGTTGAGATAGCACAAACACTGAGTAAATAATAATAAAATAATAAAAATGAGTTTATTAAAACAAAAATATCACACATTTACACGAATTACAAAGAACAAAACAACAATATAATAATAGTAAAACTAAAATAAATACTACACTTCTTACACTTAAGCTTACTTATGAATGCTTATTCTACAAAATTGGTACACTTTTGCACAATAATAACTATTAAAAATATATTAGAAACACACGACTACAATCTTCGGGCTACCCTCAAGGAATCTACCACTATCCAAATCGAACGGAATTATTATCACGAATCTGTCAACTGTCACTGAGGAGTTTTCTTTTTCCCGGTTCCAAAATGTTCCACTAGATGGCAGCAGGAGAGATAACCACAAAAACTGTCAAAAGGCAGTTTCTATACTTGAGTAGTCTATATTTTTATATAGACTACTCAAATATAGACGCCAAATTCTCTATGAATTAAAACTATTATTATTGTTAGCTTAAATTAATGGCCTCTACGCGTGCGCGTAATTTGCCAGTGTCGAGTGAGTATAGTTATTTATTTTTTATTATAAAGTGAAAGTGGGATAATAGGATGGAAAGGATTAGGGAAATGACTAGGTTAGAATAAGGAATGTCCACATGACCGTATGCAAAAATGCAGTATAGTTATGCCAGTGTCACTAAATTTTGGTATTGCAAGACGTATTATATTTTTACCATATTTTGTCACTTTTATATGTATCTACTTACTCGTTATTCTTGCTCTCTATAATTTTTAGTAGATACCCTGTCAATAAAAACTTAGTAAAAAAGACTGGTACTTTAGAAATTCAAATTTAATTACTAATATGATGAAATTTAATAGAAAAAATATTGCTTAAGTTGGTGCCATAAGGCAAAAAGCTCAGGATATTAGTGTATATGTTAAACGAGGTTAAGTAAATTTTATAAATTAGTCATATAAAGGTATTTTCCTATTTACCCAAAATTTTGGGTGTATTTTATATATTACAGCTATCTATTTTGACAGTTTTTGTAGATAGCGACTAAACTCCTTCTGTTCCGTTAATATAGGTCAAGTCGTAAAATCCACTAATTTTATTAGCGAAATCATTGAAAATCATTTCGATTTAAAATACAATAAATTTGAACCTAAAAATATAAGAGAGCCGTTTACAACAACTGTTAACAACCACAAATAATAAAATAAGATCACAACGAATATACCGAGCACACTACCCAAAATTAACCTTAAAGACGACGCCATAAGTGACAGATGCACAACTAACAGTGTTGCTGATTTTGAACACATTATTTTAAATTGTCCCATATTTACAATTAGATCGATTGATATTAATTATTGAATTGGAAAAAAATATTCCCCGTCGCCTACAAGACTTATTCAAAAATACAGAAAATTATCAAGCCATATATTCATTTATTAAAAATACAATAGAAAACGTTTAAATGCTGTCAAGAAATACTAGATCCTAATTAAAGAAAGCAGCTAAATAAAAGAGGAAAAATAAAAGATACTACAATAAGAATGGCTCAAAAGGACAAGTATCCAGAGTCGTAAAATAAAAAAATAAATTAAAAAAAATATCACAACGCCACACCTATCGACTTGGGTCGTTGTGATCAGTTTCGCGGTAGCATTCTGGGCCAAAAAAACGGCCAATGTGGCAGATCACATCGTGGTCTTTGTGTAGTTTCTGTCCCATAACGAACGCGTCTTCTCTTTTGTAGCCTAAAGATCGCTGATCTTTAGGCTACGCTAGCACAAGCGCTTTTTCGACGTTTTTACGCGCGTTAAGTTAAACGTTTAGAATAACCCATCTGATTTCTCGGTTATGTGTTCATACGCGAACGCTTTTTTACGCCGGGAGTTTTTTTATCCTTCGCGCTCCATCCAACGCCGAGAAAGCGCCGACAACATGCAACAAAGGCAAACATACCTATATGTTACTACACGAGCGCTTTTTTAAACGCAAATAGAGTGTGCGTTATTATTCTAAGGCGTCAGTTGCGCCGGTGATATCGACGAGTAAGGGCGTGTATGTGTATGCAATCTCATATTTGTATTATGCAGCGTTATTCTAGGACCCATAATATTTCGTCGTATAGTATTTCGTCGAACGTATTCATTGTCATTCTGAAGTAGTTAAAGTACTTCTCAGGATAATTATATTAATAAATTTCTTTATGTCATAAAAAAAAAACAATAATAAATATGTAGGCTGTTTTATTTCAGTACGGTTTTCTCAAAAATAGAAAAGGCTGTGTTGTGGGAATTAAGCTCTTGTAATACTACAATAAAACATTGAGTGAAATGTTACCCAGTAGTAGTACTACTTATAAAAGAAGAAAATGATATATTTTTTTCACATAGCGTCACAAATTGGCCTTTTATTAACCATTCATTAATAATAATAAGCGCAAGCTGCTACAAAGTGGTTATTTTAACGCTCGTTTAAACAGCGTTGAATCAAGACGGTAAAAAAACTCCCAACGCCGAACTCCCAACGCTTTATTAAACGCTCGTACAAACGTAGCCTAACCCATATGACCTCTCGGCTATGTGTTCACACGCGAGCGCTTTTTTACGCCGGGAGTTTTTATCCGTTGCGCTCCATTTTAAACGCCGAGCGGAAGGCGCCGACACAATATAACAAAGGGAAACGTGCCTATATGTTCACACGAGTGCTTTTTTAAACGCAAATAGTGCGTCAGTTGCACCGGCGATATCGACGAGTAAGCGCGTGTATGTATATGCAATCTCATATTTGTATCATGCAGCGTTATTTTAGGACCCACAATGGCTAGTAATTTGTCGAACGTATTTATTGTCATTCTGAAGTAGTTAAAGTACTTCTTATGATAATATTATTAATATATTTTTTTATTTCATAAATAATACCAATCGTGTCCGTAACAAGCGCAAGCTACTACAAAGTGGTTATGTAAACGCTCGTTTGAACAGCGTTGAATCAAGTTGGTAAAAAAATACCTATATCTCATTCATTAATATTCCTCATTAATGAACTTAATTCCTTACTAACATTTTAATTTGGCAACTTTTTCATTTCTCGAAAGCAGACTCAGAACACCAACTAAGATAATCTTCGACATTAAAAGTTATTCTACAACACTCAAAATTACATTATCTCTTTCTAATTTACCCTTTAACTTCCAACCATCTCTAGAGAAATTATAAAATTAAAACTCAGCCTACATGCCTGCGATCTTGTCCGTACCTGTCTGAACCTTTTTCCCCCTTTCTTTTTACGTCAGAAAAAACAGCTGGGGCTTTATTCCGAGTTTTAACACGTTCACCGTCACGAATTTTGCGTAAACTATAAATAAATAAATATTGAAATAAAAGTTCTATCTTATTAAATATAGAGTTGAAATTCCAAAGCTCATCAGATGTTCAAACTTGCGAAGAATTCGCGTATTTCAAGGTGGTGGCATTATTATAGTCAACCTAATACAGACTATATATCCATTGAAATATAACTTATATTTCCGGAATAAACAATAAGCGGTTGCAAACTCGGAATAAAGCCCCAGGGGCCTTATTCCGAGTTTGCAACCGCTAGAGACGACAATACGTTGCGTAAACTAAATATTGAATTATTAGTTCTATCCTATTAAATATAGAGTTGAAATTCCAATGCTCATAAAATGTTCAAACTTGCGAAGAATTCGTGTATTTCAAGATGGCGGCATTATTACAGCCAACCTAATACAGACTATATAACTATTGAAATAGAACTAATATTTCAATATTTATGTTTTAAGCAACGTCTTGTCGTCTTTAGCGGTTGCAAACTCGGAATAAGGCCCCTGTTCCCATTTAAGTGTTACCATACCGAAATATTCGTTATTATTGATTTGTTAAATAATTCGTCATTTCGCGACACTTCATAAAAAATATCAAGATCCTTAGGAAGACCTTAGAAATTCAAATTTAATTACTCATATGATAATATTTAAAAGAAAAAAACTTAAGTTGGTGCCGTAAGGCAAAGTGCTTAGGATATTAGTATATTAAACAAAGTTAGTAAATTTTATAAATCATTCGTATAAAGGTATATTTTCCTATTTACCCTAAATTTTGGGTGTATTTTATATATTACCACCGTCTAGTTTGGCAGTTTTTGTAGATAGCAACTAAACGCCATTTGTTGCACTAAATAATAACTACTGGAAAAATCCTCATTCGTATTCAAATATTGTAAAAATTAACATTTACATGTAGTAGAGGATGTCAACGGCTAGGACTACCCAAATGTCGATATATCACATAGTTATATATGTATATCGATAAAATAAGGAATTTACATTAAAACAAAAATAAACTTTATTTGAGTATTATTTATTTAATTATAAAGATAGAAATCTGTACTACCAAAATTCGTAACATAGTCAAGACAAAAAAGTAAATGAGTGCGTCTTAAACATGAATTAGTGTTGATGTGTGCCTAATTAGTGTTTTTCTTATTTATTCATTGGCAGATGTATTAATAAGCGCGTTGTACCCATCCCTCAAAAATTGACAGACATTTTTGTATTAGATACGAGCGCTATGGCTTCTCTCCGCGTGACTGTGTTGCTCTAAGCCGGGATACTTATGTCCGGATTAATAGTCGTTGCTAAGCCAGTGCTTAGCACGAGCCGTTGCTTAGAACTGTCAAAGTGACTGTTATTTATATAATAGTCGGTGCTCCGAGCGGTGGCTCAGGCTAAAGCTTGAGCCGTTGCTCGGCTAAGCGTTAGTCTCGATATTCCTTGATATATCGTGCTCAGCGTTACTTTCTTCTTGTTAATCTGTTATTTCTTAAGTTTATGTTTATTACATAATAATAAATTTTCTTGTCGTTTTAAAAATATTATTACCTATTTTTTTAGTTTTCTTTTATTTCTAGTGTGTATTTTATAATTTATTCATACAAAATTCATGAATCCTTCTATGTCAATGCAAATTATACATTTTATATTATAAAACTTCAACAGTTCTATGTTCAGTGAGCACGACTTGGGCCAGTGCTTAGCCATGACTATTAATCCGAACTTTAGTATTCTTTCAGTCTTGCTCCCGGGTAAAAATTAAAGCGTTTTGGAACGCTCCTTTCTCGGTTTGTATCAATCACTCTATCATTCATTCTTTTTTCAGTCGCGTTCACTCACATTCCGCGTTTGACGTGTGTTGGCTAAAGCAAAAACTGTGTCCAAACTTGGTGCAGTTAGTGATATCTCGAAAATTAAAGTCGGTCGGTAATGAACAGTGATAAAAATGTCAGAAAGTAAAGGTGCGTTAATTGCTAAAACAGTGCAAAAACATGCCGGACGAGCCAAGGAAAAGGTATTTATAGTTTTATGTTCTACCAGACGAGTACCTACTCTGAAGGTGTTTTTCATAATTTGTGTATGTGAAAGGGGTTTTTGAGTCTGTATGTGTCGCGCTAGATAAGTTTTGATGTTCTAAAGAGAAAGATGTGTCCAGTTGGAGCTCCGATTGCGTCCACCTGTTGAGTTTAGGCTGCAGGCAGCGTCGGTGCTAGACCAATGTTTACCTATATAGATGACAGTTTTCGGTCAGCTGACCCGTGCATGTGATAGATAACCGCGGTAATCCGCCGCCGCTAGTGTCTTATCATTTCCAGGGTAATACAGATACCTATTTTTAGTTTGGGATATATAATTTTAGCATGTAAAGCAGGTTTGACTCGTTAAATGTCAATAAAGCTAAATATATTGCATCATTCTTGGTAGTAAAAGCTGAGCATACTGGTTGTCACACACAGCTGAATAGTTGCTTGAGATACAAATAATTTTATATGAGCTATTTTTGTCAAAACATGTAATGATTGTGCTATGAATAAAAAAAGTTAAAATCCACGTTAAATAAGAGAGTAATAAGCGAAGTACTCACTTGTCTGTCTGTTTGGGATAAGCCCTAAACAGGTAAATTGTACATAAATTATATCTTGAAATCTATACATTAGAAAGCAGAGATAAGAAGATATAATTAGGGAAAGACTCATTAATTTATTTTTTAGTTATTTATCTTGCATGGTTTTATTAAAACTGCATGCTGGATAATATATATATATATATATATATTAAATAGATAATAACCCAAAGGACAATGACATGTTTTAATATTAAAAAGAGGTGGTCAATCTATACATTGAACCTTCCATATACAAAAAAGAACACAAATTTACACTATTTAATCTACTAAATATTGTGTATAAATAAATAATAATAATAATATATTGGACAATTTACACAATATTGCTCTGGTCACAAACTAAGCTCTAACAATAGGCTTATTAGAGCTTAGTACTATGTGTACCAGAAACAACTATATAATACATATTATATTTTATAAACACCCAGATAATGACAAACTGTACAGAAAAAAACATACTATTTTTCAAGAATATACTATCCTATGGTGTACTTTGGTCAAAGTACACCATTCAGATAATTAAATAATAATAATAATAAATAAATCATTTATTTCATTTCAATTACAATTTACATTTCGTTACAAATTTTAAAAAGTGCTTAAGGCCTTCTAGTAGGTAAACAATACCTGGGTCAGAAGGCCTTACTCTTCCATAACTATGTAAAAAAAAAAAAGTAACAATAAATTAAACATAGGTAATAGGTAACATAAATTAAATTAACTTTCCAAAGCTACGTAAAACAAATAGTACCTATCATTAGATTTTAACATAAAAGTAGGTATACTCTTCCATAACTACATATAAACATTTAAAAGTAACAATAAATAAGAAACTACTTTTCCATAATTACATAAAAACAAAAGTAACGAGGGATTTTAACATAATAGGTGGGTACTTAAGTAAACTACAGTTTGTCTGTATGTGGATTAGTGTGTGTTTGTATGAGTGGGGTTTGTGTATAATAATTGTACAATAATGATTTATATATTTTTATTACATTTTGCTCGATTTAAAAGTTATTTGTTACATTTTTAGGTTAAGAAACAATTTGCAAAAGTTCCTCTGTCTGTTCATAGCTTAAAGATTTTAGCCAGTTGGTAAGAGTTTTTTACAGTCATAATATCTCATAGGATAAATATTAAAAATTTTATTTATTTTATTATATTTATAAATAAGATGAATGTTTAGCGTACTGTTGTGTAGCAAAGGTTGTTTTAGCGATGTGTGTAGGAGCAACATTATGGTTTCTTCACTTATTTAAAACTTTTGGGTCAAAGTTTGGAGATTTATGAGTTTGTAAAATAATTCCTTTTTGTATATAATTTTCTTACTGTCAGTACTTCACTTATTAAATAGAGTTTAGTCGTCGGAAACCTAAATGGCTTGAAATTTATTACTTTAAGTAGAGAGCTCTGTGCTCTTTCCACTTCGTTAAATTTAGTTTTTGACGCTTCTTCCCATATTGGGATACAGTATATTAGTATAGATTGAACCAGAGCAATGTATATTTTTTGTATAATTATTTTGGTTGACAAGGGTCAAACCACTGTTACCTGTGTAGTATATAGTGTAAGGGGTACAGATATACTGACACAAAGCTATAATTATAAACAAAAATAAGGTTTATAATTGGCTTGTATCCCTGGTATCAAAAAATTTTTTGTACATGATTTTTATCTGAAGAAGACAATTTTTAGGCCTTCTTGATATTGTATGGTACACAGTTTTTCTAAGAATGTAGTTAGCAGTCAAGCCATTTTCTATATGCTACTTACTAGTTTCTTGTTTATAATGCAAATCCACACCTACAAGTAACATCTCCTATTTGGTCATTTAGCAAACTTTCATCTGTCCCCGATGGCTGCCATTGACTACAAACCAGCTGTCTGTTTATGCAAATAGTTTCATTATTTACATAGTTTCTTGTTGTACAACATTACTGTCTGGTCTCTTTTGTTTCTGGACTTGCTTATTAAAATAGATGTGTTTATGCTAATGTATCTGGTGTGTCTTAGTGATACTTTCTTTTGCAATAGTTAAAGATCATAGTTGAGGCATATTATTTCTTCTCCGGTGAATTGGGTTTAAAGACTTACTTTTATTTAAAGTGAAGAAAATGATCTAAATTAAGGAATAGAAAAGTACAGTTTATGTTTTATAATTCCTTGATACTTTTCACAACTTATAAAATTTAAGTACCTTTAATAAGATAGCCGAAAATAAGTTTGAATAATATTTTTTAAGACTATTCAAATTCTGTTTTATTTTATTCAATATTTTTGAATCCAATCTGAATTTTTGTTTTTGAATTATTTCTAATCCTTTCTGACAAAAACCATAAATGATAGACATGTGCGTGCGTAGTCGGCGCGGGGCTGTTTGTTTACGCAGTATCGGCGCAGGCGCAATTCTTATAATATTATAAAATGTAGTAAAACAATGTAATACAACTCGTAAGACACAATAGGTTTTAAATGTTGCCATATAAAAATTTTTACAAACTAGTATTGCCAACCATTACTTCACACAAGTTTAATATTCAGATTTTGGTTCGCCATCGCAAATTGGTAACGCCATTGCGTAGGCTTAACCTTGCTGCTCGTGTAGGTGAGGAGCCAGTTCTAACTTCCCCCCACGCCCCGCCCACTTTGCACTTTCGTTTCCACTTGTATAGCAAAACCCCTTTTGATTTATTTGACAGCATTGATAGAAATCTGTAGGGCGCCCGGAGGGCCCCGCTTCACTATATACGAGTACCTAGCAATAAACTTTATGATTTCGTACTACATAGTTGTCAACTACTTACAACTACGTTGTCGGGCTTTTACGGATTTTGAATAAGTACCTATGTATGTACTCGTATCACTATTTAAAACGAAACACGACGTGGTCCTTTTTTTAAATGTATAGGTATTTGCAAAAAATATATTTCGTTATCTTTCTAATCCTATTACAACCATCAAAATAAAATCGAATGTCAATATGAAGTGAAATTTCGTTACAAGTTTGAATGGCCAAAAAATTTTAATATTCATATTACCTATTACTAGTTAAAAAAAACAATTGCTGCATTTACTTGTATACAAAAGCATTTATCGGTTTGTAATGACATTACAAAACACCATTAAATCTTGGTACCTATACAAAATTAAAAAACTTCATAATTATTTTATTGTAAATTTTTGTAATGGTGTTTAATATAATTTTGCTTATTTTTTGTGCGCCAGCGCGGTCAGATACAGTAATATAGTTATGCGATACGACAGACTGGTCTAATCAAATTTTTAATTTTATTTGAATTAACACCATATTATATATTAAACAGCACTTAATAATATATAACTTATCTCCAGTAGAGATATATTTTTATTTTATTTGTTGTAAATACTACTAAAATGTGTTAAAAAAGAAGAAACATGGCAACCTACAGGTTGCCATCCGTCTTCGTTTGTTAAGTTTAAATTACATTTTTTGTATGTCAAGGATCCAAAGCCAAGGTTTAATAAAGAAAAGCAGAGTCAATTAGTTAGTCTTGTTGTACTTACGTTGTGTCATGAAGAAGCCAGGACTTGTGAACTCTAAGGTCTACAGCGTTGTTCTCAGTCTTCTTTTTGCTAAATATCACGGGAGTATTTTACTTCAATCCTAATTATGACATACACTTTTGAAATAAAATCTACACCTGAATTAAGAACATTGGTTCTTAATTCAGCTTCAACACTGCATTTATGCAGAACTTGCTGACAGGCACAACTTCGTCTGTGTAACTTTAACCGTTTACACAGCGCACGCAACGGAAGCTCTCAAAAAGAACAAATTTTCCCCGTTTACCCAACATTTTTCATTGAAGTTCCGCTCCTATGGGTCTGCTCCTCGATAAATTGGCTATCAAACACTAAAACATTTTCAAAATCGGTTCAGTAGATATAGAGAATACTCTCTACAAACTCACAAACTTTACCTTTTTATAATATTAGTATAGATAAACCTTGAGGAGGTACGCTTAAAGTTTTTCTTCAAATCCTCTCATCTAAATTTGTTTTTGGATAACCTTTCTTCTCCCAAGTTCTTTAATTTGTTTGTACCTACTATAATGTCATCCTATAATATACTAAAAAACCTTCAAGCGACGCCCACTCCTACCGTGATTGCCAGTTGGTTTACTTTCATACCTTGCTTTGCTACGATCTATTAAAAAAAAGACACATTGAAAATCATTCTATCACGAGTCGAATCACTTCTCAATTTGCGTTTCAAACTTTGACCTACTTTCCAAGTTATTATTTGAGTTGAAAAGAATTCTGCCAGCTTTAAAGTACTTACATACCATACTTTTTTCTTATAGGTAGTAAATAATAAAAATAAACCTTTCTATAAAAAGAGACGCGATGTGTTATTTCATATTTTCAGCTTCAATGATTTCGACAGAGCTTCATGGTATGAAAGTCAGTTAAGAAATAAATATAAAATATTCAATTTTGTTTACAGTTTTAAATCGTTTATTATTGAAATTACAATTTTTTATATAATAATAAATTTCTTTCAAACAAGTATTTTAATTTTTTTATAGCATGTTACCTTGTAGCTGATGTTAAGCAGACCTACAAAGTCACAAAGTCCATGAATGGGGTCGACCGATAAAGTGTTTAATAATATTGATCGCTCCCACTATTTATTTATTTAATATTAATTATCGCACAAAATTATACATAGGCGAGGCTCTATGCTGGCTAAACGATGTGGTTACAAAATTAGTGGCAATAAGGACGATTTTGCATTAGAAGCCTTATTTTTATAATATCCTCGCTGCTTTGTCGTCAAATCAATCGCCCGTTTGCAGTAGTCTCCTGAAAAGCGGTAAAGACTAAAGTCAAAATAAGACTAGGTCACTTGACGGTTTTGCATTAGAAGCCTTATTTTTATAATATCCTCGCTGCTTTGTCGTCAAATCAATCGCCCGTTTGCAGTAGTCTCCTTTTTACTGATTTACATTATGCACTAATAATAAATAATTACAAAGAATGTTAGATGTCATGTATGTAGCATGTTACATTGCTCATTCCGCACATAGCTTTAGCGTAAAACCAACCTCACTTTATAAATAAGGCTCACTAAAATTCTATCCTCATTCGCCAAAAAGGAAATTCCGCCTCAAGGAGTTAGCAATTCTTGTCATGTGCTAAATTCTCAGCTGAAAGGAACATGTTTTGTGCCCACTTTCATCACTTTCCCTTACGTCTGTTGACCCTGGTCACACCAAATCAAATGTTTCGCTAACTGTGCTAAGATACTTCAATGGGTCTTCGTCGGTTTCTAATAAGTTATTATAAAAAAAACTTTTACTATTATTTTACACCAACCTTTTAGCACCATTCATAATTTAATTTTGATAAAATTGTTCATAAGTAAAACTGTTTTTTTGGTATTGGAATAGATTATAATATTAATTCTAAAAATCTTAGGGGTTATAATGGTTACAATTACTGTGTAAGTTTATTCAATTTTAACAGCTAAAACAAATACGTAAAGTGCAGTCTCATGGTTTTGCTAAAAGACTTACTCAATTATTGACGATATTGTTTGTGCTATTGAAGACGTATTAGGTTTTAGAGTGCATATTTTCTGTATTAGTGTATTTTCTGTCTCTTCGCTTTTCTAGATTTATATTACCTAAAACGTTTCTTGTTGTAGGTATTTTAGTGCCGATTGTAATAGATTTCCATTAAAGGCAAGCGACACTCCTTCTCTATCGTTAGCCATCGTTCATCATTTTTTTGTTAGTTTTACATCGTTTATATCGACGCAATCTTTTCTTGTCCTTATCTGATAAGATTGGTATGACATATCAATGTTGTGCTAGAACCACCAAGGGCAACAGACACAGCTTCCGATATTTTTATCTTATTTTTTGCAGAAACACAATTAGGTATTTTAAGAATATTCATATTTACTTTTCGATTTTTTTTTTAAAACCTGTGCGTTAAGTTTAAGTCTTTGTTATAAAAACTTATATTACACTAAAATATGTAATAATGTTTCACCGCGCAGTATTGGCAAGGAGACCCACATCGACAAGTCATTTCATTGCATTGTCTTCCCCAGCATTTAATATTACATACACACGATAAGTATCTCCATAATTTATGTTACGCTTCCCTAATGACAGATAATTACCTCAGCCTTGTGGTTGGCAATCGTCTGCAAAATCTGTGCTGTTCAGCCAACAACGGTTATGCTGTTTTATATCAAGTTGACGCTTAGTGACTATGGCGAACTGCAGTGAATGATAATTATGAAAACTGCAACTACTTCTATAAATTTCTATATAGATGGATTTTAGTTCATAAGCTATAGTATACTGTAGTAGTATCCAGATGAAGTTATTGAACTATGGAAAAGTTTTAAATAGTTATAATAAAGTTCCTTATTTATTTATAATTAATAGTATTTGTATTATTTATTTTTAGGTTTATAATGATCGAATCGAACACTAATTTCCTCATAGTATTTTATTTTAATATTCCCCTAATATCATCTAATATATGAATTTAGATATTTATTTGGTACATAGTGATTAGCTATTGCTTCATGCTCTTTGCCTGTTTTCGCGTCAGTGATAACAGTTATAGTATTTGCATATCGGTTTCGCTTTGCAATGTTTGTTTCGTCCATTGTTCCATAATATCATTCTAAATTGGATTCATTTCCAACAGTTCTCATTGTTATGATTTTATAGCAATCGGTTATTACAATTTCTTTTTCAAATTTATCACTTGATTATCCAAACAATAAAATGTAAATGAGATTGTAAATTTAATAATTTTTCTATTTTTAATCATTTTGATGATTTGATAGTTCTTATAATTAAATATTTTCTTTTATTTGTCAAATATCGTTTGCAGTTGGCGCATGCAACGATTTTTTGTTCGTATGTATGTACTTTACACATATTATCGTTTCTTGCTTTTGGATTGTCTCCAATTTTGTCGTGGTCTTAGTCAGATCCAGGTGAACGTCCGAACCCACGCGGATTTTACAAAACCTTTTGATTAAATCTTTGCTAAAAAAGGAATCAGTGACGGAAAATCAATGAAACGTGTTTAAATCATTTGGCCATTTATAGAAATACTCGTATTATTAAGTCGATTTAGATATTAACTATTTGATTAAGTTTGAATGTTACGCAGGTTTTATATATATAAAATATATTCTTCTATATTCTGTACTTACGCATTTGACAGCCTTCAATTTTATAAGTCTATTGTGAAGAAAAAAAAAATCACAAGTCGCTGTTGGCAAATCCATTTACAGCTATCTCTTGACGAATCTCCACGTTCCTAATAGAGAAATCACGATGGAACACTTTACCAATAAGGACAGAATTTTGTTTAGCTAACAGATGCTAATCATCATTCACAAATAGTTACAAAATGAACTAGCCTCGGTTAACTAAAGTTTCCTACCGTGATTTACTAATTGTCAACTTCGCTTGTTATTTTAAAACACGCACAGACAAC
This sequence comes from Monopis laevigella, assembly GCA_947458855.1. Classification (NCBI taxonomy): domain Eukaryota; kingdom Metazoa; phylum Arthropoda; class Insecta; order Lepidoptera; family Tineidae; genus Monopis; species Monopis laevigella. The sequence goes on along the minus strand of OX381590.1, from coordinate 21,973,860 downwards.
ATCTGACCTAATTGCCATGTTCTCAATTCTACTGTACAAGTTTGAGTCCGAAATATTTTCTACGAAATTTATGTCACTGATTTATTTCGGTTACTAAATCTAAATAAAGAATTTAGATTTAGTAACCCATGTAATAAATTTAAAATATAACATCCGCCACATCAACCACATAAATAAAGCCACAGGCCTACCTAGCATGCGGTTTAATTTCACACTATTTGATTCACCTCGTCTAAATTTGTCCATAAAAATTGTGTAAATTGATATTTTTATGTCACCTGAACCTACGCAGTATAATTAACATTGAACCACTTTTAATTATACCTAAGATTTTTATAAATATAATTAACTATCTGTTGTCGTAGCTATGGATAAATTTAACGGCGCCATTAAGGGCTTCGGAACATCACAAGCAACAGGCCAAGGTCGATCTATCTCTATTCATTTGATTACCATTATCTAAAGTGGGATACAATTTACTTGGGAACTGCGATCATCCGTCACACGGAAACAGAACTGTGACGTATCCAGTTCATCGTCAACTAAAATTACGTAAGGCCGAGCGCAGACGCAGCTTATATCCGCACTGATGCGTAGTTTAAATTTGTCATAGGTCTTGAATTCAGTCACTCTAGTATTAACTTTGAGCGTAAGATTTAAGAGTTAGAATTCTCTGGCTAGTGGTTGTTAGTTAGAACATTGCGCGTTGTTACGTGTGATGGACGGTCGCCAGGCCAGGCCGGTGAGGCGACTATTCCCGTTCTCTGGATACTGTGTCGAATGTCTCAGACTGTGCTTTTTGGCACATGTTATTTAATTCAGGCGCCTTATTATGAACATTCCTATTGCTGCCTTCATTATCACCATATATTTTTTTACTTTGTGATTCATAATCTACTTTATGATTGGTATTTTTAAGTTCATAAAGACTTTAATTGCCTAGTAAATTTGTCACGCAGGCGCTAAGTGATTGTCCCATAATTAGTATATCACCCACGTCTGAACTTGACTTACAAATATTTATATCATTTTAATTGCATTATACACTGACGTTGTTCGTTTGATATCAATATTCAGTCGGGTGCTCTCGATTTGGATCTGATATCATTTGGGTTCCATATTCGTACACTCGTAGATATATTTATTTGCGTCAACAATTTGACTACATACCTCACATTATTATAATATTTATAATAAAATAAACAGCATTGCGTCACTAAATGAAGTTAAACTTATTAAAAGCAAAGAACGCCATTTGGTTTTAAAACTAAATGTCTAAAAACCAGTTTTAAACTTTTTCCCATAACAACCTGTTTGTAACCCCAAGAAATTCATTTTAAATGCAAATGAAATTCTTCTAATAAGACTTACATACTCCTTCATAATATTTATTTTTAACTTTATACCTGATTATTTATTCTTTTTGGCTTTTAAATAGCAGATCTTTTTGTGACATCTAGTTAGTAGTAGTATTCATTCAACGTTCAAATACTGAAATGAAATTACACATAGATCACCTTTAGTATTGGATTAGACAACATGCGTTCACTATAAAAGGGTTCTTGTAAAATTTACAATCTATTTCAGAGAGAGTCTAACAATTATACTTCCAAGTAAGTTTTCTTCCAAATAAGTGTGTATCAATCAATCAATTAAATTAATCTTTTCAAACTATACTAAACAAGCGAAGTAATTTATTTGATAAACATTTAACAAGTGACTCATTTACATTATCAAGTACACGTAATTTCATTATTTTGTGCACAATTATGTCATTATTAGTACAGTTTGCATTCAGATGTTTAGTAAATGAGATGCGGCGTCTTGGTGAAATGAAATCGAAATCAAGGTCGACACGCGGACTGCGTATTTGGGCCACTTGCTTAGCTATTATAATATCTAGTTTGCTGAGGTATTCGACCCTGCTTTTATGACTCATTTATCTATAGGTTTGGACAAGGTTTAGGCGTTATCAATATTTTTGTCCATTTATCATGGATTATCTTTTTCTTTGTGTCCTACGATATCTTTTGAATATTTTGTATTCTGTATTTGTATTATGTTTGTATTTAAATAATAATGTTGACTTATTCTTATAAGACCATGCCGAAAAATCTAGTTAAAGTTGTGAATGTTTTCACAGTCTCTTCTCGTCCGAGTAGGGTAACATGGTTTTCGCAACGGCAGCAAGCAGGTTGGGTTGGAATGCGGCGCGAGTGAACGGTTCGGAGGCCTGAGCAGCTCTTGTGGCATCCCAGGCCATTGGCTTAGACTCAGCTATCAAAATGTCATGAAGGCGAAAACGTGAACTCGGCTCTGACGAAACCACAAACGCAATCGATTTTATAATCCTTTTGCATAAATCAATACTAAACACTAAAATATTAAGATCAACATAAAATGTAGAACTACAATGTAAAATTTTATTTACGACTAATATTAGGAAATAGGTAAAGGATAAGGAAAAGATTGCCCATTAAAATGCTTATCAACTAAATTTGCATCAGCTGTGAAAACATTAGAATCGTGCTCTATTGTGTTATCCTTATTTACTCGGGTTTCAGCCTGTGTAACTGTTTGTAGGTTACTTACGTCTCTATCCGTGAAATCATCTGTTCATTATTATACTAATATAGATAATTATGTCGATTCTAATTGTTATTTATTCGAATTTTCATTATTAATTTTATTTTCAATTGCGCAGTTGTTTACAATAAGATTTCAATGTCGCTCCAAAGCACCTTTTCGTTACAACATCGTCAGATTCCTAATTACTACGCATCAATTCATTTATCACCGGGTTGTTTAGAAGAAAAACCAGATGTGCGAGAGTTGCATGTGGGACATGTTTTGTCTCGCTCTGGTCCAGCGTTGGCGACGTTCACTTCGTCTCTGTCGTCCCTTCACATAGCCACCTGTTTGAGCGCGCTCGCGACACACATCTCGACTTCGCTCTTCCGTTCCATTGCTTTCTATTTTCGCCGCACTTTCGTGTGTGTTCGCGTCTGTATAATCACTTATTAGCTTCTCATTTAAAAGTAACACGCCTGTTGTTTCAGATTAACATAGCTCTTTAATTAATGCTCCGGTCTTTTACTTATTGTCTAAAGGTAAAATCCTTTGGTGTTCCAACATATGTTTAAGTTTTATATGGGCTTGTTTGTTTCGATAAGTAGCGATAAAGTAGAATAATATTTTATTAAGCGTATACTTTTCAAATTGCCTCATCTCAATTAAATTTTTATTTGACGTCTAATGGATCTCTCTGTATTTTAAATGTGATTTTCGACCACTTATTGTTGGTATTTTTACCATTTAAGTATATGAGGGTTCCCACGCTTCCAACAGAACCTTTAATTCCTTGTTTTTATATATTTTAACCGACTTTAGGATTAGGTATGATTCATATTTTGTTAATAAACATTGTGACTTTTTGTCGTATATACTTGTACCTAATTGCCGTAAAATATAAAAACGCTTATCAGCTAATTTGTACGAATATTTGTAAATTTGTGGAATGTGATAATATTTTTATATACGTGGTGGCCGAGTTGGTTAGACCTTGGACTTAAAAATACTTAGGTCCTGGTTCGAATCCCGGTGACCAATGAATTTTTAATTTAAAAAACTATGTACATTTGTTTGACAACAGCACTCGGAGAGATTAACGTCTGTCGGTCCCGGATTCACTATACCAACTTGTAAAACTGTTTATTGAGTCTATTCAAAACATCGCCACGAGCTAGCCACTTGTACCCTGACGCTCCGTTGGGTACCCGTGATAATATATATATATATATATATATATAATATTTTTTCATTGTATTTTTTTATTTTTTTTATTATTAATGAGTCAATATCACCAACAAAATGTTATTATTGTTTATAAATGTAGATTTTTTTTTCTTTCTTTTTTATAATAATTACCAAAGGAGTCAAATCCAAATCATTTATTGCATCACATTGTGGTTAGTAGGGTGTTAGTAAAATATAAGTAATACAATGTGAACCCTGCAAGGGAGCTGCGAATTAATATTCCATTTAAGGTCTCAGTTTAGAGGTAGCTATAACAATTACAATTAATTAAATTATTATTATTTAGGAATTAATTAATATGGAATAAAATTTTCCAACATCAAGTAGGTACCTATTATTATTTATTCTTCATTTAGAAAATTAATTAATATATTCATTATAGCATTAATATTTTACAACATTATTATTTATTATGTATTGCTATTATTCTACATGATTATTTAGGTATTCAATACAATTATTATGATATTAAAATATTATTATACATATATTATATATATATCATCACGGGTGCCTTACGGCGCCCGAGACCGCCTAGACGGCCCCAGGGTACCCAGCGGAGGGGTTTTTAATCCCACCTCGTCGTAGCCGATGGTATGAGTCTACACCGAACAAGTGGCTAGCTCGTCGCGATGTTTTGAATAGACTCAATAACCCATCTATAAACAGTTTCACAAGTTGGTATAGTGAAACCGGGACCGACAGCTTAACGTGCTCTCCGAGGCACTATAGTGGTGTTGTCAAACAAATGTACATAAATTTTATTAAACATAATTATTATTATTATGAGATTACAATACTATTACCATTTTTTTCCTGATTGTATTCCTTTTAGGTATATATATATTTTTTTTAAATGTCATAATAAATTACAGAATATATATCACATATTACACTATTAAGATATATACAGGAAAAATAATAACGATAACCACAAATCACAACTACAAAATGCTTTGGAAAAACTCGTGCCGTGTATAAAATGCTTTGGAAAAACTCGTGCCGTGTATAAAATGCTTTGGAAAAACTCGTGCCGTGTATAAAATGAATTTTGAATAAGAAACTTGGTTAGTTTTTTTTGTTTTTTTTTGAATATTTGTTCATTTCATATATCATTAGTAATTTTATTATATATTTTCATAATCATATTATATGGACTAGAATCAAATATTGCTAAGGTATTTGTTGGTAAAATTAGTCGCAGTCTAGGTCTTACGTTTGGGGGTTTATTATACGTTTCGTTCAAGTTTGGAAAAAGATGTTGATGTTTACTTGCAAAAATGCCGATTTCTAAAGTCAGTGCAGCGTTGGACAGAAGTGACCATTTACTTCTGTCCAACGCTGCACTGACCCCTTTCACAGTTCTCCAGTAATCTCCTTTATAGGATAGATAATCTCCTATCGTCTGTACATCTTTTTGTCTATATACCTAATTAGATTTTAAAAAGTTATTTACGATCATAAATTTATTTTATTTCTGCTTTGATAGCGGGAAGATGTTGTTTGTATCCAGTAACCTAAAATGAATCCACGCATCTTATTGAATTACCAAACTAAATGTGATTGATAATTAGGAAACATTAAATTATGGAAGCCTTGGAATTGCATACAAAGCTAGTGGTTTAAATCATTATGTTACACCCACATATAATTGACTTTCAAATCTTTATGCCTCTGGAATTCCGGTTGCGAAACTGAAAACCGTCGAGTTATTATGTTATTAAATCGTAAATGCTTTTGTATTTTTACAATTTCCTATTACGTTTCCTTTAAATAGGATGCGTTTGTTTTCCTGCATTCATTAGTATTTAATCGTTATAATTATTACACTAAACGAACTTAAAAATACTATAATAAATGCATAGTAGGCACCTAAAAAAATATAATTCAAACAACACAGTCAAAAATGTAAATAAAGCAAATATTTAGAAAGACTTCTCTGACGTAAATGGCTGAAAATAACATCCACGTAGAATATCACAGGTAACCTACTTAAATAATGTTGTAATCAATTTTACAATTGAAATTGAAAACTAATATAGAACTCTTTTTTTATGTTAATGAGCTGAATAAAAAATATTTATTGACACGTCACAATCTTTATTTTTATTTACTCATATAAATGTTCTACGTAAATCTAAATAACAATAATATGTGTGATGCATGTGCCAATAGATGGGTTGAATAACCATAAAGTGTTATTCGACACATGCGGTTTTGTGGTGGAACATCTCTAGGTATTTGTTCGTAGCTTTGCCTGAAGCCATAACAGACACAGTATCGCAATATGAGCGATATTAATGTAGAAGATACTTGAGTACAATGGCGTTCATCACTGTAGCCTCGTCGCTCGAAATAGCAATCACTCTTCATCCTTGTTCAACAATAAACACCAATATTATACTATCATAATATTTGATATGTATAGGTACCAGAATCTGAACTGTGATACTAGTACTATTATTTTTTCTATGACTGTTATCTAGGGCAAGTGATCTGGCTGATGATGATGTTAATGGTGATATACATTGATTATTATAATAAAGAAGGAATCTTACTGTATATTACAATTTGTCCCAATTTTATAGCTAAAGATGTATAACTTCGCTAGGACCAGTTGCAAAAAAACGTGGTCGGTTGCGATTATGAAAAAGGCAGTTGGATTGACGATAAAGCTCTGAGGATATTAAGTAAACTCGCATAATTAAATTTAGCCAGGATTCGAAATCTATTCCGAAAGTGGGATCGACAAATTTTGCTAAAAAACAATGTAATGATCGTGCCATTTTTAACTTTATGTCTGTTTATCATCAGATAGATACAAAGTCATATACGTCGTCCTTCAATAAAAAAACATTTAATAATTTATTATCCAGTCTAGTGCCAGCAAAAAATTCGAATTTATAAATTCTGATGTTTTTTAAAACGATTGGTAAACAAGCAGTCTTTCTGTAAATATTAATTTCTATTGTTTTCAATTTAGTTGATGCACCTAGAGAATGACATAATTGTACTTTGAAATAATCTGTAATACATAAAAAGTTTAACAAAGTTGAACACTAGCAACTGTTTCTGCTATGGCTGTTGCCAACGTTTGCGTACGAGTATGTATCACTTTAAACTTTATCATCTACCTGTAAGGTTTGTATTGGTTCAAACAAACGGATAGCGGTTACCTTTCCTAACGTAGTATTTGTACGGATTCCACGGTTGAGGTAACGCGACATACCTGTCTATTCTAAGTAATTACCTCTCCAATGACCTGCGTTGACGATCTCTTCAATTACCGAGCAATAATGCTCCAAGTAGGTACTCGTAAAACTACACGTGTTCAGCTTGATAATGTTATGAAGCTAGATTAAAATAGCGTTATATAACAATTCGTGGTTTAATAAAACACTAGTGATTGGAACGTGGATATTTGGGGCGTAAATATAGTCTGTTAGGTTGGTCGCCTTGATGGCACCTTTGCAGGGCAGATAAAAACAGCTAACCACCTAGTCTTACACTAGTTGGTGTTCGGTTTGGTTACTATTTATTTTTATTTATTTGTGGGAGCAATGACAGCCAAGCGCATACTTTGACCTTATACTAAATATAAAGTTTTTTTGTCTGACTCTTTATAAATACTTGTAAATGTTTAAATAAAATACATATCTTTGACTATGACGTTTCGACAGCAACGCTAGCTCTGTTTTCTCCTGTCACATTAATATGGAACAAAATAAAACACGTTTATACCAGCAGCCATGTTTTGTTTCTTTAAAAGCTAAAGTTAGATTAGTCAACATAATAACATCCTTTATGTACACTGGAGACGACATATGGAATAAATAACATTGCTATAGTTTGCAAAACTAAAAAAGTTTTCGTTGTTCTGATTGTTTAATGTATTCGAATTTCATTATTTTGACATGGCTTAGGCTAAACCTGGTTTGACGTCGTCTGTTGTATGTGACATTGATATAACGCATAACTATTTTGTAATAAATGTGGAACATAGGTAAGGGACCAAATCACTTACCTGTGTTCATTGATATGGAACACAGGTAAGTGACAGGGAAAATCAAGAGGTTTATCTAGCCATGTTTCTTTAGATAGAAAGCATTCCTATTCTATTCGCCTCAGACGACGCAGAAATGTTAGATTGGCCGCAGTGACCACTGACCAGTTCGTTTGCTGCGCTCATATTCATTGATGACGAATGTGAACTATTATCTTTTAAATTCCTCGGAATCATCAATAAGTGCGGCCGCGTGTTGTCCACGAGGCCCCGCGCGTTGTAATATTGTTTCTTATTCGTTTAATGAATAGAGTGTATTTTGCTACAACAACATGATTCTGAGACTAGTTGTGTAGGCGCGTTAAATTTGTGTCATACATACGCGACACTGCCAAAAAAATTACACCACGCTTGACCGAGTATTTGCACCAGAAACTGCTTTACAAATACAATCATTTCAAAACTCAGCTCTGGACAATAAATATAATATGTGATAAAATAATCTTTGAATAGCACAACGCCAAGTAGGTAATGCAAATAAACAACCGTCTGATGACGCAGAGCGTATAAAAAGATTTAACATTGGACCTAAATGTTTACAATGTATTACTCCTAACTAAGATGAAGTCAAACGATGCAGGTGACCGGCGACCTTGCCCCACCGTCCTTGTAACAGACTTGCAACATAATCATACAATACCACCATTTGTATCATAGCATGGCTGGCACCCATTTGAAGAACATTTGAATCGGTCGGTTATGCTTTGTAACTAGCTCGTGGAGTAACACCAATTAGTATGTTTGCTGTTACAGTTTTGTTGTTTGGGATGCACTAGTTAATCACTGTTTGGTTCACATTTAATTACGATTTCGTAAGTGGATTGAGTACATTAATTGTCAATAATTATTAATACTATTTTGGGCTAATTTTTCAATCATCAGGTGAAGCTATTCGACAGGAAACTTGTAAGAAAAGCTATCAAATAGATTATCCTCCATGCAAACTGAACATTGAAAAATCGGTCCTTAATTCATTACTGACAGTGATTTTTTTTATATATCGAAAGAAACTGAAACAAACTGAAACGTCAATCATCATTTATTTAAATCTTCTCTATATTATTGTTTCATACAAGTTTAGAATTCTAGTGTAATATATGACAATGCATTTTATGGTCATTGTATTTTATTCTTACTTAAATGTATTTAATATTAAATATAAGTAACTAATAATATATAGTATAAACCTTGTTGTAACCTGAAAAACTTCCCTTACCACAGGGATACATACAAAATTATTCAAATACTTTGCAGGTGCTTTAGAATATAATTAACTTTATCATGATTTATAAATGTTCCCATTTCGATGACACCACAATGATTCTTATTGTTGGCGCTCGTCGGGTCTAAAACCTAATGTCAGATGAAAGGGAAATCGGTTTCGCTTGTGATGATCCTTTCACGCGGTGATGGATGACCGCATTGTGGACCAACAATGGCCGTGCAACCGAAACACGGGATTCTACTTACGGCTGTTTAAATATTTTTACTGTACTTTGCTTTCCTTCCTGCGGATAGGTACGAGTATCTAACGAAACCTGCGCGGTATAGTAGTTGTAGTATTTTATAGCAACGACTTATGAGGAAAATTTATTGGAAGATGACATGTTGCCAAAAAGTTTTATTAACATATACAAATTTGTATATTAAATTAGTATTATCAAAACAAGCGTTTAATATACAATAGGTTGGAAATAATAATAGTTGCGGTTATAACACAGAATAACAAGACGACTAACAGAATAACAAGACGACTATATATATAAAACTATCATTTAAAAATATTTTAACTAAACAAAAACGGTTTACTTTCTGTAACCGCAAATTAGATACACACCTGCAGGTCGAGGAGTTTTATTATTGACGTTCTTTTTAACGAATCTAGAAAGGGAGTTCATCGAATTATTCTATTGAAACTGGAGGCTTAATATAAAAACAATTTTAAATTTATATTGGAACTTCAATTCAGCATTCTTTAACTTTGTGTCTGAAAATAAATAAACACATAAAACGCCAGAATGTGCGTTGTAACACGTTAATGTTTTTATACACACAATATTTCTATATTTCTGTTCTCCAAAATAATCCTTGACCGAATAATACAATTAATTGAGAAGTAATCTATGCAGGCGATTCCTAAACGCCATCGATAACAAATTATTAAATGTTAAAGCCTCAGAAATTTAAAATGCTTCTAACTAGATAACTAGTGTTATGTTCCCAGTCTAGTGCTAACGGGTTCATTGTACACGAGTACTTTATCCGGTGCCTCTTATACAATAAAAGTGTATTGTCAGTTATCATTGCCTATAACTGTACAATAGACATTTTCTTTTTTCATGCGGAGACTTGATAAACTCAACTTTACAAATAAATATTACGTGATTTTATTACCTAAAACTTTTATATTTATTAGAAACTTAATACCACACATGAAACCCACACAATCATTTTATTGCCACTCCTAACCTAATACGGCACAGAAAAAATATATTAAAAAAAACTAGCTCCGCAAGTAAAGTAGATCCAAGTTGTTTCCATCAGAAATGATTCAAGCGGTATCAAACGAGATGTTGATCCCACATTTGGGCATACTTAATGCGACTGGATATCGACTTGGAGAGACGAACTTGAAACCTCTACCAACTTTCCTAAACTATAATACGAAACAAGTCAATTATTGGAAGGATAGTTTGTGGTTGGGTTATTGCTTCTGATCTCATGATTTAAGTCTCATTCGGAGCTTATTTGTTGTGAATAATAATGACAAATTGACATTCTATGCAGGTTTATCTTCGTTTCCCTTTTTTAGGGTTCGGTTGAAGAAAATAGGAAGCCTTAAGCAATTACTTCAGTTCGTCTGTCTGTATGTCCAGACCGATATGTTTAACACCGGTTGAGGTAGAAAGTTTAAATTTGGAATTGTAGTAGGTCAGTGTCTCGGTGCGCGAAGTAGGTAATCATAATGGGAAAAATGTTCTCAAGGGGTAAGTGAAAGTTTGATTTCAGAAAAATAATGTACCCATTTGAAATAGACAAAATTTATTTGTAAGAAGAACTAACACTATAAATTTATGATATTTCTCTTCTTCAAACTGTTATTGAGATAGATAATAATAAATTTCTTTTTTGGTACGAATATAAAACCTTTGTTTTTGTAAAAAAAAACTAGGAAGGAACCACATTCAACTTTCAATAAAATTTTAAATCATAATTTGAAAGTGAATTCTTCTCAGCATAAGCATTCAGAATTAAAGGGATAAATCCATAGCATATAGCAATATACCTACATAGTTAAATATAATTCTATTTTAGATTTGATATCATTACCCGTATGCTTTGAGCTTTGATGTTCCCAAGGTGCGTCTGCTCTGTAGCGTATCTTATGACAGTGATATGCATATTCATTGACCGTCCATCCGGTTTGGGCTACGAGGCTGATAAGTACTGTTGGGTTTGTGGAAACTGGTTCCCGTACACACAAATATTTACCTTTTCAACTTGACCATTCGTATTTTTATTGGGGTCGTTATACCTTTGTATTGGAAATATTTGGGTTCAATATATTGATTATATGGCTGAAGAAATCATATTCTTGAGAGATTTCAAAATATTCAAATTTGAATTTATTAATCCACAAGTAACTAATGTTAATAGAATTGGATTTGATGTTTTTATTTTAATGTATAAGCTTATTATGATTTAGTATGTTATATTATGATTTATGAATTTCGTTGCGTTTTGGTTAGACGTAGTTTTAGTTATACCATAAATTATTCTATAAATCTTATCTATTAATTTGCCAGAAAGAACTAAACCTATTAAATAAAATATCCAATCGTGTACGTCGATATATTAGTATTTTGGTAGCGTTAACACAAACTATTTAATTCAAAAAGAAGCTCAAAATATTGTAACAATTATTTGAAGTTGTTACAATCGTTTGAAGTCTATCCTGAAATATTTGTAAATACAAGACTAGCTAATCTCTGTTTTCTCCATTGTCATATTGCTATGGAATAAAAGTGACATTTAATTTATTACCAGGTTTAGGCGAAACATTTCTGAATATAGCAGTAAGTTCCGTTATAAAAATGTGTGCATAATGAATAAAGATTTATAAATAGCACATTCAATGTACCTTAATTTTATTGTAATTAACATAGTTTTTAATGCTATTAAATATTTATTATACGTTTCAACATGTTTAACACGTTCAGTTTGTATGATTTATGACAAAATGTAGGTTATGAACCGGTCGGGCAGTTTCGTGTAGAAGGAAACGTAAATAATGTTTCACACCAATTTGTAGTGAAACGCAATTACGCTTATTGAAAATAAAAATAGTTAATTTTGGATTTCTGGCTAAACCTTTGCCAAGAAAGTATTTATGAAGCGATTATGGATTGTAATGATTAGCAATTATGAATATTATAGGTCCACCTGTTATTATTTATCTGGTACTTTTTAAATATCCAACCAGATTACTGATTATCATCGTTTTGTCATCATCTTATACCTTTTTCTTTTGAGTTGTAATAAATTAAATATCGCTCAGTTTTCGATATTTTTACAGAACTTTTTAGAAACTTAAATGTGATCTAATTTATATATCAATCAGCTTTTCTTACTGACTTACCCATCATGACAGTCAAAATTACTGATGCTAGAAATATTAAATTTTATAATAGCTTTCTTTTTATAACAGGTAAAGACTGATCCATAAAAGCTAGTAACTTATATGAACACAGGTGTGCAAATAAAATACCTAATTATAAATTAATAGAATCAATCGATTATATCCGTGAAAACGATGCAACGTTACATCAGTATAATCGATGCTTTAACTATAGACAATTGAAATCGGAGGGAAGTGTTGGCGGATGTGACGTCTTCATTATGGATGTCATAATAGTTGTAATCAACGATTATCCGTGACAATGACATTGAATACTTTTTGCACACCAATTTCTTTTTTGTCTCAATCTGTTTAACCTTCATTAGGGACTATTATATTTCCTACTTACTAAACAATATATTTTAGTTGTTAGGTTTGTACTTTTTTATCCCTTTAGTGTCTTGTTATTCTATGTCCTTCAGCCTAAAACCTTTTTAGTTTTAATTGTTTGTTATTTCTGTTTTCTTTGTTATTATTGTTAGGGTTCCGTAAGTCTTTAAAGACGAGGAAAGCCTTATAACATCTCTCAGACCATCCGTCTGTCTGTATAGACTTGTATCTCGATTAAAGTAGAAATTCGGAATATTCATCGTCAAAGTCAAAATATTTATTTCATATAAACCTTTACAGGTATTTATCATAGTAAAAAAAACTATTTAGTATAAGGTCTAAGTGTGCGCTTGGTTGGGCCGTTATTCCTCCCATACATACACAAAAATAAATAGTAACTAAAAACCGAAGACACCACATAACCACCTAGTGTAAGACTAGGTGGTTAGCTGGTTCCATTGACCTGTCATATTCATATATCTTAGTGTCAAGTGAGTGCCCGAACTATGATAACATGGAGTGGGACAACATATTCTAAAAGCAACACAATTGCCAAAAGGGATTATGGTTTGAATCGGTAGGGGGTTTAATTCTAAAAAGCGCCCCCAGCCTAGTAGTTAAGTCACTGCGCAACTGATAACAATGTTAAGCAGATGACAACAAGGCCGGACTTGGGATAGGTGACTGCTTTATACAACGTGGCTATACCATCATAAACACCGCAACAAGCTCGCCACTTGTTAGATGTTGCCACCGAATACCATCGATGCAGTGAGGACCGGTTTATCCCTCCGCTGGATACCCTGAGGCCGTTTAAACGGTTCTTGGGAGCCAAAAAGGCACCCGTGATGGTGCTGGATTAACTCTACCAACAACATTAACCTTGTAACTGTGATTAACCTCCGCTCCATCTAACTCTACGCTTATATCATCATGATCTGCATAAGTTAGATCGGTCAAACCAAAGGTCGCAACAACTATGGCGACAGGCAGACAATGGCGCTGTCATATGTCAATACAACTCGATTACCATACTGGTTCTATGCCACTCCCAGTGTCAACAGGTGCTTTAGTCGAAACACTTTTTGACAGGATTACATGGGAAGGAGGTCTATAATTTCGCTAGGCCCACCGACCGGTTATGTTACCATCGCCCATACAGATCAACAGATGTCGGTTGTCCTAAGCATATTTCGGTTTTAGTCTGTGTTTTGTTAACAGTTACACAAGTTATAGTTAACTGGGACCGACAGCTTAACGTGCTCTCCGAAGCACTATCTATAGTGGTGTTGTCAAAAATAACTTCTTCTAAACTGCAAGGTATCCGTAATGGCATTAAATTATGGGGCACTGTCAGCGTGTGTTTTCCATTAAAACCCTTCAAGTTCCTCTGGCAAAGCGTAATTAAGTCCTAATAACCAGATATAGCAGACTCCATCAGCCTTGAATCTAATTTAGCATAAGTGTCGGCTATTCATGGGCTGGATAAACTTCATACCAAGTCATAGCTGTTATAAAAAAATAAACATTATTCCAAGAGATTTTGAGGTAACCAAATTGTGTAAGATTTTAGCTATAGGTAATGTTACAAGATACTTGAACCAGAGGGTTTTGGTTAACCGCAGTACATTATTATTATGTGACCCACATCCACATTTTGAAACCAACTCGTGTACAGTGTACCTACTAAGAGACGTTTTCCACATTTGCAAAGTTAGGATGACTAGTGGTTTAATTAATACTTCTTTCACAAAGCTTAATTTAAAATGTTCGGATTATAAAAAAAATATAAGATATCTATTGATCTTTGGAATTAAATCGGTTCAGTAGTAGTATCGACCCTAACACACCATTTATAGTTGCCCGCAACTTCGTGTAACACGCACACGCACTTTAAATCAAATGTATTTGTTATTGTTTTTTAATAATGCCTATTATTGCTAAGATAAATTAAACAGGTTGGCCTTGTCTACCATGCCTTGGTGCCCATCTCACTGCCATAATATAAAACTTTATAGAATCCATTTTTATCTGGTGTGTTTTAAATATTCTCCTTAAGATACTCTTAAAACCTCATCATCCTGTATATTTCGATACACGTTATTGTGATATTGACGTTAGCACGATGCAAATAATAGACTAATTTCAGTTTTATTGTAGTTTAGTTATAAAAAGCCGCACTAGAATTGATATGTTCAAACAAGATCCCATAATATTTTTACGCATAACACGTCTAGACTTTATAAAATGGCCTTCAAACCTAGAATACTCGTTTTTCTTTCGCTCTAATTATTTGTTTGATGGCCTTAGAATGCCAACATATATTAGATACTAACATGTTTTTAATTATGTCATTCAGTTTTTTTTTAATATCGCTCTACTATTTTATTTTTAGAATCCGACAGATAGTTTCGAATCATCATATCCATCTTCCTTCAACACTCCATGTATTAGCCACAGGGTCTTGGATACAAAAGGCTGACCCAAGACTGTCAGTAAGCTTAGGGAGAAGTTTGTTTCCAACGATAGACTTTTTAATGTTGGCGCTTAACCCAAACAGTTTAACTATTTGATAGGTTGTTAAGAACTCATTGGAATAAATGTTATGATTTAAAAAACTTATATTTTTTAATCGATGGTGTAATCACTTGGACAAAGACACGTATATCCAAGTTGAAGATAATGATGTTTTGTAAGCAACATTTAAATGTACACGCTGATGTTGTAAACTGTTACTATATAGAAATTAGAAACTATTTATCTTTTATCAAATTAACCAATTCGGCGGACTCTTGTCCAAATCCTCTTAGGCTTGTAAACGCTACTCAAAGTCATTCAACGTATTGCCTATTTCCACTAAATGTCTAATCAAGAAACATTGAACGAGATTTAATATGTGAGAGTGATATATAACCCCGGAGCTTTGATTGTTACTAAGGTCTTGAGATACTAAACTCGTCTCTGCTGACGCTAGTCTTTATCTACAAAGCAAACGACTAGATTAGAGCATGCGCCAGAATTATCCATGACTTCGACATGTGTCATTAGTCTCAGATATCTTAACAAAATTGTATTTTACAATACACATATACACGTTTCTAGTTTCGTTCATTGTTTTTTGATCATGAATTCATGATTCATCACGACTATTACGAGTTATTAGAAAAATATAAAACAACTAATAATTACTAAAACAATAATAAAGTGAAAATTCTTACTTCCGTATGTTTGTGTCTGCAAAATTCAAAAAGTTCTTGTATTTCCCGTTCTATTGATTGTTTTAATTTTGTATTTATAAATGTCCACGGGAACGGAAAATGCAAAGCATTTACATGTTTAGATAAAAACAATTATATAACAAAATGACTGTATGTTTCGCATTTTAACAACAAACATAATCAGGCGGAGTCACAGAAAAGCCGGACTGTGTTAGTATTTTATATTTAGCCGCCATTCTAGGACAGGACACGATTTTAACAATCCAATAAGACTTTTAATTCTAAACTTCTCGATGTAGGCAAAGAAGATTCAAAGATAAATTATGAATTAAGTACAGTCCGCAATCACAAAGTGAATTCGGTGCCCGAGGAAATGCAATATTATCACGTGTCTATGAGAGAGGTGAAAGTATTTGCTGAGGTACGAGTGGGGTGAGGTAACAGCTTGTTCCCCAACTGTAGATTTTGCAATGCAACCATTAATCTATACTGATAAAGTTTATTTTCTATTGCAGCTTCTCCAGAACCTCGGCAAGGTAGACCGTACCCTGGACGATATCTTCGAGGAGCATCTCCAGAACTTCAATAGACAGCATCAGCAGGCCACCAGGCTTCAGAAAGAGTTCAACAACTACATACGATGTGTCAGAGGTGCGTGTTTGTTTTTATTTTTCTATGATACATGTAGTGGCCGAGTTGGTTTTAGACCTTAGACCGAATAACCCAATCGTTTCTTTTAAGATATGGGCTTAACCAAAGGTGTGTATGTACGATTACATAAAAATATACTAAATTTATTTGAAAACACTACTATATAGTGCCTCTGAATTCACGTTAGGGTTTCGGATCCAGTTTCATTGAACCGTCCAAACTGTTTATTGAGTCAGTCTATACAAGCGCTAGTAGTTATTTCCCTTTACTTTCGCAAGAATTTAATTATTTTTAATTCCGCCATTATATTCGTATCGTATGACCATAGACAGTAGGATTCAGGGACCCTCGCGAAGACACATCGACAAACCGATCGACGCCGCGATTGATGAAAATTTATATGAAAATTTGTCCATTAATAGAACTCGATCGACGAGTTTATATACAAATAAAATATAAATATCATCACGGGTGTCTTACGGCTCCCGAGACCGCCTAGACGGCAACAAGAAACGTCAATTCAAATAAATTTGATTTTCGTTTTCGATCGATCGACTTGTTAATCGGTATTTCATGTGGCTTTCCGGTAGTGCCCTAGGTCTGTAATGTTCTTAGGGTTATTTAATTCCTATTAGTTTAAATGATACTGTTCACATAGCACACATAGTACTTCTCTTTGATCGGCTTGAAAAGCTATATAATAACTAGTTACGCCACACTTTATGATTTACTATTAACATACAATAGCATTATTGTATAATTTGTGAGTGACAAGTAGTCAGCGAGTAACACACGCCACACATTACCAAATTACACGCCGTAAAAAGCGTTCCATTTACCGCTCCAAAGAACAAACAATACCTAATAGTATTATAGTAAATTTATATAATTATAGTTTGCGGTAGTCGCACAACAAAACGCTGCATCGACGCTATTGGCAGAATACTTAGTGCTGTTTGCCATACATATCTTGGGACCGTGAAATACCATCAGACTTTCACTACGAATATTTATTTTAGTGATTTATGAATTTGTTGATTGTGTGCATAGATAAATCTTTGAAGTATATCCAAGAGTAATATGTCTTCTTTATTGCCCACCTTGAAGTTGTGAGGTTGTGAAATGATCTTACGCGGCAATCTATGCGCCGTTTCCTCTCTCTGTAGCTCATATTTTTGGTGGATTTTATTCGTTGATTGAGGCTCTGGATTCGA
This sequence comes from Monopis laevigella, assembly GCA_947458855.1. NCBI lineage: Eukaryota > Metazoa > Arthropoda > Insecta > Lepidoptera > Tineidae > Monopis > Monopis laevigella. The sequence goes on along the minus strand of OX381590.1, from coordinate 21,955,890 downwards.
TTTCTACTTGATGAAAATTAGTAAAATATTTCTGGCTGATTTTCTTTCGAATAATATAATATACCTACACCAATGTTTCTAATTTGTTATGTAATTTATGTACTAGTCGTGATTCTAAATCTACTAGTGAATACTGCACTTCTAACAATGACGTGCTAGTAAAGGATTTCAGTCAATACTGTAGGCGTAAAGTTTGCTGTCGACTGCCAAAATCCATACTATTTAGGGGGAAAACGACGCCTCCTAGCCCAAACTTCTCTAGGGCTCTTGTTATACCATATCTGAGATACAAAAGTATACAGTAATAGCAAAAACTCTACAGATTATTAATAAGACATACCTACGACTTGCTTTTAAAGTTTCTTTATAAGAAGAAAATCTATATTTCCATTCGAACATTGCAGCGGTCCAGACGGCTTCCAAATCCCTAATGGAAGCCATCACGGAGGTGTACGAGAGCGGGTGGTCTGGCCACGACCTACTATACGTCCAGTCCCAGAACCTGGAGGTGTTGTGGCAGGACTTCTCGCACAAGCTGGGCGACCAGGTGCTCATACCGCTCAACACCTACACCAACCAGTTCCCGGAGACCAGGGTGAGTTACATTACTGCTAGACTTTAAAAAATCTGGAATTCCAAGAAAATGTCTTTCCCAATTCGACGCATATATTTTTTTGCTAAACACTTTATTGAGTTGTTAAAAATAACATAAACTATACTGATAAGACACTTCAAAAATCTGCAAAACTAATGAAAATTCTGCAAATTTACAACCCTGTCCAAGCTGTTACATTTTATTATTACCTCTATATTTACTTATTCCTTTGCGATACCAAATAAAATTAAATAAGGTACGAGCTGGACAATCAATATATCCACATTTTAGGTAGTTATAATAAGATACCATTATTCCTAATTAATTAATTTACTGACCCACCTTTATGTTTATTGTTTTTACTTTTACAGAAAAAGATTGAAAAGCGAGGCCGCAAGTTAGTGGACTACGACAGTCAGCGACATAGCTTCCAGAACCTACAGGCCAATGCGGCTAAGAGGAGAGATGACGTCAAGGTAAAACTAACACGTAAACTATTCATATATATTTTATTCCTTAGTCTGTTGCAGACCAATTCTGAATATGCCTTAATTTCAGGCCCTATGTCTTTTAGTACATTGCTATGACAAACTCTTTTAGCCCATTTCTATCTCAAAGTCTTCTAGTACATTTCTATGTCAAACTCTTCTAACACACTGCTATGTCAAATTATTCTAGCACATTGTTATGTCAAACTCTTTTAGCCCATTTCTATGTCTAACTGTTCTAGCACATTGCTATGACAAACTCTTCTAATACATTACTCAGGTGTCACTCTTGAAGAATACTTTTTTTTTTCGAAGATAAAGTATAATCACAGTAGGTTTAATACGTGTAGGTATAGTGCAGCTTAGGGCTCGCTGAATATTATCTCTATCGTGATAAGAAGAACTGGAACTAAATGTTTGCAGGTGACCCGAGGCCGAGAACAACTAGAAGAAGCTAAGAGGACGTATGAAGTGCTTAACTCTGAGCTACACGACGAGTTGCCCGCGCTGCACGACTCCCGGGTGCTGTTTCATGTGACCAACCTACAGACGCTGTTCGCCGCCGAACAACTGTTCCACAGCGAGAGCGCCAAGGTAGGACCAATAATACGTTGCAGGTGTTCAACGAGCTGGAGATGATATCGAACAAGCTGGCCACCGAGTGCCAACGCGGGGCATACAACAAGCGCTCGCTGTCTAACACTCTTAACACTAATAGGGCTTTACATCTCGGTATCCTCAACGTTGCAGGTGTTCAACGAGCTGGAGATGATATCGGACAAGCTGGCCACCGAGTGCCAACGCGGGGCATACAACAAGCGCTCGCTGTCTAACACTCCTAACACTAATAGGGCTTTACATCTCGGTATCCTCAACGTTGCAGGTGTTCAACGAGCTGGAGATGATATCGGACAAGCTGGCCACCGAGTGCCAACGCGGGGCATACAACAAGCGCTCGCTGTCTAACACTCTTAACACTAATAGGGCTTTACATCTCGGTATCCTCAACGTTGCAGGTGTTCAACGAGCTGGAGATGATATCGGACAAGCTGGCCACCGAGTGCCAACGCGGGGCATACAACAAGCGCTCGCTGTCTAACACTCTTAACACTAATAGGGCTTTACATCTCGGTATCCTCAACGTTGCAGGTGTTCAACGAGCTGGAGATGATATCGGACAAGCTGGCCACCGAGTGCCAGCGCGGGGCATATAGCAAGCGTTCGCTGTCTAACAACGTGTCGCACAACAACGTGTCGGCACATAACACGCTGCAAAGACACAACGGCGGGGACCCGCCTGCCACCGCTACGCTGCAAAGTAAGACACTAGCATTTTTATTTTATTTTATTTGGGAAATGCTTTATAAAACTTTAATCAATGGAATGATCAAAAATGACATACAATCTATTGTATTAGTGTTTCTCGTGTATCTAGATTGACTCAAAATCCCAAAGACAGCCAAATTAAATTTAAGTTATTATAAATTAACACAAAATCATGGCACGGATAAATTTGCTTTTATACATCGTGTTTCTAGAATAACGCAACATCAATCAATGACAATGTTATTAGTGATCGGAAATTTCGAAAACCATTTTTAAATATTCAGAAAGGCATGTACATACTCGTACTATATTTATGCACCTGAATTTCTGATCACTACTTATTAGTTTTTATACCTGGTGTTTCTAGATAAACCCAAAGTTTTTATACATCTAGGTTAATGCATAATGAATGACAACCTAATTTTTTTTTATATCGTGATTCTAAATTAACACAAAACCAGAAACAACCTAATTAGATTTTATACAAAGTGTTTTTAGATTAATACAAAATCATTGGCAGCCTAATTAGTTTTTATATATCGTGATTCTAAATTAAAACAAAACCAGGGATAACCTAATTAGATTTTATATATCGTGTTTCTACATAGACAGCTAAATTAGTTTTTATATATCGTAATTATGAATTAACACAAAACCAGAGACAACCTAATTAGATTTTATACATCGTGTTAATACAAAATCATAGGCATTAATTTCGCTTTTATATATCGTGATTCTAGGTTAACACAAAACCAGAAACAACCTAATTAGATTTTATACATCGTGTTTCTAGATTAATACAAAATCATAGACAGCTAAATTAGTTTTTGTATATCGTAATTATGAATTAACACAAAACCAGAGACAACCTAATTAGATTTTATACATCGTGTTAATACAAAATCATAGGCATTAATTTCGCTTTTATATATCGTGATTCTAGGTTAACACAAAACCAGAGACAACCTAATTAGTTTCTATACACCGTGTTTCTAGATTAATAGAAAATTATGGACACACATTTTTTTTATATATTGTAATTCTAGATTAACACAAAGTAAAGTGGATTAAAGGAAAACCATTAGACACTTATATATTTTGATTCTAGATTGACGCAAAATTAATGACAACAGTCATTTTAGTAGTATAACGTATTATTGATTTTATGAAAAATATACCAGTTTTATGAAGCATTTCTTAATCAATATTTATTTGTTACGTGTTGTAACTAACATTTTTTTTTTTTAAATTTATATTATAGTTTATAACAGCTTTAAAAGATTGTTTTTTGTGCTAAAACTATTAGTTCAAAACAATGAATCTAATCATTGGCATTTTTTTTCACTTGGGTCGCTTCTTTAGATTCGGACTTTAGCGTTATAGTTTTTTCCATTAGTATAGTTATTCAACAATTTATAAATAATTTAAATATCTACTACTATCCCTGTCAATCTTATGAGAATGTATCAACTTTAAGATCAATAAAGATTGTATTTATTTATTACATATTTTTCTCTCAAGTTCTTTAATTTATTATTATATTACTTCGTTTTATCTATACTAATATAATAAAGTGGTACAATTTGTGAAGTTTATCTAAGTTTATCTCTATTATGAAGTAATATCTGGATCTCTACTGAACCGATTTTGAAAATTCTTTTAGTGTTGGATAGCCCATTTATCTAGGAAGGCTATAGGCTTATATAACATCACGCTACAGCCAATAGGAGCGATCACTGAAAACATTGGGAAAACGAGGAAAATTAGTTCCTTTTGAGAGCTTCCGTTGCGTGCGCAGACGAAGTTACGCGGGTCAGCTAGTATGTTATAAACAAAAAACGCTGTCACAACCGCCGCACGGCACGCGTGACCCGACGCGAGACGTGGCGCTAAGGTTTCTTACTAAATAAAAAAAAGAAAAATTTTGTAGCTTGTATTTTATCAAATAAATGCTGCATTTTACTCCCAATAAAGCTTTCTATCTTGCAGTAATTAGGTTTTGAACCCAATAAGTGATGTAATAAGGAATCTTTGCGTGATGCAAAGAAACAAACGAGACAAAATAAATAAAAATATCTCCTATACTTTTATTGCGTCTTAAAGTATTTTTTTTGCAATAATCTTTAATGTATAGACACGGAAGGTCTACGATTTTATTACATCTATAAATTAAAGCGCTCTATTTTTTATTTCATAATGCTGTTGACAAGTTTTTCTTCTCTTATCTCAACCACCATACTTGGGTAGCTTTGTCGCTAAAGGGACGCTCCCAGTGAAACTAATTGTTATCAGTCACTTGATACATATACCTATTCTCATATTTATTTAATAATATAATGATTGCATAGCGTCGTCCGCATGCTGACATAATGCTACGCGACCCTCCCAATCCATAATATAATAAAAAATTATACAACAAATTAGTATAAGAGATATTAATGATATGGAACGTTTTAGTTATATGCTATCAAGTGATAATAATTATTTAACAATTAATTAAATCCTGTAGAAATGTTTTATTTTTATAGGAAAATAATTTCTTTAACGCTAAAATATGTTTTGTGCGTTATTCGCCTTATGCCAATTTTAGTGAAGTTTTTTAAATTTTATATTACATGTAAATGTTGCAAAAACTATTTAAGTACGCAAGTTTTTTTAATTTAAACTTCACTAAATTAGCATTGTAATTAATAACCAAACATCGTTATTAGAAAAAAAAACTTTTTACAACATAAGTAAACATCCTATAATTAATGTTAAAAAATATATTATACAACGTTTTAAGAAACATAAGACTTTATATAAGTAATAGTAATATAATAGTATAAGGACTTCTTCATAAATTCTTATTGAGTCCTCAAATAACACTTTTCTTACATTGTGTTTTGTCTCTGTCGTTAGCAACAAAAATAAATAACGCTTAAAAGAGACAACACACATTTTAACCGTGTTTTTCAAGGGTTCAATAAGTTTTTATAAATAAGGCCATGTATATTTAATTTAAAATCCAGTGTTATCAATCTACAACACTTATTATTATTATATACCTATATATATATATACATATATATTTAATTAATATCTAAAAACGATGTATGGAATCATACTGACAAAATAATAGTAAGCATGTAGTGACGTGTGTTTGTGTGCCAGCTCCCAACACTCCCCCCACTCCCACGTCGCCCACCGCCTCCGCGGAGGGGCTCGCCGCCACCTTCGCCAAGGTACAAGCCGAAACCACTAACGTCCTCCCAGAAACCCCCGCTGAATCCCCGAGAAACACCCCGGAGCCGGCCGCTAGGAAAACAGAAATCCAAAAACAAACGGAAACAATCGAAAAGTCGCCAGAGCTGGCAAATAACAATAATAAAACTGAGGAAGTGGTATTAAGTAACGCAGAAATAATCGTGACTCCCCCCATGAACGGACATAAGCACGACTCCCCCGTCGCAGAACAAAAGGAATCCCCCAAAATAGAGAAGAAGTCTGAGGAAAAAAATGGAGAAGAAAAAACTGTAGACGAAGGAATAAAAAAAGTAGAAAATGGTAAGTGCGTCTATTTAAACAGTAGCATATAAGTGTCAACAGGTATGTGGGAACTGTAATTTGTTATATAGTTAGCGTTCATAGTTTATTTATACCCAGATACGCAATAATTTTTCTTTTCTACCTAGACTGTAGTTGGAACAACAAAATGGTCACACAATGTTGGGTAAAAACCCTTTTCTTCCCTATACACAATATAAAAATATATACAGGGTGAATTTGAAAGGATGTACTTTGGGCTAATATGAGGTTGAAATAAAATGATTTATTTGCCTAGTTTCTGAGTAGAGTTAGTTTTGCTGATCAAATCGAACAACTTTTCCCATGGAACTATGTGTCGCAAATGAGAAAAATTGTTGGCATCCCCAATACAAATTGGTCATTTTAACATTACTAGTTTGTTTGGAGAAGGCAATTTTTTTTTCATTGGCGACACTATTTCCATGAAACCATTTCATGGAAACAGTTGTTCGATTTGATCAGCACAACCTCATATTAGCCCAAAGTACATCCATTCAAAGTCACCCTGTTTACTTAAGAACTATTTTCATCAATAACACAGTTTGTATCATACACAAATTCCCACCTATTGTATACTGCACTATACATAGAAATGGCACTTTGCACAGAAATATAGTCTTCTTAACTAGTTCCTGCTATGTAGATTCTTCTACTAGCAGCATAACTGACGCTAAGTCCCGTTGCCATATATATGTTTATACAAAATGCTGTATTGTCTCTAGTTACAAATGTATATCTTATATATGTTACACCGTTGTGAATTTTTATAATTTTATACGGATATTTGGCGCTGTCTTGCTAAATAAAACACAAAGCGCTTTAAATTCTAATATGTGGCCATATTAGATTTTTTTTTTAATTTTTGATAAAGATAGGAAATTGACCTTTGAGAAATAATATATATTTAGAGGTAACAATTAATGTTATACTAAGCAATCGTGAAATAAGGATGCTAAGCATGTCAAGCACTGAATTTCAGCTTCTACGCACAATTTTATAGTAAATAAGTTACAGTACCGGAGGGAAAAAAAGTTGTTTTGTTAACACACTGCGTTCACCATACAAAATAAGCTATCTCACTTCCAGTGTTTTCTTACTACTGTTTGTCGTAGAATTAAAATAATATTTTTGTCAGTATTTATTAATCTTTCTCGACATTTTTTAAAATCAGAATATTATAAATAATACAAAAGTATTAAACGCAACTGAAAGATTTTAATAATAAATGGACTACGAACAACAGGCAAGTAGTGACACTGAAAGTAAGTAAGTTTGTATGGGCGTGAACACGACTGGCGGAAGATGTGTATGAGGTAAGTGTACATGGCTGTCTTCCCGCAGATTCCGCGCTGGAGTCCGCCCCGCGGGACGACGAGCGCCCGCAAGTGTATGACGTGCCCGTCGGTAAGTCTGTGCACTACTCTGTATCTCAAATATATCTATACACTGGGTCTTAGCACAACAGCATCGATAGGCTCGATTAATCGACAAAATCGATACATATTGATTTTATGAATGAATGTTTATTCATAAACTTCATTATATCGACTGTCAAATTATATCGATGTGGGTATGCTAAGCCCCATACTCTTACTGTTCATTAAACATAATACTTGATTATTCACGATTTAAACAAAAGACGACATGAGTCATTAAATACTTGTACTCTATGATGTACCATATACTGAAACCTTTTTCTTCTGGTAAAAATCAAAACATCGTGGCATTGCTCTGTGCCGATATTGGCATAGAAAAATATGAGAGCCAAAAACGCGATATCGCGTGGTCGGCCATATTGTAACAACTTAAACGTGTTAATGATAATATAAATTAAGTAACCTTTCAATGGAAAACATATTTTTGAATCATACTCGTAGATACATTTGAGATATACAAAAGTTTGATGATGGGTAGAAAATGTATATTAATATTGTATTTATTATTTTAATGTATTTTCTATTATTATTGTTTATGTATCAAGGTATTGTATAATTTATCTATGTATTTTTATTTTGAGTCTCTTTGTACATATTTTTGCATTTTTTTATAAATAACATATTTATTAACTAATATTATTTATTAATATTTAAATATTTTTAGGAAGTAGTGTAAACGACATAAAATATTAAATATAATAATATATATACCTACAGCTTGATTTTGGAACGTTATACTTTACTGATTAAAACGAACAACTTTTCCCATGACACCATGGGGCGCAAATAAAAAAAAATGCTTCTCCATACAATTTTTTTATTTTAACAATAATATTATAAAGAAGCCAGTTTTTATTTTCATTTCTGACACATGGTTCCATGGGAAAAGTTCATTTTGATCAGTAGAGTCTCATATTAGCCCAAAGTACAATCTTCCAAAGACAGGGTATCTTTGAAATAGAAAGATATCCTTTGTATTTGTAATGGAATTATTTTTATTTTATTGTTGTTTAGATTTCTTCCAATATCTTTAAATAAATAACTATTAAATGTGCTTTAGACTTATTAGTATTTTGTTCATTATGACGGCGACCGCATCTGATAAGTATTGGATGTTTATAAAAAGACATTTGGCTAATATTATAAACATTAAATTATTGTCAAAATGGTGTATTTGCTATGTGCTGTAACTATAAGTATGTCTAGTCCGCCTGATGATAGCGTCATGTTAAGTCCAAAATATTTATATCTATTAGGCTTAAACTCTTTTAAGTTCGTTCGGACTTTCAGAACCATTTTTTATATATTGTAACAAAATTTAGTATCATCACGGGTGCCTTACGGCGCCCGAGACCGCCTAGACGGCCCCAGGGTACCCAGCGGAGGCGTCAATCCCTCCTCGTCGTGCCGATGGTATTAGTCCACACCGAACAAGTGGCTAGCTCGTCGCGATGTTTTGAATAGACTCAATAACCCATCTATAAACAGTTTCACAAGTTGGTATAGTGAAACCGGGACCGACAGCTTAACGTGCTCTCCGAGGCACTATAGTGGTGTTGTCAAACAAATGTACATAATTTTTTAATTAAAAACTCATTGGTACATACCGGGATTCGAACCAGGGACCTAAGTGTTTTTAAGTCCAAGGTCTAACCAACTCGGCCACCACGTATATATAATGGTGGAAACCGCATCAAAATCTGTACAGACAGAGAGACAGGCGCGGGAGCGGCTCTGTTTTATACTCAAATCTATTCCACGAGAACTGATACTAAACGTACTCGGCTATACACAAGAATGTGTAAATCCTTTTGATGTTGCTAATTGTCTATAGTAAACAATGTCAAACTAAATTTAAATGAACACGAACCTCGTTTTTGTGCGCACGGGCAAGGAGTGGAATACCCTTCCTGCTTTTGTTTCCTGACACCTACAATCTGGTTGTCTTTAAGTCAAGAGGGAATAGGTACTTACAGAGTCAAGAGTGAATAGGTACTTACAGAGTAAGCGTGCTCCCTTTTCGCCCTCATCGTTGCTTTCCATCATCAGACAAGCAAGATTTAGGTCAAACATAGATTGTTTCATTATTTAAAAAAAATCAAACCGACATTTCGTGGTACCGATGGTGTTTAGCCATTTGCCTTTCTTGGTCTGTTATAATCTAATGATGTCACTATCAGTTGTCGTGTAATAGTGTATATGTGTGTGCGTGCGCAGGGGCGACGGTGTCGGCGCTGGGGGCGGGCGCGCTGTACCGCGTGCGCGCCACCTACCGGTACGTGCGGGAGGACGACGACGAGCTGTCGTTCGACGTGGGCGACCTCATCACCGTCGTCAACTACGACGACCCCGACGAGCAGGTCAGTGCACACCTTACTGGAGCCATGGAGATAATATAGGGAGGTGCCCATGGGCCTTTAATCGCCTTTCCAGTTTTGAGGACAGATAATGGCCGCCGCCATACAAATTAAAATGTTGGCATTGATTGGTTGAAGTGAGAACAGAATATAGCGGAGACGAACTCTTCTTTTTATAGGCCATTTAAGGCACTATGGCGATTCCATATATTGTTATTAGTTTCATGACTGGAGCAGGACATGCCATTGTGTATTTTTTTATAGGAGCACAGCATGTGACCTTGTAGGTAATGTTAAGCAGACCTACAAAGTCCATGAATGGGGTCGATCAATGAATGGTTGTTTAACAATATCGATAACTCTGACTATGCGGTAACGAAATGGGCGGCAACAAGGACTAATTTGCATTCAAATTACATTCTAATCTATTTCAATAATATCCTTGCTGCTTTATCGTGAAATCAAAATGATGCAGTAGAGTAGTACTAGATACAAATACTAAAATCGACACATGACTAAGTACATTGTTATTTAACAGTCTGTCGCCATCTGTTTCGCAGTTACAAAACAGGCGGCGAAAGACTGACAAATTATCTGCCCGTTTCGTAACCGCATTCTGAAAGGAGACTACTACCTGGTACAGTGATACCACACTCTATCCGTTGAGAACACATGCTAACAAACCATATATAGTATTTACATAAGTATTTATACTACATCAACTATCTAATAAATAATAAAATTGTAAATGAATTTTAATTTAGTAATCAACTCTGTATAACAAAGAGTTTTTGTTAGACCTTGTATAATATGATTGCCCGTCGCAGGAGGAAGGGTGGCTGATGGGCATCAAGGACGGCACCAATGAGAAGGGCATGTTCCCCGCTAACTTCACGCGACGGATATGATGTGTCGCGCCACTGTCGCACGACACCCGCCCAAGACGACCGCTCCACCACATCGTCTGCGCGACTATTTCATCCCTCTTCCGGTTTCAATTTATTTTCCAGCCTGGTAGTTTTAGTTTGGGAACAATGTCCTTAGGATCTGTTTCTCATTGTTATTTACTAACTGAATTTTAAACAAAAATCTTTTCTTTCAAATTATATTTATTATTTAGCTTCTCGAAAACCGTATATACTGTATCAGGGTACCTAAAGAAAGGTATTCTCCTTGTTTTTTTTAATATTATAAATAGTTAAAAAAATGTCATACCTTGATTTTCCCATACTAAATCTATCTGTCATAGTCATAAAGTATATTAAATTGGAACAGGTATAGGTGAGTATTTAACTACAAGTAAATAACTAAACATTTTTAAAAGAGTCCGTTGTTTAGTTTATTACTTGTCGTTAGACACGTGAGTAGTGCGGTTCAAAATAAACCATAAATATGTTTAAGTGCAACAAAATAATATTCTAATAAAAAACATTTTTATAAAAATATTTTTTTGAAGCTGACATATTTGTATTTTGAACAACATCTCTTTATTTATTTAAAAGCATGGAGTGCATAAAGTATTGTATACAGATTGTAACAAACCCCCATATACAGCTCTTTACAGGATGTTCTATTCATTAATATGAACCTCCTTTCGCTTTGGGACCAACTCTTTTTGTTAAGTAGGTGTTGAACAAACATATGGAGTAGTTAATATTTTATCTCTCCGCCGCACTTGGTCCCATAGCAAAAGTTGTTTATATTGACGAGTAGAACACCCCTTTAAATGTTTATATGGTTATTCCATACAGGGTGTAACCCCAGTATGTATTAAATATATTATCTGCTATTTGACTAATTGTTAATATAAATGTTTTCAGATAAAGTTCCATTTTGTGCACGCCATTCTTATTCACATTTATTTATTTTTAAAAGTAACCTAATATATAAAAAAGTATAGTTGTTGAATGTTATTTAGATATTATTTAATTACAACGAATAAACTATGAATGACCCATCCGGTGACGTAAATATTTGTTAATAATGATTGAGGAAAAATGTTTATTGTTCTCTCAAGAGGCGACGAGATGACCACTGTCAATGTCATGTTTTTACTATTAACGTTGTCAAAGTGGGAATGACAATGACAGCCACTAATGGTGATCATCTTCATTATTAAGTCATTATTTATTATTTTAAGAATATGTATTTTATGCTACAATTTTTGAGACATTTTAAAGTAGATTTTATATGACCTGAGATGTTTTGCAAAGTATTATGAATAGATGAGGGATCTTTTTCGGTATTTTGAGAAGTATTGTATATTGGTTTAAGATAAATAATCTAGTTGTTAAAATAATTGTGTTCTTTTATTTTCACAACTTTATCAAATTTTATATGATAATCTCCAATTTGTTCCGTTAGAACCGTTATTCTTTTACAATATACAAAATATCATAAAATGGTGTAATATAATAACTTAGAATAACTTTATGGTATAGTTAAAAGCAATATCGCCGATGCGCCTCTAGCGGAAGAAATTGGCAATTATAATATTGTTACTATTAAATATAGACAATAAGATTAAAAAATATATTTACACAAAAGGGTAATTAAATTATGAAAAACATAATTCAGTTTCGTTATCATAACTTATCAAAATAGTTTTACTTTTATTTATTTATTTTTGATTATTATAAACAATCAACATCCAACTGCCAACTTGACAGTTTTTCTGTCAGATATATTCATAAATAATATATTATGTAAAATTTCATTCTATTTATTTCTGATATTTATAGTTAAATTAGAATTTTATAAAAACTTGTTACTTTTAATGAACTAAGAAGGAGGAAGTATTTTGTTCTATAAGTGAACTACTATTGTCTTGCTTTCTCACAATTTTTAATTGATTGACAAATTTATATAATGTTCTATAAAAATGGATCATTTTATCTTATTTGTCGTGTTTTTTTCACCCATTTTTGTCTTCCTCTTTTTTAGTAATAACAATTTAAATATGAGTTTCCTTCTATATAATTAGTATTGGTCACTCACATCTGCATTTTACAATATTCTGTGCATTTCTTTACTCCATTTTTATAGAATTTAGATGACATTTTCGAGTTTGAGTGTAATTGACATTTTTTTACCAATCCCTATTTGTATTTATATACTGGCCAGTAGAATAATAAAAAACCTAATCAATAGCAATCTACAAGTGTTACAATGCTGCAATGATGTTGCAACACTTGTAGATGGCTACTGATTGAAAAACAATAAATTAGTTCCAATTTTATCCGCAAAATGGCGAGGTTATTTTATTACTCTGGTCAGCCTGTATTTGTATTTATGATAACATAAGAGTGTAAGGAACTAACGTCGTGGTGTGTACCACTTTACAAGGTATTCTCTGCTTTTTGCTTTTGGGGTGTGCTCAATTATCTTTATAGATTTATATTTCTCTTCCCCACACCCTTAATAAATTAACTTTGAGTGTCAAAAACGGTGCTTCGAAATTTTATGTATGAATATTTAAATTTTATACAATGTATTAAATTGAGATATATTTAAGTCCGTAAGTGTATCCTCTCGACCGTGTCCGACATAACATGCCCTCATACATTAACTATATTTGTAAGGTATGTAGAAATATATTCTGTTAATTTATTCAATAATTTTATAATCATTGGTTAAAAGAAAAGTTTGTCGTCGCCGTGGTAGCTGAAATTTTATCGATTTTTGGTGAAATCAAATTGATATCGATAGATAATCAGTAAGCCCATCACTATACAAGGATTTCTGTAATAACATTTGTAAAATAGTTCCTTAAGAAAATCATACCCAATCAAGCCCTATGGCTATACTACAAGCAATAATTCTACTTTATTATGTTTATAATATCAATATGCCCTTTATATAAGGTTAACATGTGAAACTAGTGATAACTAATGTCATTAAACTAGTTTCACTTGTAATTTTCTAGTTTCAGTGCTCATACAATTCAATTTATTTATTTCATGTAAATCTTTACAGATATTATATTATTTGTTTTTATTTTATATTTCGTGTATTATATTTGTAACTATTGTAAACTGGTGTTGGAAATAAATGGCTATTTTATTATTATTATATTTATGAATAGTCAAAAAATATATTTTAACAATGACCATGAAACTAGTTTAGTAATAAAAATTAGGTTTGGCTTATAAATAAATGTTTAAGATAATCAGTTATAATGTGGGAATCCTTGTATGCGTGAGAGGCGATGCTCATGGCGATATTGTGCCATGCGAAGGTCCATATTATTAATATAGGTGTTAATATCTATTTGTTAGGACTTGTACAGTTTTTACAACTGAAAAATAAATAAATAAATCTCAACACTTTGTGTTTTAATTACGTATGTTTACCACCTGAATACCTACGCTTCTTATTAAAAAAAGACCCAAAATAAGAACCATAATTAATATTCTAAAATTAATCTTCAAAACGGTGATTTATATTTATTACGTTTTTCTCTTTCCATAAGTTAATATCGAAATATCAAACTTTCATACGACGTTCATACACAATTGATTCAGTCTACTGAATAAGGCCCCAGATATTAAAATTTTACACAACTATTTTTTACTTCCTAGGGTCGCGTATCATTGAAGATTCCATAACTTCAATAATACAAGAAATAAATGAAATTTTGACTAACTTTTCGGATCAAATTACCAACTTTATGCAGTGGAAGTTGGTGCAAGAGGAATTCCAGCAAAGTCTGCACCGTATATTGAAGGATCTTGGCCTTCGAAGACAGCCGTCGGAACTTTTATGGAGCGTGTTTCCAGGATGGCGCTAACAGGATCATATAATATTTGGTTGAGTAGAGAGGGTAGTGAACGCAGTGCAGGTGAGAGTTCAAAAGGCCTTTAAACCTACTTCGCGGTCTCAAGTCCGGGAACGCTGCAGTTCATTCCCCTGCCTTTCAACCACGCGATGGACCCGGCACCCGCACGGTGAATCCATGGTTTGCTAAGAACATTGTCTCCCCCATGTTGCATATATAATGAGGAGTTTTTATTTTTGCCGGTTCCAAAATATTCCACTAGATGGTAGCAGGAGAGATATACACAAAAACTGTTAAAAAAGGCTGTTTCTATACTTGAGTAGTCTATATTTCTATATAGACTTGAGTAGTCTATATTTCTATATAGACTACTCAAATATAGACTCTAAATTACTAAATTTTGGTATTGCAAGACGTGTTATATTTTTACCATATTTTGACACTTTTATATGTATCTACTTACTCGTTATTCTTGCTCTCTATAATCTTTAGTAGATACCCTGTCAAGAAAAACTTCGTAAAAAAGACTATGGTACCTCAGAAATTGAAATTTAATTACTAATATGATGATATTTAAAAGAAAAAATATTGCTTATGTTGGTGCCGTAAGGCAAAGTGCTCAGGATATTAGTGTATATGTTAAACAAAGTAAAGTAAATTTTATAAATTATTCTTATAAAGGTATTTGTTTTCCTATTTACCCTAAATTTTGGGTGTACTTTATATATTACCGCTATCTATTTTGACAGTTTTTGTAGATAGCGACTAAACGCCATCTCTCGCGTTAAATAATAACTACTGGAAAACTCCTCATTGCAAAACATTGCTTATTAAATTCCCTAAATAATATATTTTGCGCACATCTCCAATTTGGAAATTTGTTGACCTTATGAGAGACCTAAATCCATTTAAGAAATGTTACAAAAAATAATAAATTTAAACTTTACTAGACTTTCTTGGTAAATATTGTGGTATCGCAATACGTAAACTTTCCAGTGTAGCACTTCCGGGTATTTTGTCTTCTGTATACAGTGTCATGGGAATGATATACAAAATAATTTAAAATATACTGGAATATTATAAACAGTTTTTTTAGATGAAAGATTTACTGCTTGGTCAGTGGAAATATCCCAACGGAACACCACACACAAAAATATTAGGATATTTCTCTCGTGCAGACCACCCATGCCAGTTTATTACAAAATTGTAATAATAATATAGAACGTGCTTCTAGCTGTCTCTACGAGAAAGTCTGGACTCTGGCTACACGCGGTACCAAACCCAAACTTAGGGACGCTATTCGATAACCTGTGATTTCAAGCGCCATCGGTCTGAGATTATATTTGGACGCCATGGTCTCTCATGTACTAAAAGTGCAGGGCGTTTTTTCCGACACAGCCTCATGAACAACCGGATCCGTAGGACTTATGCCGCTATTCACGCATACCTTCGATTTTAGAACCTCAAGGCTTTCCTCAAGGTTTATTGCGTGATGACGGCAAGAGACCCACCCGTAGCACGGCCACATCCAAGACAAGAGAACGTGTCCGTTGACAATCTTTCACATCAAACTTATAGTCGCAGCACGGCCACTTCAAGAGACAATACTCGTGTCTTGTCATGAGTTTTGTCTTGCTTGAGGTATTGGGTATAATAAATCTCTCGCGTCGCCCGTGACAATGTTTAACTTTTTTTAATCACGTCAAAGCTTTGGCACAAATTAACTTCACAAAGTCCACTGACTTATAGATTTATAAAAGTGAAATTCAGTTTTGTATACAATTATATTTAATGAAAATTATACTCACAAGTGATAAGAGACACCATGATTCCGCAAATTTGCAGTGAGAGATCGTCAAACGATACCAAATGACGCGGATTGAACGTGAACTTGTTTTATAATAATATAACAATATTAAAATTTAAACTAGCCATAACAATATAAAAAAATTAATCCGAAATAAACTTTATTTGCTTTTACCTTCCTTTTTTTTTCTATGTAAGTATCCTAGAAAGCATCAGCATTCGTTCTCGAAGCTTTTTTAAATAGATACCTAAAGAATAGACAACATTTAAATAAATAAAAAATCTATAGAGAGCACGCGCGGCACGTGACTTTGTAACTACCTGATGGTAAGCTGACCTAGAAAGTCTATCCAATACATTGATGTTTAATAATATTTCGATCCCACTATGCAGGATAAATGAAGCGGAGTCATAACCGTACCGAAAGGAGACTACCACCTCGATAAGAAATCGAAAAGTCTCCTAAAATCTGGTGAACCCACAGACTAAAATATCGCTAGGTTACCTACCTAGTTGATTTTTTTTTTGTATCTGCAGGGTGAGAAGGAACTTTATTTAACACTTTCGCCAGTGGAATCGTTTTCGACTTGTCTATGGTCAGAACCTGTATGAATAATACACGGAAGTGCTGTAATGCATCTTCAAAATTATTAGGTTGATGATTTTTCGATTGAATTCTTCAAAGAAACGAATAATGGATATTTATCTCTTTTCTAAAGTTGAATCGAAAGAATTATGGTACAGTTTTAATAATTTACATGATCTGTTACAACTAGGAATGGGTAAATTTCATGAAATTTTTTAAGCATTGAAATTTTTCGGAAAAATTCATTTGGTGTTGAAAATTTCACTTTTGATGTGAAAAATATTTTTCTTATAATAATGTGTAGGTATATTAGTATGTGTACACTATTCTTAATAATACAATATTCTGATTTATTAAAAGTTAAATTGTTTTACAATGTATCGAATTAACAAAATTATATAATTTTGGATATTTCTAAAATTATACTTACTAAAAAAACATAATCAACGAGGAACATAATAACATAAAAAGGACTTAGTCTGTTTAAAAAAAAGTGTTTATACAATTTACTTAATTATTGTCTTGTCTTTCATATCCTAAACTCGAGACATCATTTAATTGCTATTACACTTAAAATAACTTAGTAGGTAGGTACTGATTTATTGTGTTTATTTATTTTAATGATAAATAAATCTCTAAATGTCCTTAATCCTCACCGCGAAATTCTAAACATAATAGAGTTGGAATGTGTTATTTAGTTATGACTCAGATTTAGATACAAGAAGTATGTAAATATAGCCTAATCTGAATCAGAATCGCCAATTCGAATGCAGACTATATTGCTGGATAAAGTCACTGCACGCACGCCTCACGACACGGTACCTATACTCCAGTCGTACACAGTAGCTCTCTCTTCTCCCTATTCTTAAGTCTGAATTGTTCAGTTTAGACATGATCTAAAGTTGAACACGTTGTCCACAGACAATTCACTGATTTTCTAAACAAAAAATTTTTGATGAACCCGCGGCAGTCTGGCTTTCGATTGTCTCATAGCACCAACTCTGCTATAGATGTTATAAACAAATGCTATGGATGAGAAAAAACTAACACTGCTTGTTCTTTTGCACTATAGCAACGCCAATTAACTGTGTAGATCATGATATTCTCATTGGTTATGCAAACGCAGGTATCGCATACGGGTAGACAACGTCTTTTCGGATTGGTGCTCCTTGGGTCACCTGCATAGACCCGCAGGGTGGGGTGTTATCTTTTTTTCGGTTTTCATAAATGCCATGGTTCAAGTAATAAACTTCAGTTCCTACCATCTGTATGACGATGACTAGCAACTATCGCTTTGAAATGAGCTCTGTTCACTGTCACACAATTTGCGTGCGATGTGCGTTATTTTTTCTTATCAGTATTACACGGTGTGGTTATCATAGGCAAAGAAAAACGTACGCAAAGGAGAATGGGCATTTTGGTACTCGCTCCAATAGCAATCATTGTGGTGCATTGGATAGGTCTTTTAATATGCAAAAATATTTACTATGGCGACTTGTCCCAAATCCTTGTCCGAAAACCACGGGAAGCCCCCAAAAGTTCCAGTTTTAGTAGATATCATAATTGCAAAAATACGATATTACGTACCTATCATGGTTGAAAAAATACGAAAAAATGTAAAACAACAAAAAACGAGAAATGTTTACTATTCATGCATAATATATCGTGATAATAATAATGGTGATGACTTTTGAAAAAAAGTAGTATTACTTTTTTTTTAATAAATAACGTTTCTTACTTTTACTATTTTTTCTTTTTTATCCCTAAGTGTTTATTCATTTTAGTACTAAAAATAAATAACGTTTCTTACTTTTACTATTTTTTCTTTTTCATCCCTGAGTGTTTATTCATTTTATTTAGTACTAAAAATAAATAACGTTTCTTACTTTTCTATTTTTTCTTTTTTATCCCTGAGTGTTTATTCATTTTAGTACTTATTAATCAAAACAAACATGATTATATACAAGACAACGATATAATATCGCCATTATCTTAACAAAATCAAACAAATATATAAAAAAATTAACACAAAATAATTCCGTTCTGTCGACACGTATCACACGACCGCGGAAATTTTGAGAACTAGAAATGCGGTCGTGTGATTGGTCAAAATGTTAACGCGGTAGTATAGTTAACGCGAAAGTAAACGTTAAAAAAACTCACACTAGGGCTACAGAACGGAATTATTTTGTGTTAATTTTTTTATATATTTGTTTGATTTTGTTAAGATAATGGCGATATTATATCGTTGTCTTGTATATAATCATGTTTGTTTTGATTAATAAGTACTAAAATGAATAAACACTCAGGGATAAAAAAGAAAAAATAGAAAAGTAAGAAACGTTATTTATTTTTAGTACTAAATAAAATGAATAAACACTCAGGGATGAAAAAGAAAAAATAGTAAAAGTTAGAAACGTTATTTATTTTTAGTACTAAAATGAATAAACACTTAGGGATAAAAAAGAAAAAATAGTAAAAGTAAGAAAACGTTTGTTTTTTTAGTAAGTATAATTTTAGAAATATCCAAAATTATATAATTTTGTTAATTCGATACATTGTAAAACAATTTAACTTTTAATAAATCAGAATATTGTATTATTAAGAATAGTGTACACATACTAATATACCTACACATTATTATAAGAAAAATATTTTTCACATCAAAAGTGAAATTTTCAACACCAAATGAATTTTTCCGAAAAATTTCAATGCTTAAAAAATTTCATGAAATTTACCCATTCCTAGTTGTAACAGATCATGTAAATTATTAAAACTGTACCATAATTCTTTCGATTCAACTGTAGAAAAGAGATAAATATCCATTATTCGTTTCTTTGAAGAATTCAATCGAAAAATCATCAACCTAATAATTTTGAAGATGCATTACAGCACTTCCGTGTATTATTCATACAGGTTCTGACCATAGACAAGTCGATAACGATTCCACTGGCGAAAGTGTTAAATAAAGTTCCTTCTCACCCTGCAGATACAAAAAAAAAATCAACTAGGTAGGTAACCTAGCGATTTTTTATCCCTGAGTGTTTATTCATTTTAGTACTTATTAATCAAAACAAACATGATTATATACAAGACAACGATATAATATCGCCATTATCTTAACAAAATCAAACAAATATATAAAAAAATTAACACAAAATAATTCCGTTCTGTCGACACGTATCACACGACCGCGGAAATTTTGAGAACTAGAAATGCGGTCGTGTGATTGGTCAAAATGTTAACGCGGTAGTATAGTTAACGCGAAAGTAAACGTTAAAAAAACTCACACTAGGCCTACTGACAACAAATGGAGACAAGCGTTCATTAATCCTTGTAAAAAGACCTTTTCAATGATATATATATTATGGCTATTGGGCCGAGTACCAGGCTTCATATTTTGCCCATTGTCTTTTATATATAAGTAAATACTTAAATAATTTCATATATTTTTATAATTAAATAGGTATTCCATCATTTAAACGATTTTCATATTTGCGCCGCTTGGTATAGAAACCATGGGGTCCAAGTACATTTAAATTTATGAATTATTTGCCATCATACTTAATGGACGTCACCGGTGACCAGATGGATCATACCTACATAGTCTGGCCATAAATACTGTTACAATTAAAAACATATTAAGTACATACATTTGAATTTGGAATCTGTCATTTTTATACGATTGTTCATTGCGATTTCTTATTTTGGCGTCAATACATTGTACAATAATTTGCGATATTAAAATGGAGTGGGGTGATAAATATATAAAAAATTGGAAATGAGAAAAATCGGAACTATTTGGCGAATTATCCATAATTTAAAACTACCCACTCGACATTAGCAAAATTACGCGTAACACGTAGAAGCCATTAAACAAGGTATAATTATTTAAAAGTACTTTGTTGTCGCTTTAAATTTGGAATAAATTTCTAAATAGCGCGTTATCTAATTAAAATAAACAATCACTAGAGGAGAAGGGCCGTTAGGGTATGTGATAGGATAAATATAATATCCCTTATCTTTTTTTTCTTCATATTATTTGTTTTATTGTTAATATTATTTACTTTGGTTTCAAATAAAATTTTTCTTTGTTTATTATTTGTTTTATTTTCTTATTGTACAATGTATGGCAAGCAATGTAGGGTCTGTAAGTGTAGATTATATCATTATTTCTACAAAAAATCTAGTTATTTCGACAACCTATACCTTGCCATTCATCTTATTAGTTTTTTTTGCACATTTATATAATTTTTATAGAACTTCTTTGTGTGTGTTTCTCAACAAACACCAAATATATCATTTGCTGGTCTTTAAAATTCATAGAAATATAAATTTGTTTTACTGGTGATTACTTATCAAGTAATAAATTGTATCACCCGGGCACAGAAGAAATAATAGTGCCTGGGTTTATTAAGTAATAAATTGTATCAACTTTGGCTGCTGTGAACCACACACTTGTATTTAATTTTTTTTTTAGCTTTTTAAGGTAGAAATAATAATATGAGAGACATTACACACATTGACTTGATCCCGAACAAAGCTCTAGGCTTGTACTATATAAATAACATATTATATTTTATAAACACCCAGACCACGACAAACTACAGAAAAACATACAAATATTTTTT
Organism: Monopis laevigella; assembly: GCA_947458855.1. Taxonomy (NCBI): domain Eukaryota; kingdom Metazoa; phylum Arthropoda; class Insecta; order Lepidoptera; family Tineidae; genus Monopis; species Monopis laevigella. The sequence goes on along the minus strand of OX381590.1, from coordinate 21,934,321 downwards.
TGGCATGGTGGGAATCAAACCCGAATATAATAATAGTTATTACATTCAGGTTCGATTCCCATTTTGTGTCTTTTTTTATATGTCAAACCTTACATGCTTAAATAAATTATTTTTTAATTTTACTAAGTAATTTCAATAGATAATAAGAAAATGAAGGACGTATACACATTGCCCTGGTCATAAACTAAGCTTTAGGCTTATACTATGTGTAACCAACAATACTAAAACATATTTTATAAATATATACTAATATTTTCTTGCCATGGGTGGCCCACAACCTCCGGATTATATCCGTATGAATGTATAGGTAGATTATATTCTCTTTTATATTCTATTAGGATATAACAGAGTTTAAGCTAAAATTTAGAAACCCTGCTTAAAGCTACACTATTTTTTCAAGAAAATCTTATCCTTTTCCAACAGTTTAAAAATTACAGGCTAATAAATGCACAAATAAACTGTTTCCATACTAAAGTAGACTAAAACTAGCTTGAAACTTTGTCTATTATGTCCTTATGATTAGGACATAAGTATACTATTAATCAAGCTATTGATAACAACAGTAATATATGTGATGGCACCAATCACCATATGACAGCCAGTTTCACTAGAGCATGCAGTTTATTAAGTACCATGCTACCATGGATTGCATGCAGTATTTGAGATCACTGGATCTTTCCTACCAGATTGTCTCTTGATTCATTAAAAGGTTCTACAATTTATTCAACTGCATGCTGTGCCATAAAGTCTGTAAGTTTTATTAAAATTTGTGCTTAGTTTAGTTAATGGACATAACAAATGACTGGGATACATTTACTACTTTCTATTATCTAATGTATATATGTTCTATATAAGAAAATAATAAAGTATATTACTTCAAGTAAGTAATTTACTTGAATTGTATCCTGATTAAAAAAAAACAAAACAAAAGGTACCAACCTAAGCAAATAATTATAAAAATATACCTAGACCTTAGAAATTTATTTTTTCTAAGACCTGGACAACATGTACTCCAATAGTTGCAGTGCATGCTGTTTGAGAAATTGTTAAAAATCAAATGTAAAATAATTTTAAAATGTACCTAATTTAAAATATGCGACTCAGCTAAACCGCTCAGGTTTTTGAGCGCAACTTATAGAACAAATCTGTTAATACTTTTGATGTGAATAAATAAATTAAAAAAATATATAATATGTAGGACTTTACACATATGTTGCCCCGGTCACAAACTAAGCTCCAGGCGTGTACTATGGGTACCAGAAACAACAATACTAATACATATCATAGTCTATATAAACACCCAGACCATTACAAACTGTACATAAAAACGTACTAGGAAGGGGATCGAACCCATGACTTCCAAATACAACTCCGAAGGCGCAACCACTAGTCTATGGAGTGCGGTCAAAAACCCCAGCCCTGTACTTGAACCATAAACTATGTTATGATGCGTGAATTGACCACTTATAGTAATGAAAAGTTTTTTGATTGGAGCACGCCATACGACTTAATTTGTATCTGATGGTAAGCAGGCCTACAAAATCCATAAATGGGGTCCATCAATACATTTTTGTTTATCAGGATTGAACACCCCCACTATGCCAGCTATATGACGCGGTTACGAAATTGGCGGCGACAGACGTATTTACATTACGAGTCTAAAAGTCGCGCTGCTCTATCGTCAATTTCGCTATTGTAGATCATACTTTTAAAACTTTAGTTCTCGTTCATTTGTTGTACAACTCGCACGTATGTACCAAGTTATATAATGACGAATATTTATTTATTTACTGTGTCAATTAAAGACTAAGTGTTAACGCTGTTTAAGTGTCGTGTTAGTTTATCGACGGTAAATAAACCCATTTGGTCGCTAAGGTCAGTGTTGTGTGATCATGATCACCCGTTTGTGTAAATATATATGGATACCGGCTAGCCGGTCAAACATCCTAAGTTGTCACTAAACTCTTGAGAACTACCTGGTTAGGTAAATAGGTACTTACTTAGAATAGTTAATATACCTAGATGTAGGTATACTTTGAAATCAAGGTCTATCTATATCTTAGAGATCTAACATACCTATAGGAATGAGTACATTGTCAAGGTGGATAAACAATAGCTAAATAGTAAGTACCTAGGTATCAATTGAAAACCTGCACCACACGGCTGAGGAGAAAATCGAACTTGTGCTTTGAATATTAAATTAGAGAATAAAAGATAGCCACAAATATCAACCAATAAGTACACTTACTTTTTGATCATGTAAGGGGCTTCAAATAAATACATGACATAGACACAAATTGTCTGGCGATGGACTGACCAGCAGCAACATAACATATGCCAGCTTTGTGATTGCCAACCCATAACTACTTAGGTATAAATACTTGCAGTTACACTAGTCTTGTATTGGATATAATATGGAAAGGGTTAGTCCTGGGGAAACCTAGGAAGGAGATCGAATGGATGATGCATGAGGTATCTTTGCGACCGGTCATGGGCGGATCCAGGATTTAATTTTAGGGCCTCGTCAAGATTTTTTGGCAGAATTTTAACATTTAAAAAATGCTTGTTGCTTTTAAATAAATTTCCATGAATCTGGGGGTGGGGGCATGGTTCGTAAACATATCATGTCTGCTTACCACTAGGTAGAAGCAAAGTCACATGCCGTGCTCCAGTAAAAAAAAATCCGGCTATATACGATACGATATTAAGCTGAATTGCACCAGAATTAACTCTGTAATTGTAACGATTAAAGTTAAATAAGGCGTCAATAATACCAGCTGTCAGTAAAAATAAATTTGTTATACCTATTCGACGCCATTTTAAGACAGAGAGTTCATTTTGTCGCAATTCAGCCTAAGATGATCCTGGCTCCAGATAAACGCAGTGTTAGTAAGTTGTCACGACAAATATTATTATGCGTATAAGTAGATAACAAGGAATGACAAATTTCGTGAGGGGTGACTGGACCAGCTTGGTTCAGTGGTTGCGCAAAAGCGAGGATCGTTGGTTCGAGTCCACAAGGATTTTTTTTGTTGTATTTTATCTTTTAAAATTTAATATATTATTACGCATAGACAACCTTTATGAAAGAAAGGCTTTTTTCCTGAGTAATGAGAGAGATGGACAGTTAAATAGGATTTGGAACTAATTTTAGAAACAAAGAATAATCTTTATACTTTATCAGGTACTGATTTGTTCATATTTAGTTGGCGACTACATGGTTTTATTGTAACAGTAGCTCCCTATTAATATATTTACAAAAACATAATTACAATATATAACTAGGTTAACTGTACATACCTACATTATTAGGTACAGAAGTATAGGTACCCATAAACGAATTCAATTCACCGATAGAACCGCTTAATTTTTTCGACATTTCAAATGAATTATTGGTCGACCTGTTTAAACTGTACTGTACATAAGTAAAAGATTGTTTAACAAAAACTACGTATTGGTTTGTCCTGTGGCCGCGCTATTTTACTGGTCAAAGAAAATTTAAAAAGCTAAAACGTGACGTTTAGTGGCCGAGAATATATCGTTATGATCGGCAAAGTGCCCTTTTAACAAACTGAAGATGTTTTAACTATTAGCATGGAATGGAGCGTGCTGATCACGGGCATAGTGCTGCGGTGTCTCCACTGGCTGCTGGACCCCATCTGGAGATGGAGGTACCGGGGAATGCTCCACAGCGTACCCCCTAACAACGACCCCATATTGCAGAGTAGTGCTGTTAGTTTAGCAAAGCAAATTCGAAATGGTTTGGTAAGTAATATACAATATTTATTCCATTCTTTCAATAGCTAGTCAGATACAGTTATTCGATAGTTACATAACGTGTATCACAGAAAAATTAATAGTACAAGTACAGAGGACCCACTCCGTGAGTAAGTATCGAACAAACGTACGACTCGACGGCGCGCGTCCACCCTCTAAAATAGGCCCGTCTGGACGGGCCCGCCCGGGTACTTATAGCTTCATACCTAAAGTGCGGAGCTGGCTTGCTAGCATGAAGATTAAAAAATCTGCCCTTAATATTGTTAGACACTCATAAGAGTTCTGTATTTTAAAGGTAAAATCGCTGTCCATAGTGCTATACATACTTTTTACCTAAGTGCCTGCGACTAAGTACGTGATCCACCTTTATGACATGAGATATTTAATGATACATTAAATAAATTGAGCATCTGCAATGGTTTCTTAATATTAATATTATCTTCCAGCTCTCAAGTGAAAAAGTAATTATCACATTCATTAAACGCATAAAAGAGGTCAATCCGTACTTGAATGCTGTTGTCGAGGATCGATTCGTTAGGGCTTTGGAGGAGGCGAAAGAAGTCGACAAACGACTGCTGAAGTTACGAAAAATCCACTCCATTAAAGAAATTGAAGAATCCCAACCTTTCCTCGGAGTGCCCTTCACTGTTAAAGAAAGCTGTTCTTTAGAAGGTAACAATACATTTTTAAATTCAAGAGAACATTATACTCCAACATGTGGTATCTTCCCATACTAACTTGCCTAGCAAATGGTCTGCATCTCACTCAACTCAACTGAAATTTATTCCACAATTTTTATTGGGATGTTTTAGGCTGGCTGGTTGTGTTACCACCGCCGAAACAGATGCAAAAACCTTCAAATGACCGAGTCATGTTTGGGTTATAACTTTTAGCCCGTGAGTTTACCGGTTTTAGGAGCTTACTGCGTCGATTTGTTATCGAGATGGTAGTCTCATGTTTGCTGTGGTTAGGAAACAGGCAGTTAATTTCACGTTGAGTCAGCGAAGATATTAAAGAAGACTTAAATCCTACTTATTTGTCCTTGCCCATTTCTTCACCACATTATTAAGTTGGCATAATATATTCCCACCTCCCCGTACACCGCTCGTCGCGGTGTTTGGGTAGACATTAAGATCTATAAGACAGAATTTATGTGTCTGGTTTTAAACTTGATTTCTTCATCTTTCCTACATTCAGGTTTATCAAACGCAGTAGGATGCTGCGAGCTACGAGGTCGAAAGGCATCCACTGACGGAACAGCTGTCCGATTGGTTCGGGAATCAGGGGCCATTCCTCTTCTTGTGTCGAACACCCCCGAGCTTTGCCTCGGATGGGAGACGTCTAACCTGGTCACGGGCGTTACTAATAACCCTTACTGTTTGGCTAAGACTGCTGGAGGATCTTCAGGAGGAGAGGTATTTTATATTTACATAACTACCTTATACTGACAAAAATATTTCATAATAAATTAAATTGTGGCGTTTAATTGTGCGTGTATATTAAAAATGATGGTATTAGATGTAATAGATGTAATTGTAAAAAAAAAAATGTGCTCTTAGTTTTTGAAGAGGTTCACTCTTTGGCTCCGAAAGTATTGATCAGACCGTCACATTTTTTTAAGGGAGAGGAACAACCTTTATAAAATAGTTTAAAAAATTATATTGAAATCAGTTCTTTGTGATGAACAGTTTTTTTCTGTTGCAGCTTCCAATTCCATCATAAGATCCTGATTTCATTCTAACGGAAATAATTACCTAAAACGATCAAATACTATATGATCTTTCAGTGCTCCTAGGGTAACAGCAAGATCTGCTGAGCCTCTACCACGTGTTTTTGCTTCAAATTAACGTAAAATGCGGGTAACCAACCACCAATAAGATTGCTTTATTTTTGAAAACAGGAAAAGTAAAGCGCTAATGCGTGAAACTATTTTACGTTACGTTAATACGAAGCAAAACTCATATAGTAGAAAGTAGGAAGAGCCTCAGGTTGATGGGTATATTTGTTGGCAGGCAGCGCTGGTTGCAAGTGGTGCATCCGTCATGAGCGTGTCGTCAGACATCGCCGGCTCCATCCGGATTCCTGCTGCTTTCTGCGGCCTTTTTGGACATAAACCTACTCCAGGTATACTAGTCATTCAATCTGTGGGAGACACTAATAGTAATTTTGCCAAGTACGAGTAGTATTAATTTGAATGAGAACTAATACTCGTAGTTATGTGGAAAACTACCCGATTTTGCTACAACCGTACAAAAACTGTTAAGTCACCTAGTAATGTTCCGGTTTTAGTCAGTGGGTTCACCGGTTTTCTTTGGACTCATGTGGACAACAAGATTGTATGGTCGTGGTGACCACCACTGCCATACAATCACCATGTTCTAACATATTTTTATCTCCAGGTATAATAGGTATCGAAGGTCACATTCCAAGTTTATCAGATGAGCTATTTCCAAAGTTCCTGACCCTGGGACCTCTCACTAGGACTGCGGAGGACTTGGAAGCGTTGTTCAAAGTCATGGCTGGTGACAATGTTCATAAACTGCGATTGAACGATCCACCGCCTATAAATAAAATTAGAGTAAGTTTTTAGTCTCATTTAGGTAATAATATAATGGGTAGGTATAATAAAATTACGAAATGGGGGGCGAAAATGACGAATTGCATTACGAGCATATTTCAATATACTCGCTGCCTTATCGCCAATTCAACTACCCATTTCATAACCGCACCCTGAAAAGAGACTACCACCTCGACAAGAAATCAATGCAGTAGTCCCCTTATTAATAAAAAAATAATTGAGCGTTTTAGTTAAAATAGTGTTTCGTCTCTTTCTTACCAATGAAACTCATCTGTGACAGAAAAGAGATAAACACTGCAAAAAAGTTTTTTTTATAAATAAGAGGGTTAGTTTAGTAGTTTTTCGCCGCGTGCCAACAGTTCCATGCCTAATTTTGATGAACCTTTCCGTAGTTGCTATACCTTTTCTCTTTTAACCTTTCATTAAATTCAACCCGTTTTTTTTTCAGATATTTTACATGACAGAAGTTTCAAAAAGTTTCGGCCTTATTAAAGTTGATGAATCTATACGAAATAAGCTTAAACAAGCAATTGAATATCTAGAATTATCTTGTGGCGCTACTGTTGTACAGGTAAATATAATTATTTACCTAGCTGTAGCTATCATAATTAGAAAATAAAATATTTATGGCCTTATTCATAAAAAACTTATTGAGGCCTTCAAGAACACTTTAGTTATAGAAGGTGGCAAAAACTTCTATAACTAAAGTGTTCTTCAATGACTCAATAAGTCTTTATGAATACCGGTGTTAATAAACCTAAATACTGAATACAATGAAACTAATAATAATATATGGAACCGCTTTAATGCCTTAAATGGCCTTTAGAACAAAATGTCAAACAAGTTGCCGCTATATTTTGTTCTCACTCAATCAATGCTCTTTTTTTATTATTTGTATGGCTGCGGCCATCTTCTGTTTTCACGACTGGAAAGGCGATTTAAGGCCCAAAGGCGCCTTCCTATCTTTATCTCCATGCTAAATACATACCCATTAGCACTAGTTCGTACTTAGTTCGACTGTTGAACCACATACTATATAGCGATACTACGTATCGTTGAACTATAACTGGCACTTTATTAACCCCAGCTTGGGAGGAAACCACACATTTATCTCTCACGTCACCCATTTCAGCATGGCTAGTTTTATCTAAAATGCTAGTTTATTACGTGTACAAACACAAAACCGAGGTTAGCTGGTACATACGCGGGGGAGGCGGATGTTGTAAAAGGCTATAAATTTATGAAAATAAAATAATACCAGCAGACTTGAATTTTTTTACAGTACTCTATTAGATTACAAAATGATAAAATGTTTTTTTTATCATTTTATATGTCGCTGCTGAAATAGCGGTGGAAAGTACATCCGCTTCTCGGGTAAACGTTTGGGCGATACGTAAAAATTCAAGTAAAACCAGCATGCTTGAACCTTCATTAAAAAAACTATACGATTCACGAAAAATATAGTCAACTGACGATCAGCTTGTGGAAAAGTCGTCAGCCGACACCGTAAACATGGCTCCAGTTCAGTGCCCGAACGTTCATCAGAGCAGCGGACGGACTTTCCTCCGATTTTTCAGCAGCTGAATATTTTTTTTATATGTTACAATCTAATAGAATACTGTAAAAAAATTCAAGTCTGCTGGTAATATTTTATTTTCATAAATATATAACGCGTGGGAGGCTTTCCATCATCTGCCTCCCCCGTGGACTCGTCAGCTGACCTCCGTTTCGTGTATGTACCTACATGTAATAAACTATCAAAATAGCCATGCTGAAATGACTATCTCTAAAATGTCGTTACTTCCCGGGCTATGAAAGCTGACAATGACATCAGAGAGTGTTTTAAAATTTTACATTATTAATATGTTTTTATTTGTAGGAAAAATTTAAAGATCTAGAGGATTCAGTGGATATGTCGGTTTCAGTATTCTTCTCAATGAAAGATTTACCGAATATGTTAAAAGACCTGAAGAATCCTAAGGTAAGTATAGTTTTATTAGTTATTACTACAGTTTCAAAAAGATATAGGTATATTTACTTATTTAAATACCAGATAATTTACAAACGTAAAAAAACAATAGCGACGCGAGTTAAAGGTATCATTTTTTCCCGAAAGCACGCCCAAAGTGTCTATTTATTTTGAGGCTTTGGGGCTTGAGTAACCCTTGGATGTCTGCATTAAAAAAAACAAGATAATAAAATAATTAACCAGTGCTTTCTCTCGGAAAGAGACAGAGATATGTAATTTTTGTATAATATTCCATCATTAATTTTCCTGTGAGATCGCACGGGTAATATTTAAATTTTGGAACGACCCTGTAGTCAGTGTTGCCAGACCGGTTTGGCAGAATTACCTTAAAAAATACCGTACTATTACCATACAAAACAATACATAGATATTTACAACTAAGTAGTACTCAAATTGATTTTTCATACTGCCAAAATATTTAAATATCCTCAAAAGTTCATGAGCAAAAAAAAATCAATACGAGTCGGTATCATACGGAGATAAGATAGCCCTTCACCTGCCACGCAGTCCAACACGGACACAAATACTATACCCTATTTGCCACGCGTCCGTTATCGGACGCGCGGGACTTGTTCAATAAAAGTGTAAAATTTTAATATAAACCGTATTCTTTTTCTTTCTAACCTAACATTTTCGTATTTAAAATAAAAGAGACGACTATATTTACTTTCCATCGTATTCACTAACATAATTACTACCACCAAATGAGCGAAAAAAAAACAGAAAAAAATCAAAAACAATCAAAATATTGCGCGTCGCGCTGCCGTTATATTTAAGCCGAGTTGTGATTTATTGTGATTGTGAGTGGTTATATAATAAAACTAGGTAATTGATAATAAGTCTAAAATGTAATTATAGCTTTATAAAAAGTATTTAGTAAATTATGGGCAAAATACTGGCTCGCGGAATTTTTTTTTCTCTGTCTTTGTACTTTAAAAGCTATTTTATGTTATGTTTATAGCATATAGATATTAATATTATTATTTAAAACATTAAAAAAACTATTGTAATGATTATAATTGCACCATAGGAAACAAAATCTTAATTAATTTAGTAAATAAACGCAAAAATTAAAGCGGTAAGTTACGTGTCCGTCATGGACTGCTTGGCACTTAAGTATTTTAACCAAAATTGTGACCGCTTCATAAATATGGATGGAAGAATTTTTTAATTAATATTATAAATATTATTATTTGTATATATATTTATTTGAATATCAGTCGGATTCCTTAGCTTACTTAAAATATGGCATGCATACGATAAACATGCGGATAATTAATATTAAAAAATATATAAATTTGACAGTAAACCAGACCAGGGTTTCAATATACGGTACGATAGCTTACGTCGTCAAACTTATGACGTACAAAAAAATAAAAAAATATCCGATTCCATACTAACTTATCTCTCGAAGGGGCAAAATCGTAAATATTACTGAGTTTTAAATGTTTGTTTTATTTAAAAAAAACTAAGGGGGTAGTTTTAGTTGATGATTAAAATTTATAAATAATTTTATTTCCATTTTAATGTAATATTTTATTGAATAAAAGAAGGTTTCAACTTAGAACCATGATCATTTTTGTAGAAGTCGACAAATCCGTAGTTTTTGGTCTAGGTTTTTTCCTTGGTCTTATAACTAATAAAATAATAGATTTTAAATGCTTCTTTTTTAACTTTTAAATGAAATATTCTAATAAGAAAACAAAAAAAAAATATAATTGGAAGCCGATTTATAGTCGTTTTTTTCATCCAAAGTCAAGCAATTATTTGTAGCAAAGGGTTCGCCCATACTAAATTTCTCGATTTTGGACTTGATTCTTTTTTATTTTTGATATACATACTACTTGTTTTTTTTGTTTTTTTTTGAAGATAATATATTCTAGCATAGGATTACAATACAATTATGTCAATTTTAATTAAAAACTTCAACCTAGAAGCTTTTAAACCAAAAATGGTAGGAAGTATTTTTCATCGTCATTTTGTAGTCATGCATTTATTATATATATTTAATTAACTGGTATAGTAAGATAGAAAATTTATCAAGGATTACGACCATATATAATTATAGATATTTACATTAGGGAATTAATGAAATATATCAAGTTTAAAGGGCCGCGGTAGCGAGTTACGGCGCGCGAAAAACAGCGTGGCAAATGCGGGGGTCAGACATATTTTTCGTGGCAGCTGAAGGGATAGGGAGGTGCCCATGGCCCATAAATCGCCTTTCCAGTTTTGAGAAAAGAAGATGGCCACCGCCATACAAATAAAAAAAAAGTGAGAACAAAAGCAATCCCTGAGCGTTGATTGGTTGAAGTGAGAACAGCAACCACAGACAACAAACTTGTTTGACATTTCGATTTATATGCCATTTAAGGCATTAAGGCGGTTCCATATATTATTAATATCATGGTGTCGAACGCCGGCGGAAATTCCGTATGTCTGGCATCACTGCCAGACATACGGAATAGCTAATAACAGCTTTGCGTTTGAATATTTGTTCAACGATAATGTTAGATTGTCAAAATAACGAAATCCTATGTATTATGTAGAATGATGTCTAAGACACGCAATGCCAATACTTTCAAACCAAAAAATACTTGTAACACAACGGAATACATTCGTCCTTATGGCGGCTCCTTATTGTATTATATATTCATGGTTTGTATGCCGGGCGGACATTTTACTTTTTACAGGTGATTGAGGTCTCAGGGTACTTCCCTACTATTTCATTTCGGCTCCTTATTGTATTATATATTCATGGTTTGAATGCCGGGCGGACATTTTACTTTTTTCAGGCGATTGAAGTCTCAGGGTACTTCCCTATTATTTCATTCCAAAGGATATTGAACTTTTTTTAAATTTTGTTAGTGCTTGGAAACAAATCCTATATCCAAGGCAATAGGATTTAATATATTTAACGGCTCTGGACTACTCCCACTGGACAAAAGAGATTTTTAATAGAGTGCATGACCTTTTGTTTTTTTTATTGATCGTTTAATGCCTGTAAAAAATACTTTAAAAGAACAATATATAAAACTGTATTCCACCAAACTGCCCGTTAAAGTAATTGTAACTATTAATGTTAAAAATAGCGTTGATTATACTCGTTCGTTATTAAAAATATAAGTGGACATTCGACGTCATTTTTAACTTTAATTGTTACAATTAATTTAACGGACACTTTAGTGCAACTGGAGCTAAAAATAATATATGAAACCATCATAAAATCGCCTACAAAACGAAATATCAAACGTGTTCGTTGCCGCCATATCCCTGTTCTCACTTCAACACTCAATGATTGGTTATAACCTCAGAGTTATAGGAAGGGTTATAATATTTTTTGTACTTTTTTGTTTGAGTTGGTATGGCGGCGGCAATTTTGTGTTGGAAAGGCGAGTTTTAAAGGCCTTAAGGCGCCTCCCTATTGTATTGTATATTCAGGTTTGTATGTCGGGCGGACATTTTACCGGCGATTGAGGTCTCAGGGTACTTCCCTATTATTTAATTCAAATGATACTGGACTTTTTTTAATTTTGTTGGGGCTTGGAAACAGATCCTATATCCAAGGCAATAGGATTTAATTTATATAACAGCTCTGGATTATTAACAGATATCATTTTTCATTCATAATTGCCGAATTTTTCTCTTTGTAATTCAATAAAAAACTTAATCATTTTCATCGTTTTTTTTGTTTTATTTTGTTTTAGAAAACAAAGTTCTTGTTGGAAAACCCTTTATCATATAATAATACCTAGAGAGAAAGAACATAATGTAAGACTTATGGAGTTGTCAAATACTTATTTTTGTTTTTTTTTTCAGAAAGAGAGAAACATATTTATTGAATTTATCAAGTTACTGTTTGGAATTGGTACTAGATCACTACAGGGTTTAACATTCGCATTTATAAATAAATCAAAATTATTCATACCGAAAAAGCGACATGAATTCTACAAAGACAAAGCAAATAGACTTTGCGAGCATATAACGGTAAGTTATTTAATTATTTAAATCTTTATTGCTTAAAATACAAAGGCAGTAGAGAATGCCGCTAGGCTATCAAAGCAGTTAATCAGTGAAGTACATAGATGCAATATAAATAAGTATAAAGCATAGTCATTACTATATAAAATACTTAAAATATAATATACACTATTTAAATATATATTATATATATGTACATACATAAACTCCATAATAATATACATAATAAGAAGACAACGAAAAGGCGTAACTTACTTTGGTCATACTTGCGAATGCAAAAAATTAAACTGATGCATACGTTGAGAAGTGCAAATTTTCTGAAAGGTCCATACAACACACGGCACCATACAGGTGAAATGACTATCCAATATTTGAAAGCATTCCAAATTATTGTTTGACACTAACATAACTTGATTTAAATGTCAATAGATGATGTTTGTATGGGGCTTGGCTAATCCACGCCTTTGAGAAAAAATAAAAAATATGGTTCTGCCCCCTTAGCCAAGAACAAATGGATAGGCATAAATCATAAATCTTGCCTAACGTAATGTATGAATTTGACGTTTCGGAAAGACCATGAAAGCGAAATGTCATCTCCATACATTATTGGGTATCTAGATGTTTGATTGATGGCGTTGTCAGCCAAGAACACGGCTACGGCTGTTTTGATTGTTTTTATTTTTATTTTGGATTCAAGAAATTTTGATAGATAATTTATTGATCGTAGCTATACCTACATATTTATAAATCTTTTTAAAATAGATATTTCAAGCTTCGATATATATATAAACGTCCAAATCCTTAAAAATTCGTAAATCGGCAAATTGTATATCGGCATTCATTAGGTACCTATGTACTTTTTGGATTTTGATTTTTCTGTGGCGCAAACGTCGATATTTTGAATTTTTGGCATTATGATGCGAACCCATGGATAGCTAGAATGTTTTTGTATGGGCAACATTAAGAGCAAAATAATACCTACGTGTTTCATTATTATCATTAATATAAAAACTTTACCTGGATGGAAAGGAATTGGAAAAGGACTAAGGTAGAAGAAGAATGGCGACATGACTGTATGCAAATATACGGTATAGTCCTGTTAATGTCAAGTGAAGAATAAGAAAAACCAACGATAAAAATTGTACTGCCATTTTTTGGAATATGTTTATTTAAGGTTCAGGGATTCATTGAGTTAACACAAACATTAAGGCACTGCGTAAATGCTACTCTTTTTAAACTTAAGATCACAACGAATGTTTATTCTGTAAATTAGTACATTTTGCACAATAATATCCTATAAACTTAACCATGAAAAATATAACAGAAACACACGTCGAGTCTTCGGGTTGCCCTAAGGAATATCCTTATATATTATGTAAAAATAATAATTTTTACATATTTTGTATCTATTTCAGAATACTTTAGGTACTAATGGAGTTTTACTTTACCCAGCATTTGTGGGTCCTGCACACTATCACTACCAAGTGTTTGTAAAAGCTTGCGGAGTTATGTACAGCATGATGTTTAATATTCTCGGCATGCCAGTTACTATCGTGCCGCTAGGCCTCCACGAAGGAATGCCTATAAGTATTCAGGTAATTAATTATTTTAAATATATTATTATCCTGTATACCATATTACTTTCTATCGAATCTTTATATTTTGAAAGTTATCACTCCAACACACAAACTATCAATCAATCAATCAAATCCATTTATTTGTCAATACAAAAGTACAAGATGTAAGTGTTAGGTATAATTCAATTAGTCCGCTTTGTTTCACCTCACGGTATACAAATATCAATTACAATAATACTAAAATCAATAAACATTATCTACATTTAAATTATGAAAATTACAAACAGTCAGTATGCAAATGAGCCCACGATCAAACACATGTTATTTTATCATTTAAAAATTCAATAATTGTATAATAGGTTTTGTCAATTAGTAAATCCCTAAGTTTATTTTTAAAATTATTAATACCAAGTTGTTGTATTTCTTTTAGAATTTTATTATATATCTGTATTGTCATACCCATAACTATCAAGTTTAAATATATAATGTTTATTTCCAGGTTATTGCGGCTCCAAATCAAGATCGACTTTGCTTAGCTGTGGCTAAAGAACTGGAAATTGGTTTCGGTGGATTTCGAAACCCTGTTTTGTAAATATGTAATTAAGTATAAGTATTAAATGACATTATTTTGATGATTATTTTATTATTTATACATACATTTTGACAATACCTACAATACATACCACATTATTTTAACGGGACAATTTAAGTTTACTTATAAATATCTCCGTGTAGCCTTAACATAATTTATTTTATTAATCAATTAAATAAATTATATACCTATAAATAATATTCGCTGGTGTTAATAATAATAACAATTACTAAAATGTGAAATATGACCTATGGAACTTACTATTAACCACAGAGTTATGAACAACAAGCTTATGTGATTGGTGGTGTACATCTGATGTGTGATGAGGCCCCCGATAATCAATACCGGCCTTCTTTTCAGAACCTTTCACAACAAACTAAGCTTTAAAACGAATGCTTTTATCTGGGTTTCTTTTAATTTATACACCCACTTCGTATTTAATAAATTACGACCATGAACACTATCAACAACCTCATAAATTGTGTTTAGCAATAAAGTTTCATGCTCCTTAATCATCACTCGCATGCAGTCGTCAGCATATGGCTTATCTATCACTATTCTCATTTGATAACCTTCCTCTATCGAACACGTCGCAACGAAATAGTCTATTAATCCGACCCTTAATCTGAGCCAGAGACTCACTCTCATTAATGTCATGTTTATTTTTATTTACCACATTAACATTATTTTCACTTACATTTTCAGTTTTTTTGGCACAATTATAATATTTTTATTGATGACATGATCACTTTTGGTTTCAAAACATTAACATCTGTATTCATAAAAACTTATTGAGTCCTTAAAGAACACTTTAAATATAGTAAGGTTCTATTTATCTTTTTTTTAGGCCACAAAAATGAATACCTATGTAATGCCTATTACTATAGAACTCAATAAGTTTTTATGAATAAGGCCAAAACTTTCTTTAAAAGTTTTATTCCTGTAGATATATTCTCATTAACAGGATTAATGAACCTTTGACATTTCTCTGATAACTGATAAATAATAACTTAATGCTTTCGAATCCAATTTCTGCCGGTGTTGTTTAGGTGTATGAACTATTACCATGCTACTGAAGACCATTCGTGAGAATAGAAGGTAGCTGCCGCCATACAAATAAAATAACTCATTTGACATTTCTTTTTGTAGGCCATTTAAAGCATTTTTATTTATTAAATTGTTATTAGGGATACATACAGAATAAAATTCAATTAACAATTATCTTAGAATAACAAAAACATCCGAAAATTATGACACAAAAACAAAAACATCATACACAAAACAAATACAAAATTAATAGAAATATAAAATAAGTTAATTAATATACACACATACATATCATCACGGGTGCCTTACGGCGCCCGAGACCGCCTAGACAGCCCCAGGGTACCCAGCGTAGGGGTTTTAATCCCACCTTGTCGTAGCCGATGGTATGAGTCTACACCGAACAAGTGGTTAGCTCGTCTGTTTTGAATAGACTCAATAACTCATCTATAAACAGTTTCACAAGTTGGTATAGTGAAAACGGGACCGACAGCTTAACGTGCTCTCCGAGGCATTATAGTGGTGTTGTCAAACAAATGTACATATTTTTTTTAATTAAAAACTCATTGGTACACACTGGGATTCGAACCAGGGACCTAAGTGTTTTTAAGTCCAAGGTCTAACCAACTCGGCCACCGCGTATATAAATTAATATAATAACAATAAATAATCAAATTAAGTTTTAAAAATAAGTGTTAGATAAACAAGGCCCCGTTCGGGGTAAACAGTAATTAATCAATAAATTGTATTTCATGAATTCGTTTTTTTTTTAATTGGGCTATCGAAATATTGAAAATATCAACATTTGTAAACCTTTCGTTACGTATGCATGACCTATATATAAAATCTTGCTGCTTCTGGGAAACTGAATAAGCATTGGTTGCGTGAACAAATGACAGTATGCTTAAAAGGAACGGAGAGTAATTTTTATTAATTTAAACAAAAATACCTGATCCCTCTCTATACGACGAACCAGAAGAGAGATAGGTTTTTCGGGATTTTCCCTTCCGTTTATCCTACAAGTATAATGCAAATATTAAAAAAAAAACTTCTTTTGTATTCTTTCAATAGAATCTACGTGTATCTTATATTATGTGTTTCAAACACTAGACGCATAATCAAGGACCAGAGAGTTAAAGAGCAGTGTAAACGTAGAGCCTTAGCATGCGATAGGCCTTGGCTACGATACTATTTACGTGAGGAATGAACTTTAGGTCAGTGTCCAGAAGTACTCCCAGATTCCTTACCATGGACACACGACAGATAGGCTCATCATTAAATAAATATGTACTAATAATAGGTTTTGACTTTCTTGTAAAACTTATTACATTACACTTCTTTATATTGAGACATTTTGATCACAATATCATGCAAATCTATCAAGATCTTTTTGTAGTACAGTCATGAATTGATTTGATACTTCTAAATATTTTCATGTCATCAGCATAAACCAATACATTGGAGTGGTCAAATATGGACAAAATGTTATTTATAAATATGTTAAAAAGAAGCGGCCCGAGATGAGAACCCTGGGGAACACCAGAGGAAACGGGAGCAAATGAAGAACAATGACCCTTTATAGTGACGGCCTGACTCCGCTCCCTAAGATAGGAATCTAACAACCTTAACAAGTCACCGTGGATACCAACTCGATTCTACTTCAATAAGAAGGGAATGAGAAATCTTATCAAAGGCCTTAGAATAGTCAGTATATATAGCGTCCATTTGAGAACCTTTATTCATTGTAACAGCAACTCTATGCTATGCTATCTACTAACAATAAATCCATATTGCTGGTAAATCCAATGTGTTCTCAAAACTGGAAATATGCTATCATAGACATTTTTTTCAAAATGTTTTGCTATGGTACACAACTTAGATATAGGTCTATAGTTTTGAATATTATGCCTATCACCAGACTTAAAAATGTGTAGGTACAACATAGGATTGTTTCCAAATAAGAGGCATTTTTCCAGTCTCCAAATTAAACAATGCACAAATTGGTTTCGAAAGACATTCGCAGCACTTGTGTTATGTATTATTTAGCAAATTGGTGCCACCAATGTCTTAGCACATGAGAAACGGGTGCTACGGCCCGTCCTTACCTACTATTTACGTCAACTTTCTATCATCCCATTTCCAAAAGTAGATTTGTACGTGGGCGACATAATCCTAATGGACGTCGCCCTTTAAAAATAAAAAAAGATTTATACGTATAAATTATTCATACTTCCATGGATAAAATCGGGTTTTGTTTTCCAAACCATATTTTACATTTGGCAACATTGTTAACGACGTTTTCGTCGCGACATGACGCGCTTCCCGCCGGTAATTTATTACAATAATTGACATAATTTTAACGTGCTTTGACCAAATACAAGGTAAATATAATCAAAATTATGCTTACAAATGAATACAACAATGTAAATAGATTAATGAATATATTGTTTTCTTATTTTTAGATTTCACAATGGCCGAACAGGTTGATTCAATGTCAGACGCGGAGCTCCGAACAAAATTGGCCGAGCATGGTTTTCCTATCATGCCTATAACCGCTTCAACTAGGAAATTACTTGTAAAAAAGTTAAAACTAGTGTTGGACAATAAAACGAAGCCTCGTAACAGCACCGCTAATGTCGATAACAGACGGTCTTTGGCTAAGTATTCTAGTGGAGAGGATTCCGACTTGGAAACAAGTAGTGTCAAAGAGAAACGCAATCGTCGGGCTACGACTGGGGGAGCGATGCTGCCGCCCGTGAGCAGTCGGACGCGTCGACACACGCCTAAGAAGGACTCTCCTAGGAAACTGGATAATGACAAGGGTTCGGAATCTGAGGAAGACAAACCTCCGCTTCGTACTGAAGTCGTGGAGACCGTGACCACGAGACGGTTGACCCGCACGCTCAAAGACCGAGACGATTATGAAACAGGTTCAGATAGTGATGTAGACATTCAAAAAGGAAGCAAACCTTACCGCAGTGGATCTCAGTCAAGTGATCACATATCTAGTACGTTAACTAACGACGTGGGCACCAGTCCGCCCAAATCTTCCCTATTTTCTCGCCCGTCTGCCTCGGCTCAGTCTGCATCTGATCATTTAAATGCCATGCGAGCACGACTCGGTTTGGTCTCCAACCAAGAAAGAACCTCTGGTTACACTGCTAATTACAACAGAAGTAGCTACCAACCAATATCTAGTACAGATGAAGTAGAGTCTCCTTATCTAAGTAACTTTACCCGGCGCTACACTTCAACCAACTCTGAATCTCCAAGGACCTCATTCCTTGACCGTGATATCTCTCCCAACAATGGTAGTACTCAAAGTGTACCTAGGAGGTCATACATAACAAGTGTGCCACGCACAGACCTTGATTACAAAACAGATGAGAAAAAAATCCTCAAAAATAATCTGGTATCCCTGGCCTTGGTTGGATTCTTTGCTCTTTTTTTTTTTTTATTATTTTTTATGTATATAGTTAAGAAGAATGACATAGCTTCAGTTGTCGATGAACAGAATAGTATAATACCGATCTGCCATATCAACATCTCTGGAAACAAACAAGGAGTTAACTGTGTGCGTAAAGATCAAGTTGATTATGCTAAAGATTTATTGAAATTCCTACATCCAGAACTGACATCCAGAACAGCAGATCATAATTGTGGTAAGGTTGGAGTCATGCCTTACTTAACAGATAGGGAAGTCATGGATTTGGCTCACAGCCAGGCAAATTTTTTAGGTTCAACACAATGCCGTGAACATCTCAACAACCTACATGTCCTTATAGTTAATAATCCTCAATGGGGAGTCCAAGTCGTTCAACTAAAGAGCATTTACAGCAAGGAACCAGATTTTATACCCATAAAGACACCTGAAGAAGTTGCCATACAAAGGGCCAAAGGTGCTGTTGCTATTTCATTAATCAATCCAACAACACCCTTATCATGTTGGGCCACCAATACTCTATACTCAGCTGGATCTACAGCTATTTTGCTTGGTGTTTTGACTTTACTAGTTTTACTTGGGCAAAGATTTTACAAATTTTACATGGCCTACCGCAAAAAAAGGAATGATGAAGTGTTTTCAATGGTCACACAGATCATAGAAACTATATCTCAAGAGACAGAAGATAGGGGAGAGCCTTACATCTCTGTGGATCATATTAGGGATAACTTGATTTCCCCACACCAAAGGGAAAAATTAAATTCTGTGTGGGACGCTGCAGTCAAGTTTATTCAGAAGAATGAGAGCCGAGTGAGAATGGAAGTCCAGTCTGTGAATGGAGAGGACTGTCGCGTGTGGCGTTGGGTCTCCTCTGGCAGCAGTCCGCGCCGCAGCGCTGCATGGCAGGGCCAGGCATTTGAGACTCAAGAGGGTTCCGTCAACAACCTCAATGTCTCCCCCACCCCTTGCCTTAAAATTCGTCACATGTTTGAAAAAGATGATGACCCCAATTCTAAAATAACCATCCAAGATACAATTTTGGAGAAATGTGGAGATCGGTGCAATATTTTGCATTTAGAGATGGATTATGGTTCGTGCTGCGTGTATGTGAAGTGTGCAAGTCAGATGGATGCAGGCATTGTGTACCGCAACCTCCATGGGTGGTGGTACAAGGGTCGCCTAATCACAGTCAAGTATTTGCGTTTGGAGCGTTACATGCAGAGATTTCCTGACTCTCCCAACTCGGGGGTGTACCTCTCCAGATCCTCACAAAAGAGGTCCTGGAATGAGTGAGGACAGAAGCCAGATATAAATAGGACAAATGCATTTGTTGTTGGCTTTTATGTCATATTCAATTAGCTCAAAATCTCAATTTGTTATGGAAACATTTTTACATGCTTTATTTTAGTTTCATTCAATTTTAATTTGTAAGATCCTTAAAATTACCATAAATTTAATTTATATAATTTATTATTTTGAACCATAATTCACAACAGATAAACCCAGTATTTGTAATTACATTAATTATTACCAGGCCATCTGAAGTTATGAATTTTAATTTTCTTACACATTTTTATTTAATATTTTAGGTTTAGTACTGTCAAATGCTGAACTGTTAATTACTAACTAAAATATTTTTATACAAAGCTATTAGATGTTTTGTTTAGTATTGGGTTACTAGTAAATTATTTTAAATGGCAAAGTAGTTCAGACATTTGATGGCATTTATTTTTATATTATTTGTAGAATTGTAAATAGATATTAACTAAGCAGTATAATAGAAATGCATGATTCTTTGTTTTTACATCTGGATGTATTTAATATTTTTGTCTCAAATGTACTAGTTTAAATTTAATATAGATAGGGTATAATGGGGACCACATAATTTTTGTGTCAATCAAATATATAAAATTGTGTAAAATGAGGTTGACATAATTTTCATATTAATAAGAAAATTATGTAAAATTGACTAGTTGATTGTTTACCTATAAATCTTTGTAAAAGCTGATAAAATGTAACTCCATTTAATCCCTTACCCACCATGCAAGTTTGTAGTACCTGAAAATGACAATTAAAATCTTGACCCCCATAGAACTTTGTAGCAGCTAGAAAGAAAAGTGACTCAATTTAAATTCTGAACCACCATGGAACTTTTTAGCATCTGAAAATATCACTGCATTTAATTTTTAACCCACTATCTGTCAACTTTGTAACTTAACATCTGAGCAATTCAAAGTTTTATTTTGGAAATCACTACTAAATTGAAAGGATAAAGTTCTATATTGGAGAGTCAATAAGATTGGCAATAAATTTCTACTTGGTGCCTTCTTTACTTAATTTATATCCCCATTTTGGGAAGTCCCCATTAAGAACCTTATTAGTTTAGTTACACTTTAAATTGTGACATTTGAAACAGACCTTTGTTGTTTTGATTCCATCAAAAGCTTTTGATGTTACAATTTGATTTGCTGCGACTGTTTTTATTTAATTTAAGTTAACATGCTTGGGTTAGGATTTTAGTTTATTTCTATTATATATTTTAAGTTTGACATTTAGGTCTGCTTGCATTTTTTTAATGTACTTTCACCAAAAATGTGTTTACTGTGCCAAAGTACCTTTGGCTGATAAATATATTTAGTTAGGTAAATACATTTAAAAAAGTCATGCAAGCTACCTTTTTAATTTTGTATAAGACTAAGTTTGTAACTAACTGACTTTAATGCTTTTATGTCTATTTTCTAACTTTGTTTTATTTTTTTTATAATAAAGTGATTTCACATAAATCTATTCTTTAAATTTCAGACTAATACCTTCTACATGTCAAGCAAACTGGCATAATAAACAAATTCAAATTAATTTTCATTCTTACAGGGTGAATTTGAAAGGTTGTACTTTTGGTTGTAATTATGACGCTCCACTAATCATATCGAAAAACTTTTGAAAGAAAAAAATTTTGGCTTTCTCATACAAATTGGTAATTTTTTTTTCTGTTGCGTCACATGGTTTCATTGCAAAAGTTTTTCGATTTAATCAGTAGAAGCTCATATTAGCCCAAAGTCAGCCTGTATAATAAAATCGTAGACCTTCCGTGTCTGTATATATTTTTTTTTACTCATTGGGTTGAAAATCTAATTACTGAAAGCATTATAGGCAATGAAGCTTTATAGCGTTTAAGTATTAGATCACAATAATTGACCTACTGAATCGTACTATCTATAGGTACTAATATTATAAAACTGAGGTGTTTATTATTGATTGACGTGCTGTTAATGCCCCTTATTGATGCCCCTGGGGGCTGGGGCTCTAGAGAAAAAGCAGGCGAGGCGACATGTCGCGTCGCCTCAGTCAAAAACGTATGTATTTTGACAGTGACAGTAGGCGTGAGGTACGCTGTCACCTGCCAAAGTCTATACAGTTTTGATTGAAGGCGACACGACACGTCGCCTCAGTCAAAAACGTATGTATTTTGACAGTGACAGTAGGCGTGAGGTACGCTGTCACCTGCCAAAGTCTATACAGTTTTGATTGAAGGCGACACGACACGTCGCCTCAGTCAAAAACGTATGTATTTTGACAGGTACGCTGTCACCTGCCAAAGTCTATACAATTTTGATTAAAGGCGACACGACACGTCGCCTCGCCTGATTTTTCTCTAAGGCCCCTGGTCCGATAAAAAAATATTATAGTGTCGGATAGCCCGTTTATCGTGGAAGGCATAACAACGACCAAGGAGCGGAGTACCAATAAAAAATGTTGTAAAAACGGGGGGAAAATATTCCTTTGAGAGAGCGTCGTGGCTTTAAACGGTTAAAGTTACGCAAACAAAGTTGCGCGGATGAGCTAGTCAAGCTATATATATATTTTTAAATATTAAAGCAGTTTAGCGTCAAATGTGCCCGTTTTACTCGACGCGATACCTGTTTTTTGTTTATAATAAACTAGGTAGCTTTTTGTAGACATTTATAAGTTAAAAAAACATGACGTGTTTCTTCAATATTCCAAATTTATAGTTTCTATCTAAAATGTTGCTGAGACTAAATTATTTCTGTAATAATCCTTTTCCATATATATAGGTACACACACCTTATTTCTTTTGGTATAAGATACCCTAAGTGAGTGAATTTGCACTTGACCGCTATTGTATTCAAAAAGTAGGTAAACATAAATTACCTAAATAATATTTTAATGCAATTGTATGTCATTTGAGTATAGGTGCCCAACTGTTCTTCATAGAATATCTACTTTATTCTCTGGTGTATTTAAATACACAACACACAACCTTTTTCTAACACTTTTAAAACACAGACATCCTGTAGGTACATATGCTTTCCTATAGCTATATCAAAAATAATATACCCTATGTCCTCCCCAGGGTCACAAGTTCACAACACACAACTTTTCCTAACACTTTTAAAACACAGACACCCTGTAGGTACATTTGCTCTCCCTATAGCTATATCAAAAATAATATACCCTATGTCCTCCCCAGGGTCACAACTTCACAACGCACAACCTTTTCCTAACACTTTTAAAACACAGACACCCTGTAGGTACATATGCTCTCCCTATAGCTATGTCAAAAATAATATACCCTGTGTCCTCCCCAGGGTCACAACACACAACCTTTTCCTAACACTTTTAAAAAATAGACACCCTGTAGGTACATATGCTCTCCCTATAGCTATGTCAAAAATAATATACACTGTGTCCTCCCATGGTCACAACACACAACCTTTTCCTAACACTTTTAAAACACAGACACTCTGTAGGTACATATGCTCTCCCTATAGCTATATCAAAAATAATATACACTGTGTCCTCCCATGGTCACAACACACAACCTTTTCCTAACACTTTTAAAACACAGACACTCTGTAGGTACATATGCTCTCCCTATAGCTATATCAAAAATAATATACACTGTGTCCTCCCATGGTCACAACACACAACCTTTAAAACACAGACACCCTGTAGGTACATATGCTCTCCCTATAGCTATGTCAAAAATAATATACCCTGTGTCCTCCCCAGGGTCACAACACACAACCTTTTCCTAACACTTTTAAAAAATAGACACCCTGTAGGTACATATGCTCTCCCTATAGCTATGTCAAAAATAATATACACTGTGTCCTCCCATGGTCACAACACACAACCTTTTCCTAACACTTTTAAAACACAGACACTCTGTAGGTACATATGCTCTCCCTATAGCTATATCAAAAATAATATACACTGTGTCCTCCCATGGTCACAACACACAACCTTTTCCTAACACTTTTAAAACACAGACACTCTGTAGGTACATATGCTCTCCTTATAGCTATGTCAAAAATAATATGTCCTCCCCAGCGTCAACTCTATACTAAATTTGTAAATCTAAATCGATTCAGCGGTTTAGGTGCGAAACAAACGTACCTAACAAACAGTTACTTTCGTATATTTATAATTTTTAGTATAGATACTTTTACTATTATTTCTTCTGTGGTATGGATTACCTATAAACGTACACACTGTCTGTAGAAAGTGCGTCTAATTTCCTTAACCAATTTCGGTAGACAGGTAATTCAAATCCCAAAATTTGTAATTTGGATTTGAATTACATGTCTACCAAAATTGGTTAAGGAAATTAGACGAACTTTCTACAGACAGCGTGTGCTTTTATAGATAATCCATACCACAGAAGTTTTTTACTATTTTCCAAAATTTCGTATGTTAAGATGGTGGAAGAAGTAAGTTCCCGTAATACCTGTGTTACGGGAACTTACGAAACTTTAAAATAATATCTGCCTATAAAAATACCAGACATTTGCTTGTTTCAATAGGGGATGGAGGGGAAAGGCATATAATTTAAGCAGGTACCTATTGTTTTTTGTAAAATATGACGGGCGAAGCCGGGTCAACAAAAGCTAGTATAAAATATTGGAAGGGACAACTAACGTCCTTGGAAAGGAGGTATTGCAGGTACAAAGGAGTTGGGAGGGATAGCGAGGCTAGTGGAGAGCACGAGTGATAGATGTTTTTCTGCTGGAAAACAGTTTAGTATCGCGCCAGTGAATAAGCGGAATGTTATTTTGTTGATTTTTTAATATAAATTCTTAATTTAACGTTATATAAATTTAGCGCTTTCCGCCTTCCTGTCCTCTGCCCACAGTGCACGCTCTCACATCGGTAATATTTTAAATATAAATTTAAACGAAGTAAGAGTGTGTTACTTGGATGAGGCCAGAGAGGCGTGGAGTTATGCTTATCCTCAGGATTTTTTTCCTACAGAAACCGGAAGGTTTACAAAAATCGTGGGACATACCCGGGATCAAATTAATTCATAAAAAAATATTGGAGGAATCGACCTTTGATTCGGATCGTGCACGTCTTCTACCAGTAGCCACATGGCATTGGTTTGGAATCCGTTTATCGTCTTTAGGCATTTAAAAACAAAAAAAAATAGGTATTATTGATTTTATATATTTTTAGGTATTTTTTGTATATTAGGATTTATAGGATAATTTATTTTTAAGTTAGTTTATATTTTTAATTTCTTATTTATATTTTTTAAGTTTCTATGAATAAAAAATATCAAATTACGATACCGTTATAATAATATTAAAGTTTAGTTTTTAGTTAAGATATTTAGTACCTACCTACCTAGTTATGTATATTCGTATATAATGATATCTACTTAGATCCTATTTTAATTTATTTTTCTATAGATTATTTTTTTTTTTTATTATTATTTTATTTAAACAGCAAATAGTTTTAAATGTTAATTCTGTCCATGGGTTTTCGTCTCTCTACGAGAGACGAAAACCCTTGTTATGTTCCTTGGTTTTCGTCAACATAAGCCCATTAAAGTGGAGTTTCGCTATTCACTACTCCGCGCTATCTAGCTACTTATAGTTGTGTAGCATACATTTTTCAGTGGCAATATTGTTACCAATGTGACAGAAGGTCAAAATCAAGATTGAATTGAATCGTTCAAATATATCAAATCGACGTGAATGTGGAAACCGCGAGAATTGCCCCCCTGGGGCTCTATAGAAAAAGCAGGCGAGGCGATATATTGTCGCGTCGCCTTAGTCATGGACGTATGTTTTTTGACAGTGACAGTAGGCGTGAGGTACGCTGTCACTGTCGCGAGTATTTCGATTCGATTATCGATTGGCTCTTTGGTAAGGCCCCAGCGGCCACATTCTGTTTCTTATAACGTGATCGTTAGATTGTCAAAATAATGAATTCCGTTATTAGCGCGCTCTCCTCCAATCAGCGAAGATTAAAAAACTACTCTGATTGGAGGAGAGCGCGCTTATACCGGAAATCGTTATTTTGACAATCTAGCGATCACGTTATAAGAAACAGAATGTGGAAGCAGGATGTTATTAGTTTATATATTAAACAAACTTAAGTAAATTTTATAAATTATTCGTATGAAGGTATATTTTCATATTTACCCACTCTTTTTATTTACCCAAAATTTTTATATATTACTACTATCTATTTCGACCTAAGATGTTGACAGATTTTTTAGATAGCGACTAAACACCTATTGCGTTAAATAATAAATACTGGAAATCTCCTCATTTTAGTTTAGTTTGTTAAAGAAAAGCATGAAGCTAGTAGGTAGGTAGGTAGTAGTATTATGGTCAGGGTCGTAGCTACTGCCGTATCCGTGCCCCCGTGGCCGTGCGTAAGCAAAAATTAATAAAAACTTACCAATTTTTTTATTATTTCAGAAATGACAAGAGTCAAAATAAGCAATTTCTTTTTTTCCCGCGTAAAGCGTGCGTTCAAAAGTTGGCAACACCCTACATCGGTTTTCGTAGTTTCGGTTGAAGGACTTGTATCCAGGCTAGAAAATTTAATTAAAAAAAAATATCGCGGTCTACTCTGAGTCGTGTTCGTAAACTACGAGTAACAATTTGACACAATTTGGGTAATATATGTATAGGCATGATAAAAAAATACCTAAGAACTTCGATAGGACATGAACGCCTATCCGTGGGCCTATCGCGTAACTTCGATGGGAATGAAGTTTATTTGTATCACTATTGCCATTCCCATTACCATTGAAGCAAATAGGAGCAATCGCGTAAATATTTGGATCGTAATGGGTTTCAAAATTTATTTCATTGAATCATTCAATTGCGTTTTGTTTCATCAAGTACATAACAAATATAGAAAAGAAATGAGGAGTTTTCTTTTTGCCGGTTCCAAAATATTCCACTAGATGGCAGCAGGAGAGATATCCACAAAAACTGTCAAAAAAGGCTGTTTCTATACTTGAGTAGTCTATATTTCTATATAGACTACTCAAATATAGCCTCTAAATTCTCTATGAATTAAAACTAAATTTTGGTATTGCAAGACGTGTTATATTTTTACCATATTTTGTCACTTTTATATCTATCTACTTACTCGTTATTCTTGCTCTCTATAATCTTTAGTAGATACCCTGTCAAGAAAAACTTCGTAAAAAAGACTATGGTATCTTAGAAATTCAAATTTAATTACTAATATGATGATATTTAAAAGAAAACATATTGCTTAAGTTGGTGCCGTAAGGCAAAGTGCTCAGGATATTAGTGTATATGTTAAACAAAGTTAAGTAAATTTTATAAATTATTCTTATAAAGGTATTTGTTTTCCTATTTACCCTAAATTTTTGGTGTATTTTATATATTACCGCTATCTATTTTGACAGTTTTTGTAGATAGCGACTAAATGCCATCTGTTGCGTTAAATAATAACTACTGGAAAACTCCTCATTAAATATAAAAATATATTATTTCCTTTAAATGTTTATCACAGTATTCAGTTCTTCTATAATATTATACATTAAAGTAATTCTAATTTGAATAAGAGCCCATAGAAGCGGACTTCAATGGTAACGGGAAAGGCAATGGTGATACAAATGAACTTCATTCCAATCGAAGTTACGCGATAGGCCCACTGGTTCGAATCCCGGTGTGTACCAATGAGTTTTTAATGAAAAATGTATGTACATTTGTTTGACAACACCACTATAGTGCCTCGGAGAGCACGTTAAGCTGTCGGTCCCGGTTTCACTATACCAACTTGTGAAACTGTTTATAGATGGGTTATTGAGTCTGTTCAAAACATCGCAACGAGCTAGCCACTTGTTCGGTGTAGACTCATACCATCGGCTGCGAAGAGGTGGGATTAAAAAACCCCTCCGCTGGGTACCCTGGGGCCGTCTAGGTGGTCTCGGGCGCCGTAAGGCACCCGTGATGATATGTATGTATGTTACTTCCTATAACTCTGTGGGTTTAGGTGTCATTTCAAGACGCTCATATATATATATCAGACATCATAATAATTTGGCCTGTGTTCTTTCGGTGCATTAAGGCACTTTTTTCATATCTACTTCCACTCTGGCGTTAGGACCAACCAAAATCAATTATTTCTTCTCTGCCAAAATGTCAAAGTTATATAATACAAAAAGCACCTTATGCTTAAGCTTTTAAAGTTAGTTTTTCTGTAAACATTTAGTATACATACGTATTTTATCAGATCTTTTATACGTCAATGGTTCATAATACCTACTTCTTATCAAATCAATTATTTTATTTGACTTTGAAGATAACGTGATAACATCATTTTATTCATTGGAGAATTCGTTCATTACTCAGTAATAAATTCTAACCCATGTGTTAACTTTTGTTGTATTCTAATTTTCTAAATTATTTGATTTATGTATTTGGTGGCAGTCAATTGAGCTTGAAAATGGCATTAGTTAAACATACTACTTTACTCAGCACATTGCTAAAAAATGTCAACTCATGTGGGAAACGCTTGTCCTCACACTTTAATTATTTTCCTGACCAAGAAAAGCCTGTGGAAGGTAATGTAACTATGAGATTTTAAACTATGTAATGATATATGGGTGGTAAAAAATAGTTCAGCATTAATAAAACTTGAAGACACTTTTAGTTTTGTGAATGTATATGATTAGCCAATTACCTCTAGAGGAATTTCCGCAAAGTTTCACATCATTTTAAAAAGTCTTGGTCTTCCAAGTCGTTAAGAGTTTTATGGAATGTTTCCCAGACTACTGGACTGGAGAATATGATGATATTATGAAAGGCTTTTAACCCTACTTCACTATTTCAAGTCAGCAAACAGGAGTTTACTCCCCTGCCTTCCAGTCATGTGATGAAGCAGGTACTCTCATGGAGAACCCATGGACAACTGAGAACAATGTCTCTCTCATTGGTCCAGATAGTCTTTAGAGACTATCTGGACAAACATAAAAATATATTTAATAAGTTTAATTAGCTACAGTAATAGTAAAATATTTTTTTGTTTATTTTTCTTGAACCAAACCCTAGAATTTCTTGGACTTTTAATATTTTACACAAACTAGTGATTGCATAAATTAGTAATTGTACAAATTAGAAAAATAGTATTTTCCTAATTTTATCATTGTACAAACTAGACATGAACAGAATATCCAATAATGAACTTTATTTTATAGACTGTCAAATTATATCAACCCTTTCATGCTAAGTGTCTATAGACAATTATTTGTTTAATAGTGTCCATACCGTAATAATTACAATGTTTTTATTAGCACCAGCAGTGCTTGATATCAGCAATCTGTGGCTTACCCTTTTATTCAACAATAATAATATATTTCAGGAGAGACTGCAAAAATGAACATGATGCAGGCAATCAATAATGCCTTAGACCTGACTCTCCGCACAGACTCCACTTCCCTGGTGTTTGGAGAAGATGTTGCTTTTGGTGGGGTGTTCCGCTGTGCTTTAGGATTACAAGTCTGTTTTATTTTCATTATATATATAATGTTTTATAACAAATAAGAAAAATACAAACAATGTATTGGATAGAATGCTAAATTGAATTCAATAAGAAAATAAAAGCAAAATTCAAACTTAAATTAAAAGTATTCATTGTAATAACAAATAGGTACACAGATGTAACATATGGTAATTCTAGTAAGGCAAAACCTACCTAAGCAGTTAAAAACAAGTAGAAGTAGAAACTGTAACAGCTCTTTTTGATGCTGTTACATTACCTACCTATCTTTTGGTATAAAAATAAAACTTATTTATTTTATTAGGTTTTCATTTAAAATAAATTATATTTATTTTATTTTATACAAATTAATATAATTTTCAACCTATCTCGATGATGACAAACTATTTCTTCTTGTCTCTATTAACATGTCCATGGACCTACAAATTATTTAAATAAGGAATAATATTTAAGAAATTTATGGTCAGCCCTGTGCAACCAGTACCATAGTTGTGTTCGAAAAAGCAGGGGCTACAGTACCTACTTATTTAGGCTTGTAGTTCTACAATTAATTATTATTATTATTTATCAGGCAGAAAGTTGAAACTACTGATAGAAGCCTGTACCTTTTTCTTGACTTAGTTTTAATATCCCTAACGGTTTTAAAATTGTTGAGTTAGCTGAGACAATTTCTTTTTCCCAAGTATCTACGACTTTTTCTCTTAGAAATTGCTTGTGCGGGAGCTTATTAAAGAATGTTGTTTTATTTGGTTTAAATTGGTGATTATGCCATTGTTATAATATTATATTCTGATGCAAAAAATTATAGCAAGATTCATCCAATATTCTTTTATCAATTGTCTTAACTGTATGCCTGATATATAATATTAATTAATTCTGTGATAAGTATAATAAGTCTGTGAATATGATGTTCCAGCCTAGCAATCCAGTCCACTTTTATCTTACTTATTATACTCTGTGTGGCAATTTAATGTAATTTTGTAAAATAATATTGTTTCAGGAGAAATATGGCAAGGATAGAGTGTTCAACACTCCGCTGTGTGAGCAAGGCATTGCGGGGTTTGGGATTGGTCTGGCCACAGCTGGAGCCACAGCTGTTGCAGAGATACAGTTTGCTGACTATATTTTTCCCGCTTTTGATCAGGTATTTTATTAGAAAGAATTGGGTTCAACCAACAACTAGGTACAGTTACCGGTATGATTCTTGGGGATGTTATTTTAAAAAAAAATGTTTTTTAGATTTGGAAAACTCAATCAACAGTGTAATTATTCTCAATGAGACTCATAGATTTTATGTTTCTTGTTGATCGGGCTCTAACCATAGAGTGAAATTACTATGATTTTTTTGACCCAATAGAAATACCATATCTGGCTCCTAGTCAATAGCCACAGAAGAATCCGGGTTATTTTTGTATTCATTTTGGGCCCTGGCCCTTTTTGCTAGATTTTTGTCAGAAGTATACCGATAAAGTCGTAAATTGTAATGTTTTAAATTTGTTCCATGCGGATTCATCTATCAACAACTAGGTTCAGTTACCGGTATGATTCTTGGGGATGTTATTTTAGAAAAAAATGATTTTTAGATTTCGAAAACTCAATCAACAGTGTAATTATTCTCAATGAGACTCATAGATTTTATGTTTCTTGTTGATCGGGCTCTAACCATAGAGTGAAATTACTATGATTTTTTTGACCCAATAGAAATACCATATCTGGCTCCTAGTCAATAGCCACAGAAGAATCCGGGTTATTTTTGTATTCATTTTGGGCCCTGGCCCTTTTTGCTAGATTTTTGTCAGAAGTATACCGATAAAGTCGTAAATTGTAATGTTTTAAATTTGTTCCATGCGGATTCATCTATCAACAACTAGGTACAGTTACCGGTATGATTCTTGGGGATGTTATTTAAGAAAAAAATGATTTTTAGATTTCGAAAACTCAATCAACAGTGTAATTATTCTCAATGAGACTCATAGATTTTATGTTTCTTGTTGATCGGGCTCTAACCATAGAGTGAAATTACTATGATTTTTTTGACCCAATAGAAATACCATATCTGGCTCCTAGTCAATAGCCACAGAAGAATCCGGGTTATTTTTGTATTCATTTTGGGCCCTGGCCCTTTTTGCTAGATTTTTGTCAGAAGTATACCGATAAAGTCGTAAATTGTAATGTTTTAAATTTGTTCCATGCGGATTCATCTATCAACAACTAGGTACAGTTACCGGTATGATTCTTGGGGATGTTATTTTAGAAAAAAATGATTTTTAGATTTCGAAAACTCAATCAACAGTGTAATTATTCTCAATGAGTTCACTCATAGATTTTATGTTTCTTGTTGATCGGGCTCTAACCTTAGAGTGAAATTACTATGATTTTTTTGACCCAATAGAAATACCATATCGAGCTCCTAGTCAATAGCCACAGAAGAATCCGGGTTATTTTTGTATTCATTTTGGGCCCTGGCCCTTTTTGCTAGATTTTTGTCAGAAGTATACCGATAAAGTTGTAAATTGTAATGTTTTAAATTTGTTCTATGCGGATTCATCTATAGCCTTATAAAAACTTTTAAATACTAGATTTAAGGTAAATTTCAATTTATTATAAAAAATAGAGAGAAGAGAAGAGTTCTGGGAGAAACTAAGAGAAGTTTTGAATGTTGCTAGATTAAATGAAAGAATTATTATGTTAGGCGATTTTAATGCATGGGTTGGAGTAAAAAGAAGGAATTTAGACCACGTGTTGGGTAAATTTGGAGATGAGCGAGTGAATGAAAATGGTGTCAACTTAATTGATTTATGTTTGGAAAAGAATCTCGTTGTGACAAATACAATATTTAATCACAAAGAGATTCACAAGTATACATGGCAGAGAGATAAAGATAGAAGTATGATAGATTTCGTGATTGTGGATGAAAGACTGGTTAGTAAAGTTGCCGATACAAGAGTATTTCGAGGCCTCAATATTGGAACAGACCATTTTCTTGTAGTTTCACGGATATATGGTCTGTTCAAGTGTTGGAGAAACCGGCCTCGGAATACGGTAACAATACTAACGAGAATAAAAGGAGAAAAGTTGCAAGATACGGAAACGAAAGAAAAATATGTAAGTAAGTTAAAGGATAAAATAGGGGAGGCATGCAATTTTGAGAATGATAGTCTAGACGAAGTATGGGTCAAATTCAAAAACGGAGTGACGGAAACGGCAGAAGAAGTATGCGGAGTAAGTAAGAGGAAGAATGCAAGAACCAACATGTGGTGGGATGACGAGGTAAAGGATCTGGTTAGTGAGAAAAAGAAAAAATGGCTAGATCTACTTTCTAAAAAAGCTAGTAGACGGGTAAATGGGGGTGTGACAGATGAAGATGTACGTGCAGCGAATGACATGTATCGTGAGATGAAAGTTAAAGTAAAAAAGTGCATTGAAAGAAAGAAGAAAGAATTGAAAGAGGACGTAGAGAGAAAATTCTCCAAAAACTTCCGAGATAATATTAAGCTGTTTTGGAAGCAGGTTAAGATATCTCGGGGAGGATTGGGGAATTCAAAGTTAAATGTGATTAGAGATAAGAATGGGGACTTGTTAACGGAAGAAAAGAGAGTGTTAGGGCGGTGGAAAGAATACTTTGAGAATTTGTTTGTGGGAGATGACCATCAAATACCTGAGTATACAGATGTGTCTTCTACATTGAGTGAAAGTAATGAGAATGAAAGAGATTTAAGCATGGATGAAATTATGAATGCATTAAAACGAATGAAAGTTGGAAAAGCAGCTGGTTGTGATAGGATAACGGTCGAAATGCTGAGGGGGGGTGCATATCTGGTCGCTTCCTGGTTGCTTCTGTTGTTTAAAAAGTGCTGGGAGGCCGGTCGTGTGCCAGAAGACTGGCGCAAGGCAGTTCTAGTCCCGGTTTATAAAGGAAAGGGATCGCAGCAGGAACCCAAGAATTACCGTGGCATCAGCCTTCTCAGCATTGTTGGCAAGTTGTATGCAAAGGCTTTGATTGAAAGAGTAATGAATGAAACTGATAAGAAAATTTGGGATGTGCAAGCGGGATTTAGGAAAGGTATGGGATGCATGGATCAAGTCTTCTCTTTAAGATGCGTCAGTGAAAAGATGCTAGCCAAACACCAAAAAGTGTATTGCGCTTTTCTAGACCTTGAGAAGGCTTATGATCGTGTGAGTAGAGAAGAGTTATGGAAGCTACTGTCGATGTTTGGATTGGGGAGCAAAATGATCCGTGCACTGAAATCTCTTTATAAGGATTCCAGTGCATGTGTTCGAATTAACGGGACGTTATCCGAACGGTTTAACATCTGTAGAGGTGTCAGACAAGGGTGTGTGGCGTCACCGTGGCTCTTCAATCTCTTCATGGACGGCTGTCTGAAAGAGCTGCGTGAAAGAGATTGCGGTGTGAGAATGAATGAGATGGTAATCAAATGTCTCTTATATGCCGATGATCAAGTCATCCTTGCATCATCGGCATATGAGTTACAACAAATGGTTAACATTATGAACGGAGAATTAGAAAGGAAAGGCATGAAAGTGAATGTGGATAAAACCAAAGTTTTGGTTTTGGAGAGAGAGGATGACATGACAGAATGTGAGATAATGATAGATAGTAAGAAAGTGGAACAAGTTAAACAATTTGTTTACTTGGGAAGTGTGTTTACAAGAGATGGTAAGTGTGTGGAAGATATTGAAAGTCGAGTGCAAAAGGGTAATGTAGTGAATGGTGCCTTACACAGCATAATGAGCAGCCAAATTATGTCTAAAAAGTCTCGGATGGCTGTTCACAAAGCGGTGCTTGTTCCTACATTAATGTATGGAAGTGAATGCTGGGTATGGCAGAAGAAGCATGAAAGTAGGATTAATGCCGTAGAAATGCGGTCATTAAGGAGTGCTTGTGGAGTAACAATTGCGGATAGAGTGAAGAATACAGTTGTGCGTGAAATGTGTGATTTGAAAGAAGATGTAGTGACAAGGATTGAGAAAGGAATGTTACGGTGGTTTAGGCACATTGAGAGGATGAATGAAAAGAGACTGACGAAAGAGATTTATGAATCTGAGGTGAATGAAAGAATAAGGCGGGGACGACCCAGAAGAATGTTCCTCGACCAAATCGGGGACATTCTCAAAAAAGCTGGGATCCGTAGTGCCCATAACCGTAGAGCTTGTATGAAGAGAGTGATAGATGTGAAGGAAGCGAGAGAGTTATGCCAGGATCGTTGTAGGTGGCGCTCCCTTGTTTCTGCCTATCCCCGTGGGAAAAGGGCGTGACAATTTTATTTATTATTATTTATATAAAAAATAACTTTTTCTTACCTAATAGACTTTAAAATCGTCGATGTTATCCTTTTTATAGTAAAATTAGAAGTGACAAATACAAAAATTGCCTGAAGAGGTTAATATTATATTATTATTATTCCATAAGAAATGACAGTGTCGTTATCGCGCCTAAACGTATTCCGTTATACACAAGAATGTAAATATTGCTAATGGAAAAATGACATTTAAACGAACAAAACGGCATTTCGTGGCATCCCTAGACCATTGTTCAGCCATGCGTACATTTGGTTAGGCAGCAGCATTAACAAAAGAACGACAATATTTATTTACCTAGTAGGTACACCTGGTTAAAATCTGATGACGTCACTATCAATTGTCGTGGAATAGAGTATATATAGATCAGCCCCCGAACATGGGCAACGCCACCAATGAAACATCTTGATACTCAATGTATATGGAGACTAGGGCTTGAATATCGGACCATTTTTCAATTCCGGTATTGGGTTTCAATATTAAGCATTTCAGTTCCGTAATTCCGGAGATCAAGGCTTCCCTTAAAAATGTTATACAGGGGGAAGCTCGACATACCAATCGACGCATCGATTGATAAAAATGTTTATATAAAAGTACTCGATTGAAGAGGAACGAAAAACCCATACATTTGAGTTTGAATTTCTATCGAACGACATGTCGATGGGTTTCCCGGTAGGACCCCTGGTCCAAGAATTGCTAGGAATTTGGATGGCAGGGAAATTTTAAGAACATCAATGCGTTCAAGCCATTGACACACTATGCAAACATGACAAAATTATATATTTTTTTCGATAACTAAATTCCGAATTTGATCCACTAATCCCAGTATTACAAACGATACTCAAATATGTCGGAATTCCGGAATATTGTTAAAACCGGAATTCCGGAGCTCAAGCCCTAATGGAGATGACATTTCGTTTCCATGGTGATGTCTTTCCGAAACGTCAAATACATACATTGTTTTAGGTAAGATTTTTGATCGTTGGCTATCCATATGTCGTTGGCTAAGGGGACAGTTACGGCAGATACAATAATGTGTTTTGTGTGGGTGCAGCTCGTGAACGAGGCGGCGAAGTATCGGTACCGCTCGGGCGGGGAGTTCTCGTGCGGCGCGCTCACGGTGCGTGCGCCGTGCGGGGCCGTCGGGCACGGGGGGCTCTACCACTCGCAGTCCCCCGAGGCCTTCTTCTCGCACGCCGCTGGACTCAAGGTACACGCACTACTCACCACCGCCGAACCCCACACTCGCCCACATCTATACATGGTGACTTTGAAAGGATGTACTATGAGCTAATATTAAGTTCTGCAAAAAAAAAACCTCCATACAAACTGCTAACATTTGTATGGGGAAGCAAAAAAAAAAATTTTCATTTGCGACATAAGAAAAGTTGTTCGATTCGATCAGCAGAACCTCATATTAACCCCAAAGTACATCCTTTTAAATTCACCCTGTATATTATTATTACAAACATATTATCCGGGTAAAAACAAACTAAGCTCTAAGATTGTACTATGTGTACCAGAAGCCATAATATATATACATATTATATTTTATAAACACCCAAACCAAGGCAAACTGTACAGAAAAATGTTTTTATGACATAGGTGGGAATCGAACCCACGGATATGTGGGCAGATAGCTAGTTTAATTTGGCATATCTACAACTGGCGTCCTAGCCAGTTTATACCTCGGCAGTCAATTACATAAAAACATTAACAATAATATTACCATTGTCACTAAGCTCTAGGATTGGTCAAATGACTTATAGCTTATTGTTGCAATTAACGTTTATAAGCTAAGCTAACGTTTATAACATTGATATTTCCGGGATGTCTAGTCTATTATTAATAAAAGTCAATTTTAAAGTTTGAATTTCCACAATGGCGCCAAAAACTCTGTTTTGCAGTCTATGTCAACAGTGCGTTCGAGTACTGCTTAAAAGGCTTACAAAGCGAGCTTAATTTACTTGACAGGTGTTTTTTTAGTACTTAGCTTTGCTTTGGATTTTTGATGACGTCACAGAAAAAAAGCAAATTACGTCATCGAAATCGCTGCGAACGCTTGGAAAATACGAGTAGTGCAATCAAAGTAAATTGTCTGTGGTCACAATTGTGTATCAAATACTTTTTTTAATTTATTTTTATTGTTCCCTCCATTTCACTTAACAGTTTTTGAACTCTATTTTATATTCTCTTATGAATATTTTACGATATTTATTTATGCACATAAAACCGTTCGAGTACTCCTGCAAACGCTGCGATTGCTTTGCTTCGCTTTGTGTACTTTGACGGCTGATTAAATTGGCTTAAAGCCTAAGCGCTTTATGTGAAAAACAGTAGTAAACGAACACACTGCAAGTGTGACGTCCACGCAAGTAAACAAACAAGCACAGATTAAATAATGTCCAATATTATACTCTATTCTATTTCATTCACATGATTTATAATCTGTGTATTGTTTTGTTTACTTGCGTGTGACGTCACCAGTCATCAACCAATCAAAGATGTTTTTGTTATAATTAAAATTGTAAAAAATATTCAATTTTATTTCGTGTAATCTACAAAAGATATACATATTTAGTTTAAAATAAAGTGAAATATGTTTTTGTACGCCATTGTTTGAGAGTGTATAGTATATTTTTAATGTAGTCAAATAGGCTATTATGTTATTTTATAAAATACAGTTACATTTTTTTTTCTAACACACTTTCTGTTACACAAAGCCACATAAATACGACATTAGGTAGCAATGCAAATTAAATTTGCATTTTTCC
The DNA here is from genome assembly GCA_947458855.1 of Monopis laevigella. Taxonomy (NCBI): domain Eukaryota; kingdom Metazoa; phylum Arthropoda; class Insecta; order Lepidoptera; family Tineidae; genus Monopis; species Monopis laevigella. The sequence goes on along the minus strand of OX381590.1, from coordinate 21,896,414 downwards.
ATTTATGAATACACTGTTTATTTTAATGGAGAGATCGAGATCTTTCATGTGTTAGGATAGGTTTCATCTTCTTAGAAGAAATATTTAGTAGCATACGAGCGAGTCATGCCCATTTTTATTTATTTATTTTATTTAAAGTACTTTATTGCACAAGATTACAAAATAAAATTGTACAAAGGCGTACTTAACGCCTTTGGCTTTTTCTACCAGCTAACCTTTGAATGAGTGAAAGATTATGCGTTTAAGTGGAATTAACAATACGGGACATTGGTATAAACAAGTCAACATTAAGGTATCTCCATTGCAGGTGGTGATGCCTCGAGGTCCCATCACAGCCAAGGGTCTTCTGCTGTCGTGCATCCGGGAGCCGGACCCGTGCATCTTCCTGGAGCCCAAGATCCTGTACCGGTCTGCTGCCGAGGAAGTCCCGGTACAGGACTACACCATTCCCATTGGGAAGGCAGACGTTCTTAGACAAGGTAAATTATTTAGCCACTAAATAAGATTGTACTCACATGTATTACATAATTTGGTCCAGTTCATTGCCGAAAAAAGCCACACCTGATGACGACGAAAAATATCCTTTTTAGATTTTCTACGGTGCACCCTGAAAACCAGAGCGTGGCACACTGCAAAGTTAGCTTTCAGAAGCTGAGGGTGTATCTAGTTTAATAAATAATATTGTTTTGCTGTTCCACCTGCTTGCGTGTTTCCTTCAACCTAATTTGCTACGCAAGTTCTGTTTTATAAATTTGCATAAGTTTGTGAATTATGTTATTGATTATTTTCTTGACAAATTTTTTTGCTATTCTATACCTTTTCTCACTACCCCCTCTCTTAAGAGCACTAAATTACCTTATTATCTTGATTATTCTGTGACTGGAAATTGCTCCCACTTAAACCACCGCTATGACGTAGAGAACAATGCCATGACCGCTAGTAAAGAGCTCATTGCATCATTCTCAATAAGGTGCGATGATATTTCAATCTTAGGCATCTCATCTATTATATAAAGCACCTTCAGGTTGGATCGGCCAATACTTGCATTGCTGCATGCCCTCGATGGTCTGCAGAAGCGTGCATCACTCTAGAGCCACTGCTGCTTCGCAAGGATGTAGCGCCGTTGGGCATATTTTACCGCCATTACCTTTTACAGTGCTCTGAACAACTATTTAATCTTATTCTTCCTTCCCCTTCTCGTTACAAGATTCCATGAGCATCCAACAAAATGCATACTGTGGCAGATGTAGCAACACTAAAATATTTCGTGATTCGTACATAAATGGACTCACCACAAACAATTAAAAAATTAATACATATATACCTACAACACATCTAACCAAAATAATATTATGTATATATATAAGTATATAGCTACCTATTTTATCATAAAACTCTTGTACCTTTTGATTAATAGTCAACCTAAAGCGGGGGCCTGTGTGGAATGCACTGCCTGCTTGCGTGTTTCCTTCATCCAAATTTCTAGCGTGTAAAAAGAAGTGTGAATTATGCATCTTAAGCCGACATAATGATGAAACTAGCACTTACAACATAATTATACGTGCTGGTTTGAATTAATTCTTGGAGCTTCATACTGTTATATGTATACCATCAGGTGGATGTAAGGTCACATGCCGCGCTCTCGTATAAATAAACATATTCAGAGCATTTGACGCGTGCCGCGTGTTATGTGCAAAGTTGTATGATCGTACATCTAAGCTTGTCCATGTTGTAGTGCTAGGATAGGATAGGATACTTCTCTATTTGATAGATTTGTTTGTGTCGTAACTGTGCGCATTTCCAAGTATATTTCTGCCACCCTATCGTTAAGATAATGCCCTTTATCAGTAAAAAAGAGATAGACAATATTTATGTCAACTTTTATAGGCATTTATGAAGAGACAACAAAAAAACAATAAATTCTAAGTATGCTTTTGACGAAATCGAAACAGCATATCGTGTCGTTGTATGAAAAAAAAAAAAAAATATATACAACCAAATAGTGATTACTTGTAAAGGTTATAGTTGGTTCCATTGACCTGTCAATCGTTATCTGCCCCGCAAAAGATTATTTAATTTGTATGATACATTGCATAAATTTAGTACAAAATCGAACTTAATGCCACTAGGCATTAGGCATTTAATAGCTAGAAACGTACAGCATATGATGTATCCTTCCAGGTGATGCGGCGACGTTAATAGGATGGGGCACGCAGATACACGTGCTGCTGGAGGTGGCTGCCATGGCGGAAGAGAAGCTGGGCGCGCGCTGCGACGTCATAGACCTCATGAGCATCCTGCCGTGGGACGAAGAGACGGTTTGCAATGTGAGTGGCGTGACATGTTTGTTTTAAAGACACTTGGAGCACCGCATGTGACTTTGTATTTATCTGAGACTCTACCATGAGTTTGTGATGGTAAGCATACTCACAAAGTCCATAAATAGGGAATATGCATGTTGTTTTTTTTATTTCATTAATTGATACAGTAACTACATTAGACCCAAAAAACAAATATTAAACATTTTTTAAAGGGTAAAACACAAAAATAAAAGTGTTTAAACTTTATCTGCCACTACCGCAGTAAAAAACAGTACATCACTAGCCGCCATTTTGTGACATCATTCGTACTCAAAAAGCATATTAGTTTAATGTTATTGCACCTCAAAAGTTAGTTAAAAATTTGTTTCTAACAAATTATCGTAATAAAGGACAATAAATACCCGAGAAAACAAGAAACTGTAGACTACAGAACACATGTTGACATTTGTTTTTGCACGAATAACGTCACATGTATGCTAATGTTGGAGCGTTTAAAAATGCGTTCTGTTTCTACAAAAAAATGGATTTTTAAAATCGTATTTATAAAAAAATTTGCTAAACAAAATATATTAGATTACTGTAAATATGTTCAAATACATAAAAGGAACATTATATATTAAAATAATAATAATTGGCGTTACATACATATTCCCTATTGGATTAATCAAAATATTGTTGTTGTATTGAATTGATCAGTATAATACGGTTACGAAATGGGTGGTGACTGGTGACACAGGCGTAACCAGGTTTTGGTATGGGTTCAAGAAAATAGAACAACAAAAAGTGCATGAAATTATTTCTGTGTAAAAAAAAGTAAATTAATATCATACTCCTCGGCTGTTATTTCATACATTTCGGGGAGGGGGGTTTGATTGATGTGGGTGGAATCTGTTTATTACCCAATGGTCATATAATAATAAATAAATAAAATCTTCACTCTTACAACTGTTATTTCATGAATCTAGTTTGTGCGGTTTCATTTATTCGATAATAATAATCATGGTACACAATGTTACACTTTGACTCGTCATTGTTCAAGTACTTATTGAAATATATAGATTCCATTTGGTATTTTATATCAACATACAAATTCTCAAAAGTCAAATTAATACATATACAGTTATACAGCACAAATTCTTAAATTAAACAAATTAATATTTACAATATAATATGAAAATAATAATTCAGAATTAGTTTAAATATCATTCATTCAATTCATTTAAGTTATATAATTCTTCCATTATGGTAGACGAAAATAAGACTCGATATCCACTCAGTATAAATAATTAGATTAGTTTACTCAACAATCATTTCGAAATAATCACACAGGAATCGGATGGATACGGATTACTATTGGAACGCGGCGAGGTCGGAACGAGGTTGCGCCACGTGCGTTCAGTTCGATGTCTAATCACAAAGTGTGTGTAAAAATGCCGGAATCTTCAATGACAGCTCGCACAGTGTTGCCAACCCCCGTTTCCGAATACGCCCAAGTCGAATCGATTTGGTTCGGCTTGACGTTCCGTTTCGAAATCCACGACACGGCCATCTTGACACGTCACACGTCTCTGTGTGATGTACCTGAAAATAATAAAATTAAACGACAGTATGAGATAGCCTCGTCTCGGCCTATCCTGCATAAAGTTAATTGACGGGGCTGTACTTCAAATAAACAACATTCATGTTAAAGAATAACTTTTTTCTTTTCTAATTAATATCACTCACATCTTTTAAGGAAAATCATAATTCATGTTAGACAAATTTAAACCGTTGACCAATTAAAACATTAAACCCATTGAAACATTGAACTATTGAACCATTGAAACATTGAACCATTAAACCACTGACCCATTGAACTATTGAAACATTGAACCATTAAACCATTGAAACATTAAACCATTAAAACATTAAACCATTAAACCATTAAACCATTGACCAGTATTCAATCACTACATTTGGCAGCTTGCTCTGCAAAAACTTTACATAATCCTTCTTAGTGACCATACATTCAAAAATCAACTCCGCTTGCTACGAATAGTTTCTCTCTTTTTTTTCGTCATCTACGCTTCTTTCAGCGTCAACTGTCGCCATTACCACCTAAATCGAGTGATAACAGCTCATGCCACCTCCACCGAGTGACAAACATCAACTTTCCATTACCACCTAAATCGAGTGATAACAGCTCATGCCACCTCCATCGACTGACAAACATCAACTTTCCATTACCACCTAAATCGAGTGATAATAGCTCATGCCACCTCCATCGAGTGACAAACATCAACTTTCCATTACCACCTAAATCGAGTGGTAACAGCTCATGCCACCTCCATCGAGTGACAAACACCAACTTTCCATTACCACCTAAATCGAGTGATAATAGCTCATGCCACCTCCATCGAGTGACAAACATCAACTTTCCATTACCACCTAAATCGAGTGGTAACAGCTCATGCCACCTCCATCGAGTGACAAACATCAACTTTCCATTACCACCTAAATCGAGTGATAATAGCTCATGCCACCTCCATCGAGTGACAAACATCAACTTTCCATTACCACCTAAATCGAGTGGTAACAGCTCATGCCACCTCCATCGAGTGACAAACATCAACTTTCCATTACCACCTAAATCGAGTGATAATAGCTCATGCCACCTCCATCGAGTGACAAACATCAACTTTCCATTACCACCTAAATCGAGTGGTAACAGCTCATGCCACCTCCATCGAGTGACAAACATCAACTTTCGCCATTACCACCTAAATCGAGTGGTAACAGCTCACTATTCTAAGCAAGTGAGACAAATCAATTAAATCTAAATCAACATCTGACTACCAAATACTGGTCAATGTACTATAGACTTTTTATTAGTCTCAAACGGTCGTGGGCATACTTGTGCGCGTATTGTTTAATAAAATTAACATAGTCGGCGCCTCCAATTTGTAGAACTAATAGGACGACGACTATAATACTAGACACAGTGTAACTCAGCACATACCTTTTGTAGCATCGCTCCTTAATGTTCATCGCTGGCGTCAGTATAGATTTCAGTCGGTCGCTCAGTATCAAAAACACGGTACTTATACAGCCCGCCTACGTGTTTCCATTTTTTTTGGATTTTACAAATTTTACCTATTCCGGAATTCCGGATCTAAACCCCCTTTTTTTTGTGAATCAGTACCTTACCATCAGTGAGGAAAAGCTTAAGATGCCCAAAGGAGATTCCCAGCTCAATTAATTGTAAACATTTCGTTACTATAGTAGAAACTGTATTAAATTAATGTTTAAATCTAACTCAGAATATTCACTGTAATTATATTTGGTTACAAACGCCATAGTAATGTTTATAAGCTACCGTAATATATTAACATTTCCTAACTTTAAACAATTTTATCAAAATGTATGATTAACATTTGTACACTTAATATCCACTAATCGTAAAAATTTTACAACAGCTCCCATTTCATAATTATTTGGTCTTATTATACCAGCTCCTAACAATCCTTCGTATTCAAGTATTAAGAAATTGATATTTAGACAAAACCGAAGATTTTTAATTTACTACAGCAACAGTACATACCTTCTAGGATCACGAACTATCTAAATGTCTAATTAATGATAGCCACTTCTCATATCCAAGAAGATTTATTAAGTGTTCATTTATTCTTGAATTTGATTATAAATAGGAGAAAGTTGAATGTGTCAGAGACGGTATCATAATTTAATTTACACTATAACGCATGCGTCCGTAGACCATGGTCTATCGGTATTTTGATAAATAAGTTTAATCTCAGTCTAACCGAGGTTGTATATTCCGAAAACTACTTGAATTTGCATTTCAGTAGCGAAAGTAACGAGTTTGTCTTAAAGTAACAATGTCAGCACCAAAATTGTCAAAGCATGTTTATTAAACTTCATGGCAAATTTTCACTGCAAACACCAATTAAAATAAACGATTCCAATTTGGGTATTAAATGATAGGATATAATTAGGATCGGCATGAAATGATCATTCGAGGGAAAACCCCTGAAACTTCAATCAAAGCTTGTAAATACGAATTTAAGTTATTTTTACTTAAACCTAAAATCATAGATTGCGTTTACTAAAAAATAATTATTATTGTTTTTCGCGAACACTCAGCACCCTAATCAAAATAAAATGAAAACTTCTCACCCGAGTTGTGTAGATTCAACTTAGCTGATTATCAGGTTATCTCTCACGATGCATTATTATGGCTTCAGCTATCTGTGGTTCCTGGGCACAGGGTAGCAATGTGATAGCACGCACGCAGGTTAGATCACAGAGCGTATCACTGTAGTTGTCTTTTGCCTATTTTGGGTAACTGAAATAAATGCTAGCAGGGATCGATTAGCATTGCCGCTATTGTTGCGGAGCCGCAATGATATTCTACAACGCGATGATTTTTTATCATTCTACACTTCTAATATTACTTTTCATACAACCGGGGCTCGAAACTTTTAGTGAAATCGTCATTCACTGAGTATTTGTTAAATTTACTATCATTGCCAATGGTTCAGCAAAATTTCCCATCACTTTAGTGGCACCTACTATAATTAACATTTTCCTATTTGATTGTATCATTTATTATTTTTAATTAAATTTCACCCGGTATTTGTATTGTAAAATCGAGATAGGAAAAGTTTTCTTAATTGTGGCCAAGTAACACCAACAAAACTAGTTTTAACTAACAATGACTCGGCCTTTTTAATGTAAGGCTAATAGATAACAACAATTAAATTACCTATACAGTATAATTAAGTTTATTGCAAACATAAATCGTCCATATGCTACTATTATTAGCATCGCTATCCGCGATATATGGGAAACATCCCATTAAAACGAATTGTGATTCATTTTGATTTGGTTCTCAACCAGGTTTAACTTTTTTTGGTATTAAAATAATGGTAACAGAGACACTTACTTTTCGATATTTTCACACTGACCTTTGGTTCTTACTCACGTTGTCAACTTGCTCCCTATTTTATTTCGGGTCCCACTTCTGATGTCGGCAGGATGTGTGGGCTTTCGTTGCCGGACTGGTCGTCTTTCATTATGGTAGCCGAAAATAAGACTCGATATCCACTCAGTATAAATAATTAGATTAGTTTACTCAACAATCATTTCGAAATAATCACACAGGAATCGGATGGATACGGATTACTATTGGAACGCGGCGAGGTCGGAACGAGGTTGCGCCACGTGCGTTCAGTTCGATGTCTAATCACAAAGTGTGTGTAAAAATGCCGGAATCTTCAATGACAGCTCGCACAGTGTTGCCAACCCCCGTTTCCGAATACGCCCAAGTCGAATCGATTTGGTTCGGCTTGACGTTCCGTTTCGAAATCCACGACATATATATGTTTTTTGGCGTACTGGACATTATGTATTACATACAGAGAGTGCAAGGTGAGAATGCCCAGTTCTCCACATTTACCGCGACAGGTTTGAAGACGTTTGCGTAAGAGCATCGACCTGATCGCTCCTTTTTGCAGTATGACAAATTTTATTAGCACTAGCAGCATTAATATATTACAATTTAATTTATTCTAGAACTTTACAAATATACGTGGTGGCCTAGTTGGTTAGACCTTGGACTTAAAAACACTTAGGTCCCTGGTTCGAATCCCGGTGTGTACCAATGAGTTTTTAAATTAAAAATTTATGTATTTGTTTGACAACACCACTATAGTGCCTCGGAGAGCACGTTAAGCCGTCGGTCCCGGTTTCACTATACCAACTTGTGAAACTGTTTATAGATGGGATTCAAAACATCGCAACGAGCTAGCCACTTGTTCGGTGTAGACTCATACCATCGGCTACGACGAGGTGGGATTAAAACCCCACCGCTGGGTACCCTGGGGCGCCGTAAGGCACCCGTGATGATACACAACTTTACAAGTGACCTGTTTATATTACTCGCCAGTGTATATGGGTTAGATACAGGTTGAATTGTATCTCTTTCATGTTACTGAGTATTTTTTTCACCTTGTTTTGTCAGTTTTTTAACATAAAGTGGTTTTAATGCTAATGATTGATGAAATTTATTAAATTTTCTAGGAAACGGGGGGAGCTCCGTGTAGCTTGGATGTTCTATTGCACCAATTTAATATTGGACTGCCTCCTTTAACCTGAAGGCATTATCCGAAATAGTTGTTATTTCTATTGCCTACCACTAAATTCGTAATTTTTTATTTGTTGTTAATTTGAGAAAACTGCTGGATTATGTAAAAATTATATTCTTCTATTGTAATGTTTGTTAACGGCCGTATGCCTTTCCAAATAAAAAAAAACACTGCGGCTACTGATAAACTCTTTGCTCACATGATAGAATCTATCGTTTCTAACGAGTTAACATTACGCTAATAAGGTAGCAATATCTCATCATAATACTGTATAGTTTTCGGTCATCTGAAGTGTGTTCTTTTCTTCCAGTCTGTGAAGAAGACGGGCCGCGTGCTGATCGCTCACGAAGCTCCCATCACCAGCGGGTTCGGAGCCGAACTCGCGGCCACCATACAGGTATAGTGGGGACCGGGACTAATCCAGTCGGGGCTGAGGGAAATACCTCACTATTTATACAAGTGTTGACAATACTGACGATAACAATAATTGGGCTTCCGAGAAAAATGAAAAGTAAATTTTATTTTTGATTTCGAAAATATAGCCTAAAGAAACTAATTTCGTTTTTATCAATTTAAAACAACTGGTTTTTAAGATACTAATGTTAGATTTTTTTAATCTATTATTATTGTGTGATGTGGCAAATAACACAGGCTGTTTTTTTTTAATACGAAGTTTACACGTTAATGTCAAAAGCAAGCGTTTCTATTGGCTGCCACCGGTTACCGTGAAGCGAAGTGAACATTTGGGACCGATAATACTCTACAGTTTATGAGTGGCATTTCTCGTGTTTCTTGAAACAAATCTAGCTTTATTTTTACAACAATCTAGAACTAGATTGTTACTTTTTTACTGTTTTCTTGTTATTTTTTTTTTAACTTTGATAAGTAGTAATAACTAACAACACTTTTGGTGGTGGAAGATGCCTAGTATGGCAATCAGGGACTTATTCATTTTAACATGTATATTATTGTTTCCCTCAAATAAATCATATAGAAACACAATCGCGTACACGCACGCCCACACAGTTTTACACACAAACATATACACACACACTCCCACACATACAACACAGGCATGCACACGCTATAAGATTTACCTTGAACATTTTATTTTTTATAATTGGATGGATATTTTTTTTGTTGTTTTTTTTTTGTTTTCTAGATTATATAAATGTACTATAATATTAAATAATATGCATAATAATCACTGATACAGTGAATACCTACTATGTTTGGAAGTGCGGAGCTAGCTGACACAGGTAGTGCCCTACCTAAAAGCAGACTCCAACCCATGTGTAACATTGTAATGTGATTTTTGTTACTGAAATAAAGTATTTTAATTTTAAATGAAAATATAAATAAATAATTATTGCAGGAGGAGTGTTTCCTGCACCTAGAAGCGCCCGTCTCCCGCGTGTGCGGCTGGGACGCGCCCTTCCCGCACGTGTTCGAGCCCTTCTACCTGCCGGACAAGTGGCGCTGCTACCACGCTCTCACCCAGCTGGTAGACTACTGACCACTCCACTCCACTACCTACCTCTATTAAAGATCTACTTAGTTTAGAAAAAAAATGTTAAGAGGCTCCTTTATCGTTTCTCATTTATTAATGTATTTCTTCATATGTATCTTCTTGGTTTATAATGTGTTTTTGGTACAATACCTATAAATAAAATAAAGCCTAAATCATTTTAAATACATATGATTTCACATATTAAAATAATACGATTTAATGAAACATAAATGTATGGGAAGGTGACCGCCTTCTGTTCTGACTGGCAGCCATTTTATTTAAATGGCGGCAGTTTTGAGAGTTCATATTGAATCTTTTTTTACGATTAATGATACATCTTATTAAGTATTTTATCTAATTACACGATTTAAAAAAAAAAATCTAATGCTATACAATTAGTTAAAGTAGTACAATCATGAATTTATTAAATATTAAGGAGATTTTTTGTAAAATATATTTTTTCTATTTGTTGTTATTAAATGCATTTATTTTGTTATTAGCTTTTTATGTAAAACATGTTATTGTTGTTTGTAAATTAAATTATATATTTTTGTACTCTTTAACTGTGGTTTTACTTATCAGTATTAATCCTTATTAAAACATATATTCATAAACGTTTTGACAAACCATTTTGCATACAATACTTTTATTATTTGGTTTATTTTTAAACTTTTCCCAAGAGACTCATATCACAAACATTATGTACCTATATGTGCATCACAGGTATAGCTATGTCGGGGGTTCAAGAAAATAAAAGAACAAGCATGAATGGCATCATTACTGGAGAAAACAAACCGCTCCTCCTTTACTTTTTTCCAACATCAGCGGTATAATTTTTCAATGCCAGTGCCAAATTTTGTGAGAGCCTTCTTTAAGACGTTGCTATAGGAAAATTTTTCGGCGTTGCCGCGTTTTCGAGCGAGTGGCTCTTGAAACGAATGCTCTGATGCTACATTACTAATACATGCAAATTTCTTTGCACTTTGATTAAAAGATTTTTTTCATAAATTTGACGAATAAATTGTTTAAAGACGAAATTAATAAGGTTATGTTTTCTGATACATGCAACTCTATTTTTTACCATATTGATTAATTAATAGGAATAAAGACAGTGATCCACTTGGACAAAAAACCGCATCTTAATTGTTGTCCGATACCCCCAAAACGTAAAAATTTTGTTTATATTTTACCATGAGGGATAAAAAATATATAAATAAAAGTAGTTTAGAAGATAATCGATAAAAAAGGTAACATACATCGTCAGCCCGACAATAAAACGAAGAAATCTATACTAATATTATAAAGCTGAAGAGTTTGTTTGTTTGAACGCGTTATGAGCAGGAGATACCGGTTCAATTTATATTTTTTTTTATATGTTAGACAAACTAGGCTCTAGGCTTGTATTATGTGTACCAGAAACAACAATATAATATATATTAGATATATTTTATAAACACCCAGACCATGACGTACAGAAAAACGTACTAATATATTTTTGCCATGGGTTGGATATGTAGAAATTAAAAAAAAAATTACGACTTATTGGGAGTCGGACAGCAATTACGCTGCGCGATTTTAGTCGGAAAAAAATTTTACGTCAAATCTCCTATCAGTGATATTTTTCTCAATGATGATATCATATCAAAGTCATTGGTGACATTCAAAGATAGCACCCCAGTGGGGTGATTACACGCACAACGCTAAGCTAAACTTTAATCGATGTGATGCAATTCTGACGTAATGCCATCCTGCGGCCACATTCTGTTTCTTATAACGTGATCGTTAGGTTGTCAAAATAACGATTTCCGCTATTAGCGCGCTCTCCTCCAATCAGAGTAGTTTTTTTACCTTCGCTGATTGTAAGTTCGTTATAAGAAACAGAATGTGGCCGCTGGTGACATTGAAAATTGACAGACAAATACGTCATTTTGGTTAAAGTTTAGCTTAACCAAGTGTGGCGTAATAGGCCTGAGAGAAAAACAGGCGAGGACTGTCGCGTCGCCTCAGTCAAAAACGTATAGATTTTGACAGTGATAGTAGGCGTGAGGTACGCTGTCACCTGTCAAAGTCTATACAGTTTTGACTTTTGATTGAAGGCGACACGACCCGTCGTTGAATTTTCTCTCAGGCCCCTGGCTTAAGGCCACATCACACATAAGTAAGAGTTCCATTCCAAACAACTATAACTAGGGTGTCTCTCAATTGAAATTTGTCATGTCGTTTATTGCCCGTGGTACTACCGTTATTACTACCAGTAGTAACACGGGCAATAATATTTGCCCGTAGTACTACCAACTGCTCCGGTAGTACGATGGGAAGTTTTTTTTACCCGCTGTACTACTAATAAAAAATATAATATAATATCATCACGGTGATTTTTAGTGCCCGAGACCGCCTAGACGACATACTCAAAATGCACCCCCACTAAAGAGCATGTGTAAAACACCCTATGGCCGATTATTTGTTACTGTACCAATGTACAGTACTACACAATATATTGTGGTACAGGTACTTTACTAGTAATAAGAAAAATAGTACATATATAAATTAAATATAAATAAGTAGGTAATCAGCAATGAACCTTATCCAAAGACAAATAGTTACATTATGTAACTATGGCTTTGGAGTAATAAATATAAATTAAGTAATAATTAATTATTACAGTATCAGACTTCATACGCACTAACCTACGTACTATATTATAATGTAATAGATAATTTGTTTACTAGTTGCGAGACTAGTAAACAAATAGTAACATACATACATATCATCACGGGTGCCTTACGGCGCCAGAGACCGCCTAGACGGCCCGAGAACCGTTTAAACGGTCTCATTATCCCGTTAATTAACCCGTCCTCATTTCGACGATGGTATTAGGAGGCAATACCTAACAAGTGGCGAGCTTGTTGCGGTGTTTATGATGGTATAGCCTCGTTGTATAAAGCGGTCACCCACCCAAGGACCGGCCTTGTTGACATCTGCTTAACCTTGTTATCAGTTGCACAGTGACTTAACTATCTGTTTTATTTTGCTATGTAACTATTTGTTATTTATAGTGCCTCGGAGAGCACGTTAAGCTGTCGGTCCCGGTTTCACGGTAGCAACTTGTGAAACTGTTTATAGATGGGTTATTGAGTCTATTCAAAACATCGCGACGAGCTAGGCACTTGTTCGGTGTAGACTCTTACCATCCGCTACGACGAGGTGGGATTAAACCCCCTCAGCTGGGTACCCTGAGGCCGTCTAGGCGGTCTCTGGCGCCGTAAGGCACCCGTGATGATATGTATGTATGTTACTATTTGTTTACTAGTCTCGCAACTAGTAAACATGAATTATCTATTACATTATAATATAGTACGTAGGTTAGTGCGTATGAAGTCTGATACTGTAATAATTAATTATTACTTAATTTATATTTATTACTCCAAAGCCATAGTTACATAATGTAACTATTTGTCTTTGGATAAGGTTCATTGCTGATTACCTACTTATTTATATTTAATTTATATATGTACTATTTTTCTTATTACTAGTAAAGTACCTGTACCACAATATATTGTGTAGTACTGTACATTGGTACAGTAACAAATAATCGGCCATAGGGTGTTTTACACATGCTCTTTAGTGGGGGTGCATTTTGAGTATGTCGTCTAGGCGGTCTCGGGCACTAAAAGGCACCGTGATGATATTATATTATATTTTTTATTAGTAGTACAGCGGGTAAAAAAAACTTCCCATCGTACTACCGGAGCAGTTGGTAGTACTACGGGCAAATATTATTGCCCGTGTTACTACTGGTAGTAATAACGGTAGTACCACGGGCAATAAACGTGTCATGCGTTTTAGGCTTTGAATATTTTCTTGTTTTGTGTTCAATTTTCTTGTTTTCGTAGTGGCTGTATATTTTGTTAATTATTTGTTGTATTCTATTCCAATCTTTAATAATCTAAATATTTTACACACCACACTTTACTTGTAGGACATGCTGAATTTTTTTTTTATGTAACACCTTTTTATGTACCATGTTCTTGCAAATAAATAATTATTATTATAAATCTTAGTTTTTTTAACGTCATCTGATGAAACCTTAACAAATAAATTCTGTAACCGTTGTAACACTTGAGTGCAATATGTTCGCAGAATTTATTGGGATTTCACATCCCATTAATAACGTTCATAAATAGAGGTTTAAAAGCAATAACGGTTGCAAGAGACGCTGTCCTCACATTCTTGTATCAGAACTGCATCGCAACTGTACAAACATAAGTGTTATTATTTTGTGTGTAATAAAATTCCTTCTTATGTTAGTAATAATGGACAGTTGTAATCATCATGCGTCTATAAATAAATGCTTACTAAATCGTAGCCTTTGCCATCAAATTAAAGAAGAAATGCACAAACATTGCACCTCGACAAAATAACTAAGAATGTGGCATATTGTGTAAATAATTAATAAAAAAATATTTTCACTAAAAGCGAAAGAAGAACTTTTATTGAAGGAAACAGGATAGGTACAGGGTTTTACGGTTTGACTTGACGAGACTGATATGTTATGGCCAGACTAAGGAAGAGTTAGCTATGACCATTAATGCACAATTAAGAAAAAAATGGGTATGACCTTATAAATACCGAAGTGAACGACAAAGAAAGACTCCTTCATATTTGAATAAGACGTAACATCAGATAAGGCTGTATGGTCGAAAGATCTTTGCCTTACACAACGTGGAAAATAAATATACAAGCAAAATGCTCCTACACAAGTAATCTATATAGTAGGATCAATGATATTTCAAGTATAGATATGGAATAGGTACGTACAAAAAAAAATGTTCCGAACTGCGGAGCCGTAATCATAGCTATATATCTAAACCTATTATAAAATTGTGTAAGAGAGATGGCAAAATTATATATTTTTTTAATTTTTATTTTTAATTTTTTATTTATTGGAGCACGACATGTGACTTCACCCAATTTGAAGGTATTTGAGTATTCACGACGCGCGCGCTTATATATAACATTATCTGCTATTGTTTTTTATAATATCATTCAGTAGGATAATAAAAACCGATAAACTAACGGATTGAAACCAAACATGCCTAAGGTTTTAAGACTAAATTAATAACTTGGTCTACGGAACACAAAATAGAGGAATAATAATAACTCTTGTCTTGATTCTTATTACCAAATAAATTCCGAAAAAGTAAAATCTTAACCGTCCGAAAAAAGTTTAATTTTAATAATCGATAATATTTTCGCATTATTTATGTTTAAAGAATACAATTATCAATTAAATGTTCGTCAGTTAATGTTAAGTAATAACAGGCTGTCATTAAATGCCACGCAAAATAAAAACCATAAACTGACCCATCCACTACGAGACCTTTATAAAACCTTTATTTACGAGCCGCTTTCTGCCAAAGTATTTTAATTGTGAACCATCAGAAGGCCCTAAAGATTTTTCACTAAAAATATTTGGCTAAAGATGCCGCGACAACTTTTCAATAACGCTCATAAAATTTCAATAATAACACCACAGAACAATTTACGAAATATGTATGGAAGCAATTGCAATAAATTTTTAGCCAAACATTATGTATGCGTTGTAATAAAATTAACCAATATCGTCAATATGTAAAAGTTGTTTTAAACAAAGGACATTCATTTCTTTCGAAACAATATGCCTATATAGTTTTTTCATAACATAGATACCTATGGTCAAGTATTGGTGTACATGTACATAGATACATATAAATGTTCCTATAATAAAATAAAGGCTTAATGTAACTTATTACCTTTTGTTAAATCTGGATGCAGGTGTCAAAAGGAAAGTTAAATATTTACTTACATTAGCGTCAAGACATTGGATTGCATTTTGGGATGAGTTTCCATCTGAGTTGTATAAACATCTACATAACCAAGCAATAATCCTGAAAAACTTTCGTTGTAATTTTATTGTACCACTCCTAAAAGATTTATTGACCTCTGAGACGATGTAGCAGAATGGATTAGGAAACATATATTATAATATAATTCCTCAGACACGATAAAAAGCATGGCCACAGAGTTCACGAGATAATCCTGTAAATCCAGGCTTACCAAGGGTAAATGTGTATACCTATATCCCTGAAGTGACACACACTCATGTACCATTGGTCTGCGCCGCTTATTAACACCTTTGGTTCCCGGACTAAAGTAATCTGACGATATGGGAAAATATAATATATGTACCTACATTGTGACGAATGACTGTAGGATGCAAGACTGCTCGAAAAAGCTTATTTTACGCGCCGACATGATAAAATACTGGGAATTATTCGTGGAACTTATCTAGGCTTAGTATTCCTTTTTTTAGTAACTACTTTTTTAAATGAGACAAATATCATACTACTCTTTCTCAATCCTGCCACTGCACCAGACTGGAGCATACGTCGCAATACATAATAGGATTATTGAAGCCAATTTCCAGTGTAAAACATTTAGAATGAAGTTGTCCTTTAAGACCTATTATGTTTTATGAAGTCTTTTACACCCTAGCTAATTAATAATTATTTTGAGTATTTCAGTTGTAAGGAACAATAAAAATGAAATCTTAAAGGACATCTATTTCGAAAACTATGCCATTTAGCTTAAATTAACTAGTATGATACAGTTCATTCCGCAAAATAATGTATAATACAATTATTTATAAATAAAAATTATGTTGATTTTTATTAATAAAAACAATTAGTTTGTCTAAAGACAAACTACAAATAAAACCTATAAGTTTTGGAAGATTTTCTACGAAAATCTTTTTTTCTGCACTACTATAAAACAAATATAGGGCCGTCTTGGCGGTCTCAGGCGCCGTAAGGCACCCGTGATTATATGTATGTATGTATATGTACTATAAAATGTGGATATAGGGGCGCCGTAAGGCACCCGTGATGTTATGTATGTATAAAATGGATTGTCCTTTGACAAATTTAATTAGTCTATGTGGTGGCCGATATATGATTAAAATTTCAATTTTTAGGTGCCCTATGTGTACCAATTACTTTTTTATAAAAAAAATATCTACTACTAGACTACTACTTAGACACTAGTGGGTTTGCCTAACATTGTTAGGCAAACCCACTAGTGCCTCGGAGAGCACGTTAAGCTGTCGGTCCCAGTTTCATTATACCAATTTGTGAAACTGATTCATTGAGTCTTTCCAAACATCGAGACAAACTACTTGTTCGGTGCAGCCATCGGCTTCGACAAGGTGGGATTTAAACCACTCCGCTTGTCCCTGAGTCCGTCTAGAGGCGGTCTGGACGACGTAAGGCACTCGTGATGATTAATATATTTATTTATTAGTCTTACACTAATTACTGTGACTATTTAGAAAACGTCAATGATGATTTAGTTTATATTGATTATTGTTGTATTGGTTATTTAGTTTATATTGATATAATAAAATGCCTTAAAATGCAATTAAAAGTGTCTGCATGACAATGCCTTGGCATACAAGTGTCACTCAGCGGTCTTTTTGTAAGGGAAATAATAACTATACTTTCAAAGTGGTAATTAAATTAAATTGATAAAAACTTTATTATGGCATTATCTATATAAATAATTGACTTATGAATTAATAAATACAATATTTTGACATTTATTTGAAGTGCATTAATTTGTCGATTTTATCTCATTGTATCTGATAAATAACGCTGAGCAGCTACTATATATGGTCAACGCAGGTTTCGACCAGACATAGAGAACGCTTACATATAATAATTACAAATGGATTATTTTCTTTTTGGGGTAGTCGTTAAGTAATCATCGAAAACTAGTTTTAACAATTATTTGTAGCGTTATTATAATTTTAATGAGGTTTGGGGGTGGCGAAAGTTTAATCAAAATAAGATGGCATTAATACACAACAATTATTGTAGGTACTTATAACCTTTTAAATTTCGAATGCCATCCAATTTAATAAATGTTTCGAATTATTGTTGAAAAAATCGAAAAAATAATTAACGACTTTGAAGCCCATCAAGTTTGATTTTCCAAAGTTTGGTGGTGTCAATAAGAATGCTCACCAATTTTGAAGCGGTTGCGATATTCCAAATTTCGTTTGGAATAAGAAGCCTTTTTTCTATCTTAACTGGTTTTCAAGATATCGGTCTGGCAAACGGGCATCTGAGTGATCATGCCATAACGCTTTTCTTTAAAAACGTATAAAACCTAACTACTTACCTAACCTTACACCTACAATATAGTTTATTAAAAAAAAAAAAAATTGTTACCTTTATACTGCGTGCCCTTTCAATGATAAATGTGTAATGCGACGACTGGACACCTTTCACCTGATGGTAGGTGAAGAGCGTATTAGATCATTTGTTATGATAATCTTGACCTTTGCAATGCCTTCCAATGATTAGAGGAACTCAAATTATATTCATTTTTACACATATTGCTCTGGTCACAAACTAGGCTATAGGCTTGTTCTATGTGTGCCTACCCACAAACAACTATACTAATAAATATTTTATTTTATAAACAATCTTATCAACTGTACAGAAAAACGTAAGAATAATATTTTGTCGAAGGTAGCAATCGAAACCACGACCTCCGCTCCAACGGCGTAACCACTAGGCCACAGAGATGTAGGTGTTTAAATAATAAAATACTAATGTAATAATGTGAAAAAACATTTATAATTCAAATTAAAACATGTTGCTTAGACTTTTTTGATGTGTATATATATATATATTTTACTTTATATAAGATCTGGGGAGAGACCTGTAATACAGCCGGGGTTAGTACGGGAGTCAGGGTGCAAATTATTATGTAATTGGTTTTTAAATTAAATAAAGATTTTTTATTTTATTTATATACATACTCGTACATTAGGTAGGTATGTATATAAATAAATAAAATTTCTATAATAAACTATATATTTTATTAAAGTATTTAACATGTTGTTGTATGTGAAGTATTAAGAAAACTATTCTGGAGTTGTCTAGTTTCACATTCACTAGAGATTTTTAAGCTTGTACTATGTCTACCAGAGACACTTGTATGACGAACTTTCCAGTTAACTATACTAGAGGGTAAACTTTTCCAATCAGATGCTTCAGAGTAAATACTGCTTATTTTGAAAGTCTCAGAAAATAAAGCGATTCTTTTGGCGCCGAGTTAACCATTGAAAATAAAACACTTCACCCAAACAACGATGTTAATACATATTATTTTTAGAAACAAACTGTACAAAAAACTTACTAATATTTTTTTGCTATGGGGCTGGGAAACAAACATTTCAGCAAACTTCAAGTGATTATAATTAGTCACTTTTATGATAAAAATTATAAAAATATGTTTCCTCTAATATATATAACAACTAGTAAAATGATGCATGCACCTTAGTAATTGAAACAGGTCACTTTGGCTCTGACGCTGGCGCAGTCACTTAACTGCGCTATGATGAGGCATAGACAATGTGGAAATCTAATAAATAAATATTTATTAAAACTTTTGCATAAGTAAAATTGTAGCACGAGTGACTCAGTAGCTACCTGATGATAAGCAGACCTACAAAGGACACGAGTTTCCAATACAATGTTAAACTATGTACATTTAATCAGTTACTAATATTACTAATCTGTAATTGTGTCAGTTGTACTGTGAATGTTTTATCATTTAACCATTCGTTTGTTTCGTAGCCGCAATCTGAACCACGGAGGTGGTAGTAATTTTTTTTTTCTCATAAACGATTAAGTAGTCTCTTCGATCAAAGTAGTCTCCTAAAAACCGTTGGCCCCACAGACTGATAACGAAACGTGACGAAATCCTATAAGTATGACATTAAACAATCAGCAACAACGAACACACTGTAAAAGTCATATACTCTATTCCATAGGTACATTTGGCTTGAAAGCGACAATAGTGGAAACTTTTTTCAAAACTTGTTGTAGAGTTTACTGTTTCTTTTAAAGGTAACGTAAGATTTTCAAAATAACAAACCCTTTATGTATAAGTTATGGTTAGGAAAGGCAGAGCCAACCGACGCAGAAATTATAATTAATTTTTGGTAAAGATTTCTTTAATAAATAAATTACTTTCATTTTATTTTAAAAATTTGTGAATTTCAAGATATTCCCAAAGCATGGTTATATTTTTGTGATAATAATAATATCTAGGATTCATTTACACATATTGGTCACAAACTAAGCTCTAGGCTTGTCCTATGTGTAACAGAAACAACAATATATATAATATTTTATAAACACCCAGACCATGACGAGATGTACAGACAAATGTAATAATATTTTTTTTGCCTGGGCGGAAATCGAAGCCATGACCTCCGGATACATCGCCAAAGCGCAACTACTATCCAACGGAGGTGATCCTTATATTTCTTCAGCTTCTATGATTTTGCATTCGTTTCGCGGTAGTTTCTAATATCGCTAACAAAACATGATACATAAAGCGTTGACCGTTTAATGTTTTAGTCAAAAAGCTAGCGTGCTTGTTCGGCAAGTGTCGTGTGGCGCGAATGTTTTGCATATGGCGATATCTTGTTGGGCCGACGCTATTTCTCAACAATGAAGGCCTTCGCACGCTCGTGCTTAGTGCTACTATACATCTACACACAAGTAATCAGACCGCATAAGTGTACTTGGATTGGTTTTTGTTGTCAAACGCCTACTTAATGTTGCCTGTAATATTAAAATAATAATTTCTCAATATGCAGCTGAGATATAGGTAGAGTACAGTCGGTATATATGGTATATGAGGGTAATATGGAGCTCCTGGCTAAGCCATTATAAACTTAATAATCATGTAAACTACAGATTATATCAACGCGATCTTTAACGAGTCTGCTTTGTTACTGCAATAGCATGGGAGTGGCCATTAGTGATGTGGAACCAATTAGATGGTTTTTAAACATATTAAGTATTATAATTTTATTGGTGAGTAAATCGAACTTTTTAATATAGTGAGTAATAATTTTTAATACAGTCTCCTACTTAAAATACAAGATTGATGTTACTTTAGTTATAAAACAACAAATTATGTTGTCTAAATCAGTAATTCTGAAATTTTGTAAAAGTTTAACAATTTATATACTTTTTGCTGTCAAATCTTTCTTGGTCATACTAGAAAAAACCTTCATATCGAAATGCCTAACAAGCATATCTATGTTCGGAGACTGGAAATAGGCTCCGACTTAAATCACTGCAATTACTTGTACAACATTGCCAAGATCGCAAGTAAAAAGCTCGGCGTTCTTAACAAGATGCGACGGTATTTCATTTCAAGGCTCAGGTATCTAATCTATAAAGCCCAGATACGGCCTTGTGTAGAATATTGACCGCACCTTGGATGGGGTGGATCGGCTAAATATATGCTGCATTGATGGTCTGCAGAAGCGTGCATCTCGTTTTTTTCGATGACAAGAGCTCACTAACACCCTAGAGCCACTTCAGCAGAGATGTAGCGCCGTTGAGCGTATTGCATTTTACGCCATTACCACGGACAGTGCTCTGAACAACTACTTAATCTTATTCCTCCTTCCCCTTTCCATTACAGGACTTCACGAGCAGGTAACAAAATGATTTGAAACAAAGAGATTTGGTGAAAAAGAAGAAAATTAACAGTTTCAATTAAATAAATTGAATATAAATTAAATATAAACAATAAAAATTACTTACTAGTGATTTTGTAATACATTCTTTTACACAAATATATCTGTGTTTTTTTTACAGAAAGGGGGTACTTAAATTAATAAATATAAACAATACAATTATATATCGAAGATTGTATATATACCTAGTTTTTATTGGAGTACTTTATTTATTCATTTAAGTAAAAACTCACGACAAGATACAGCCACAAATTCTGGCTAAAATATTTATATTGTGAGTATACAATATATTTATTTATTATTATTCTATTATACATGGGCATATATTTTTTATTCTTTTCAAATTATTTTTAATTAAACGTGGGTGAATGCGTGAGGCACAGCTAGGCTAATATAAATTAAACGCGGGTGAATGCGTGAGGCACAGCTAGGCTAATATAAATTAAACGCGGGTGAATGCGTGAGGCACAGCTAGGCTAATATAAATTCCCAATAACTCCGACGATTAATAATACTACCTAGGTAATATATGTTGAATATATGTTGAAGTGAAATATATAGTAGATTTTACAACAAGCGCACAAAACGAGCCAACCAGGTTCCAGTCCCCCCCCCCCCCCTCACGAATTTTGTCATTGCTTGTTATCTACTATATATACAGACGCTCTCTATTACCTTTCTTCTAATACTCTATACGAGTGAAGTTAGAAGTCCTAGTTTCTAATCTAGATGGCAAAGGAGTCTGTTTTTTATTTTTATTTTTTTAAGTATTTTATATTTATGCATTTTTATAAATTCCTTATTAGGATTTATTTGTTTATTTAAAATACTTTATTGCACAAAATTACAAAATAAAATTGTACATAGGCGAACTTAATGCTATAATAATCCTATATTAAATTTTTAAAGATAAAAATGCAATGAAAAAAATCCTGGTGGGTGGGACACGAACCCACGAACCTCGCTATTATAAAATAACAAATTCTATCTATGAACGTCTTATTGTGTTTGGCTGTATGGCTCATTTTCTTTGCCTTAATATAGATACATTTATGAGCAAATACGTTAATGCACTTGTGCACAAAATTCGACTTTGTGCAGCCTATATCCTGCACAAATAAGCACTTTCAGAGCATGAGAAGTAAAAAATACATTGCAGTTGCTTGCCATGCGAAAGGAATTTTAACTGCAATGCCGTAGTTCAAAATCATCCCTGGAAATCTCCGGAAATAGCCCGCGTGGGCGGAAGCGTGGGCGGGCGGTATTACAGCCTCCAATATTTGAATTTGGAAAAGTTTCCACGTCGTCGAATGTTTAATCACCCGCCTGTAGCTAACATCTAAGGTCTTTTGTAGTCTGTTAATTACTTATAACTAATCTTTTTGAATACAATAATATTTATATTATATTACCTTATACCCCATTTCGTAACCGCATCATTTAGTCGGTATAGCAGGAATAGCAGGAGCGATCAATGCTCATGCATCATCAACAACAATGTTTTGATTGACCCCATTCATGGACTTTTAGGGCTGCTTACCATTGGATGCATACACAGATAACGAAACTCTTAAAATAATAATAATAAAATAAATATTGCTCTGGCTATAAATTAAGCTAAAGGCTTGTACCTACTAGGTGTACCAGCCCATTTATATTTTAAATTTATTATCTCTTATTTTACTTATTAACATGGAACAGTTTAATAACATAGACATACATGCTAGGTTAAAAACCATTGGGTAGTATAGAAAAACTACCTGAAGAATCCCGTAGTTTTTCTATCTTATAATTTATAGTTTAGTTAAACAATTATAACACTTTTCAGATTATTTAGTTTCTTTTACTTCTTTTCTGATTACCTTAGCCCGGGCTCCTTGTTCAACAGATTAGCATAGTAATTCAACGAGGAAAAGCTGCTAGTATTTTGTTACTATAAAAATAAGCCACTGGACAATGGCTTTGAATTTTTATTTATTTTGTTAGTATTTTTTTTATTCATAGGTTCATTTTATTATTTTTGTATATTTAAAATACATTTTAAATATTATAATAAATCATACCAATTTTTATAATAATATTAAAGGATCAGCTGTTTACACTTTAACAGCTGCCAGATATTACTAAGTAATTAACTTTAAATCCAACATATTATTATTTGCATCGAATAAAAATACAATTTTCGTATTACATAATATATAAAAATAAAATATATAACCGTCACGGTATATCAGCAACTAAGGCAAATAACTTAAAAAAATGGAATGGAAAATTACGTACTTGCGAGTATGAGTGGAAAAATTCTTGGGTCTGATATATGATAGGGAAGGATTGGCGTCTGACCCCTCTCCCGGGGATTAATCAGCCTATAATGTACATCGACACCAGCCGATACGTGCTACTGCGTCACTGAAAACATACATTCATAAGGATCAAAAAGATCTCGTTAAATAGTAGGAATAAATAAAACAATGTTTTGGAGTAGTAAATTAAAAATAAAAATAAATTTGAAGAAAACATACCTATAGTATACCTATTAATAATTACTAGAGACTAATTGAATCTTAGAATTTGATATCTATGGCTTTGAGGGTAGGCGCCAACATAAATCAACCTCATCAGTGCAAGTCTTGGAAAATCGTGATCATCCAGTTAATGGAGAATATCTCGACACCATAACCTTAATGTTCGCCGTGCTCTGTCTTCAGTCTCCCAAGTACCCTCGAGCCCCACGAGTTGAGTGGAGCAGATGGAAAATGCCCAGATGGATTGACGCTGGTGCCATCCCATGTAGCATTATGACGTCAATTATGTCGAGAATGACACTGAGTTGACGTCATAGAGACGTCAAAATGCTACCTGGGATGGCAGAGAGGACGTAGTCTTATCTGGGATGTCACTTGCATCGATACATTTTCGGCATCACTTCACTTCACATAGCGATCAAGACCGTCAAGACGGACACAGGTATATTACTTGACAAGTCGTCGCATATGTTGTTCAGAATCTAGGCCGAATAAGTAACGTGCCCGCCCCGTGGTGTTTAATATGCACTATTATACTAAAATAACTGTAAGTAATCTAAAATGAATATAAACAAAAATATACCAAAATAATAAAAAAATGTGCTTTTATAAAAAATAATTCTCAATCCTAATAATAAATAAAAAAGAAATCATTAACACAACATTTTTCATAGTTATTTTAATTTTACATTCAAAGAATCTTTAATAAAATACTTCTTTATTATAAAATTGATTAGGGGAAGAGCCTGAAAGCCTTAAAAAGCGTCCACTATTTGTACTATCTAATGCTGGTTATATCAAATTAGCTATTGTCGTAGCATATAGGCGGTCGAGCCCAGCATACACAAAACAGTTCTTTTATAATCAAGTACATCGAATCCAAATTTGACCGATTACCGTACGAATATCATCTACATCTAAAAAATATTATAGGAAATGTATTGGTCTATAACGGTTCGTGAAACAATGACAATTTGTTCGTTTGTTCGGTCATTTTAATATACTTATAATGCTACCACCACATAGCTTCATACTGATTGTCTGTGCGATCAAAACTAAACTGGCTTTAGCGTCCAGTTTAAACAATTTATTTCGTAATAGTTTTTTTTTTTGATATAAACGTTTCAAGAACTAGAAGATTTTTTCTCAATTTAGTGACCTTATTCATAAAAAAATATTGACTCCTTGAAGAACACTTTAGTTAGGTTTTTTGTCTCTCTTACCCATATTCAATTTTGTTACTGAAACAGGAGATAAAACCTATTTTAACAAAAGTGTTCTTTTAGGACTCAATAAGTTTTTATGATTACTTGTGTAGGTTTATTTTACAGTAATAAAGTATTTTTTTGTCAGAAAAACGAAAGTCTCTTACTCTTTAATGGTTTATTCTTCAGTATCTAAACTCTCTAATTGATGAAACAGAGTTGGAATTGTTATTTAGAAAGACATTTATAATAAAAATAATACTCAGCAATTATCTTTAATACTAAATAATGATCAGCAATTAGCATTACAAACATATTACACCGATCACAAAGTAAGGTCTAGGCTTGTATATGTGTACCAGAAACAAAAATACTAGTACCTACATATTATATACATACCCAGATCATGACACACGGTATAGAAAAACGTACTATTTTATTTTGTTGCCCTGAGTGGGAATCGAGCCCACGACCACGGGATACAACGCCCAAGACGCAACCACTAGTCCATAAAGGCGGTCAAAATAATGGATGACATGTATATAGAAATATTTCAATAATAAGTACCTAATTAAACATATTTATGTATACTGGTTAACTTCGTTACACCGACCGACCGTGGGCCCATACAGATGCAAAAACCGTCAAGTGACCGTCGAGTAGAGCCGTAGAGCTCATTTAGATACCGTCATCAAAAATCTCAATGATTGGTTGCTGGACCACAATCTAGAATTAAATATATCAAAAACTAAAATAATGCAATATCGGCCACAGCAAAGACGACCGTTAGAAATTAACTACACGATAAAAAATGGCAATTTGGAATGCGTAGATAAGTTTTCTCTTCTAGGATTGGTCATAGATACAAATGTAAACTGGAAACCACATACGGAACAACTGGCGAGTAACATATCTCGATTTACATATGCACTCTCTGAACTAAAAAAGTCAACAAATACGCAAACAGCTATCACTGCATATTACGCATATGCTCACTCACGACTTAGGTACGGTATTTTATTGTGGGGTAACAGCGCACATACTCAAAACCTATTTATTTTACAAAAAAAATGCATAAGAATAATTAACAACATTAGGCAATCTGAGAGCTGCAAACAATATTTTATTAAAAATCGAATACTCACACTTACATGTTTGTACATAATGGAGATATGTGTTTTTGCAAAAAAATACGATCAAATCTTGCCTCACTTGAATGACAGGTATCATAGACCGGCAAACCTAAGACCGAGAGCCAGGATAATACTGCCAACTAATACACTCAAGATGTACGATTCGAGCCCTTACGTAATGATCTTGAGGATATATAACAGTATCCCCAAGGACATCCGGAGCGAAACCATATTTAAAAAATTTAAAACAAAATTAACAAAATACCTAACAAACAAATCTTTTTATACTCTGCAGGAGTTCTTTGATTGTAGTCAATGTAACTAGAGTTCTTTGATTGTAAATATTGTATTCAATGTAACTAGATTAACAAAATTAATTGAATAAATAGGAATAATGCAGATACACTAATGGGTAACTAATGTAATTTTAATTAAAATTTATGAATATTAATTGAAGTGTGTGTAATATAATATAAAAATAATGCATATGTAGTATGTAATTGAATTGTATGCAATATATGTATAATTAATTAATAATAATAATTTGTAAGAAATAATTGAATTGTATGTTATATACTTAAATGATAAATAAAAATAATAAACTTAAATTGAATTGAATTGTATGTAATGTAATACCTTTAATAAAATAATAATGTATATGCAGTCATTGAATTGTATGTAATGTGATATATATAGTTAAAAAATAATAATAATTTATAAGAATTGTATGTAATATAATTAAAAATAATAATAATTTTATAGGAATTGTATGTAATGTATGTAGGTAATGGATAAATAATAATAATAAACTTAAATTGAATTGAATTGTATGTAATACATATAATATAATAATAATGAATATGTAATATGCAATCATTGAATTGTATGTAGTGTGATATATACAATAAAAAAAAAAAAAAAAAAAAAAAAAAAAATATAAGAATTGTATGTAATGTAATAATATTATGTATATAATTAAGAATAATAATAATTTATAAGAATTGTATGTAATGTATGTAGGTAATGGATAAATAATAATAATAAACTTAAATTATAAATTATAAAATCTAGAATTGTGTTACCTACACTATAACATAGTTTTGCAGTGCCCTAGCAGGGTTCATATTGTATTCATTTACTAACACCTACCAGCTTGTACACTAACCTACAATATGAAGCAATAAATAAATTTGAATTTGAATTTGAATTTGTAGTTATGTTTCGGTTGTAGTCTGTGGGTTCACCGGTTTTCAGGAGAATACTGCATCGATTTTTGTTGAAAGGAGACTACTCCTTTCAAGATGCGGTTACGAAATGGGTGGTTGAATCGACGATAAGGAAGCGAGTCTATTAAAATATACTAGTAATGCAATTCGTCTTTGTCGGCGCCCATTTCGTAATCGCATTATTTAGCCGGCATAGTGGGAGCGATCAATGTTGTTAAGGAACAATTATTGATTAACTCCATTCATGGACTATGCAGGTCTGCTCACCAGGTAGATACAAAGTCACATGTCTTCAATAAAAAAAAGGTACATATAATGAAGTTCCGAGAGTTTTTTTTCTAAAATATAAATATTGATTACAAGTAGGTATTTTCAATCGAAAAATAAAAGTCTTTGTTTTCAAAGGCAAATCATTTATTATCAATTGTATTTTGTCGAAAGCTTATGAAATCCCTGAATGTAAGTGAAGTGTAAATTGGTCACGAAGTGTTGTATTGCGAAGCCGTCAGTTCACGCTACGCTTGAAGGGCCCCAGGGTTATATGACAAGGGGACTCATGCTAGCATTGCATTCTACACATTTTAGTTGTCGGTATGGTCTATATTATTAACTAACTTTTGCTAGCGGCTTCACACCCATTAATAAATTATATCTTCTGCTATCCATATCAACCGTCTGACGTCATATCAACCTGGGAATCAAGTTATAACTCTACCAAATTTTGATCCATAATAACTGTACCTACAGTGTCCACAGGCTGCCCTTATAGATGCAAAAACGTGTGACCTAGATATGTTTCGGTTTTAGTTTTTGGGTTTCACTGGTTTCTGGAGACTACTGCATGGTTTTCTTGTAGTTTTCAGGGTGCGTTTACGAAACGGGCGGTTGAATTGACGATAAAGCAGTGAGCATACTATTAAAATAGATTTGTAATGCATATTCGTTTTTGTTGCCGCCTATTTCGTAACAGCATCGATTTCATGGACTTCACCGATTTCACCGCATTCATGGACTTTGTAAGTCTGCTCACCACCAGGTAGATACAAAGTCACATGCTTCAATAATAAAAATAATAAAAAAAGTTTGCTTGGGTAAAGAGGGTGCATAAGTACAGTGTAGAGAAGTGCTGATATCAGAAGTGCCTTTAAACCTACTTCGCGTTCACAAGACCCGACCCGCAAGAAGAATCCATGGATAGCTAAGAACATGGATAAGAGTGGATAGTGGGATGTTGTTTATATATTGATCCACCGCAATCTTATGGAATTTGTAGGTCTGATACAAATAAAATCTCTCTCTCTCTCGTTAAAAAAGAAATCGTTATAGAGAACGGCCTGTATATAAACGTTAGTTTTAAGAGTCAATAAATAACCAGAAATGTTAATTTTTATAAATAGACGATAATAAAAATACTCTTCATATAAGTATCTATGTACCTACTCTAGTATAATTTGTTGTAAATTTATTCTTATTTTTATACAAATCACAATACTGACATATTTCAGACCTGTCGCTAAAAGATCAATACTTCAACAATAGAGAAGTCCCTTTCACTTTTTAAGATCCACTCTTTATGTCTGAAGATATTATCTATAAGATCTTGTAAACATAATGTATAATTTTCAGGATAGACGATTAACAGCACAATTTTCATATTAGTAGATATCACTCTAGTAAATTTGTTGTAAATTCTGTGTTATTTTTATACAAATTACAGTACCGACATGTTTCAGGCCTGTCACTGAAAGATCGATACTTCAACAATACAGAAATCTCTATTGTTGAGTATTGAACCCTATGTAGAGATAATATAAAAAACTGCTTTTCTGCTAAATGAAACGGTGTTTTGTGATGTAGAGCAGTTGTTGATGCGTTGACGCCACGTTCGTGTCCAGCCGGTGCAGCGGTGGTGACTGAGTGACCAATACTGACATATGATGGTGACCAAACGGGTTAATTGCGTCTATAAGATGCTTTTCATGAACGTATTTGCAATGAAGGGGCGCGCATTATTAGAATAATCTCTTGTAAAATGATGAATGAGTTGTGAAACGTCTTCGGATCTCAAAAGCTTCGTCTAGAAAAGCGTCGTGCCCGAAAATCGTGACATCGATTATCGTCAGCAGTAATCGAGTAATGGTTACGAAATGACCATAAAATATGGAGTTTTACGTATTAGTTGTGTTGCAAACCGCGGCGATACCACTCCGCGCGCCCAGTCTACTCGTGGCCGTGAAGCGGGTACGCCGCGATCTCCGCTATCCCAACCGCTCGCCAAGACCTCCGATCTCTAGTGTTCTGTAAAATAACGAACGAAAAAGTTTAACTGATATTTTTTTTAGGTTTTCAAAAGTGTGTGTTGACCATTTTTTGAAGATTATAAACCTTGTGTTGTGATCGGAAGAGGTGGGTGAATATTGTCCAGTAGTTTCGCAAGTGAAGGCAGGTTCTAGTTGCACCTGCTCTCGTCTCGACGTTACTGTTTTGCTTTAGTAATTAATTGAAAAGTGATTGTAATGTGGTCATGGTCTCTCACATGTCCGCCCCAGTTTTCACAAAGCCGTCGGCCGCACGCTGTGTTCCTTACTAATGCTTCTACCTAACTAGACGTTTTAAGCAATAACTTCGGTTATAATTCAAAAAATAACAATTTTATGTACCTATTATTTATTTGCCTAAGTAGGTATCGTTTATTATTAATATAAAAACGTTATCTTAATACATGAACGAGCGTCACCTATATTATCTTTAGTGTAGGTATTTTGGGAGTTATAAACGAATTGCAATTGCATCGCAACTTGATTGTTTTAGCGGGTGATAATAAATGTTAATTATTGAATACTACTTTCCAATCTGTCAACTGTATACCTAAGTAATATAACATACCTACGTAATAAAGTTACATATATATACTGTGCTTAGGTGGATATGCTACTATACATTGAATCTTACGAGTATATTTAATATGATAGCTACCTAATATATTGTTTTGCCATATTGACTAATATATTTTATATATCTAGGTATATTTGTTAGGTTTTTAATTTTGTGGACTTTGATTGAAATAACCAGCACCTATCTATTGGATTATGTTTCTCATAAATTTTAATCAAATGGTTAGAAAAACTCTGTGTAGGAAACAAGTAAATAGTTTTACCGGAAAACTAAGACAAGTCCGTTATTTCCCGGCAAGTTGGTATTTCGCTTTCTTTTTCGGTTTTATTTCCGCGTTTATAAGTATTTTAATGTCAATTATTTATCTCTATATAATATTAATAAGATATTTAAGGATTTTTTTAAAGGTTTTGGATATATATATATATATTTGATTGCGTCTTATTTTATCTGAATAGATTTTAGAGTATTGTAATGTAAGCTTTATACCTAATTGTATATTTTTATTTATAAAACCGCCGTTGGGCATATCTGACAGTCAAATCATCGCGACATATCCCTTATATGTAATAAAAATAAAATTATAATGAGTTTATTAATTATAATACTATTATGTTGGATAACAACGGGTTACCTATTTAAAACTAAGTATTTTAATACATTAAAAAAAGGGAATCATTAAAAATCTTTTTCTCTACATTGTTGCTTGGGTATTTTAATAAAAATAAAATCGGAATCATAAAAAATCTTGTCTCTACATTGTTGCTTGGGTATTTTAATAAATAAAAAATCGGATGCATGAAAAATCTAGTCTCTACATTGTTGCTTGGGTATTTTAATAAATAAAAAATCGGAATCATGAAAAATATTGTCTCTACATTGTTGCTTTAGTATTTTAATACATACAATATAGGAATCATGAAAAATCATTGTCTTTACATTGTTGCTTCAGTGTTTTTAAATAAATATATATAAATAAAATCACGGGTGCCTTTCGGCGCCCGAGACCGCCGCTCTCAGGGTACCCAGCGGAGGGATTTTTTATCCCACCTCGTCGCAGCCGATGGTATGAGTCTACACCGAACAAGTGGCTAGCTCGTCGCGATGTTTGGATAAACTCAATAACCTATCTATAAACATTTTCACAATTTGGTATAGTGAAACTGGCTTAACGTGCTCTCCGAGGTACTATAGTGGTGTTGTTAAATAAATGTACATAAAAAAAGGTAAATCATGAAAAATCTTTGTCTCTACATTGCTGCTTCAGTATGTATAATAACACCTTATAAATAACATATCTAAAATGACTTTAGCTAAGAGTGCAAACTACAAGCAGGTAGGTGCTGATGTAATATAGCTATAACGAGAAATGTGTAAAAAAAATGTACGCGCTGCAGAATGTCGACGCCCACTGTACTCAAATGTTAAAGTTCAGCGAATTGTCTCGAATATTTGCTACCCTTATGTACGGTCGCCAACGTGACATCCGTGTATTTACGATTTTTCTTTAAGGAGAGAGAATTTAACTGTTTTTTTTTGCTAGTAGCTTTTAGGTTTTTTAGTGGATAAGTGGATAACAAAGATACTTTCATGTCTTTGTTGGAAATCTTTATTAGGTATAAGTATTTATCTATACAATGGAAATTATAGCCATTATTGACAGCCATTTATCAGGAATTAAAACTTATATTTAATTATTTGTTATTATTAACATTATTGAATATTATTTTAAATAATTTTAATATTATGATAATCTCTCAAACTCGATTAATACCTGTATGGTAGAATCATCGATCGGAATATACAAAGTTTCTAAACTCAAGAACAAGCATAAAATTTTTAAGTTGACGTAAAATCGATTCTTTTTTATTATTATTTTCGTTTCAGGATTTCAAGGTAGTCTAATAGTTGTATTATAATTGCAGTATTGTAGTATCATTGCAGCCCGACGTACGACCCGTATCTACCTGATCATAAGCAGACTACAGTTTGACAATAGTTATTATAATAGTTTTAACTTTGTCTCTGGCGCAAGTGATATTATATGTATGTTTTAATATATAGATAGTATTATATATTAAACAATTAGAAAAGAATAGGACTATGTCACAATGTGAAAAACACAAATAACAATTAAAATTAACAAATCAAAGTGTTTTTTTGTTGTTGAAATCAAAGTGTTTTTTTGTTGTTGATCGTACTTAAATGAGCAGATAAGTAAGTACTTCACAATATAGCGCAGGCGCAGGCAATCCTAATTTTATTTTAATCGCTTATTACACACTTTTTTTTGCTATTTGTTGCTAAGCTAAATATTATTGACGTTTATAATGACCTATAAATGTATCAACGTATTGGTATAGGCACAGAATAAATAATAATAAAGTATAGGGTGGTATGAACTGCGGCCATACTACCTACTATATCGCCAGACCGGTTAGGAGCGTCTGTAACATACTTTACTATAATTGCTAATTCGTTCTCAGAATAGATCCGCAGTATTCAAGCCACGACAAAATAAACGTACAACGAAAAGATGTGCAATAACAGTGTGCAAACGAAATTAGTACTTAATTATATTGTTACTGAACTTATAATGTTATGCCGCTTTTAGTTACATATGGAACTTACTGTCTCTAACGTGAGTCCTGCAGACAGTAAGCGCTTGCGCAGCTTTGTAGGCGTTTTCTTATAATCTATATGGCGTCTATAAAGTGCTGCAATAATAATATACGTGGCCTAGTTGGTTAGACTTTAGGAACTTGAAAGTACTACCGTTTTTAGGGCAGGGGTTCAAACCCAGCTGTTGAACTCAGTTTCATTATACCAACTCGTAAAACTGTTTATACTCGTAGGTAGGTTATTAGGTCTATTCAAACATTGCGACGAGCTAGCCACTTGTTCGTTGTTATCCTAGAATACCATCGGTTACGACTGGATGAAGATAACACCCCAACGCTGACCCTTAGGCGGTTTAGGCGGTCCCAGGTGCCGTAAGTCACCCGTGATAGTATTATTTTTACTTTTTTATGTTTATTTTTATAAAATTCAAAACCATTATAGATGAGTATGTTATGTATTTCGATTATGTTCACGACAGGTGCCTTATGGGATAGGCAGAAACAGCCAAATGCCACTTGTCTCTACAATCCGCTTTAGCCACCCTTATGGGATAGGCAGAAACAGCCAAATGCCACTTGTCTCTACAATCCGCTTTAGCCACCCTTATGGGATAGGCAGAAACAGCTAAATACCACTTGTCTCTACAATCCGCTTTAGCCACCCTTATGGGATAGGCAGAAACAGCCAAATGCCACTTGTCTCTACAATCCGCTTTAGCCGGCTACAGTCACTTAACTATGATTAATGCTTGCCGATTTCCAGTAGTTTAAATTTTACTACCTTTTCAATTTAGTGATGTGTGTTATTCATAATATATTAGCGAAATCAGTTCAGTAGTTTGACAGTGAAACGTTGACAAATATACTTATTTATGATATTTTTTATTTGCGTCATGTAAATTATTTTACTTATAAAACATTTTTTTTTGTCTTTAGTTCAAACCCCGGTGTGTACCATTTTTTTTTAATAAATAGAAAAATGTGATAACTATAGTAACTTTAAGAACACGTTAAGCCATCGGTCCTAGTTGCACTATGACAACTAGCCAAATAGTTATAGATTGGTTATTGAGTGGTAAGTACATAATTTTTAGCGGTCTCATTGTACTGTAAAAATTGCAATATATGTTGACAATGGCGTAACAACTATTCTTATATTGTTTAGATAACAAAGTTGATAAGTGTTGTGTTTGTTGTGACATGGTGGAACTTTTAAACAGATTATGTTTATTTTATTCGCGCTGGATAAAACTTCAGGCCTTCATACATCCTAATCCATAACCTCAGTTGTGTATGTCTAAATCAGTCGATTCCATTTTCATTGTCTTTGTAGTTTGTTTATTATTAGGCGCATTGGCGGATCCAGGCTCCAAAGCACCAAAATGTAAAGAATTTACGAAAAGAGTGATGAACAATTGTTTCCAAAAGTTCATGTAATGGGTGAAGGCTCTTAAAAGGTAAAAAAGTTGCTACGTGGATGATGTTGTTTTTAGGTAGGATCCTTTACAAAACTGGTAGAAACTAGAAACGTTTGACGATGGTGTTTTTTTTTGCTCATTGACGTAAATGGTAGGATCCTTTATAAAACTGGAAGAACTTTTTTGCCGAAAAGCCCCAAATAGAATCCTGGATCAGGCGATTAGAAAGACTGCTGAAAACTTAAGGGACATTTGCTAGAATCATATAAGTATTCTATGCTTTGTATTACAATATATAGTTCGTCCCAGTATTGTAACCATTCCTTGAAAATAAACGCATAAAATAACTTGTAAGTATAGCGTTGTCTAGAGGTTACGCCAGTAACTTTGTATCCATAGGTCGTGGGTTCCATTCCATCTTATGGCTATATATAAAATCGATTAGAAACTGTCATAAGTTATCTAGTTTCTATTTAATTTAATTAGCAAATTTAAATAATATAGGTATTAGTAGCCTTTATTATAAATATTTTGTGGCAATAAAAAAGTGACTATTCAGGAATAACTGGATTTTCTAGATTTTACTAAAACGTTATGATCGACTGCACTAATAGCCTAGTGACCATATTTTTTTAAACTGCTTAAGGTCATATTAAAAAAACTAGCTTTATTAGAAATATTATATCTTAAAAACATAAGTAATCAATTATCATTTGATTATTTTAAAGTTTATAGTTCATAGTGTTATATGATAGTTCACAATTTGTTTTTTTTTTAAACACATTTCAAATAAGACTTATAGTTCCAGAAATATCCGACGCTAGAAATAATAGTACTTACTTAAAGCTTCTATTATATATATATTAAGATATATAAACAAGGTACCATTTATTTATTCTATATAAACACTTTATTTCACAATAAACAAAAGTTATGTACAAATATTAATTAACTGCCATTTTTTTTATAAAATTCATATAGTGAGAGTAAGAGACATCAGAATTAGAGCTTTCGAATACCGGATTTTTTCAATACCGGTATTAATACCGATTTTTTTTTTCTCAATATCGGGACCTCGGGATAACAGTATAGAAAAAAATAGCGATTTAAAAAAAAAATGTCTTTGTTTTGAAAGTAGGTATTTCTGTAGAAGGATTTTTCTCGACTAAATGAAAAATAACAAGTTTTTCATTTAAAATCATCATTTATTTACGTATATTAAAATAATATGTCAATCAGGCCAGTCTTTTTTTACGATAATTCGTGTTATACAAATTATGACTAAAATTCCGGCAATAATCAGGTTAATCTGTTGTCATTTGAAGTTGAAGCTCTACTTGCAGTTTTATTGGCACCACCGTTTATTAGTTGGGAGGAAGGTCTCTATAACTTCGTTAGGCTAACCGGCCGGTCTCGTTACCACCGCCCATACAGATGCAAAAACTGTCAAGTGACCTAGTCATGTTTCGGTTTTTGTCTGTGGGTTCACCGGTTATCAGGAGACAACTGCATCGATTTCTTGTCGAGGTGGTAGTCTCCTTTTAGGGTACGGTTACGAACTGGGTAGTTGAATTGACGATCAGCGAGTAAATTAAAATATACTCGTAATGCAATTCGTTATTGGCGCCCCCCATTTCGTAATCGCATCATTTAGCCGGCATAGAGGGAGCGATCAATAAAGTTTAAGAACAATTATTGATTGACCCCATTCATGGACTTTGGAGGTCTGCTCACCACCAGGCAGATACAAAGTCACGTGTCGTGCAACAGTAATTAAAAAAAAAACAACAAGTTGTATAGTTTGCATATGAAATCCACTCGTTGGTCACCATGAGTTTTTATGAATCACTAATACCGGGATCCCGGTATTGGACATTTCAATACCGGTATTGAAAATGTCTGAAAAAAGTCCGGGATCCCTGTATTTCCGGATACCGGGATCCCGGTATTGGAAGCCCTAATCAGAATATATGACATCAGAATAACACTCAGAAACCCGTATATTTTTATTTAGTCACTGACTAGTATTCTTGTACATTTCTTTGACAGCACTATTGTAATGCCTCGGAATCTGGAACCGACAGCATAACGCGCTTTTCAAGGCATTATAGACTAATAGTGATGAACTTAAAATAATACAAATAACTACTCATTGGTACATATAGAGGTTTGAACCTGCGGGGTTAGACTGCAGCCATAAAACGAAGCTTCGTTTAACGCTAACGACTGCGTTTTTGAAAATCGGTAGATTAGCGGCATCAAAAACGATGGTCACGTGGCACACCTTGCGGCTTTCGTTTTTTAAGTGCGCTAACGAACGGTAAAACGTCGGTAAAGCCTAAAATCGGTAGAATAAAGAGCCATTTTGACAGTTTAACATTAAAGGAAACGAAGACGTACGTTCGTTTCTGAAACGACACAAAATTTATCGTGCTTTCTGTACAAAACATTTAATAATTTCATATTTACGGCATTGTATATTAATAAAAAAATAAAAAAAAAACTGAAAATAGTCACCGAAAGCGATAGACTTTCCCACAAGGCACAAACTGTCAAGGCATCCAGCCAGACGGACTAACAGACCCAGACGAAAAAGGACCCTTTTCAAGCACTAGCCTATGTTTAATAGTGCGCTTCCTTTATAAAGAGGTCGCATAGAAACTGATGAAACACCCATGTGCTGCTTTATTGCACCGGAGTGGTTCCACAACGGCGAAAATCCTAGGAACACTGAAGTCGCTCCTTGAGGCCTGTGGAAGCCCCGGACTTCTCGTCGCCTTCTGGAATGAGCTTGGCTAACTAAACAAATACACTATTTATTATAAGTAATTATCACATAGACAGATAGTTAAATTAAAAAATAAAAAGTATCAATCTGTTTTAAAACAATTTTTTATTTTTTTTTAAACTAGATAACTATTGAGACATCTGTCATAGTGATTAACAGCAAATGCTATATATGTAAATAAACATAACACTGTTTACAATAACAACAAAATTGACTTGTAACAAAAAATATAGGACAGCGGTTCAGTGGTCCATTGACCATTGCGTAACGAAGGCTTTGTGGTTCAATCCGAGTGAAAGTGAACTACGTTGATCTAGCCTTATTCACCTTGTTATGGCTTGAAGCAACTACCAACTTAAATAGTTTGACATAAGGTGCTTTTTGCTATATAACGTTTTGATATATAATTTAGTTACCTACCTGAAGGTATTTTATTATATTGAGTAAAGTGTATGAATACTGATTTATATAAAAAAGGGTAAAAAAGGTCGGTATAAATATGGGGTGAACTTTTACCCGCTTACTAAAAAAATGTTTGAATGGTGTTTAAGATAATTAATGTGACGGTGACAGAACTAAACTAGTTTAGTCATTGCTTAAACAACGGATATTTATAAGATTTCGTCCGTTGCTATATAAAGCTACCGTTTAACATTTTAACTTGTATCGTTGTATAAAGATATGCTTTTTATGATATTCATAAAGATTACTAAAATATTATGCAAATGAATTACTTATAACTAACTATAACTTCACGGTATTGAACATTATACATGGTGAATTTGAATGGGTGTACTTTGGGGTAATATGATGTTCTACTGGTCAATACGAACAACTTTTCCCATGGAACCATGTGTCGCAAATGAAAAAAAAAAATGCCTTCTCCATACAAACTAGTAAAGTTAAAATGACCAATATGTATGGGGAAGCCATTTTTTTTTTTCATTTGCGACACATGGTTCCATGGGAAAAGTTGTTCGTATTGACCAGTAGAACATCATATTAGCCCAAAGTACACCCATTCAAATTCACCCTGTATATAGCCATGAAATTCAAATAATATTGGTTGCGCCGTTGTATCCCACTCATGGCAGACCATGTTAGTACGTTTTTCTGTACAGATTTCCTTGGAGTGATTATAAAATATGACATGTTTACTTTTCCTAAGTAAAAATTTTTTTGGTTTTAAAACAGACACACTTGCTGGGCACCAGCTAGTATTAAATAAAATTATAAGTTTAAATTTTGTACAAAATTTGATTTTACATTCTTACCGGGCATCGAAATACATTGTCATCGGGTGACTAAAATTGCCTTTACGATCCCTACTACTCATAGTAAAGTGACCGATGACTATTTGTTTGACGTTTAACCCGCTTAAATGTTGTGATTTATTGGTAATTTCAGTGATATTTTATTCATATTTAATAAAAATCAAATTGACTGTAAATTTCCTATGATGTTTTTTTGTAGTTTTACCTGCGGGGAGGCACATTTGTGGTTGGTAATACCCATACAGCGTCACCAAAACCATTTTAATGAGTTAAAATTATTTTTTACGTTTTTATATACGTGGTGGCAGAGTTGGTTAGACCTTGACTTAAAACACTGAGGTCCCTGGATCAAACCCCGGTGTGTACCAATGAGTTTTAAATCTAATAATCTATGTACATTTGTTTAACAACATCACTATAGTACCTCGGAGAGCATGTTAAGCTGTTGGTCCCAGTTTCACTATACCAACTTGTGAATGTGTTGTTGAATTTATCCAAACATCACGACAAGCTAGCCGCTTGTTCGGTGTAGACACATACCACCGGCTACGATGAGGTGAGATTAAAAACCCCTCCGCTGGGTACCCTGAGGCTGTGTAGGCGGTCTCGGGCGCCGTAAGGCACTCTATATATATATATATATATATATATATATATATATATATATATATATATATATATATATATATATATATATTATTTTTGCTATTTTTAGTCTTTCATTTAGTTCCTAAGCCAGTTACTGCTAGTTCATGAATTACTTGTCAAACTAGCATATCATGAATATCAGATAAATAATACGTTATTTAATGTGTAAGTTACATTCTGTGTTCTTTTTTGGCACTGGTGATAGTATTTAAAAATATATATATTAGAGATCGGCATATTGTGGTGTTGTATCTGCCTGATGGTAGACTACAAAGTCCATCAATATATTGTCCTCTCCAATTATGCACTACTTATGGAAGCAAAAAAACCTGAAACATGACTAATTCGCTTGACGATTATGTGTTTGTATAGGCGGTGGTTACGAAATCGGTCGGTCGGCCTAGCAAAGTTATAGAGACCCATCTAAAGTTATTGGTAAAAGTCAATAGTCGGACCCCGAGTTGTCATTCTATGACGGGGCGAAGAAAAAGTTATTAATTACAAGCCCGAGCCATTTGTCATGAGCTTCTCGACTTTATTTATTTAGTATTTTTACTTAACGAGATCATTTCTAATTAGAACTCGGGCGTCCGTTTTTATGAATATTTTATCACTTTCCCACGCACTTCACTTCTTAGCTTTTGAATAATTAATTCGAGAAAAAGACAGGGTAATGATTTATGAATAAGGGATGAGTTTTTTTTAAGAAATACACTTTATTAACATTTATTTATTCTTATTTAAATTATATAATGAGGTGTCTTTTGGCATCAAGCTTCAAAGTGTACAAAAAAAGAAAGAATTAAAAATATTTATTGTGGAAAAGCTTAAAACCATAGTGTACATAGACGAGTTTAATACCTTAAAGCAAGAGATGTTTAGTTTAACAAATCTTTATGTTATTTATTAGATAATATATGTGTTGTCATTTGGTATAAAGCCTCGGGGTATATAATAACGAATTAATGGATATTATTTATTATAGAAAAGCTGGTACTACATTGACGAGTATAATGCCTTCGGCTAATTGGTATTTTACGGTCGTTCTTAATAATATTTTTGATGGATAGTAACCTTACAAACTATCGTATTCA
This sequence comes from Monopis laevigella, assembly GCA_947458855.1. Lineage (NCBI taxonomy): Eukaryota > Metazoa > Arthropoda > Insecta > Lepidoptera > Tineidae > Monopis > Monopis laevigella. The sequence goes on along the minus strand of OX381590.1, from coordinate 21,856,005 downwards.
AATACACAGTTGCCATGGTTACTATAGATAAAAAAAAATTCATTATTAAAAACTGCAGCTAAATTCCACTGAGCTCGTGATACTTAATGATTTAGCACGAAAAGGTGAAATGTTAAACCAAACCATAATGTTACCAAAATGTTAAACCAAACCATAATGTTACCAAAATGTTAAACCAAACCATAATGTTACCAAAATGTTAAACCAAACCATAATGTTACCAAAATGTTAAACCAAACCATAATGTTACCAAAATGTTAAACCAAACCATAATGTTACCAAAATGTTAAACCAAACCATAATGTTACCAAAATGTTAAACCAAACCATAATGTTACCAAAATGTTAAACCAAACCATAATGTTACCAAAATGTTAAACCAAACCATAATGTTACCAAAATGTTAAACCAAACCATAATGTTACCAAAATGTTAAACCAAACCATAATGTTACCAAAATGTTAAACCAAACCATAATGTTACCAAAATGTTAAACCAAACCATAATGTTACCAAAATGTAAACCTGAGACTAATTTCATACATTTTTTCACTAAACTTTAAACTAAACTGGAATTATCAACATTAACATTTTAACGAATTTATTTACAGCATTGTGTTGATAATGGTGGTTTGACAAAATGTTTCTTTATATGTAAAACAGATTAAAATAAATATTTTTAAAGTAAACAACTTTGATATATTTTATTTGTGGTTAATAATAATGAAATGTATTTAACGGAGTAACGAGAAGGAGTAAAAGCTTAATTTTAAATAATCGTTACTTGACAATAAAGTAACAACAAAAATTACCATTTCGTTTCAGAGCTCATCTGGATGGTTAGCTCAGTGGTTGAGTTGAGACCTTGCCGCGAAAGCGAGGATCGTGGGTCGAGTCCCATCAACAAAGATTTTTTTCATTGCATTTTATATTTAAAAAATCTATACATAACAAAAATAGTTTCACATGTTGGTTTAGTGGAACTGACTAACAATGGAGCACTATAGAGTTTTCAATTAAAATTAAAAACTCATTGGTACACACCGGGGTTTGAACTCGTAACATGTAGTGTTTTAGCCTACGGTCTAACTAACTCAGCCACCACCACACGAACATACAAATAATATATACTGGATATATAACATAACATATAATATTATGATTTGATCATTTTACCAAGTCAAGGCCACCAACTTTTTAATGCGCAGTAGCAGGTTATTTGTTAAACTGTATTTTAAATTAGTTTTAAATCATTTTTTTACATATTTCATTATAAATGTTTGTTTGGGAAAATAAATTGACCAATTACATTTGCCTGACATTACTTAAAAATTTATACCCATAACTATGATAAAAAAAAAGTTTATTGATCAATAAATGTTTAAAAAATTCAAAGTAATAAAATAAAAAATGTTCCTTCCTTTATTAGTTTTATTGAAGATTTTATTTATTTTTTCTTTTTTTATTTTTCTTTTTTAAATTTAATTAACATACTTATATAGGTATATATTTAGGCATTACACACATATATTTCTTAGGCCACAAACTATGCTCTAGGCTTGCACTGTGTATTTTTTTAATAATTTATTTTTCATTATTGAATATAAATAATATATAATTTGATTTTTTTAAAGTTACATTTGTTGCAAGTTCTTACTTGGTTCTTTGTTCTAGAACTATATTTTGAGTTTAGAGATCTATACCATTTTCAGGACCCAATTAAAACTAATTTTAACATTTTGTGAAGGTAGGTAATATAGTTATCTGAAGAAAATGTGTTAAATAAAACTTAACAGATAGTAAAAGACGAATTCTACTAAAACTTTGTTATATTTTCAATTGTAAAATATGGAAGTGAAGAATATAATAACGTCTCAATAGTTATAACAAGTGAGATAAAATTATACTATATGTATGCTCTTTAAATTTTAGAGCGTAACATAAATCAACTTTAAATATTAGTATGGATAAAATATTAAAAAAATATAAACCAAAGTTTTATAGGAACGAATAGATTTAATCGCTACATTATTATCACATACAAACACAATATATAATAAATCAACGCCATATTTATTTGTAAAATAATTAGCTGAAATAATTAAAGTACATAGAATTTTTATTTATCAATTTTAACAAAGTACCTTCGTGCACTAAATTCTTTAAGAATTATATTTAATTAACTTCATAGACCAAATGCGGCTTGGCGAGACCGCTTTTTGTATTGAGTCTGAGGACTTATAGGGCCGCATTTTGTCTAAGCCGGAGCTGAATATTTAGCAGCACTAGGTAGGTCCGTGTATCCAACACCTAGCCAGTTAGCCTTGCTCTCACTTTTTGTATTTCATTAAAGCGCTTACTTTATTAGACAAGGCTAAGTTTTCAAATTTGACTTGAATCTAAAAGAAAATGTTTTTTGATTGAAGCGCGGCATGTAACTTTTATCTGCCTGATGGTAAACATACCTACAAAGTGAATGAATGGAGTTGTTTATAAATATTGATCGGTCCTATTATGCCGGCTAAATTATGTGGTTACGAAATGGGCGGTCATAAAGACATATTTGCATTACGAGTTTATTTTAAGTTTCTTTTACCTACACATTTTTGCGAGTAAATATACTTTGTTTAACAATAAGTAGGTACTATAGTTGTGTGCGATTTTTGATGATTATTTTCCCAAGTAGCATGAAACACGGACATTGTTATCTTTTAGTATCCGTGCATACCGGATTTTGAACTCATAATAGCAAAATTTGCAGGTCAATAGTACGTATTTGTCACTCTAGCTAACTAAAACTTGGCTTAAAAAGAAAAATATATAGTTGCATAATAGCGTGCTCATTGTTCTGCCTCTGTGGTCTGGTGGTGGCGCTTTTGCGGTTGTAAACGGAGGTCGCAGGTTTGATTCCCACTCATGGGCAAAACAATATTACTGCTTTTTCTGTATAGTTTACCATGGTCTGGCTGTTTGATATATAATACGTATTAGTAGCGTTATTTCCGATATACATAGAACAACGATATACATCTAGAGCTCATTTTGTGTCTAGGGCAATATGTTTATCAAAATTTAGCTACATATTATTCTTATTATAGTATTGTTTAATGAAAATCTCTCCTAAACTAGGTACATCTGTAAATATAGAAGGTTAGTGAATTTTACAAAAAAATGTGAAAGAGTTATTGTAATATAGTGAGCTTGGCATAGTTATGTTTACCTACAAAAGAAAAATGAATGAACAAATAAATGATGAAAAAAAAGGAATAGATATTTAATTTGAGATATTTAATTTGTAGATTTTTTTTTTTTTTGATGGAATAGCAACTATTGTTAAAATAAGTCGGAAATAATATTTTATAGTACTAAAACTTAAATTACTAATATTAAATTCATGACCTCAATCCTACACAAAGAACACATTTATTATACCTGCTGTTATGTAATGTAGAAACATACATGTACATTTTTTTTTGTAATCTATACCTATAAAAATGGTATATTTTTATACAACCCTGAAGAATGTTAAATACGATATAGAAATAAAAATGGTTCTAACTCGTTCTTTAAGGTTTTAAATAACTCATCATTATTAATATCCTTAACTCACTAACTAATTAACCTATATCACTTCATATTTGCTTATTTAAAATTAAATATTTAATTAAGCTATAATATATCAAGTTGTTAGCTTTGATTACGTGGTTATATATAATCGCCCCGATTTTAGGTATTTTATTTATTAATATTAGCGAAGCAGGAAGTCAATATTTTAAATATTAAATTAAGACAAATACTTTAGGACGAGGCGGTGAGTAACACGCAAGTGACTGGGTGATACAGTGGCCAAGTAATACACAGTGGTCTAATATTATATAGTGGCCGCATATACATAGTGGTATTTACACAGTGGCTGAGTAATATACAGTGGTCTAATATTATAGTGGCCGTATATACATAGTGGCCTATTTATAGAGTGACCGAGTAATACATAGTGGCCTATTTATAGAGTGACCGAGTAATACATAGAGGTCTATTTACACAGTGGCCGAGTATTATATAGTAACCGAGTAATACATAGTGGCATATTTAAACAGGATGGCCGAGTTATTAAAAGTAGCCGATTAAATACAATGAGAAGTTAATATATTTACACGTATTGATTGATATAAACATTGTGTATCTAGGGGATTTTATTAAAAAAAAAGGACTTAGTAGTTTTCAACTACTGCTGGGTATTTTTCTGAAATTGGAGGTTGTTTTTAAAAATAGGTTGAAATCTCTAGACCTACACGAAGTTACAGGTAATCTGAAATCTGACCTACCGTCACAGACATTACAAGAATTTAGAAGAAGCATGCAATATACTCATACCTATAGGGAATTAAAGATTTTTGAATGAAGTTGATTGCCTAATTATATTTTTAATATTAACAATTTTATTAATATATTATGTGTTTTCAAATATATTTTTTTATTGCTGGTTAGCCCTTATCATAAGACTTAATAGGTACGTTTAACAACCGGTAACACCTTAAAGGTTAGCCGGCAGATAATGCCTAAAGCATTAAGTCCGCTTTTGTACATAACTTTTGTTTACTGTGCAATAAAGAGTTTAAATAAATAAATACACCTCCCATAAAAATGTATTGGTCATTCATTCATGGACTCGGCGGTCTGTTTACCAACATGGTACAGAGTCGCAAGCCGTAGTATCTCAATCTAGTAATTGGTCGTCTCTATAAAGAAACACTGAGACTAAACAATCATCCGCACTATTTTCGGTCGTAGGTAAAACCTTCTGCTATTTTTGTATGATAAGTCGCTTCGTTATTAAAAATTATTATCAATCATTATTTTATTGATAATATTATCGTGGGAAAGGCCTAAAATATCTATATACCTACGTCTGACAATATATATATACTTATATATATATATATACTTATATATATATATATCTATATATATATATGTGTGTGTTATATATTTATCTAAATCGATTACAGAATTATCAAAAAAAAAAAAAATAGAATACCTACTGTACTTTTTATCTGTGAATTTCCAATAAAAAGAAAATAATAATATAAGATTATTCTGATAAGGAATTTTTTAATGCATAAATATAAAATAGTAAAAAATGGTTAAAATTAAAAAAACAGACTCCTCTGCCATCTATAGGTAATATTAGAAACTAGGACTTCTAACTTGACTCATAGAGTTATTAGAAGAAAATCTAATAGAGGGCGTCTGTGTATAAGTAGATAACAAGCAATAACAAAATTCGTGAGGTGTGACTGGAACCTGGTTGGATCAGGGTTCGATTCACCAGAATTTTATTCATTGTATTTTATCTTAAAAAAATAATACTAATAATCTACACGTAAATATGAATAAAACATTATTTTTTCAGTAAATATATAAAAAAAAGCTCAAGGGTCGTCGGGTTCGAATATCAAGGAAATTTTCTTTGCAATTTTACCTTTACAATTTCAATCCTTATAAGGAATTTATACAAAACTAGTAAAGATAAATAATCTGCAATACATATAAAATCTAGGTCTGTCTGTTTGTGTGATATAACTCGCGAAACACTTATCCAATTTAAATAAGTATTTATTATTAGCTATATATAGGTACGTTATACCTATTTGATATTTATTTTGTAAAGTACCCGTGCGAGGGGATAAACAAAAACGGTACTGTACCGATTTAAAGAAAACCCCTAGAAAGCTACGTACATTATCAGAAGTGACATGGGCTCTATTTAATTATTTAACCGATGTATTTTTAATTAATCTGCGAATGAAATCGCCGGGGCACAACTAGTATGATATAAGTATCCGAAGTTGTATCCGGAGGTCGTGGGTTCGATTCACACCCATGGCAAACAAAAAAAATAGTACGATTTTCTGTACAGTTTGTCATGGTTTGAATGTTTATAAACTATAATATGTATTATATCGTTGTTTCTGGTACACATAGTACAAGCCTAGAGCTTAGTTTGTGACCAAAGCAATATGTGTAAATTGTCCTACATATTATTATTGTTATTAATCCACGAAATACTTATTCTGGTAACCAGCACAGTTGGCAATAATATATGTTGCAGAGGCTCTCGGTGTTATCCGGGAATCGGCGTTGTCACCGGTTACGCAGCAATCTGTACCGCGGCTTAATTTTTCCCCGTAGTTGGATAGAGCTCAAAACATCGCGACGAGCTAGCCACTTGTTCGGTGTAGACTCATACCATCGGCTTCGACGAGGTGGGATTAACAGGTACCCCTCCGCTGGGTACCCTGTGGCCTTCTAGGCGGTCTCGGGCGCCGTAAGGCACCCGTGATGATATATATATATATATATATTGGATAGAGCTGCTCTAAATGTGTACATTGAGTTACTTCAGACGTGGGCGGCTGTTCTATCGATTATATTTCATATTTCATTTCGTAGTATAGTTCCAAAATAGTATTAATGTGAAACTAGGTATAACATAAATAAATATAAAATAATGACCAAATATAAAAAAAAAATTATATATGTAAGACAATTTAAAAAACACATATTGCTCTGGTCACAAAGTAAGTTCTAAGCTTGTACTATGTGTACAAGAAACAACGATATACGTACTAATGTTTTTTTGCCATGGGTGGGAATCGAACCCACGACCTCCGGCTACAACATATTATTTAGGTGGGAGACCGACCGGATTCGTTACCACCGCTCATACAGATGCAAGAACAAACTGTCAAGTGACCTAGTCATGTTCCGGGTTCAGTTTGTGGGTTAACCGGGTTACCGAAGACTACTGCATCGATTTATTGTCGAGGTGGTAGTCTCCTTTCTTGGTGCTGTTACGAAACGGGCATCTGATTTGACGATAAAGCAGCGAGGATATTAAAATAGACTTGTAACGCAAATACGTCTTTTATCACCGCATCATAGTGGGAGCGATCAATATTGTATTGATCGACTCTATTCATGGACTTTGTAGGTCTGCTCACCATCAGGTAGATACAAAATCACATGCCGTGCTCCAATAAAAAAAATAAAGCTAAGTCGCCTGGGCACTATGTCTACCATTTTGCGCTTATGTCAAGTAATGAACGTATTTTAATTTGAGTTTCACTATTGGATAGAATGTTTCTCAGTATTGATCTGTTAATACTAGTCAAGTTGTTGCAAATATTGCAGTCGGAAAGTCGCATGGGGTCAATCAATAATTGTTTCTTAAACAACACTGATTGCTCCCACTATGCCGGCTAAATTATGCGATTACGAAAAATGGGGGGCGTACAAAGACGAATTGCATTACGAGCATATTTTAAAGAAAATAAAAGGCCAACTTTAGTCTAGCCGAACAGCTTGTACGACGAACTGTTATTGCTCTGAATAGTGCTATATAAGTATATTTTGGGTGAGTTGGCCCAGAGCCAGGAGCCTTCAACAAGTGGCCCCACGACCTTCCGGCGCGGTCGATGCACTTGGCACACTAACTTTGGCACACAAACCTATTCCCCAACCCAGCGTCAGGTGGGGTAGGTTACCAAATGTTTTCTACTGTACTAACGCCCGGTTTCACAAAAGTTTTAAGTAAAATATACCTTTATTTATAAGAGCTCAACATGTGACCTTGCATCTACCTGATGTTAAGCAGTATGCAATGCCCAGGAATGATGGCAACAAGCGGATGCATACAGTTGCACCGCTGGTTGCCATCATTATGCCGGCTTATGATGCCTATTCACGCTTCGTTTAAAGGACTCTAGGTTATTAGAAGAAGGAAACACGCAAGCTGCATACTGCCCATATAGATGCAAAAACCGACAAGTGACCTAGTCATGTTTCGGTTTTAGTCTGTGGGTTTACCGGTTTTCAGGAGACTATTGCATCGATTTGTTGACGAAGTGGTAGTCTTCTTTCAAGGTGCGTTTACGAAATGGGTAGTTGAATTGACTATAAGGCAGCGATTATTTTAAAATATACTCGTAATGCAATTCGTTATGGTCGCCCGATTTCGTAATCCCATTATTTAGCCGGCATAGTGGGAGCGATCAATATTGTTTAAGAACTATTATTGATTGACCCCATTCATGGAGTTTGTAGGTCTGCTCACCATCAGGTAGATACAAAGTCAGATCTCATTCTCCAATAAAAATAATAAATATATAAAAATAGCCGATTTTTAGGACCTACCTATATTAGGAGCTGTTTGTAAAATCAAAATATACGCACAATGTTCACTGCGCAACGCATAATATTTAATACGCATAATATTTAATACGTAAAATATACATTACGCGTAATATTAATCGTATCGATAAAGACTTATAAAAGCTGACATGCAAGGCAGGTATAGCTTGCTTCAACAACCTTTATACAGCTGACTTTCTTTAGAGGTTGTACCATGTGTCGCAAATAAAAAAAAACAATTTGGCTTCTCCATACAAATTAGTTATTTTAACATTGCTAGTTTGTATGGAAAGCCAAATTTATATTTCATTTGCCACACATAGTTCCATGGGAAAAGTAGTTACATTTCATCAGTAGAGCCTCATGTTAGCCCAAAGTAGCTACACCCTCCAAAATCACCCAGTAGGTACATTGTTGGAGTAGAAATAAAAACCAGCAAAAGAAAGTTTATGGTTAAAATATAAATAAATAATCCAGTAGATAACATTAGGTAAACATGTTTATCAGTTTGTTTATGTTTACAGTTATATCATAAATTAATTATGTACGTACTTTTACAAAAGATATCACGTTTCTTATAAGTTTGATAATTTACTTGATAATAATTGTTTGATAACAAATTATATAAAAATATTCATAGGTACTTGCGAAGAACATTCTAGAAATTGAACAAATTATTTATAAATAAATACTACTCATAGTACAGAGGATTCTAGTTTGGGCCAGGAACCTCTAAGGGCCAATTTGACCGTTCGCTTTATAAACTGAGCTTAGTAAAACTAAGTTCAGCTTAAACGAGTTCAAATTTCGATTTCACCAGCTAAATTTTGATCGCGTTTACGAAAACTAAGTTTATAGACATAAACGATACGTTTACTATTTTTGACAGATAAAAGCGACCTACTAATGTTTTTTAACTAAATATTTTCTTATTACGAAACAAAAGGCATTCCAATTCATTAAAAAAATAAAAACACTTTCCTTTGTACAATTGTTTGACCATGACAGTAATATCTCTTGAACGAGATTAATGAACTAAACGACTAAAATCGGGTGTTCAGAAACTAAACTGATTCTTCTGTGGTTTAGCTTGAACTTCGTTAGTTTTATATTGGTAAAACGTAAAAAAGAACTCTAAACTTGGTTAGATGCTTAAACTCGGTTTAGCTAGAACTGATCGCGTTTAGTGTAAATGGTAAATTTGGCCCTAAGTCCCAATAAGTATGCCACTATACTTATCCGATAAAACACTTATAGACTCACATGTTTGCAAAATTGTTATAAAATCACACACACGCATATACACATACAAAGTACACAAAAAATAAAAAATGTATTAGTAAAAGTAGGTACACTATCTACTTTTACTAATACATTTTTAATTTTTTGTAAACTATAGATTATATAAGTATTTCTTTATAAAATATAATATAAAAATACTTCTGTACATCTTTTATAGTCGTCTTAGAGTCGGATTAATAGTCGTTGCTACTATAAGCAGTTGCCAATGCTTCGGACTGTCAAACTGCAAATGAAAAAAACTAAATATTGCAGTCCCAAGCTATGGTTCAGGCTAAGCAACGGCTATTAACCCGACCCTTAGTATGTGTTGATATATAAATGTAAGTAATTATAGCTATAATCACCTTCTTAAGGAAGATACAAGCCTTTGTTTTGAAGAACATTGATTATTATAAACATATAATAAGAAGTTATAGAAGAACAACTCAATACATATTAGTTACCCAAATACTATTCAACCTGATTTTCCCAAAGAGCAAATATATAAATTTATGTGATAAAAACTATGATATTCCCAAAAAAGGTAAACATAATGTCTAATATCTAAATCTAAAAACATTTCTTTATTAGATTAATATTTAATTTTTATTTTTATTAATATTTTATACACATTGCGGACTTTTTAAATATCCGCAAAGTTATGAAAGTTTATAGCTAATAGTGGAACTTTTATCAAGATCTCCTCACAGTGGGATGTTTACGCAAGGAAAAACTTGTTTTCCATTTTAGTCAAAGGCTGCTAGGAAAATGTGAAGGCATTTTCCTATTACAGCCTGTCTGCTCATCTAGACATTTTAACGCATAATCAAGTAGACATTGCGTAAACACTCTCCATCCTTCTCGCACTAATGTCGTGGTCCGTTTGAAAGACAAAGTCAGTAGAAGGGTTTTCGCCTGTCACTTTCTTCTTCGAAATGGGTCAGGGTTGAAGGAAATTTACATTAAATTGAGATAATTTGGCGTTTGATTGATTTAAATAAAATTTTATATTATCTTTAGTTTAGCAAGTAAGCTATTATTGTACCTAAATGAATTTTCAAACTTAATTTTATAGCATCGTTTATTATCTTTAATTAAAGATTTATAAATAACGCTGACGTTAAATTTAACTTATTAGTTTAATTACTTATAAAATCTGCTTAGTAATATAAAATAAGGTTAGTAAGTTTTTCTGTACTGTCAGTATGGTCTGAGTGTTTATGCTACCTACTGCCTGCCAACTGTACCCCGTAGTTTCACTCGCGTTAAATTTCAATCGACTCGTCGCGTCCGCCTGTTGACGAACCTTCAAAGGAACCCTTGGTCACGCTACGGAGTACTCTGCCTGTCCACATCAAACACCTTGAAAACTACTGGTTCAATTTATGATTATAGATTTTGTTAACCTTGCTAATAGGGTATTAGTTTATTATTTCTCAGAAGTTGAAGTTGTGTACCGAATTCATTAGAAAATAGGTTTGTGGTTCACTCAAATACTGAAACTAAATTAAAGTTAAATTTAATTACGGTAAGTTTAAATGATTAACATTTAATGAATTATAACATATAAAAATAATATGACACGAAGAAATTAGACGAAACAGTATATTTTAGCAGCTTATTAATTTTTGTGTAAGTATATACATAATAAAGCATTTATTATTAGGTACAGTTGGCCAAGAATGTGGTCTACCACTCTAGAGTCGAAGTACATTTGCACGTTATAAAACAATAAGGTTGGTTTTACCTTGAAGAATATTCTGACAGTTAATACTATCAGTTCCTGTTTATTGGAGTGACGTTTGTACTTCGCTCAACCTTAACGACTTTTTCATGACAAGTTGTGTCAAATATGATAGACCACTTTCTTGGTCTACTGTCCCTCAAAAGATACAGAGTCGCATGCAATGCTCGAATAACAGAACATTCATAATGTTGTGTCAAAGACAGGGACACGAACAAAAGTTGTACCGCAGACGGGTGTTCCTTGGGGCGTCCGAGCATCCTTGACACACTTGCGAGACCTTCAGGCTTCGCACTTGTTGCGTTTGTCTTTCAAATGTACATTTGATGGGCTATCTGCAGCCTTATTTTATGATAAGCTAATTTAAAAAACCTAATTATTGTTATTATTATGCTAAAAATGGAATTTAGCAAAATAACGCCTGATTCAATTGATTGATGATCGTATTTTTTTTAATTGGGGTACCTTTCTTTGCACAAAGCCCATCAATTCATTGATGTTGAACAGCTTTGATGGCTCTCACTATGCCGGCTGTATGTGGTTGGGTAAGAAATCGGCGGCGAAAAAGACGAATTTTCATTACGAGTCAATAGCCCGTTTTGAAATAGTATCCTAAAAGATGACCAGTACGACGTGAATGGATGCAGTAGTAGTACTGACTAAAACCGAAATTTGGCTAGGCCACTTGACGGTCTTTGAATCTGATGGGCCACCATGAGGGATAGGGTAGGGAAAGGAGGTCGAACCTGTTATACATTTTTCATAATAATTACGGGTTTTCCCTAATAGATAGTTGTTTCCCTAATAGATAGTTGTTTCACAATTTGGAAATGGGATTTGTTTTTACACAAATAAAATATGACAATAAAAACTAGTACATAATAGTCACAGTTAAGTTTATAATCCTTGAATAAATAGCTCGCTCCACTATGAAATGTAGTTTGCATTTTTTCGCATCATGAAAATATGATAAAGCTATCATTATGATGAATTAAAAAAAAATCAGACTGCAATTGTACGACCATAATGCAATATCATGGTTACAAGCTGCTTTGTCAGGCTTATGAAGCTATTTAAAAAATGTACTTTATTTCATTTCAAAGATTGCAAGTATATATATATTTTTTTAACTGCAAATAAATAATAATATGCAGAACATTTCACACATATTGCCCTGGTCACAAATTACTTATACTACGTGTACCAGAAACAACTATACTAATAGATGTCGTGCTTTTTGTAATGTTCTAATTAACGTATCAAATTGGTTTGACGCATTGCAGGTCTAACTCATCTACAGCCTTATAAAAAATATCGTAGTAGATTTATGGTTCATTTTGATGGATTCCTTAGCGCTATGTCTAGTACTGTTTTTAACACTTAAGGTCTAACCAACTCAGCCACCACGTATATTGTTACCATCTAAAAAATTAACCGAATTCAAGACAACTAAAAAATATTAAATATATAAAATGTATCGGAGGCTGTATTAAGTTTTCAGTTTTGTATTCTAATGTGTCGATTCATCCATTTTGGAGTCTGTAAATTAGAATAATAAATCAAATAAAAATCAAAACAATAATATAACTAGTTTATTTTCTTTAAAGGTTTACAAAATATTTATATCTTAATAGGTATATATATAAACAAATAGAAGCAAAAATAAAACAACTTGATTATGCAGAATTTAATGAAAATGTGTTTGTCATCAAAACTGCGCCAACAATAAAATACATGTGACCCATTACAATCATAGTACTCGTACACATTACTTCCATTTTATAATAAAAAACGCTACAATGTATTTTTTTTTCCAGGCTCGACAAGTGAAGCAAAACATTATGTAGTGAGACCCGACACCAAAATGAGTCAAACCGACATCCGCGAAGAGACGGCCGTAGAAGCCGACGTGGACTATTTCACCGATTTCGATGAGTCCACACACAAAATGAGTCAAACCGATATCCGCGAAGAGACGGCCGCCGAAGCCGACGCGGACTATTTCACCGATTTTGATGAGTCTACACAGATCGAGACCTCCGATGATCTCAACGAGTCCGGCTTCGCTGAGGGCTCGGAGAACTCGTTCGGGCATCGTCGGGATTCGAAGGAGTTGGACTCGGACAGCGGCGTGGACGGCGGCGCCAGCAGCGGCTGCAGCACGGCCGACGACTGCCCGGTGGTGTCGGTGAACGACGTTGTCGCCTACTACGACGACATACGTCCCCGGCGCCGGTATTTGCCTCCGCTCAACGTCTACAATGTTGATTTGGATAGATTTGCTATGGAAATAGAAAAGGTGAGTTATATTTAAATTTGTAAACTTTGACGTTATTTTATTTTAGGATTTGGAGCTAAAATAATTCATTATCTAAAATTATTGGCTAATTTAGTTTTAATGTTTTAATATTTATAGGTGCATATCTAAGATAGAAGGTCATTTTAATAAAATATAATATTAATATTTTCTAAATATTTAATGTATTAAATAATAGCGGCTATTTTCATAACACCCGCATTCCCCACCCCATGTGTGAAATATCCGACATGGGATGTTTTGCGATTTTTAATGTTAAAAACATACTATTAGAATTTATAAAGACAATGAACCAACAACCATTATTCTCAACAAAAAAAAAATATATATTGCCTGTTATAACCCTAGAAACTATCCAAACTTTAGTACCTACATTAGATAGTTACCATAGTTTAGGTTAAAAGAAAGATTATTGTTTGTTAATTTAGATTCTAGACCATAAAAATAGCAATATAATTAATTAGATTTAAAATTTTCCCGTAAATATAAGTTTTACACTTACCTACATAAATTATATATCATTATCTACATATAATAAAATTATAATAAATAAAAAATATATAATTACCTATAAATTTATAATGCATAAATTAATCTTCCTACCATAATTTCATCGAAATCGGTTTTGTACTATAGATGTAAAATTACTTTCTCATTCATATTAATTTCAAAAGGATTAAACGAGAATCAGATGATGTTTTACATTTTTCTGCGAAAACAAACAATTACGTAAAATACTCGACAGATTTCAGATTTTCCATATACTCGTATACTCATACAAAATGCGTTGAGACGCCGCGTCTATAATGCTCGCAGCGCAGCTGAGGAATGTATGAAAGGGAATTATCAAATAAACTGCACATAGTTTATAGTTGAACGTTCATTATTAGATATTTATTGTGTAAGTCACTTACGACATTTTGCGCTTTTACAAATTGAGGATGTTCACGTCAGAGTGATGTAAGTCCCACATCTTTAGCAGCTAATTCATAATGTTGGTTTATGGGCCGCATTTTTTGAACTGTGCTGTGGTTGAAACGGCAGTAGTAGGCCAATGAAAAGTGAGTTAAGTAATAAATATCTTAGTTGTTACTGCAATAGGTTGCGGCAAAATATATGCGTTTTTAGTTATTGACACCGATGCAACCGAAATAACTACTTTTAAACAAAACCTTGAATGTTTACGATTCCCAAAACAAGAGATGTCTTTTATTTTTTTCCGCCCATACCGATGTAAAAACAATGAAGTGACCTATATATAGTCATGTTTTGGGTTTAGTCTCGTTTCACCGATTTTAGGAAACTAGACCGATTTGTCATCGAGGTGGTGGTCTCCTCTCAGGGTGCAGTTACGAGGGCAGTTGATTTGACGATAAAGCCGAGGATATACAAAATCGTCTTTGTTGCCGTCATTTCGACCGACATAGTGGGAGCGATTAAAACTGATAAACAGTAATGTTTTAATCGACCCAAATTCTGGACTTTGTAGGTCTGCTTACCGTTAGGTAGATACAAAGCCACATTTATTGACGAGCTACCTATCGCAGTAACAATGAAGATTATGATTTTATAATAACGCTTTTTATGTTTTAGATTATTATGATAACAAATGTTCGACTGCGAGTGACCCTTAGAGACTGCGGAACGTATTGAGATAAAGAAGAGGAAAGGATGACAATGTTGTATTGATGATTGAGACGGATGATCGACCATGTTAAACTTTTGAATGTTAAACGAATGACATAGATAATGAATTACGGGGCCGACCAAGGTGTATGATTAAAGATCAAATTCGGGATGTTTTTTATAGTTCTGTTTCGTATATACGTATTAGGGCCAGACGCGCCTGTATGAATAAATGTGAGATGTGAAAAGTATGTAGCTAATAGACTAATAATAAATGTTAATGTAAGATTAATTATATACATGTTGGCCGAGTTGGTTAGACTTTACACTTTTAAAAACACTGTGTAGATTTTAGGTTCAAACCCCGTGTACATCTATGAGATTTTAATTTAAATCAAATTTACCTATATTTGTTTGAAAACACCACTATAGTACCTAGGAGACGACGTTAAGCTGTCGGTCCCAGTTTTACTATTCCAACTTGTGAAACTGTTTATAGATGAGTTACGGGTATTAGTCTATCCAAACACCGCGGAGTTTATTTTATACTTGTTCAGCGTAGGCTCTGAATACTATGTAATAAAAACCACTGGGGTACCCTGAGGTCATTGAGTAGGTCTGGGCACCGCGTCACTGTAAGGCACCCGTGATGGTACTTATATTAATTATATCATAATCATCATCATACCAGCTTTCACGCGTCCACTGCTGGACATAGGCCTCCTCTAAGGATCGCCACAACGACCGGTTCTGCGCTACTCGCGACCTTTTTCTTGGTCCATCTTGTAGGGGCCTGCCTCTGCAGTTATTAGTTAGTTTATTTTTATTTAACTATAGGATAGTTATTTAAATTATATTATATAATAGCATGTAGTTATAATTGCACAAGTATTTCTATCAGCAGCCAAAGTGAAATCAATCAAATGTCATTCGGCACGCGGTTATGCGAAAACATGTAATGGAAATTATAAGAAAATGTGATTCTATATATTATTGCTTTTTAATAAAATACATATTTTTTACTCATGGAAAATTATTACACGTGCTTCTTATACGAAACTATATGTGCCATGTTAAAAGTTTATCTTTTTTTTCTATGGATTCCCTTATTTAAAAAAAAATCCCAACAAACTATTTTCAAAGCAATTAAAAAAGAAAAAAGACAACAATTCTGTAGCACCTTCCATTGTGATATTACAATGGAAGGTGCTACAAAATTCCTGAAAATTCATTTATCCTCCCTTATCAACCATTGGGATTTGAATTTCAATAATGCCCCATAAATAAAATAAATACCATCACGGGTGCCTATTTGGCTCCCGAAAACCGTTTAAACGGCCTCAGGGTACCCAGCGGAGGGATTACCCCGTCCTCATTTCGCCGATGGTATTTTATTTATTTTTTATTTTACAGTGTTGAGACAACTTACGGCTAACAATTATAACAATTAATTATATAAAATTTACAACTAAAAACCATCTATAAGTTATCACAAATAGTTTTCACGAATAGTTTATCCTTATTACAAAAATTACAAAAAAGAAAAAAAAAAAAATGGCCCCATAATACCATAATATACAGGATAAATTGAAATGATGTACTTTAGGCTAATATGAGGTTCTACTAATCAAATCAAACAACTTTTCTCATGGAACCATGTCTCGCAAATAAAAAAAGAAATTGTCTTCCCCATATAAATTGGTAATTTTCACATTTACTAGTTTGTATAGAGGAGGCATTTTTTTTTTCATTTGCGTCACATGGTTCCACATGTTTTTTTTTTATTTGATCAGCAGAACCTCATTTTAGCCCAAAGTACATCTTTTCAATGTCACCCTGTGTATATAAGGAAGTTATTGTCCAAAGTCACCCTGTGTATATAAGGTCCAAATTTGACATTCCTAGCATTAGTTGTTTCTGCTGGGCGATGATGAGAGTCAGTCAGTCAGTCAGTCAGAGCAAGTCTTTTACATATTATTGATGTAACCTTGACAAAGGTAAGATTATGCAGCGATACATTCCTATAGGTACACATTATTTTATTACATTCGCTAAGTATGATTTATTACATGTAATATGAAAGCTGTAAAATGTCATAAAAATATGTAATATAGGTACATTCTAAGTCAGCATAATATTTAAATGTATTTAGATAAGAACAACAAAGCCAAAAAACGTAGGAATGTAATAAATCAATGAATGAATATGATTATCCTCAGAAGCGAGGCGTGGAAGACTTATGAGGCTCAGAAGACAATATCATATAAAAACACTGAAATATTAACACTTGCTGTTGGTAAAAAAAAGTATAATATTTAACCTATATAGAAATAGAAGTATATATTAGGTATACAGCTATCTTACAACATTTATTTTTTTGAATTTAAATGAGACCGGATAGGCGGCCTCAGAGTAAGGCAAATAAAACATGTAAAAAATAACTTTCACAAAGCGTGTAAGGAGAAACAAAAAAAAATTCGCTAGAATTCTTGGAAAAGATTCAGTTTTTTGTTATAACTTCAAAATATTTTGAATTTACAAAAACGCTAGGCCATGCACTATATCTTATACATAGGTATATATAACTTATAAATAACATGACTTTATAATTTACTCTATATGAAGTAATAGGAAATATCGATAAAAAATGGAGGTTACTTTGCGATTTTTTTTTCTATCGAGGCAACTTTATGCTATACTATACGTTTTTCAAAGAGCCAGTTACTTCTAAGTATCTTGTATTATTACTACGTTTTTTTATATATTTGTTGGGTCATAATCGGAGATCTATATTTTTAATTTGCTTTATTATTCTCTTCGCTATTTTCCAAAAAAAAAAAAAAATTGTAGTTTAAATATAAATTTGTCTCATAATAATGTTTGTTTGTTTGAACGCGCTAATCTCAGGAACTACTGATTCGAATTGAAAAAATATTTTCGTGTTGGATAATCCATTTATCGAGAAAGGCTATAGGCTATATAACATCACGCTACGACTAATAGGAGCGGAGTAACAAAGAAAAATGTTGCAAAAACGGGGAAAAATTATTCCTTTTAAGAGCGTACGCTTCGTAAACGGTTAAATTTAAACGCGCAGACAAAGTTGCGCGGGTCAGCTAGTAATAATATATAATATTATAAACTGCAAAGCTGCGATCATACATATATAAAATACCTATAGTTAGTCCATATTAATAGTGTACAATATTTTCCTCAACCACCTAAATTGTAATCAAATAATAAACCCTGATCCATTACCGAAATAACAAAAAACCAGATAAATAAATCCACGTGCGCTGTCAATCATAGCTAAAAGTTGCCGCTTCCGGGAAAATCAGGCGCCTCGGCTAGAGTAGTGTAGCAAAGAAAACCATGTCAATCGCCGCCAAGGCCGTTCCGACTACTTCTAATTACAACTACGCTCGCATACAACACAACCAATACCACTAATCACGACAAATAAATCTCAGTCTTACCTGCAGCTAATAAGGTCAAAAATTGTTCGCTAATTACTCTTATTTATGACGTTAAAGCCCGCAAACAGAGAAGCCTTATTGTTATGTAGAAAAATCGATATTTAGTCGGATATTACATACTCAAGGGCAGTGGGCTTAGTGCGGTGATAACGCAAGTACCATGCTTGCATTAGTGCGTTTTATGCACTATATTGCTAGACATTAGGTTGGGTTTCCTCTAATGCACTTTATTGTAATAATGGATTTAGTAGTTTTGGTCGAAAATAATATAAACATGTTAAAAACAAAATTAATCTCTCCTCCTTGTGTTTAGCATAGTAAAACTTGATTTTAAACCCCACCGATGGACACCCTGATGCCGTCATACACCGTAGTGCAACCTAGATGAAACTAAATACCGAACATCATCAAAATTATAATGTATTTTTTTTTATAAGAAAAGAAGGAATATTTAAAATATTTTCCTAACAGTCACAGGAAAATCGAGCATAATAGTGTTTTGCCCTTTCACTTATGTATGAAAGTGAAGCACGGGCATGGCAGAAGAAGCATGCAAGTAAGATGCATTTGAAATGAGAAAATGTGTGGTGTGACCATCAGACGCTGAATTAGAAATAGTGTGCTGAAACATAGAAATAATAAAAAAAGCTGTTTATCTAATAATAAATCCTCTTAAGCATATGAATGATAAACGAAAGACACATACCTACATGAAGTATAATTAGAGAATATACAAACACAAATTCGTATGTAGAGATCATGTAAAATCGCGTACTCCCCGCGTTTCCCCGATGGCAAAAATGTATGATAGGGAGGAAAATACTAGCAATTGAAAGAAGATTAGTCCCTTCTATTAAGCTAAAACTATGGACACATTTAAATGGCTCATACACTATCTATTTATAAGCTAATTTAATATTAGTTAATATGCGTTTATTCAGCAACACGATCAGCTCCATCGCGTGAGACACGACTTTTTTATTGTCTTTACTTAATTCGTGACTGAACCTCGATCGTCAGTCATTTTATGTTCCTCAAGACTAATGTACGCTATTAAAACCGGAGAAAAAAACTACTGTATCGTTGAGATGATACTCTAGAGGTAGGTACCTGTGTCAGACCGATTAAACGACATCCGTTTTCGATCAGTTACTAGGAAAATTAAAGAACTAGTCACGTTTGATGGTAGAGTATGTTTTATGTGCTTTTAAAATCGATTTGTAATGGATTGTTAATTAAATTGTTTATTATCTTGTTTAAAAACATGTCCAACAAAACAATATACGTGGTGGCCTAGTTGTTTAAACCTTGGACTTAAAAACACTTAGGTCCCTGGTTCGAATCCCGGTGTGTACCAATGAGTTTTTAATTAAAAAAAATATGTACATTTGTTTGACAACACCACTATAGTGCCTCGGAGAGCACGTTAAGCTGTCTGTCCCGGTTTCACTATACCAACTTGTGAAACTGTTTATAGATGGGTTATTGAGTGTATTCAAAACATCGCAACGAGCTAGTCACTTGTTCGGTGTAGACTCATACCATCGGCTACGACGAGGTAGGATTAAAACCCCTCCGCTGGGTACCCTGGGGCCGTCTAGGCGGTCTTGGGCGCCGTAAGGCACCCGTGATGATACATACATACATACATAAAAAACATTTTCAATGTTGTACTCAATAAATTTGTATTGTACGGAATGTAACGAAGGCCGTACGTACAGCTTATACTTACTAAATTTCCGTTAACAATGCTGTCTTACCATATATAACAGTATTTAATCATTGGTATTATTGGATAATTTGCCAGTGTCGTTTATCAGATGTACTTCCATCTGATAGTAACCTGGTAATGAATTGGAAAGGACGTACTTTAGGCTAATATGAGGTTCTGCTGATCAAATTGAACCCTGTATACGAGTACGTCCCAATTTAAATTAAATGCCATCGATAAATTAGTAAAAAAAAAATTGTGACATCAAATGAAACGCTAGTTATTTACAAAGATTGGAAGTTGACCAAGATCCTAGAAATTATTTACAAAGATTGGAAGTTGACCAAGATCCTAGAAATTATTTACAAAGATTGGAAGTTGACCAAGATCCTAGAAATTCAAAAATTGAGCAACGGTGTGCCATTCTTTGTGCAGTTTAGGATTTCGAGGCAGTTCGCCCTGGTTAGTAGGTATCAGATTCTAATAATAAAGTGACCTAGTCATGTTTCGGTTTTAGTCTGTGGGTTCACCGGTTTACCAGGGACTACTCTATCGATTTATTGTCAAGGTGGTAGTCTGCTTTCTTGGTGCGGTTACGAAACGGGCGACTCATTTGATTTGCATGCGGTTGCATCATTTAGCCGGCATAGTGGGAGCGATCAATATTGTTAAACAAGAATCATGATCGACCCCATTCATGGACTTTGTACCTACCATCAGGAAGATACAAAGTCACATACCGTGCTCCCTGGAGCTAAAAAAACGCGCGGACGAGCCGGTATTTACCTCCATGCCGTGCTCCAATAAAAAATATAATAAACTATAAGATTTTTTTTTCATTCATAAAGACACTAAGACGCCTTGATTAAGCCACAGATAATATCCTTTTTATCTGTGGCTTAATCAAGGCGTCTTATTATCTGTGGCTTAAATCGCCTTTTCAGTTTTGAGAACAGAAGATGACCGCCGTCAAACAAATATTAAAAAAGTGAAAACAAAAGCTATCACTGATCGTTGATTGGTTAAAGTGAGAACAGTAACCACAGACAACGAACTCGTTTGACAATTCGTTTTGCCATTTATGGCACTATGGCGGTTCCATATATTATTATTAGATCAAGTTAAAATCAGATTTCAGGCCTACAGAATACTATAAAGAACTCAATACATCTGCTATAGTAAAGTTCTAGAAAGGCGAGTACGGGCCAATTATAGCATTAGCTAGCATTGTCAAGGTCGCCACACAGACAGACAAACAAGTTATCATTACACAGCTGGAATATGCTATTGTACTGGTATACTCTGAACTTGTGCTTGCTGTTTGTGATTGGGACTATCATTGTTTTTGTAAATAAAACAAATGCGTGCTTGTTGTTAATTGGAATAAATACCTGTCTTTTACGGATACTGAGAAACCCTATACGAACAGATTTAAGTTAGAAAATATTATAATACGTATTAAAATACTTAAAATTACTTTTTTTATTTTCAAATTTACAACATAAATAACTATTGACGATTTAAATTTATGATATGTCTAAATTATCCTATTATGTAACTTAAAAGGAAATGCTTTTACTAGCCTGTATATTATGGTGCTATTTAAAAATAACAGTCTTCTAATATGTTCCTTGCCGACCACGCGTTATCGCGTGATCCGAAACAACACGATATGGCCTAAGACGCGTTATCGCCGAAATATATCCTATGTTACTCATTGATAATGTAGCTTTCTAGTGAAATAATTTTTAAAATCTGTATTGTTTTTCCATTACAAACAAACAAAAAACATATCTTTCCTCTTTTTAAATATTAGTGTACATTTAATATAATACGAGTATGTTAATAATGTGAACATTCTAGTGGAGTTCTATAGTTATTGTTACAATAAACTACAATAAGTAGCTAACTGGTTTATTTGCAGAACTGCCGCTAAAGCCTTTATTATCTGTTCAGGATATAATAGATTTTCAATGATTTGTGAAACGAAAATATATTGAATAAACAAACTGAATACAGATTAGCATTCGTGACAATCGTAATGTTTATATAGTTACATCAAATGTTTTTGCGCAAATATTTTTGTTAGATGTCATTGTGGAATTGTTCTGAAATACATATTTTCTAGTACCTTATATATAATAATATGCTCTAATACACAAAGCTCCTTTAGCTACATATTTGCGTACCAATTTATTTACGATATTTACTCAAGTAATATATAATATTCTTATTCTTTTTTTATTTTTTGGCTAAAAAAGACAAAAAATAATATTCGTCGGCAATGAATGGATTAGATGAGGTTTATTTATAAATGGCTTCATATTAAAAGACACTCAAAAATACAGGCTGGAAATTTCATTTGAAGTTACGAAAATTCGAATCATTTGGAACTTGTATTTAGTTAAACCGTCAATATATTAAAAATTTAGTATATATTGAGTTGTTCACGGTCATCATACGAACTATTCTATATAACGCACTTTCAACCCACCGACTTCGTATACGTAATTGAATGCCATCGGGTGACTCAATTATATTATGGTAACAATTTATTACGAGTACCCCCTACAGAAATACTCGTAAATATAAACGACATTTGGTAAAATTTTATTTCAAAGTCACCCGTGAAAGTAAAAAAAATACGCTTTGTTAGTGTAAGCAAAAGATTGTAGCATCGAACTAAAATAATAATAATATGTAGGACATAGTCATGAAGGAATTACACAAATATTGCCATTTAATATTACATTAAAATTATTAAATAATATAATAATATTGGTGGATATTTTTGTTAATATGTTTTATTCTAACTAAGTTTAATTTGCCATTAATTGTAATCGGCAATGTTGGGAAGTTTATCTGCGACCGACTTTCGGATGGTGCAATTAGAATGTTGCAAGTTGCTCTACGAGTATGCATACATTCTGCAACGAAAATTGCTAAGAAATGATAAAATAAAGCTTTGCTTAAAATCCAGGGTATCATAGGCACATATGTATATATTTCATTTGCATACACACTTATATATTTAGGCCGATTTTCATTATCATGCATAGGTAATATCCACTAAAAAAATATTCTCTCAACTACTTCAATTTATGTATTTTTTATAAGGTTTTTAAAATCATTTATTTACTCAACAATTTTTTAACTAGAATAAAAAAAATGCTCCGCCATATTACAGATATTACTATTTATGTTTTTATTCAAAGTCTTTATTGCAACATACGAGTGAGGCTTGATCTACAGCCTAACCTTCTCAGTTTACGATTTTTATACATTTTCTAACGGAGTCCTTATGGAGTCCGCCTGTTCGTGTGTGATTTTAGAAATAAATTATTATCTTATAGACCGGTCATTACATGGCTCTTCCCTATATTCACACTTCCAGGCACTTCCGTACAAATTTCAGTGAGCACAGCCGGCTAACTGCCGTTCAGGTAATATTTAAATCTATAGATAAATATTTAAAGCTATAGATATTGGTTGTCCCCATTCATGGACTATGTTAGTCTGTTTACCAAAAGGTAGAGGTACTATGTCGTCCAGTGTATTTACGATAGTAGCTCGGCATAAATCGCTTCAAATGGGCTAGTTTGTTAATTCTAGCTGCATAGTACGAAGTGAATGTATTCTGCATATATTGTACGGGTTTACATATTGTATAATAATTTACATACACACGATTACATAAAAACGACCGACAAACAATTCTTCCTAAATCCGCATTCATTTTGAATAAAATATTTTCGCAAATAATCATTTTCTTCGCAATTTCAAACTATTGATTATAGTTAGTTTTCTCGTTAAAAAAACTCTGGATCGAGAGGTACAAAACATTTTTTTTGTACCTCTCGGGAACGAGAGGTACAAAAAATATTGAGTTGAAAAAAAATAGAGAAGTGCCCCGCGGTTTCACCCATGGAGACATGTAGAAGGCGCGGTAATGCCTAAAATCGCCTTTCCAAACGTGAGAACAGAAGATGGCCGCTGCCATACAAACCCAAAACAAAAAGTCAGAATTAAAATAATAATAAGTAATCACTGATCGTTGATTGGTTAAAGTGAGAACACATATGGCGTCAACGAACACTTTTGACAGTTCGTTTTTTTAGGAGATTTTAGGCATTAAGGCGTAATCATGTATTATCCTTAGTTTCATGATATGGCCCGCCCGCCGTTTAATTTAAAGGAAATCTGATTATTAGTTCTTACTTAAAATTTGGAAGTGGGTTGTGTTTTTAATAATTACCTACATCTTAGAACTACATAAGCAAAGTCAACAAAAACTAGTACAGTATACTACTTTACATCAATATTTTCATTTTAGTTTTATTTTATAACTATTTAGTTTGACTAGTTAAACTGCAATAAAAGTAAAATAAGTCCCGGTAGTTTAACGGTTTGAACTAGTGGGAATGGGCATATTTGATATTTTCTATGACTTAACTAAAAGGAATTGCGGAAAGCTTTTTATACAAACTTATTTAGCTATACTATAAGAAACTAGTTATAAACTATCAAGACGTTACGCTCTGTAGTCAAGCTAAACAACACTTGTTGCGTGAAGGGTGGGGGTAATCCTACAGGATGGTTGTTCCACTGACCTCATTCATATTAAAGCAGCCACACAACAAACCTTATTCTACACCAGAATAAAGTCCAATCTTCTTTGAATTTAAGAAGACTAAATGATGTTTAATATTAAATCTTATAAACAAGTCTAAAGGTTCTATTTACTTTGACAGTGTTTGAGGAAGAAATTATAATAATTGTCACCTTATTTGCATACAAATTAACCAATTTTAATTGAATATGAAAAATAAGGTTTTTTTCGACATTAATTTGTTTAGGTTTTTTTGGAAGCTCTGAGCTTTTTCAGAAAGTTTATTTTATGAAAATGTAAATTAACTTTCATAACTTTAATTTAAGCTAATTACTGTTATAAGTACAGTAGGTAACTATTAGAGTAGTGATAAGTACGTTGATTTACTTACTTTAAATAATCTAGTAATAGTATTTTCATGACTACATTTTTTTATATGTAAAATACTTTTGGCCTTATTCATAAAAACTTATTGAGTCCTTGAAGAACACTTTAGTTATAGAAGGTTTTGTCTCTTTTACGCATATTCAATTTTGTTGCTAAATAAAGGAGACAAAACCTTCTATAACTAGGGTGTTCTTCAAGGACTCAATAAGTTTTAATGATTAAGGCCACAAGTATTTGACATAAAAAAATGTAGTTACCGGTGTTTGTCTGCTCAGAACAGCAAAATCACATGTCGTGCTCCAATATTGGAGCACGACATGTGATTTTGTATCTACTTGATGGTAAGCAAACCTACAAATACATGAACGGAGTCAAAGCATACATTGTTATTTTACAGCGTTGATCGCTCTTACTATTAGCCGGCGCTAATAGATGCGGTTATGAAACAGGCTGTTATTGACAAATTTGCGTAGCCTCGCTGCTTTATCGTCATATTGATTGCCCACCACGTAACCGGGGTGAGATTTATGAATGTCAGCAATGACTTTGATATTAGTGATTTATCAAAAGTCGTATTTTTGAAAGTCATACGTGTGGTACCAACTTACAAATAATTTCTCATAGACAAATACTTGCGTTTCGTTACACAAAAAAAAATTGTTTATCGTTCAAATTGTCGTCAAATTTGTTGTTTCTTAATTTCTATGCTAAAACATAAAAAAAACAATGGTGGAACGGAACTCAACGCACATCTGTGATTATTATTATCTGTCATCGGTGACTTTAATTACGAGTGGTGCAGTCTTTGCACTCGTATAATTACGAGTGGTGCAGTCTTTGCACTCGTATAATTACGAGTGGTGCAGTCTTTGCACTCGTATAATTACGAGTGGTGCACTCTTTGCACTCGTATAATTACGAGTGGTGCACTCTTTGCACTCGTATAATTATTGATATCATAGGTATGATATTTTTGTCACCCGATGACATTCAAAAATCGTACACTGCATCCTGAAAAAACACTACTACCTCAAGTATAAATAGTCTCGTGAAAATTGGTGATAGGCTTGGTACATACTCCAATAAATGTAATAAAATATTTTTGTAACAACTTTGGCCGAGTAACAATAGTTTTATCCTTATAGATAAAGCCTATGCCGACTAATCATCGCCGGTTGCCCTGACCTACTATTGCTTATGAGTTATGCACTAATAAATATGTTGTAACTTACTCCTTTAATGAAGATACATTGTCAGCATCAAAGAAAAATAATCTGAAAGACTGAATAATAAATAATGTAGCATCACGGGTGGCTTACGGCGCGCGCGCAGACCGACTAGAAGTCTAGATTTTATTCCCACTTCTATAATATAAATAGGTTAAATGTTTAGATATTTAATTACATGTAAATATAAACTAAATATGAAGTAATATGCAGCAGCATAGTAGGTAAAAAACATATGTACATATAATTAATTACCTTGAAAAGCATGGTTAAGCTGCTTATAGAGATCGGTTATTGAGTCTATCCAAACACCGCGACATACTGACCACTTGTTCCGTGTAGACTTATGGCCGTATTCATAAAAACAGATTGAGTTCTTGAAGAACACTTTAGTTTAAATATGTTTTACCTCTTTTATGCATATTTATATTTGTGGCTAAAAAGAAAACAAAGGTGTTTTTCAAGGACTTAGTAAGTTTTTATGAATAAGGCCATTATAAGGTACATAGGTATATCAGTTTTGTCGAGGTAGGAATACAACCCTCCTCTGGGTACCCTGAGGCCGTTTAGGCGGTCTCGGGCGCCGCTAGCACCAATGGGTATATTTTTACGTCAGTTTGGTAGGTTCGTTCACAGGAAAAACCCCAATGTCGATCTCTCCTTAGTCAATAACAAAGTAGAAAAAGCCTGATTATATTTTAATTTTCAGGATAATTTTCTGGACACGATTATTACTGATTTGTCCCGAAGGTTTGACTGTTAGAACGGAATTAAGTTCGCCCTTGTACTTATTTTGTTATAAAGTTTTACATATTTAGTTAAATAATTATTAAACTAACTAGTATAAGATTAGAAGGTTTGAAATCCACCAAAATGATTGATTTGACGTGATTTTTTTTTCTCGTATTAAAGTAGGTCGCAACTATATTGAGAGCATTGCGAAGACAGCAAGTAGGAAGCTCGGCGTCCTTAATAAGGTGCGACGGTATTTTACTCCTCAACTCAGGCATCTGATTTATAAAGCTCAGATACGGCCTTGTGTGGAATACTGTTCGCATCTTTGGGGTGGATCTGCCAAATACTTGCTGCATGCTCTCGATAGTCTGCAGAAGCGTGCATCGAGAATTATCGAGAACATTGCAGCTTCGCAGAGATGTAGCATCGTTGAGCGTGTTTTATCGCCTTTATCATGGAGAGTGCTCAGAAGAACTTTTTCATCTCATTCCTCCTTCTCCTTTCCGGTATAGGACTTCACGAGCGGATAACAAAATGCATGCATATACTGTGGCAGATATACCAACCCGCACTAAAAAATTTGGTAATTCGTATATCTGTCGCACTATTAAAATGTGGAATGCTCTGCCTGCTCGCGTGTTTCCTTCTTCCTATAATCTCGAGTCCTTTAAACGAAACGTGTATAGGCATCTCAAGCCGGCATAATAGTTGCAATCAACGGTTACGTAGATCGTAATTGTTGGTTGCATTTGTTCTTGGACCTTCATACTGCTTTCCATCAGGTAGATGTGAGGTCACATGCCGAGTTCTCATAAAAAAAAAAAAGTTTTTTATATAGGTATCCCTAATAATATCGGTTGTATTGAAATGTGTGTATTTTATGAAACTTTAACAACGCACTAATTTCACTTAGATACATGTCATCATATCATTTAAAAAAAAAACATTCAAAAAAGAAATAAATATTTAATAAAATGTCGTATAAATATTCGAATGAATATCTCTTCCAAATCAAACCTTTTCATCTAAATGATTAATGAAATGTTTACAATTTTACATAAACTTCACAGGAAATTTGAACTCTATTACTTTTAGGACAGCTTTTAAATATGATCGTTGTTTACAAGTAATAATTTATCAATTATATTCGGAATCGCGGAAAAAATCTATCAATGTCTGACTATAAATGCCCAGTATTTATGAAACGCTTTATCATAAATACTGGGCATTTATAAACAAGTCAATTAAGGGCCGGTTCGACCAAAAGAAGGCTTAACTTATACCGAGATTAGTGATAATGTTAAATCAATATACGTGGTGGCCGAGTTGGTTAGAACTTAGACTTAAACACACTTAGGTTCCTCGTTCGAATCCCGGTGTGTACGAATGTGTTTTAAATTTAAAACTGTATGTACATTTGTTTGACAACACCACTATAGTGCCTCGGAGAGCACGTTAAGCTGTCGGCCCGGGTTTCACTATACCAACTTGTTCGGTGTAGACTCATACCATCGGCTACGACGAGGTGGGATTAAACCCCCTCCGCTGGGTACCCTCATACAAATAATTAATCTGAGTATTAATAATTTACTCTATGAATATTTGTATGAAAATTTACATTACTATCCCCAGTATAAGTTATACCTTCTTTTGGTTGAACTGCCTAAGTTAAATATAATAAATAAATAAATAGCATATACAAAAAAAGCATCCGTGATGATCACGGTGCCTTTTTGGCTCCCGAGAGCCATTTAAACGGCCTCAGGGTACCCAGCGGAGGAATTCAAACTTATTTCGCTGATGGTATTCGGAGGCAACACCTAACAAGTGGCGAGCTTGTTGCGGTGTTTATGATGGTAAAATATATCCTCGTTGTATAAAGCGTTCACCCATCCCAGGTCCGGCCTTGTTGTCATCTGCTTAACCTTGTTATCAGTTGCGCAGTGACTTAACCACTAGGCTGGGGTAACTTTTTCCTAAGTTAAAGTAAAGTATATATAAACTTTTATTCACAATCTACTACAGGTTTTAGTCAATTAATTGCCTTTAAACATTTTTCCCTAACTGGGAATCAAATGCAACACCTCGCTTAAGGATAGCCACAGCAGCAGTCGCAACACAATCTCATTGAATTTATCTTAGGAAAACCACAAATAATAAAAAAAATCGCTAACATTTATAACATGACTATTTGCGGTTTTATTGTTTTAAAACTAAATAATAAATTAACGATAAATTAGCTTGTTGTTGGAGAAACCGATAACCCTGTGACAATTGAATTTATTTATCCAATTATTGGGTTTATAAAGAAAACAAAAAAAAAACGTTTTGACGATTCATACATCTGCCGTACTATTAAAATGTGGAATGCTCTACCAGCTTGCGTGTTTCCTTCCTCTTATAACCTAGAGTCCTTTAAACGAAGCGTGAATAGGCATCTTAAGCCGGCATAATGATGGCAACCAGCGGTGCACCTGTATGCATCCGCTTGTTGCTATCATTCCTGGACATTGCATACTGCTTAACATCAGGTGGATGCAAGGTCACATGCTGAGCTCTTATAAAAAATAAAAATAAAACATTAAATATTCTTAATAAAAATAAAATCCTTATCCAGTCTAAGCTTTAGAGTTCTAAGAGTAAAATATAATTAATGATGCTTACTAGTAAGTAATCATATTATGGACATAATTGTCGCATTCGTCTTTCAAATATTAACACCTTAGATATTCTCGCATTCATTCTGAGACATCTTTCAGCGCATCCATCTATCATGTATGACAACTGACTGAAGCTCTTACTGAGATGGTGCAATCAGTACAGCATCATCTGCATACAGCAATGTGTTAGCCAACATGTCATCCATGTATAATTCACCCACCCACATCTAATTTCTTTTACTTTCTGTAGGTATGATGAACAGTCTAGCGGTCATACATCCTTGTTTCACGTCGGTCATAGCACGAAGATAGCGTGTCGTCGTCGCCCGCTTGCTTTGTTTTTGTTTTAATTTAACAATATATTATTATAAATAAAGGTTGCGTTTAAAGCATATGGCTTCCTACAAAAACAAAAAATATATATAAATTTCGATTTTAAGATCAATATTTGTATGGAATTTGGCATTACCCCAGTATAAGTTATGTATTCTTTTGGTCGGCCCTATAACTAAATTATAGAAACTACTTTAAATAATTTTACATTGGTTTAAAAAGCAGCGGTTAAATTTTGTCAAAATGTTTTATTCCGTACCTATCCATCCATCACACAACTATTTTTTTCAATTATTTATATCTAAAAAATCAGTTTTAATGCCAAAAAATACATAATTTTATAAGTTTCCCTTTTCTATGTATATTTTTTATATTAATATTTTTTAAAAAGTCCATTATCCAGATTATGCATGACCTAGTCCCAATAAAAATAGGTGGACATCCAATACAAAAAGATAATTCTGTAATTCATTTGCTGGAAGCTAATCAGGCTTTACATGATGTCATCCAAATGCCACAGCATTGGGTAAGTCCTCAGCACTGACATTTAAATGTCCAGACACCATGACGCTTGCGGTGACCGGGCTAGTGATAAGCCTACTGTTATTCGCATTAATTACATTAACTAATCATGTGTTGTCTGTGAAATAATGTATGCTCAGATCCTACGAGTATATTATAAACCATATTTCCGCGGCTTACGCATTTATAAGCCAAGAGGAAGTCTAATCAAATAAAAAGTTCAGATTATTTAAACAAGGAAAGCGCCCAACTATTATTACACCCAAATTATATCTGCTTAAAAAAATAACAACAGAATCAACTAAATATGACCCAAAAATACATTAAATCGACTATGATAAAAAATACAAAAAGAATAGATAGAAAAATAAATGTAATATTGGAAAAAGAATTAAAAAAATAAAATAAAATCATTCCGATTCCCGTCATCGTAGCCCATGTATCTCTCGAAGTTGTTCAAGAAAACATATATACCTGGTACAAATCTTAAACCTACGTTGAAACAACTTTGAGATAGAAGGGTGTAGTTGGGGTGGGCAGCATTGGGAAAGTTCCGCCATGTCCTTGCATCGCCTATTCCACAGTGTCTAAAAACTTAAGTCTTTAATCAGTGCATCCTATCAGTAATGACATATGGTGCCGAAACGTGGACACTTACGATTGGACTCCACAAACTCAAAGTCGCTCAGCGAGCTATGGAAAGAGCTATGCTAGGAGTTTCTCTTATGGATAAGATTCGGAACGAAGATATCGACATAGCTCAATGGGTAAGTAAGCTAAAGTGACAGTGGGCCGGTCACGTTTGCCGCAGAACAGATAACCGTTGGAGCAAACAGACCCTAAAGTGCAGACCACGACTGTGTGGGGTGCTGTGCGCGGCGCCTAGATGGAGTGACGACATGTGGATAGCTGGCAGGTATGCAAATTGCACAGGGTCGGGACCGTTGGCGCGCCTTGGCAGAGGTCTATGTCCAGCAGAGTACTGCAATAAGCTAATAAAAGAATAGATTTTGATGATGAATCAAAAATAATAGTGTTATTTTAAAATATATAAGAGTCTTCTGACGTTATATCAAAAACATGTTCAACGTGAATATTCTACTAATAAACAGACAGAGAGAAAGGCAGACTAACTTATAATTAAGTTATGTAATGTACCTATATACATATGTATGTTTTATATCGATACAGTTCATGAAATCCTGACTTTTTTAATAATTACACTTTGATAACTGATATGTATTGTCGATGCGTGCTCCCAATATCGTGTTAATGAGTGACCAATACTAACCAATGATGGTGACCAAATTGAATCTGTAGATACTATAGGTACTGATAAATAATTTGAGTTGAATAAGCGCACTTAGCTCATTTGGACATTTACAAATTAGGTTAGAGGTAAGAATGGAGTTACGCGTTTGGACGATCGCATCATACTTGGATCCTTTGTGCCGTTATGTGTGTCAGCTAAATGTTAAGGTTATAGCCCTTCGTTTCTCCGCAAATGTCTGCAGTTGCCGCTAAATGCTACGTACCATCACCAGAAATAATTGATGACCCATCTTAGAACCCGCTCTCAATTAATAAAAGATATCAAGGGCTACCGATAATACAAAACTTGTATAGAGTTTAGTTTGTGACGGGCAATGTGTGTGAAATGAAAAAAAAAATTGTTAAAAGCGATCGTGAAATAGAAGTAATTTCGGACATTGAACCTTAATCTTATCTCTGTCTCTCGCGCATTACGACATAGATAAGGGCGTAGAGTCAATGTACTAAATTCCTCTTTACCGCATCGTACTTAGAAGGTAATAGATTTAATTATTAAAGACTTATTAGAACTTTTTACAACTTTTAAAAATCTGAGAACTGACTATGCTTTTTTATAGATAATGCATGCACACACAATATTAATACTTATTCCGTTCTTGACTCAAATACTGATCTTATTTGTTTGATTATTTGTAAATATATGAAACTATTTGTATTTAGAATCAAATTAACATCTTTTATACTTAGCACCAGGATATTGTTGTAAAATGAATGTACGATACGATACGATGCCCCACACGACTTTTTTTTGTAACCATATTTCTATATTAGGTAGTGAACCAAGAATTTTTATTGGAAGAATCATAGTAGGTAAGTGCAATTGATACCGAATTTAATGCAACTGGACTCAATGATAATACAAGTATAATGATTATGGTTACACGAAGCACTTCACCAACAACAGACTGACCTCTCAATATTATATTGTAACACTTGACAATAAATAATATTACACTTACTTGTAATCATTTACTTATACTTACTTGGAATCATTTACTTATACTTACTTGGAATCATTTACTTATACTTATTTGGAATCATTTATTGGTTTAAATATATGAAACTATTTGTATTTAGAATCAAATTAACATCTTTTATACTTAGCACCAGGATATTGTTGTAAAATGAATGTACGATACGATGCCCCACACGACTTTTTTTTGTAACCATATTTCTATATTAGGTAGTGAACCAAGAATTTTTATTGGAAGAATCATAGTAGGTAAGTGCAATTGATACCGAATTTAATGCAACTGGACTCAATGATAATACAAGTATAATGATTATGGTTACACGAAGCACTTCACCAACAACGGACTGACCTCTCAATATTATATTGTAACACTTGACAATAAATAATATTACACTTACTTGTAATCATTTACTTATACTTACTTGGAATCATTTACTTATACTTACTTGGAATCATTTACTTATACTTATTTGGAATCATTTATTGGTTTAAATATATGAAACTATTTGTATTTAGAATCAAATTAACATCTTTTATACTTAGCACCAGGATATTGTTGTAAAATGAATGTACGATACGATACGATGCCCCACACGACTTTTTTTTGTAACCATATTTCTATATTAGGTAGTGAACCAAGAATTTTTATTGGAAGAATCATAGTAGGTAAGTGCAATTGATACCGAATTTAATGCAACTGGACTCAATGATAATACAAGTATAATGATTATGGTTACACGAAGCACTTCACCAACAACAGACTGACCTCTCAATATTATATTGTAACACTTGACAATAAATAATATTACACTTACTTGTAATCATTTACTTATACTTACTTGGAATCATTTACTTATACTTACTTGGAATCATTTACTTATACTTATTTGGAATCATTTATTGGTTTAAATATATGAAACTATTTGTATTTAGAATCAAATTAACATCTTTTATACTTAGCACCAGGATATTGTTGTAAAATGAATGTACGATACGATGCCCCACACGACTTTTTTTTGTAACCATATTTCTATATTAGGTAGTGAACCAAGAATTTTTATTGGAAGAATCATAGTAGGTAAGTGCAATTGATACCGAATTTAATGCAACTGGACTCAATGATAATACAAGTATAATGATTATGGTTACACGAAGCACTTCACCAACAACGGACTGACCTCTCAATATTATATTGTAACACTTGACAATAAATAATATTACACTTATTTGTAATCATTTACTTATACTTACTTGGAATCATTTACTTATACTTACTTGGAATCATTTACTTATACTTATTTGGAATCATTTATTGGTTTAAATATATGAAACTATTTGTATTTAGAATCAAATTAACATCTTTTATACTTAGCACCAGGATATTGTTGTAAAATGAATGTACGATACGATACGATGCCCCACACGACTTTTTTTTGTAACCATATTTCTATATTAGGTAGTGAACCAAGAATTTTTATTGGAAGAATCATAGTAGGTAAGTGCAATTGATACCGAATTTAATGCAACTGGACTCAATGATAATACAAGTATAATGATTATGGTTACACGAAGCACTTCACCAACAACGGACTGACCTCTCAATATTATATTGTAACACTTGACAATAAATAATATTTACTTATACTTACTTGTAATCATTTACTTATACTTACTTGGAATCATTTACTTATACTTACTTGGAATCATTTATTGGTTTAAGATTATAGTAATTCTGAAGATGAAGATATACCTAAGTGGGGAGTTTCTGATTAAAATTATTTTGAAATAGGTACAATAATTTATTTTGTATTTTGTGGTACACAGTACACACACGACACTTACTGATATTTTGTATTTTGTGGTACACAGTACACACACGACACTTACTGATATTTTGTATTTTGTGGTACACAGTACACACACGACACTTACTGATATTTCATGTACCTAATAGTTATAATCAGTTATTGTGGAATTTCCGATTTAATTTAGCCACATACCTACATTGAAATATAATAGATATGTAATTTTATATTGTACTATAGTGCCTCGGAGAGCACGTTAAGCTGTCGGTCCCGGTTTCACTATACCAACTTGTGAAACTGTTTATAGATGGGTTATTGAGTCTATTCAAAACAACGCGACGAACTAGCCACTTGTTCGGTGTAGACTCATACCATCGGCTACGACGAGGTGGGATTTAAAACCCCTCCGCTGGGTACCCTGAGGCCGTCTAGGCGGTCTCGGGCGCCGTAAGGCACCCGTGATGATATGTATGTATGTGTAATTTTATATTGTATTATACATACACATATACTTATTATTGTAAATATATATTTTTTAGATTTTATCATGGACTTACCCCCGTATTCTAAGTTGTATCCTCAGCTGCACTTTTCACTCAAGGATAGTGTCCCATTCTATCTTTCTTGATTTAATATTTGGTGGAAAGAGACACTCCTTGAGTGAAAGTGGAGTGCAAAACATGACTTAGAATACGGGGGTTAGTCTTCTTTGTAAGGTCAACAATACCCATACCTATAGAATGCAAATACTAAAGTGGCGCCGTAAACAGCTGGAGGTTAAGTTTAGTGTAAAGTACATTAAGAGGGGCGTCTGGTCAAACATGTCCCATACATTCAG
Source organism: Monopis laevigella (assembly GCA_947458855.1). Taxonomy (NCBI): domain Eukaryota; kingdom Metazoa; phylum Arthropoda; class Insecta; order Lepidoptera; family Tineidae; genus Monopis; species Monopis laevigella. The sequence continues at coordinate 21,820,239 of OX381590.1, read as the reverse complement.
GACTTGGTCCCCAATAAACATTCATAGGTTTCTATTATTTTTAGTGGCATTATTATGACCGAAATCTAGGCTCGTATGGTTTTTAAGTTTGATATAGGAAAAAACTATCAACCCCTAAAATCCGAAAAAAAACACTCATATTAAAATAATTTCTACAAAAAATCTAAACATAAAATTAAAAAACCGGAAAACGTACAGTTATTGTTTATTTTCTTTATATTATAATTATGAAACTTCGAAGTTTCATAATTAGGATTCCAATGGGGTACCAATAGTGTTGGGTACTGTTTAGATCGGTACCGGAAGATGAAATTTACTTGAAATTACTGCAGATTAGAAATTTGGTACACATACCTATTTTTCTTTAAAAATTTAAAGTTTGTTTCTATTCTTAATAATAATAGAAACCTATAAATGTTTATTGGGGACCAAGTCCTGAATGTATGGGACATGTTTGACCAGACGCCCCTCTTAATGTACTTTACTCTAAACTTAACCTCCAGCTGTTTACGGCGCCACTTTAGTATTTGCATTCTATAGGTATGGGTAAAAGTGAAATATATTATACACCTTTTTTTTATTGGAGCATGTATCTACGACTTTGTTTTTTTGTTGACCTTACAAGGAAGACTAACCCCCGTATTCTTATAAAACTAAAGCATTTCTATTAGTTTTGTAAGAAAAGTAAAACAAAACTAGTTAATGATATACAGTAAACATAATCAATGACAATATTTAGTGATCTGCAGTCAACGACTTAGAAAGGCGGTCGTGACGCGTCCAGCAACACACTTGTATAGAACAATACTAGAAAACTGCGCACGAGTGGCCGTCCTTGTGCCATACACGTCACAAATGATCACACTAACAATTGTACACCGTATTCTGTGACAGCTAGAGTTATATTGGGATTGGCAGAGCGCGGCATAACTTTCACGGTAATGCAATGGGACTTATTATGAGTTGTTATGGTAATTTTTGTAATGGTGCAAGGTCATCGCGATATAATGGTCACGGTAATCATTTCTTTTGTTGAGTTCGGAAAAAAACCTTTTGTAAGGTCGGAGAAAATGTTACATTTGTTCAGTCAATGCTTTATAAATCTTGTTAGCTATAATCCGTTTCACGAAAGAATTCGCGCGGCAAAAAGTGGAATAAATAAAATTGAGGTAAACCATGTCTTTAATGTCAACATATTTTTCTTACTAATATAATTCTTATGTGCTAACATTTTTTTTTTCATTTGCGACACATAGTTCCATGGTAAAAGTTATTCGATTTGATTAGCAGATCCTCATATTAGCCCAAAGTACACCCTTTCAAATTTACCCTGGATATCTTTGCAAATTTAGCATCAACAAAGAAAATATTAATAATCTTGGCTCTTATCAATATTCTGTAGATGTCTTACCCAACATATCTTGATTAGTCACTAAAAACTTTAATTTTTACCCCCGTCTAATGTTGCATACGCAAAAGAACTAAGAAGGTATAATGGATGAATAAAATTGGTCTAATAAAACCGACGATAATCGGTTTGTAGGCTTTACCGTAGAATAATAACATTGTGGTATGGTTGTAGAGGAATATTAGCTTACGTGGTATAATAGTTAAAATTGGATTACTTTGTACAATAAAATCTAATCGCATATTTCGGTTTTACTAAAATGAAATTGTAAAATCACAAACACCTTGCTACTGTGTTTGCCAGCAAGTCTGTTCGTTTGGAATTACTCACACTTAATATGGAGGGTCTCGGCAAGTGTAAAATGACAATGTAGGTACTTACTTCTGGTTATTCGATTGACTTGAATTTACTATACAGTTTATCTAACTAGATTACACAAAACTATATTGCCCTTGAGCAGCTCTATACACAAAAATATACTTATTATAAACAGCCAAACCATGACAAACTGTAGAGACAATGGCACTATTTTTTTTTTGCCATGGGTGGGAATCGAACCCACGACCCTCGGATAGAACGCCAAAAGCGCAACCACTAGTCTCCGGAGGCAGTCAAGTTATAGCTGGAGGTAAGTAGTTTAGCAAGCATAGTGGCCGCTTCCACTATCCAGACTAAATAACGCGGTTACGAAATGGACGAGAAAAAAGACGAATTTACATTAAGAGACGATATCATCAAATCCACGCCCGTTTCGTAATCGCACCCTGAGAGTATACTACCACTTCGACAAAAAATCCATGCAGTAGCCTGCTGAAATACGGTAATCCCTGAGACTAAAACTCTAAAACATGAAGGTCACTTGACGGTTTAGCATCTGTATGGTAACGAAACCATTCTGTCCCATCTTATTATTCATTGGGAACTTTGTACTTGTAGGTATTGGGTATGTATAGGGTGAGATAAGTAGTTTAGCCGCTATTTCACGGTGACTGGTTATTGTACCCGTCTGCGTTACATTTGATAAACTTTAAATCGGAGCGTAAAGTTGGCAATTTATAGTGATTGCAGACTTCCGCCGCTGCAGTCTCAGCACCGGACAGTTCACGGCCTCTGTCCTCTATTTGTTTATAACAATAGTTGTGCTCTTGACTTTATAGGTACCCCCAGTTTCTAAAAGTTTCTAGAAATATTAAGGATATTATTCTATTAAAGTTGTTTTACGTTCTAAAATATTAACTGTGGTATGAACATTGGAAATATGAATATTTTTGTATGTACAAACTATAAGAGAACAAAGGTTATTTAATATTATAACTAATCAATGCTCAAAAAGTAAGTACAGAAAATGGAGACGTGTTTTTGACATTTTGTTCAAAAAGTAAAAGAGTTAAATGGATTTGAATGAGTGCGAGCGAGACAACGTGAATATTTGTAATTTATACTTTACAGTAGTACATCCATGTTGTGCATATGACCAACAAACATAGTTTTCATCAGCTCACGTGGCATTTTATTATTACCGAGTCATACGCTTTTATCGGTTTTTGTTCTGCATGTTTCTCTTATAAATTACCCTAGAATTTGTGGGGGTTATCAGTTTTTCAGATGTATAAGTTAAGTGTCCAGGTGGGCAATTCTCGCGCTTTCGACATTCATCTCGATTCGAGATTTTTAAACGAAAAATGACTAAATATGTCATTTTTCGTTTAATATTTATATATTTTTTATTTATTAATTAATATTTATTTCGTTTAATGTTCGATATTTTTGAACGAAAAATGGCATAATTAGTCATTTTTCGTTTAAAAATCTTCAAATCGAGATGAATGTCGAAAGCGCGAGAATTGCCCACCCAGTCAATATTAAAATTAAGACCACTCATAAAAGAAAAAAACTTTTAAGTGCGATTCTGTTCGCAAATAATTGTATTATTATCTCTATATTTAAGTTAGAGAGTTGAAATTTTAAATGAATCTGACTGACTGATTGAAATATTTTAAAACCTGGCTTATAAACTTACTTGATGCACTTTAAAGACAGTGAGTCATATATAATAGATAAGTATAACCCTTCAGTGAATGGTTATTCACGTGGCCTTCCGAAGGGCAGGGATAGTAACGTGTTAGTTGCATTGGTTGCGGTAACAATGCGTGAGTCATCTGCCTACGCGGAGGGTCGTGCGTAAGTGAAACGTTCTTACGTACGGCGTTGTTACTGCGGTCTGACGAATACACAACCGAGTCTTATATGAATTTGTGGTGGTGAGCAGATTTACAAAGTCCATGAATGAGGTCAATCAATAATTGTTCTTAAACAACATTGATCGCTCAGTCTATGCTGACTAAATTATGCGATTACAAAATAGGCGGCGACAGAGGCGAATTGTATTAGATACGAATATATTTTAAAATCCTCGCTGCCTTGTCGTTAATTCAGCCACCCGTTTCGTAGCCGTAACCTGAAAGGAACTATTACCTCGACAAGAATTCGATGCAGTAGTCTTCTGAAAATCGGTGAACCTGCACACCGGTTTTCAGGAGATTTGACACTTGACGGTTTTTGCTTCTGTAACGAGACCGGTCGGTCGGCCTAGCGAACTTATGGAGACCACTCTCAGACCTAACTTTGCTGAAGACTTTAAAGATTTACTTACACGGTTATTTAATTATTTATCTATTAATGTTGTTAGCCATCCACGGGTTGACTGTGCGCGGGTCTATGGTGTGGTTAGGAGGCACTGGTTATTGAGTAGCTCGAGCGTGAGTTTTTTTTTATTATATTGCGTTTGAGTTAGCTTAAATTTCCATAGGAAAGCGCCCCAAAGCGGAAATTTTGAAAACTAAAAATGCAGCATGTGATTAGCGAAAATGTTAACTACAATGGAATGGCTACTGTACTCTATACAACTTTTGTGTGATTGGATAGTAATAATACGGGGATACTCTCAAACTTTAGTCGTTTTCATCATCGCGGTTTATCAACTTAGCTATAACGGAATATGACAAGTTTTTTTTAGATATTTTGTGTTACCTATATTACGCATTAAGGGCGTTCCTTCCAATTTTACAGATTTTCTGAGTTTTAAGGGCTTTTTAGGTTCCATCTTATCTTATTACAACTACGGGTAAAAAATACATTGATAGGAACTAAACCTTTCGTTCACAAGTTGGTACCCAGTACAAACTGTTTATAACATTACTGTATGGTAGTTTTTTTTGGTTTGTAGTTTGTTAGAAATATTGTTAAATGCAATAAACTCATAAATGTTTTGCATGACGACATTTCTTTTTCTGACGTGATTTTAAATAATTAGTTGTTACCTATTCACGTAAAGCCTGTAAACAGAGTGCGTCACAGAGTAATCAGATGGTGGAACCGATTATCTTTACATAACAATCGGCCACATGAGTCACCACTGTAACTCGCATTTTTAATATTAGCAGAACTAATTTTGTTTTGATTCTATTCATTGGAGGGGTCCAATTTAAAACATTTACAAGGTTTGCTTTTATAACGGCCGGTTTACGTTTTTTTAAACGTTTTAGATTAGATTAGGGAATTAAATGATGTAATACATTTATTTGAGCGTTAAGGATGGAAATCAAACTACTATAAACTTGATAACTTTTAAAATTAACTATAGGTATACCTACAAATATATACGTTGGCCGAGTTGGATAGACTTTGGACTTAAAAACACTTGGGTCCCTGGTTCGCGTGCCGGTGTATACCAATGATAATACATTTATTGGAGCGTTAAGGATGGAAATCAAACTACTATAAACTTGATAACTTTTATAACTTTTAAAATTAACTATAGGTATACCTACAAATATATACGTTGGCCGAGTTGAATAGACCTTGGACTTAAAAACACTTAGGTCCCTGGTTCGCGTGCCGGTCTATACCAATGATTTTTTTAATTTAAAAAGAAACTGTGCCCTACCAGGATTCGTGTTAGTAACGGTACTTTATTTAAAAAAATATGTATCCAAACACAGTTGCAATAAACTTTTTTGGAAAAAAAAACAATGACAATGGAGTTGTAATACGGGAATATAGTAATGCAACAGAGGTTTATACCCAGACATGAAATTGTAACATAAGTTAGCGTGGCATTTGTAAGACGCGGCGTGTAGTCTGTGGCGTAAGAGGAACATGTCTACGAGAACTAACAGCGATGCCAATGTCTTAGTCTGTTTCTTATTGTAAATGGGTAATAAATGGAAAAAAAAAAAAACTTTACGTCAAATGATTTTTGATATAGGTAAACGGCTTTAAAACTCAACTTTATGCTGTGGAAGTCGGTGCAAGTGGAATTCCAACAAAATCTTTGCATCGTCTATTGAAGGATCTTCGCCTTCCGAGATCGGCCGTCTGAACTTTTATGGGGCGTGTTTCCAAGATGGCGCTAACAGGATCATAGTATTTGGTTAAGTAGTGAGGGTAGTGAACACAGTGCAGGGGAGAGTTAAAATATCTGTAACTCTACTTTGCGGTCTCAAGTCCGGGAACGCTGCTGTTTGTTCTCCTGCCTTCCAACCATGCGATGGGCTCAGCACCCGCACGGAGAATCCATGGATAGCTAAGGACATTGTCTCATTAAACAAAATGGTTTTAAGTATTAATTTAATTAGTCAATTAGTTTTATTAATACTCTTACGAATTAACCCTAAAATTAGCCATGAATGTATGCGATCGATCGATTGAACCATCTGATAAAAGTAATAAAAGGAACCTAACTTAAACCCAGGACATAAGACTTTATAGCACAAATTAACTTAATATTGAATTTTCTACCGATCAAACAGCCCTGTCCAAAGAACGCTGTTGATAGCGTTTAAAATTAATTTAAAGCATAACATAGATAATTTTAAACTCTAGTTTAAATTAAAGATAAACTGTGAAAACTATTAATTATATCACCACTTTAAAATAGATATCACAATCTTAAAAATAACATTAAACACTAATTTAAGTAATACCAGTAATTATAAAACTGTGGATGATAGATAATATTACAATAATTATTATTGTATCGTATAATCTTCATAGTTATAAATGTTTAATAACATGGCAACACTGGTCTTTGTTGAAATGCAATGTAGCGAGCGTCGATTTATGGATAATAATTGGTGCTTGTAATACAAATGAAAGTTATTTTAACAGCTGCTATTTAGACATCATAATAAACATGTCAAAGTAGGTACGGTGGGGTCTTGACCTCAGTGGTTACGAGGATGACGTTATATTTGAGGTCGTGCATTCGATTCCTGTTATAATTTTAGAGATAATTAATTTAGGTTTTTGTACCTAATAAAATAATAATTGGATGTTATATCAAATTATAGTGTTTTTTTATAGTTTACTCAATATAGATATATTGAGTTCGTGCCATCCGTAATGTAAATATAATATATTATTTATTTTATAATTATATATAAAAGAAGAAAAAAAAAACATTTTATAAAACGTTTTTTATTTATTTATTGGAGCACGACATGTGACTTTGTATATACCTGGTGGTGAACAGACCTATAGAGTCCATGAATGGGGTCAATCAATAATGATTCTTTAACAATATAAATGATGCGATTACGAAATGGGGGCGACAATAACGAATTGCATTTTAATAGTATGCTGCCTTATCGTCAATTCAACTAACCATTTCGTAACCGCACCCTGAAAGGAAACTACCACCTCGACAAGAAATCGATGTAGTAGTCTCCTGAAAACCGGTGAACCCACAGACTAAAACCGAAACAGGACTAGGTCACTTGACGGTTTTTGCATCTGTATGGGCGGTGGTAACGAGACCGGTCGGTCGGCCTAACGAAGTTATAGAGACCTTACTCCCACCTAAAATATAAAAATATATATTTTATAATAATTATACGTGGTGGCCGAGTTGGTTAGACCTTAGACTTAAAAACACTTAGATCCCTGGTTCGAATCCCGGTGTGTACCAATGAGTTTTTAATAAAAAAAAAATGTACATTTGTTTGACAACACCACTATAGTGTCTCGGAGAGCACGTTAAGCTGTCGGTCCCGGTTTCACTATACCAACTTGTGAAACTGTTTAATGATGGGTTATTGAGTGTATTCAAAACATCGCGACGAGCTAGCCACTTGTTCGGTGTAGACTCATACCATCGGCTACGACGAGGTGGGATTAAAACCCCTCCGCTGGGTACCCTGGGGCCGTCTAGGCGGTCTCGTGGCCGTAAGGCACCCGTGATGATATGTATATATGTATGTATATAATAATATAATAAATGAACATAAACTTCAACACTGAAATAATATAAATTTATTGTATTCCCATCTACGGCATAAAATTAAAGAATATTTTAATTAAATGCTATTTAACACGAGGCTTGTGTTGCAATTTGTAAATTTTATAGTATTGCCATTCTTTTACAGTATACTGTTATTGATATTACCTTCCTACTGAATTTCTTAATATGGCAAGTGTCGAATATTCAACATTGTATCTTTAATGTTAAGTATATTAGTTACAACAGCTAGTTTATTTAATGGTTTCTGCCACTGTGTATACCTGTACGTTACATAATGTCTTTAGTCCTAGATAAATACAATTATAGATAAACCTATATTTATTAAGAAGGAGGAGCAATGTTTGGACATTCTTTACGAATTGGAAAAAAAGGAAGTATTATACGTAAAAGGAAAGATAGAAGACAAAAGAAGAAGACCAACAAATAGCTGATTAAAATCAGATAAAAAATAATTGTCATGTCAATTGTTACAAAGAAATCAAGAAACTGAAAAAATGCAGACTTATAAAAGATCTAAGTTGTTAAATTGTTGTAAATTATAAGTATGTAACAAATAGGTAGTGACCAAATATTATGGTAAAATAAGCAGTAGCAAAGTATAAAAAAAAAGGTTGGTTGGGCAGATTCATTGACAAGCAGATAATCTCCATCTAAATTAGCCACTGGAAAAGTAGGAAAATCCTTTGTTTCTAAAATTATATCTTTTTATAACTATACAAACTGCGACCTATGGTTTCACCTGCCGAATAATTTCAAACACATACCTTGTTTCTCGCTGATAATCTAGCTTTATATTTGTAAAAAGAATTAAAAAAAATGATTTGATATTACTCGTATTGTTTGAGTTAATCCGGAACAAACAAACAATCAACTCTTTTCTCTTTATAGTGGCGTTTTCTTCTAAGATGACTACCTCGTCGATCGTTAAACATTCTTCAATAAGATTTCTTTAATTTCCCTGACAGTAAATATACGTGGTGAGACCTTGGACTTAAAAAACACTTAGGTCCCTGGTGCAGATCCCGATGTGTACCAATGAGTTTTTAATTTAAAAAAATATGTACATTTGTTTGACAACACCATTATAGTGCCTCGGAGAACACGTTAAGCTGTCGGTCCCGGTTTTACTATACCAACTTGTGAAGCTGTTTATAGATGGGTTATTGAGTCTATTCAAAAACATCGCGACGAGCTAGCCACTTGTTCGGTGTAGACTCAACCATCGGCTACGACGAGGTGGGATTAAAAACCCCTCCGCTGGGTACCCTGGGGCTGTCTAGGCGGTCTCGGGCGCCGAATATAAAAATTGGTTTATCTGGTTGTTAAAATATATTTAAAAAAAGGTGTTAACAATGAGGGCTTAGTGCGCGAACTTGAAAGTTAACTGTTACTGTAAGTGTATATTTAATTGGATAGGAAACGATTATACAAACTCACATTAGGGCGCCTGAACCAAGAAACTTTTAACATATAACATTGGTAAAATATTACTGCGGTATTACGTTTTAAGTAGGTACAAGGTCAAACAAAAGCAATTAAAGGAAAAACAAGTATAATTGTTTCCTTTAATGAGTGAACAGCGCGAAGTGATGTTAACGTCAGAACTGTCACGCGGCTCACCATTGTTCACTCTGACAGCTCCAGCTGACTGGCCAAGGAAATTGCGCACTTGCGGTAACCTTAAACTAAAATCTCTTTATTTTCATAAGTGTCGAACTGGACACGAGACTATTTAAACTAAGTTTATGCACTCAAGGTGAAAATGCTTTCACCTCATCTCTTTTTTTTTATTTAATTATTAGAGCTCGGCGTATGACTTTGTATTTACCTGATGGTAACTTACAAAGTGCATAAATGGGGCAAGGTAAAGTCTTTTGGCCTCCATAAAAACTTATTAAGTCCTTCATCCTTGTCTTTTTTACGCATATTAATATATTTTCCAAACAAAGGAAAAAACCTTCTATGACTAAAGTGTTCTTCAAGGAGTCAATAAGTTTTTATGAATACCGCTGTTTATCTTCTTCTTCTATATAATATATATATAAATGATTCTTTATTTCCCTTTTCATGCCATAACTTGGGAACGACTTAACTGATTTCATTCATGTTTTTAAAAAATGTTTTCTAATTCTTTGTAGAAATTCCTTACAAAACTTTAAGAAAATTGCGCAGAAAGTTGGAAAATGTTAGAAAACTTAACGACTATTTTAACTTTGCGCATTTAATAGTTCAAGCATTTGATGAATGTGAATTTGGCTATCATATTTTTGAATCAATATAAATTGATCCTATTAGATATAGGATCAGCAAGATCCATACTAATCATAATTTGGACCAGTAGTTTTCGAAATGTTTGATGTCAGACAGACACCGGAGTCTTACCACAAGGGTTCCTTTAAAGGTACAGATGTCAAACTTAACGTTATAGTTAGGTACTCTACTTAAAAGAAAAAAAAACATTGCGGTATGTTAAAATTTATCGCAAGTGAAATCGCGGGGCACAGCTAGTTTTAGATAAAACTGATCACAGTGTAGTTGTTGTCTAGCTGCTATACTAGGAAAACCTGTGTATACGCTCACAGTAGTAAACAAAAAGTATACACATCGATCGGTTCCACTATGCTGGTTAATTATATAGGCGAAATAGGCGGAGACAAAAGTCTAGTGACACCAAAACTTCGGATTTGGGTATAATGTGCTTTTTGTCATCTCATGTGGTGCTCCAGTATAAAACTTTCATATTTATAATAATAACATGAAGGTTATGACATTACACAAATATTGTCCGGGTCACAAACTAAGCCCTAAGCTTGTACTAGGGCTTGAATATCGGACCATTTTTCAATTCCGGTATTGAGTTTTAATATTAAGCTTTTCAGTTCCGGAATTCCGGAGTTCATATACTACATCGACATACCGATCGACGCGTCTATTGATAAAAATGTATAAGTACTCGATTAAAGAGAAACGTCAAATCCGATACATTTAAGTTTCGATTTCTCTTGATTGACGCGTCGATGGGTGTGTTGATGGGTTTCCCGGTAGGACCCCTGGTTTAAGAATTGCTAGGAATTTGGTTGGCAAGGAAATTTCAAGAACGTTCAAGCTGTTGAAATGACAGGCTACGCCTCAAAACATGACAAAATTATGTATTTTTTTCAATATCGAAATTCCGGTTTTGATTCACCAATTCCGGAACTCAAGCCCTAGCTTGTACTATGTGTACCAGAAACAACTATACTAACTAATACATATGATATTTTATAAACAACCAGACCATGACAAACTGTAGAGAAAATCGTACTAATATTTTTTTGCAATTGGTGGGAACGGAAGCGGTTAAATATTAGTATATATAGATTATAATTATGCAATCATTCGGCTATTCAAAATATTTCAGAGATTTTTTTACTTTTTAACCAAATTTTATTTGTCACTTAAAATAATCAAAATTATAGATTTTGTGGTTTCGTATATTAAATCATCACACGTTATCGTACAAAGCAATTGACAGGTAAACACTTCATTTAATACTGCTGCACTTTAGCGCGGCCCGCGCAGCCAGAACGGGTCTTAAATGTGAACCACCGGATTATGTGTCAGCGCATATTTATTGATCATTCAATAATTAATCAGTATTTTATTATTATTTACTTAAAATAATTGCCGCTTTTTGGTGTTAAAGCTATATTAAACACCATATATATATATATATATAGCTTGTCCTGACTGACTTACCCGTCATCGCTCAGACGAAACTACTAAAGCTAGGAATGTGAAATTTGGACCGTACCTTCCATTTAAACCAACTAAGAAGGATATTTTTTCAACATTCTAATAATTACAATCTAATCCTAAGAGGGTGAAGAAGACTCGTGGTCAAAAAAGTGTAAGGGGTGATTTTCTATACTGTTCTATCTCATCTCTGGAACGATGAACATTTAAAATAGAGTTTATCATGTAGTGTTATATAGATAAGTAATAACCAGCATTTTTTTATCGTTTATAAATTCCCACCTTTCCCCTTATTCCTCTTTTAGGGTTAAGAACGAAGACCAGTGTATCTGGAGCCAAAGAAAGTGGTCGCCTGTGGGCACACGTGACAATGTTTAAACCGGTATGTTTCTAGCCGACCGCCGCTGCGGAGCACAAAGCCTTGCGCCGGCGCCGCTCTGTGCTACTTGGCACGGACGATCCGGTTACGCGGCCACTGCCGTTCTTACTATACACTTTTATAATAACTTTTTTTCGAGACTTGCAGCGAGGCTACTTTGTCGCCACCCATTTCGTAACCGCATCATTTAGCCAGCCTAGTGGGAACGATCATATCAATGTATTGATCGACCGGTTCATGCTATTTTGTTTTGCTTCAGGTAGATACAAAGTCACATGCCGTTTTGTTATAAAAGTAAAAACTACTATGAAGGATCTTGGTCTTCGAAGATCGCAAATTTAAAGTGTTTTCACGTCGTCACTGACAGAACCATATTGCATAGTGAAGGAGATGAATGCAGTGCAAGTGAGTGTAGAATCTATGAGGAGTTCAACATACTTTCCTGAAAGTCCAGATCACTGCACGATGGACCCGGCACCTGCACGGTAAATGATGTTCTTAGCATACTATGAATGTATGCTAAGAAATTGTCCCATCCTTCTTATGGTTGACCTTTACAAGTCAATGGCAGAACCAACAGCTGATGGTTTCTGCAGTTTTATATATGTATATACTCAAAATACCATCGACTACAACCTCTTCGCTAGAGTACCCTGAGGCTTTTTGCTATAAATTACAATTAATTTCAGGATATTAAATTAAACTTCATTTTTGATAATGAGGTTATGTGATTTTCAAAATAATAAAAAAAAATACTATAAAAATCACGGGTGCCTTTTGGCTCTGGAGAATCGTTTAAACGGCCAAGGGATTAATCCGACCTCATTTCGCCGATGGTGTTCGGAGGCAACACCTAATAAGTGGCGAGCTTGTTGTGGTGTTTATAATAATAATAATAATAATAATAATAATAATATATGTAGGAGAAATTATACATATTGCTCTGGTCACAAAATAGCTTTAGGATTGTGCTATGTGTACCAGAAGCAACGATATAATACATATTATATTTTATAAACATTCAGACCATGACAAACTGTACAGAAAAAAAGTACTAATATTTTTTTTGCCATGGGTGAGAATCGAACCCCCGACCTCCGGATACAACGTCAAAGGCACAACCACTAGTCCATGGAGGCTGTCCGGTGTGATTTTATTTCTATAATAATAATATGTAGTAACTAAATTTAATATGTTTTTTTGTATTCTAGAGTACTTGTCAGTAAGTATATTTATAACGGTCCTGAAACAATTTCTGAGATACTTTTTATATATTGTTGTTTTGGATTGTCCTAATTATAAAATTTATTGAAGTATAAATATAATAGATATTATACTAACAGAATATTTTCGGTTTCAGTTTAATAAAGTAACCGCTAGCACACCTTTGTTGGTATCATAAAATAAATAGGTATTACAAAACTTTGAGAAAATTTCTTACTTAGAATTGTAAATTGAAATGAATGATTTGCTTAGGCTTGAAAATTAATTATATTCGCTGAAGTTTACAGAACATTTCTGAGCTCATTTTATATGTAACATTGTTTCCTATTTCTAAGAATTTAATTTAATATTCTAAAATAAAAATAAGAGTGGAATTCCAATAGTGGTTACTATTGGAAAATAATTTTGTTAAGAAAATTTAAAAACTTAATTTTCTGTGTATTGCCATAAAAGAATAAGATAAGAATTTTATAAAATACTAGCTAAACCTTGTGGTTTCATTTACCGTCCTATATAAAAAAAGTTTAATCAGAGTATTTTTTATTGCTTACCATTCTTCCTTGCTTTTTTTTTGCTCGGCTCCTAAGGGTCGTAGCATATCCACGATCTTCTTCTCTGGTGTTTAATGTCATCTACCAAACAAAATACTATGAGATCCAGTCAACGCGTTTCATAAAAGTTAAAATTTTGAAGCCCAAGATTGTTGGAAAGACTGCAAGGAAGGACTTTGCTGGAATTCCTCTTGCATCGACTTCTACTGTATGATGTTGAGTTTATTTACATTTATAGAGATTTAATTTTTGGTAATACTTTATTTAAAATATGAAAACTCGCTCGCGAAAAATTCTGTTCTTTTCTTTAAATCGGGATTCTTTTGGGTAATACATTTATTTTTAGGTTCTTTATTAAGATTTAAAAGCAAAGTAACTATATTTAAATAATAATTTAACTACTAACATGTATTCGCAAAAACAACAAAAGTTCTGAAATTAATAAGTGGCCAAACTGACCTGAATCTAATACATTCACAAAAAGACCCATTGCACCTTTAATTGATGTCTTATATTAAGAAACAATTAATGCTCAAGGGTTATTATACAGTAAAGGAATACCTGGATGATAGGGAAGCCTGGTCTTCAATATAAATAATAATTCTATTTTTTTATTTATTTTTTATTTGTTGTTTGTTATTATTTTTTTTAGATTCTTTGATATTAATTAGTATAAATACTTACTGACAATGCGTTTTTTTACAGCAGCTCTATTACAGTATTTGCAAATTATTTTTGAATTATTGATATGACAACGCCCCCTTACAGCAGCTTATTATTATTATTATTTAATAGTGATATCGGTAATTGTGTATATGTCTTTAAAATACATTTAAATATTTAAACTTTTTTTTTTTACATTTCATATTTTATTGTGGGACAACGCCTCTATACAGCAGCTATTACTGATTTAATTTTATATTTTCACTCTCTGTTATATATATTTTTTTGTGTTGTTTATTTTAGTTATTGTTAGTGAATTATAAATAATTTTTAAAATGCTTTTGACGTGTAAAGGTGCTTGTGAAAGCCTATTTGCTTTGCTTGCTTAATAATAATAATAATAAAACCTAATTTCTCAGAAAAAAACTTTCAATGTGTATTTAGTATGCGCGAGGACTCTCCTATCCGTTTAATGTCTGACTCTTGTTTTAATCTGTACTATTCAATAGTCAAATGTCCTTTGTACCCTGAGGTCGTCTAGCTAAACTGTCTCTGTCTAGGCCCCGTGAGGCACCGCGATGGTACGTGCAATTGGAACACGCTGTAAAATATTCTACAAGTATTATTTATATTTAAATAATCACGTGTTGCCTAATATGACATAGTTGTAAGGCGTTGAGGTGAGGTGTCGATTTGACTCGGACATTTGATCGGGTTCAATTCACACCTCAACCGATGACCGCAACAGAACCTGTTATAGGCAGAATAAATCATAAAGTGCCTATGCGCCTGTTTAAGTCGTCTGCTTACTGAAAAATCTTCGTAATGTAAATGTAACTAAAATGGTAGGCGCTAAAATGTATACGATTCAATATGTTTATTTAGTCATCTTATTTTTATTTGTGGAATTATTAAAATAAATAATAATATTATGTAAGACAATTTATACATATTGCTTTGGTCACTCACACATTAAGCTCGAGGCTTGTACTATGTGTACCAGAAACATCGATATAAATACATATTATATTTTATAAACACCCAGACCATGACAAACCGTACCGATAAACGTACTAATATTTTTTTAGCCATGGTTAGGAATCGAACCCACGACCTCCGGACACAACGCCTAAAGCTTAACAATTAGTCTACGGAATAAAAATAAAAAAAGATGCCTTACGGGGCCGCTAACCGCCTAGATTACCACAGAGTATCTAGCGGAGGAGTTTGAATCCTACCTCGTCGTAGCCGATACGGTTGAGTTTACACCAAACAAGTAGCTAGCTCGTCGCGATGTAATTAAATTATTAATTTATGTTTAATAAATGTAGTACTAACATATGGTACTTACAGGTTTATTTATTTAATATTATTTAGTCAAATAACCAAAAACTTACTAAGAAAGAAAGAAAAATCATGGAGGAACTTTCAAACCGGGCTTTTATATAGCTTATATAGTTATACAAATATAATCAATATACGTTATTATTATGAGTAATTATTAAAATAATGCAAATACTTAACTTGTGTATAATTCTTATAATATATATTTTACCGTTATACCAAATATGTGAATTACCTATATATTATTTTTTAAATGATTTAACTAATAATTTTATGATTTTGTTACAGGTAATAAAAAAAATGATAGACGAGTGTTACCAGCGGTTTGAGTAAGGAATTTAAAAAACATATATTATTATTGTTAATTATTACATTAGATCCTTTGCGAGGAAGGTTTACATTTAGTATACTTCTATTAAAAGGATACTTTATTTCTGCATCTATAAAATTATTGCGGCTTAAAAAATAATAAATATGAACAATAACTTTAACTTTCCGTAACTTTCAGCAAGCTGTAACTTTCAGGAACAACATAATCGAGTGTCGAAAGTTTCAATTGGTTTAGGAAACTTTGTAACCGTCAATTGAGCACAATTACTTACTAAAATGTTTCAAGTTTTTACTGACTAAGTGACTAAAGGCTGCGTTATATTAGATCGTGAACTCTTCATAATGCAGCGGTTATTTTTTCTATGCTATATCATATTTAAAACGTTTCACTGATGCAAAATTACTAAAAGTGTGGAAGTGGTTTAAATTGGTTTTAGTTCTGTCAATGAAGATATAAGTGCGAATGTTCGCCCGTGAAGGTACGTTTTTTTTCAATTTTGCATTACTCTTTCGTCTTTTGTGAATCAACAATCCCATTTTATTTAAAAAGTAATGAAATTGCTTATTTTTGGACATTTTAAAATAAAACTAATAAAATTAAAATAAATTTTTCAATACTTGGTTTTTCTCAAATTCTTTCAAATTATTTTGACTTTTTCACCTGAACCCATAGAATTTTTTACTTAAACCCAATAGCAAATTTTTACTTAAACCCAATAGCAAATATAGTAAAACCGGGACCGACAGCTTAACGTGCTCTCCGAGGCACTATAGTGGTGTTGTCAAACAAATGTACATTTTTTTTTAAATTAAAAACTCATTGGTACACACCAGGATTCGAACCAGGGACCTAAGCGTTTTTAAGTCGAAGTCTAACCAACTCGGCCACCACGTATATAATAATTGTTCCATTTTTTTTAATACATTTTTTTCTAAACCCCTAGGAAGTGATCCCAGAGCGATTCGAGCGATCTCTTCTGATTTTTTTTTTAAAGATTTGAAACCTTACATTGTGAAAACTACAGGTTGGTACCCAATATATAACAACTAATAACAATATATAGACTGATACCGTGCAGACATATGTTCCTGGCGCCGACAATGGGAGCCCGTGTTACATTCACATCACGTGTGACTCCCACGCGTCAGACTAAACCCACGGACAGCTGACCTCGGTCCAGGATATTCCTTTTGGTGATTTATTTCTTTCTGTATCATCACGGGTGCCTTAAGACCCCCGAGACTGCCTAGACGGCCTAAGGGTGTTTTAAAAATGGCTTAAGGTATTTCCAGTTCATCTTCACAGTAAGCATTCAAATTCCAGAAAATTTAATGATTATTTTAACTTCGCACGTTTGATAGTTCGCGCATTCGATGAATGTGCGATATAAAAATCTAAAATTGTCCACAAAAAAAAATCTGGATTTCTTTTAGGACAAAAAGTTTTTGCTCACTCTTTAATTATTAGATACTAGATATTGCAATAATTTATGGTCAAAATTATTTATTTGCTATTTTATGTCATAATTGTACTGTAAAGGTATGATTTGGTCTCATTTAATTGCGGCTTAGAGCCGGATCGGGCAGCAAGTACACAACAAATAAATAAAGTAAGTAGATACCAACATATGTTCCAATTAATCGCTAGTGTATATTTTTAAATTTTGTATAAATGGTTTTATGCGAAATAAGTAAAGGATTCTTTGTTTTCTTTAATTATTATATCGATACGTTTAATCAGATAAATTGTTATCTTCCCAAAGCCAAGTCACACCGTTTGCGACCTGTCAAGAAAACTCACTCACCTATTTGATTTGACGCGACAAGGTAGGTCAACAATTTATTCGGTTGACTGCTTACCTTTAAGATGTCTGTATAGTTTTAAGTGTGACCTTGTAGTGCCTACCAATTCAAATATATTTATTTTGTTACTCACTTATTGGTAGAAAATGTCTAAGGCATTAAGCTCGCTTATGTACAATAAAGATTTTTTTTTTTTTTTAAACTAAAAAGTGTTTATTTCAGATAATAAAGTGATCACAAGTGTAATGGTTGCCTGGCTCCCATACTAGGAAAACCTGTGCTATGGGTAGCCAGCTCACAGTAGCACCAGTCATATCTGGTTACATATTAAAATTAGAGCTTATATTAAATTAACACTATACAACAACACATTTTAATAAGTAAACATGCAGTAAGTAAAATAATAAAGTCGAAATATAGCAAATAAAGGAAAAAGTTCTATCATGACAAATAACTATTGTGTCATTATTAATTAAAGAAAATAAACAACAATTAACCAAGTAAGATCATGGGTATTACAAAATTGCAATACCCACCTTAAACCAGTAAATTACCTCTAGCAAAATGCATTAAGTTTATTTCATACAATATACATTGATGTGTTGCAAGGAAAATGTGGTTTCAGAGGTAGCGCGATACTGTATTCGAATGTTTATTAGTTGATGAGTGGATTGTATTAACCGAATATCAATATGTGGTTTAATTATGTGTTGTCATATATACCGGTTGATTATTTATACCTTAGTAAAAGTCCCCCATACACAAATTTATACCACTCACACACATGCATACACAAACACACACACATATATATATATATGTATATGGACATTCATGCATTTCCAGGCAATATAAATTAAATATAGATATATGGAAATGACACAAATTTATACACATTTTTAAAGATCCGGAGAAATAAACAGTTCCTAACAGTTTTGTATCAATTATTGAGTAAAAAGTACCAAAGGTACACGTACAAGATGCTCCAGTGCGCGTTTAAGTATTATAAAAATTATTATATTTATCTAATTAATTAATTTGAAGTTTTTTTACATTTCTATGTAAACTATAAAAAGTATACCAATATATATTTAATAATCATAAATTCAGAGTAAACAATATCTCTTCTATCTTATAAAAATAAACGTTGTTTGAAGTTTTTATTCAAAATAAATTTAAAATGTTTAGAGCCTTTTACCAAAATATTTTGGCTAAAAATTGACTATAATTTCTTCCTAATCCCTAGCTATATCCATTGAAAGATTTCGGACAACTTTAATTTAGATTCGTTCAATCGCAGCTAAGAAAAATAAGAAAATCGCTACACTTTATTTACTCTTCAAAAAAATAAAATTACGTTTTCTCAAGTGAAAAATAAGAAGTTTTTCCTTTTAAAAGTGGAAATATTGTCCTACTAAACCGCGGTAACGAAATATTGAACTATGTATGTTTGAATTTGGTCTCTATGGCGGTATACTTAAAGTAGCTTTTGAGTAGCGGCATAGTGGCTATGCCCACGCTTCCACGAGCCGTTGGAGTGGAAAATAAGTTTACACAGGGCTGCTGAAGATTTCAGTCTATGTGGTGATTGATACTCGTGTAGCCTTAATAACACTCTACATACTACTCTGGGTAAAGGCGGCAATATTACATCAATAAAATTATTTATAATGATTTTGTAAGAGATTGAACACATATTGCTTCGGTCACAAACTAAGCTCTAAGCTTGTACTATGTGTACCAAAAACAATGATACTAATATACATACATATTTTATAAACACCCAGACTATTGAAACATGTACTGAAAAACGTACTAAAATTGATTTTCCATGATTGGGAATCCAACCCATGACTTCTGGATACAACGCTATAAAAGTTATTAATACGTATTAAAACTGCATATATTTATTGTCGAGGTGTTAGACTCCTATAAAGTTGCGGTTACGATTTTTTTTTATCATCGCCCATTATCGCCCATTTTTTAATCTCATTATTTATCTGGCATAGTGGGACCGACCAGTGATGAAAAATAATAATGTATTGATCGACGGGGGATAAATAGAATGGATATAAAGGTATTAGTAAAATTAAAGAAAAATTGGGAAAAATAACAGTAATCAACAACAATAACATCTTTTATATACATATCAAAGATCAAATTGTGCCCCAGAGACATTAGTAGCGAGTTTCCGGAGTTTCCTTCCTTTTTCTTATCCTTTTTAAAATAATATAATACCGGCCGCCTCCGTAAACTAGTGGTTGCGCCATTCCCACCCATGGCAAAAATATTGGTACGTTTTATATGTTTTATACGAGTATAGTTGTTTCTGGTACACATAGTACAAGCCTAGAGCTTAGTTTGTGCCCAGCGGCCACATTCTGTTTCTTATAACGTGATCGTTAGATTGTCAAAGTAACAAATTCCGCTGTTAGCGCGCTCTCCTCCAAGCTATTGCCCTGGTCACAAACTAAGCTCTAGATACATGTTGATTATCCTACATATTATTTTTACTATATAAACTAAGCTCTAGATATATGTGGATTATCCTACATATAATTTTAAAATATATTGTTCGTAAATGCGTTGGCAGCGTGTTAATTCCCAGATGTGTATGTATATTGAATTAAATCCCTCTGAGCGGATGTGTTAGGATTTCACTTGGAATTTTCTGGGGCGAGAAAAGCTAAGGAAAGGATTTTTCTGATTATTTTCCTTTTAGGGTAGCAACATGTAAGAATGCAAATTAAAATACTACTGTATTTGAGGGAAGACTCTATATCTTCGCTAGGTCCACCGACCTCTTTTGTTACTAACTGATTTAAGAACCGTCTTTCTTTTTAACCTAATCATCTTTCGGTTTTAGTCTGTGGGTTCAAAGATTTTCAGGAGCCTAGTGGATCGATTTTTTGTAAAGGTGGTAGTTTCTATTCAGGGTGCAGTTATGAAACGGACTGTTAGTCGCATCATTTAACCGGCATAGTGGAAACCATCATTGCTGTTAAACAGTATTAATTTTTCGATCCCATTCATGTAAGGTAATCAGACATGCTTACGGTACGTACACTGTATCTGTGTCACATGCCGTGATCCAATAAAACTAGTCAGACATGAAATCGAAATATGTAGAGATCCCACGAAGTGGAGCATTATTCTCGCCTACCCCTTATAGCGATGTAGGCGTAATAGTTACTGTTCTGGCAACAGTAACTATTACGTCCCGTATTTCACGGGGCGTCCCGTATTTCGAGCATAATTTTAAATGTCCTGCCGGGATTGACTTAGTCCCGTATTTCAACCGTGCTCGATTTGTTATCGCCAAACCAATCGTGCTACGGCTGACAAAGTACTCATACGCAACATTCATACGAAATAAATGTACCCCTTGCTTAATATTTTTATTATTTAACATATTTAAGAAAAATATATAATCATGATTTAAAACGATCGGTAATTTTTTTCATCACAAATCTCATAAAAAAACGATTTTTTTATGCCCCGGATAAAAAATCTGAAATCCGTATTTTTTGCCCATTTAAGTATTTGTCCCTTACATGCTGAAAAAAATCTGGCAACACTAGTAATAGTACTCGTATACGTATGTATAAAATCAATATTTATGGTACAGAAGTTAATACAATAGGTAATATAGTTTTAAACAGTATCCGTAGGAGAATGAGTGTTGTAGCATGACAAATAAATTACAAATATATTATTATATAATGGAAAAATCTGTTTCTAGTTTACAAACAAACAGACAAACGGAACACACTTATATTAAACACTTCTTTTAGAAGGTTTATTTTATATTAAACACTTCTTTAAGAAGGTTTATTATATGGGATATTTATTTTATTATTGTGTCTCATCAAATAAAGCTTTCCACAGTAAACTACTTATTACGTTCGTAATTACGTATTCATATTATATTTAAATATAGGTCTAGATTTATTTACTCTCCTCGCTTTGAATAACAGTGATTGTATAAAATGAAGCAATTTTCCCTAATAAATAACAATGAAATATTCGACCTACGCTTGTTTTGGGCGGTTTCTAGGGCGGGCGGATCCGGTACAATCCTTTGACGCCATCCCTTTATTAATGACATAAAAACAATCTTATTCAACACAATAAAACTCTTTTGTGTTACAGAATAAGACACATATTAGCTTAACAATTTGTCCACATACTTAATTTGTGTTTTAATGGCTACTTGTTGTTTTATTTTATAGTATTTACAAATGTCTTGGATTAGTATTTTTGTGGTCAATATTTGTTGTATTTTTTTTTTGTATGATTAGGTATTATTGAAATAAAATACTTTATAAAAAAAATTACACGATATATTTCGCCACAGGCTTCTTCAGTCGTTTGACATATTATATTATAATAAATAATTATGTTACATCTATTTTTTTTTATTATAATTAAATATTAAAAAAAAAAATATTAAAAAAAACTTTTTTTTTTATAAATTGCTTTTGTATGTTTGTATATATGGGTCACATACCCATATATACAAACGAGTGTTAGTTTGTGTGATGTCGTGTATGATTGTATGCGTGTGTTTGTGTGATTTACATAGTTAGGTTATATATGTCATAGTTGTATGTTAAGTCCTGGTCTATAATGTGTTTTTTGTATGAATGTAATAAATATGTTTTAATTTGCACATACAAATACTGAATGTTACATCTCAAGGTAACATAAATGAAAGTATTACAAAAATTTAAGTAGTTTAATTGGTCATAAATCTTTTAAATACGAAAAAAAAAGATCTGACTTAAGTCGATGTGTTTCAAAAGATTAACGTAAATATAAAATATATTTTAATGTTTTTTAATGTATTGTATTTTAATTGATTATCTAATTAATTTCACGCCAGGTATTATAGCTGTTTTTTTTACTATACCTAGTAAGATTTTTGTAATATATACAAATTTTAACTTTTTCGCAAAAGTCGCATGAACTTACCCCTACTACGACCGACTGTGCTCAAGTTGTTTGCTGGTATCTATAACTTACGGTATAGGCATATATCATAGATAAACTTTGAAAGAAAAAAGTGCGTGAATGCGTCTGAGAAAAGTTTTTTTTTCTTATAAATATAATTTGTCGAACCCCGTGTATCGCTATTTTTTTCAAAAATCGACCTACAGATTTTGGAATGAAATTTGAGAATTTGTATATACCTACCTGGTTATAATTATTTTCAAACATTTATGAAAAGTTTCGAAAAAAAATATATATAACGCAATAATATTGCTTGTCATGGGTATAGGAATCGAACACAAGATCTCCGGATGCAACGTCAAAAGCATGACCAAGTAACATAGGATGTATATATACATTCTTGCATACAAACTATAGTGATTACAGTGTAGGTATTTTACAGTAACTCAAAGCTCTAGGGTTCTATAAACCGGAGTAGGTATTGCTGCAATTTGCATAGAAGCTAGCATAGCTAATGCAGGACTACTCTCTGCAAGTTATAATTAGAGGAGTGACCAGCGCATGTCCTGCGGGGAACGTTTAGCTAAAACATGCATCTGGGATTTGCCACATTTTGTTCAGAATATTAAGTATTATTACAAGCTACTGTGTAGTCGAGGAAATGTTTTTAATTTCGTTCCCCAAGCTATTTGTGCGAAAGATAAAATGTTGTAAGACGAGATGAAAATATTGCAAAGTGAGTTTGCTTAAATTAGTTTTTTCCCTTTTACACTTGTATGTAGCAGACGTAAATATGGTGTCGGCTCTCAACAGAAATTATGTGCAAAAATTAAAAACAATGAAAATATTACGTAAATAAATAATATATTAATATTGTTTTTAAATAACATAGAATTTATATTTTACTATCTATCTTATTCTCATTGATAATTATAAAAAAATCATAGATAACAAGAATTACAGGTGCTTTTTTATTTATTTTAAAAATATACTAACCTACTAGTTTTCATTTTTATTATTACGTACTGTATGTATGTGGTAAATAATGTCTTCAAAAACTTTATATAAAATAGTAGATTAGGTACTAGTCATGTTAAGATATTTAAATTAATTTAACCCCATTTTAAAAGCCTTAACAGTAATGTATTTCAAAAATTGCTTTTCGTAAAAAAAATAGATTTTGATTAATTATATTATTGCAAATATTTGACCTAAAAAAACGTTTTGTTATTGATGTAATTTCGTTTAGTATCTATTATTCACGAAGAATAGTTAACTATAGATAGAGACATGGGGCTTAGCGTAACCACATCGGTATAGTTTGACAGTCGATAAAATGAAGTTTATGAATGAACATTCATTTATAAAATCAATATGTATCGATTTTGTCGATTTATGAAGCCTATCTAAGCTGTTGTGCTAAGACCCATGGTATGTATGTGTGTATGACAAAACCTCCAGGTAAAATAAATGTACAAATAATAATCGCACCTAATCGCGCGGGATTTTTGGCGAATTATTCTTTTAATGACAAAAAGTTGCTTAAATTAGATAAATGAAGATGTTTCAAATTGACTTACATAAAATAATAGTATTACACACAAAAGCAGGTTTTGCCTCGGCGCGTCTTTCCCAGCCATTCTCTTTGACTTAAGTTGCAAACGAAGTGGTACTGACGCCGTATTACGTTGCACGTCGCACTGCTTTATGTGCATATTGTTTCGAGCGTCTATCTACATACAGAGTAGTTTCCATATTACTTTATGGTCACATTAACATTAAAATATAAAGAGTTACGTGATACTAATATAGTTGCGTGAACATGGTAGTATGAATACAGTTGGTTAGGCTGTCAACCTATAAGTACGGAGGATCCAAGGATAGCTAGAAACATAACTTCTG
Source organism: Monopis laevigella (assembly GCA_947458855.1). Classification (NCBI taxonomy): domain Eukaryota; kingdom Metazoa; phylum Arthropoda; class Insecta; order Lepidoptera; family Tineidae; genus Monopis; species Monopis laevigella. The sequence goes on along the minus strand of OX381590.1, from coordinate 21,795,646 downwards.
ATCATGGCGGTCTCGTTTTCCGCAATTAGCCAAGAGACCTTTTTGCGTGACTATCCTAGGCAGCCCAGCTTCTAAAGTCTGGCGACAGAAGTCCGGGTCTTCCATAGGCCACAACCAGTTTCACTATACCTACTTGTGAAACTGGGATCGACAGCTTGACGTGCTCTCCGAGGTACTATAGTGGTGTTGTTAAACAAATGTATATATTTTTCTGCCTTGGCTTGGTATGAGTCTACAATCACATGACACATGAGTCTCGGTGTAGACTCATACCATCAGCTACAATGGGATTAAAAACCCCTCCGCTGGGTACCCTGAGGCCGTCTAGGCGGTTTAGGGCGCCGTAAGGCACCCGTGATGATATATATATTTCATTCATTCATTCATTCATTCATTCATTTAATTTGTTTCATATTGCACTGTACCGATTCCATTAATAACTTTTGGAGGAACTAAAAAACTTTAGAAACTACAAAAATGGAAAGCTCAAGCTAAAATATTTTAATTAATAAATATGAAATCCAACCAAGTATAATGTAGTTAATTGAAAAACGTTCATGAACCCTTTTTAACTTTATCACACAAACTAAAATTTCTTGTAACTCATTCATGAACCCCATTTAGCGTCGTTAAATATTTGCCGACCTTCTCAAGATACTTGTTGGGGATGTCGAGGAATAGAAGGGGATGTAACTGATGTTGACTTAGTTATTCATATAAGGCATTAAATTTCTTTGTAATATGTACTACCTAATGCATAATAATAATATGAAAGACTTTACTTTAATGCCTAGGTCACAAGCTAAGCTCTAGGCTTGTGCTGTATGTTCACCAGACACAACAATACTAAAACATATAATATTTTAAATACCCACACTGTACAGAAAAACGTACTAATATAGTTTTGCCTTAGTTGGAAATCGAACCCACCACCACCGGATAAACTGCAACGGAATGACCAGTAGACCACACAAACATTTATTATTTTTTTTCGTAAGGGAGGAAATCCTTTATGGATACCACCACACCCGTATGTGGTGGTTATGCCCGACTTCCACTGGGAATACGGCCCAGTGGGTACGTGCTAAACCACCACACCCGTATGTGGTGGTTATGGCCGACTTCCACTGGAAAGGTGGCCCAGTGGGTACGTGCTAAACCACCACACCCGTATGTGGTGGTTATGGCCGACTTCCACTGGGAATGTGGCCCAGTGGGTACGTGCTAAACCACCACACCCGTATGTGGTGGTTATGGCCAACTTTCACTGGGAAGGTGGCCCAGTGGGTACGTGCTAAACCACCACACCCGTATGCGGTGGTTATGGCCAACTTCCACTGGGAAGGTGGCCCAGTGGGTACGTGCTAAACCACCACACCCGTATGTGGTGGTTATGGCCAACTTCCACTGGGAAGGTGGCCCAGTGGGTACGTGCTAAACCACCACACCCGTATGTGGTGGTTATGGCCGACTTCCACTGGGAATGTGGCCCAGTGGGTACGTGCTAAACCACCACACCCGTATGTGGTGGTTATGGCCAACTTCCACTGGGAAGGTGGCCCAGTGGGTACGTGCTAAAAACTACACTAACATATAGTCTATTCCTATATTTAAAGTATTAAGATGTAATTGCATAGTTTTAGTACACTTTTCTGTACAGCTTGTCATGGTCTGGGTGTTTATAAAAATATAATATGTATTATATCGTTGTTTCTGGTACACATAGTACAAGCCTAGAGCTTAGTTTGTAATCAGAGCTATATGTATAAATTGTCCTACATATTATTATTATAGTTAAAATTAACTTGATGCTTATTAAAAAAAGTCAATCATTAAACTAATACTATAACTCAATGGAGACTTTTTTATTCAATACAACTTACTTATAACTAAACAAATTATTTATTTATAAATACTTATTTTACTAATTATCAAATATTTTGCTTTTTGTTCATTTTTATAATTGTCATGGCGTTAAACTTACTGTAAATTAAATATAATCCAATGGCATAGAAGAAATCATAGTACAGCCAATATAATAGACAATTATATTATTGAAAAGACTAGTTATAATTAATCCCGTTTTCACTATACCAACTTGTGAAACTGTTTATAGATGGGTTATTGAGTCTATTCAAAACATCGCGACGAGCTAGCCACTTGTTCGGTGTAGACTCATACCATCGGCTACGACGAGGTGGGATTAAAAACCCCTCCGCTGGGTACCCTGGGGCCGTCTAGGCGGTCTCGGGCGTCGTGAGGCACCCGTGATGATATATATATATAATTAATATTTGATTTTAAACTAACACTTCACCCTTTAAGTTCTTACTAACTAATTAATACTGGATGGGTGCACTGCTCCCTAAGTTATAAATAATAGAGTATTTTCTGCTAAAAAATCCCTTTGTAATTAAAAATAATAAAAAGAAAACAACTTCGTCTTTCAGTTGTTAATTAAAAAGCTTTCCAGGTTTTTCATAAATTCCTGAAAAACACGTTTCGAGGTAAATAAATCTGTCCAAATATTTTAATAAATATAAATTATACTAGCTTTGGTTGACCTGGCTTCGTCTGTCATATTATATTAAATTAACAAATAATATAATAAAAAATTACACCTATTACACCAAAAATTACATTTTTTTTTTCAAACCAATTTTTTTTTATTGTTGTTTTCCCACTGTTACTAGGAGTATATTAATGTAGATATTTAAACAACCATAGAGGGCTGCATAATCTGAGTCTACAACGAACAAGAGGTCAACTCGTTGCGGTGTTTGAATGTACTCAATATTCAAACACCGCGACGAGTTGAAGCTCCATTAAAAGTTTTACAAGTCAGTTTAGTTGTCTTAGTGAAATTGGGATTGAGAGCTTTATGTACTCTTTCAAGCTATATAGTATAGTGGTGTTGTAAAAAAAAAACTTAGATGTTAGGGTTTGAACCGGGGACTAAAAAACTGTAGATTTTTTAAGTCAACTCGACCACTGCGTCTATTTGATATTATTTGTGGAAGCTATTTTGGTTTTTGTTATTCTAAGATGATTGTTAATTTAATTATATTCTGTATGTATATATATATATATATATATATATGATGTAGATATTATATTATATATGTTTATGTATAGTATGTATTATTTATTATGTATATGTTGTATAATATTATGTATATATTGTATTACTATGTCATAATTTATATAAGTTTATTAAAATTTAATTAAGCAACCGACTTCGAACACAATCTTAAAGGTTAGCTGGTAGATAATGCCTAAGGCATTAAGTTCGCCTTTGTAGATAACTTTTGTTTACTGTGCAATAAAGTGTTTAAATAAATAAATAAATATGTATCCCTAATAACAATTAAATATAATAATAATATTTATTACACAATGCGGTTACACTGTACTGTCGACATTATAACACGACGACACATATAGTCATAAGGTAGTTGCTAAAAAATAAATTAGTGATTATTAAAAAATTACGAACGCCATTACAATTGGAACGGCGTCGACATTTTAACGACGTAAAAGTAAGTAAGCCTTCAGAATGTGAAGTAGTTACGCGCATCGCACTCGATCGCTTTTTCATCAATTACACTGCGTACGACATTAGCTCTGTATGACGTTATTTGTGACGTCAATTCTGCCACTTATCTGCCCACACAGGAAAGTGGGAAAAATTATAGTATTTTTTGTTATTAGCGCCCCTGTGGCGGGTCAATTAGAGTTAGCTGCCTGGAGCTGAGTGGGTTTCGTGGATCTGTTATAGTTAGGTGCTTAATGGTCAGGGAGAACGTTGACTTAGCTAGCGATATTATAGAAAGAATAATCTATACTTATATATATATATATAATAACAATAATAATCTATACCAATATTATAAAGCTGAAGAGTTAGTGTGTTTGGTTGATCGCGCTAATCTCAGGAACTTCTGGTTCGAATTGAAAAAATATTTTAGTGTTGGATAGCCCATTTATCGAGAAAGGCTATATAGGCTATACATCTCACTACGACCAATAGAAGCGGGGTAACAATGAAAAATGTTGCAAATATGGAGAAAAATATTCCTTTTGAGAGGTACGCTGCCTAAAAGGTTAAAGTTACGCAGACGAAGTTGCGCAGATCAGCTAGTACTAATAGTACCTATTAATAATAATAAATTTATTTATTGACACATACAACGTTAAAAAAAAAAAAAAAAATAGTAGAAATTTATTTTAAAAAAAATTTATTACAATTATAAAAGTCAACCCGAATTATATTATACTAGCTACTGTTGGTATGAATTCGCCTCTTAGGTATATCCCATTTCCAAATTGTAAGACCCTATTTAAATTAAAAAAAAGTTAAATCCATATCCTATTAGTTTTATTAGAAGTCAAGAATTAAATTTGAAGGTTGAAACACTCGCTTGCTGTAGCATTTCACAGCAGCTTCATTTAGCTAGAATTGTGGGATCAGGAAATTCGTTAACTATCATATCATCGTATGAGTCTAAGGCACCCGTGATGATATATGTATTAACATAAATTATTGCTTTTTTTATTATGATTAGAGCACGGCATGTTACTTTGTATTTACCCGTGGAGAGCAGACCTACAAAGTTCATGAATGGGGTCGATCAATATTTGTTGCTCGCTCCCACTATGCCGGCTAAATGATGCAATGTAGGCGCCGTAAGGCACCCGTGATGCACATGGGCGTAGCCAGGATTTGATATCGGGGGAACCCCCAACCCCCCCTCCCTGGCTACGCCCATGGTGATGCATATCATCATATGTATGTATGTAATAATTGATTGATCTCATTCATGGACTTTGTAGGTCTGCTTACCATCAGGTAGATACAAATTCTAATACTGTGCCAAATAAAAAAACTTTAATATTAAATTGAATAAATTTATTTTTAATACAAAACCAGAACGAAAAGTCCAAACAAAAATAACTTTTTCATTAGACATTAATAAAGGCCATTTAGTCATTTATTGGTACAATTTTGAATTAATATTAGGTATTTGAAACAAAGGTTCCGCAGAAATGTAGACCGAGTCAATATTAGGTTTGGAGGGTTTGAACCCTTCACCCTTCAGTTCGTACAAAATTAATTAACTGTGATATCTCCAACTTGAAACATGTCCACGAACAAATTGTTTCGAATGTTGTTATGTCTTTTAATATTATTGTACTCAATAAAAAGTACAAGAACTTAAATATTAGGTAAAAAATATAAGGATATTTTTTGCCAAATGAATGAACGAAGGATTGACATGGAACGGGAGTGCGGAGTATGGAGGGGGCAGATTGAATAAAGATGGCGTAAAGGTGAAAGTGCAGAATTTTGTCAAGGTGTTAATTAAAATAAAAGTAGTGTTTTGAAACTTACATAGACTTGGTTTTATTTGCTCAAAAGATCCCACATAAATATAAAATAATTTAGAATATAAAAAGCTTATTCGAAGTAGTCTCCATTGGCTGCAATACAGTCCTTTAAACGTCGTTCCAGTTATCAATGGAAGCACGCACTCTTTCAATGGGAAAATTCTTCAATGCGTTTAGTGCAAGCCGTATTCTCTAAAACTGACAATAAATCATAATCCAGCGGATTAAGATCGGGACTAGACGACGGCCAGTCTTCAGCTCTGATGAAGTCCGAAACGTTCGCTTCCAACCAAGACTGCGTAGCCAGAGCTTTATGCCCCGGCTACGAGTCTTGCTGGAATGACCATACTTGGTTATTGAACATGGTGTTGTTAAGGGGCTTAACTACCTTCTCAAAAATGGTATTTTGATACATTTGTGTCGATGTTTTGATAGTTAACACCCCACCAAACCATCACTGAAGTCGGATAATGCCCACGTTGCACTCTGTCGACTAATTGGGAAGCTTGCTTAGAGCTTGGAGCATAAATACGATTATTTTGTTTGTTAAAATGTTGCTCAAATGTAAAAAAAATCTCATCCGTACACAATATTTTTTGTGAACTCCCTTTGCGTACCGCTTCAAATACGCGACATGGTTCTAGGTGCTATCTTCATGACCCGAGATAAAATGTTTTGCTTTCGCACAGGATTTCTTCGAATTCTTTCCCTTACTTTTTTGACCACCTTTTTCGTACGAGCACTACGTGGACGGCTAGATCTTTTTCTGTCACAAACAGAGGAGGTCTCATTGTACCTATTAATAGCGGTACACAAACATTTGACTAATACTAAGTGAATGGAGAGTTTTAACAATTGAATTTGGCTCCATACCTACTTTGTGTAATGCAATTACAGCGATTCTGTTCTCTTTATCACCCCACTCCATTTTAAAATCGCAACATATTGTACAATGTATTGGCACCAAAATAAGAAAACACAATGAACAATTGTATAAAAATGACAGATTCCAAATTCAAATGTAATATTTTTTTTATTTTTAATTGTAAGTATTTATGGCCAGACTATATATATTATTTTAAAACCTTTTATTTAGTTTATTTTTCTCATTGATTCACAAATTTATCCCAAAGAATTAATCGGATGCGTAGTAAGCTGATATAGCGTAGTACATACATAGTTTATTTGCTATATTATATGTTTATTATAAATTAATAATAAAAAATAAATTATATACCCTACATTAAAAATTAACAAAATTTAATTCATATTCCCTGCCAGAATATGGCTCAATATATTCTACCAACCAGTGCAGTGGTGCGCAAAGTATGGTAAGTAGTATAGTTGTTTCTATTACACATAGTACAAGCTTAGTTTTATTAGTTTGTAACCAGTGAAATATATATAAAAAGTCTTAATGTTAAAAATATTATTATTATTATAACTATCTTCTTTTATATAATGGCCTCTACACCTTACGCGTAATTTTGCTAATGTCAAATATGTGGTAAAATTAAACATTTTTCGAATATATGTAAAGTAAAACGGGTACCACTATTTTGCAGAAGATTAAGGAGTTCATGGAGATTAACACAAACACCAAGATCACTGCGTTAATGATACACTTCTTACACCTAAGATCACTACGATTGCTTATTCTTAGTAAGTACATTTACTGCTTAATAATATCCTATAAACTTAAATATGACAAATATAACACAAACACGCAATTAGAGTCTTTGAGCTACCCTCAAAAAAACTGTGGGCGGCACGAAATGGGCCCCGAAAAAAGCAATTTGCATTAAGATACTTCTTTGAAATCCTCGATGAAATGACTAAACCCGAAACACGACTAAAGTAGATAGTTTAATTATCTAGATACGTATTAACTGTGACCTTATATAATACAATGTGTGAAATGTTTCTCTTGACGAAAATAAAGTGGGTAGGTATCATTTTGCAAGTATGGCGGTAATGTTTGTGAGTCCTATATCTTCGTACATAAGTGTTTACTTATGAGGAGACCCATTTATTTGACAATAAACAGACTGCGCTCTTATTTTTACTCTCTTTTAGTATTATGATATATCTTGTGTTTTTGCCAAATATATTAGTTTTGTCGTCAGTCCTTTTTATTTACTTACTAAGTAAATATTAAGTATGGTCGCGGAGAAGGAAGAATTTCCGACAATAGGCTATTTGACTACATTAAAAATATACTATAAATTTTGGTCATCCTATCAGACAATGCCGTAAAAAACATATTTCACTTTATTTTAAACTAAATTATGTTATATCTTTTGTAGATTACACGAAATAAAACTGAATATTTTTTACAATTTTATTTATAATTAAAACATCTTTAATTGGTTGATGACTGCTCACACGCAAGTAAACAAAACAATACACAGATTATAAATCATCATGTGGATGAAATAGAATAGACTATAATATATAGGAGGATATTTAATCTGTGCACACTTGACATATACTGCGAAACAGCGTTTTTAGCACCATTGTGGAAATTCAAACTTTAACATTGATTTTGTGTGCTTATTATGTAATGAAGAATCATATAAAACGGGTTTTAAAAAGGAGTCAAATACCCAATTGCCTCTAATTTTCTGTCGACTCCCTCTTTTAGTATTAAAAGTGAGCGAGCTGATAGTATAAATGGGCGCGAGTGAAATAGTGGGGGTTAAAGTAGGAAATTATTTTGCAATCGTACTTAACCTACGAACTTCTCACTATGCTCACACAGTTCACTACTCTCTTTACTACTTATGCTTCGTAAATCGTCTATTTCCAAGACTTGTTATTTTTTCTTCGGTGGGTAGGTAATGACGTAGTCTTAAGTTATTTTAAGTTCCTTTCTAATTTAAAAGAAAATGGGATTCGTTAATATAGAAAAAACAACTTGGCTTGGTATGTAGGTACTACAAACCAAGCCAAAATGTACTTACCTACAAACTAAAATATTTAGATATTTTTATTTATTAATTAGGTATGTACATACTACTTGTTACAAATTGTAAAATATATTAAAACATGTTTTTTAGGTGTTTTTATTAGATAAACTTCCTTGCAATGCTATATGGTAAAGAGCCGAAATTAAATTTGTAGGGTAAATTTAATTAATAAAAAATAACAGTTTTTTTTGTTAGAAGCACATCTGATGATTTTATTCAGTCATGAACTTTCCCTTGTATAAACAAATGAAAAAACTCTCAAGTGATCTAGTCCTGTTTTAGTTTTAGTCTATGGGTTCACTAGTTTTCATGAGATGACTGCATCATTCTTGTCTATGTGGTAGCCTCCTTTCAGGGTGTGATTACAAAATGAGCAATATATATATGACTATAAAACCACAAGAATATTAAAGTACATGCAGATATATATCCAAATTTGTCTTTGTCGCTATCCATTTTGTAACTGTATTTTGCCGGTATAGTGGTTGCAGACACATGCAAAGTCACGTGTCGTGCTTTAATCAAAATATATAAAAATATATAATTAGAATCCCATAAATAGATCCTGTCAGATATATGCCAAGTTCCTAAGGTATCGTGGGGTAATGAGATTGCGATGGTCTCCTGCTACATACAAAACCTAACTTCTGCGACCCGAGCTTGGTCCTAAGTCACGTCCACCGCAAAACTTTACTGCTTTGAAGCAACTTTAACTGCTTTTCTGGAATACATTTAATATTCCTTTATGATACCTAAAGAAGGAGCGAGCGACGTTTGCTACTTGCATTTTAAAGAGATTGTATTCAATGGAAAATAATAATTAATTTGGCTCAAAAAGGTTTTTTATACAAGCATCTGATTTTGTTATTTCTTCATGGTGAGCAGACCTCCAGTCCATGAATGGGGTCGATCAACACAGTGTTGTTTAACAGCATTGACTGCTCCGACGATGTGCCAGCGTTAAATGATGCTGGTTACGAAAAAGGCGGAGAAAAATATGTATTTAAATTACGAGTCTAGTTGACTCGCTACTCGACTGCCCATTTCGTAACCGCATCTTCATAAGAGACTACCATTTCGATAAGAAATCAATACAGTAGGCTTCTAAAACGTTTCAAAATTGTTTCGGAATCTTTGTGTTATAATAATAATAATTTATTGTGCAGTAAACAAAAGTTATGTACAAAGGCAAACTTAATAACCTTTAAGATGTGTACGAAGATAATATCAAAAATGTTCAGGATAAAAAATCAACTGAACGGCGACATTTTTTTTAATATTCACACTTATTGCCCTGGTCACAAACTAAGCTGTTAGCTACCAGATACAACTATAGTAATACATTAAACGTTAATTGTAAATATAAACAAGAAATTTCCATGAGCTTCTGAAAATTCCTAAAAAAAGATGAAAAAGCGTCGCGTAGTAACATTGTAACCTATTTGGTCTCGGCGCCGCGCCGGGGCGGCGTCGCGCCAGTAATGACAGGCGGCTGAAGCCCGGACCAATTAAGGGCCAACAGTCGCCCCCTGCGGAACCACTTGTTGCTGTCATACCTTTTCATAAAACAATATGTATTTTATCGACACTTGTTTGTTATTCTATTTCAATTTATTAATAACCTCGCGGTACAGAGCTATTTTCTGCCAGCCCGTTGTTATTTTCCACCCTGTAAAGGATTTTAAATTAAATTTATATGGATTTAAAATGGAGCGACTTGGCTGTATAACTGTGTCGGTACTCTGATCTTAAATCTTAAACCCTGCTTAGCACATTTTGTTAATAAAACTAGATAATATTGGCATGAAGTATTGAAGTATTAAAAATATTATAAATAAATATTTTTTTTTGTAAAATTTTATACACCATCGAAAAAAATATTATATAAGACACTAGATCTGTATAATCTTAAATATGGGGAAGATAAAAATAATGTAGTTTTTTACGTATTATTTTACAAGAATAATGAAAATTGTCTGCAGACGTCTTATAAAACTAATGGAGACACGTTTAATATTTTTTTGAAATTTTATTAGGGGAAAACGCAAATCAGTACAAAATGATTAAAAATTTGTATAGAATCTCTATTATTAAATAGTTCATAGACAAGTTTTTTTATAATCATACGGGGAAGTTCCTCTCCCAACTTCCCCGTATGATTATAAAAAAACTTGTCTATGAACTGTTTAATAATAGAGATTCTATACAAATTTTTAATCATTTTGTACTGTTTTGCAAACAGTTACAAAATTTAATTGTTCCAGTAATACGCCATGCATGTATTACGAGAGAAATACAACTTTGTAGGTGAGTAGTCCCGGCCTATAAAACTAATAATCACGGGTTTTAGTATTTTTTTAAATTAGAAGGCAAATAATTTAACCAGGTAGGTACTATTTAGTTTACAAAAAATAAGATGGGCGAAGTCGGGTCAATAAGATCTGGTAATAAGTACGAGTAGATACAATTGAAATATGCATTACAATATGCGCGCGCGCAGTACGGAAGCTTCTCCGGAACACATTTTAAAATGGACACTTTTTTTTCAAGGCTTTGGTAGTTATGCGGATGACTATAGATAAGTATTTATATCTCTATTATATTTCATTCCTTAGATATTCTGCTGTACATATGTATTTAGTTTCTATAGAATAAATTACAATAAGTAGGTTATCTCTCTCTACCGTAAGTTTTAGTTAGTTGACTCTAGTCGTTAGTAGGATGGGTTTATTTTTCGACATAGTGCGATCAAACCGGATCTATTGGTGGACCCTTAACGGTAGTTGCTAGCGACAATAGCTTAAACTCATGGTAGCGCTACTACTAGGTTGCTTTAACGTCGAAAATAACTCCGACATATAGATTATAGAGCAAACTGGAGGCTTTTAATTATTACTTAACGTCAAGTGACTTGAAGTCATGTTTCAGGAGACTGCTGCGTCAATTTCTTGTTTAGTAGTCTCCTATCAGGGTACAGTTACGAAATGTTCTGTTAGTTTGACGATATATCATGGAGGATATTAATTAACTCGTAACAAATTTGTCTTTGTCCGCTCATTTCGTATTCGCATCATTTTGACGACATATATATTTCATAGAAGTTTTAAGGATTAATATATTGTTAATTTACACAGTATTTAGTATAATAAATAGTTTATGCCGTTCTATTTAGTATCAAGTTATACATTATTTTGTATCAAGTTATACATTATACACAAAACACTAGACCGATATTTCTGGCCATGAAAACATGATATTATATTTCTTCCGGGTTCGTAATGTCTTAAGTTTTATAGATTAATACATTTTGCACTTAAAAGCCAATAAAAGCTAATTGAGCTAGCGTTTTAATTAAATATTATTAGATAATTAAAATAAAACAAATGCAATGAACAACAAAAAAACAAGTTTTTTTTATTGTTAGGAAAGATTTGATTAACTTTGTTATTAAATTTATTAAATATAATTTAGTATTTTAAAAATAACTTCTCGCGAGTTATCTGACCTTGTTTATTTTATTTTTTTCTCATCAGTCTTTCTTTTTTGAGTTATTATTTGTTCCATATATATTAGGGTAAGTAATTGCTTAAATTGGATTTTAATTTAACTTGGAACGCTATCATCATATTTAAAATATAAGGTTTTTCTACATTTTTAATTATAACTAAATAACCTAATCAAATAAAAATATATATTTTGAAATAAACGAAGTTATAGCTTTATTTTATATTCCGCACTCTGAGAAGAATACGTTTCTTCTCAAGTTAAAAAAAGTTTTCTTTTTCACCAGAACTTTATAGGAAATTTTGATTTATACCCTTTGTTATCCAGAAAAAAATATAATTGTTTGATATTTCCAGTAAATTGGACCCGTATTTATTGAGATATTTAATAGAAGTTATATGTTAGACTTTAGGATTTTTAAACAAAACTATGGAATTCTTGTTCAATATTTAGATAGGTATATTACCTTACGCAATTAGGTATTCTAGTTAGAAACTAAAGTAGTTGATATGTACCGGACGCTGAGCGACCTAGAATAGACCTAGTCTAGGACATAGTATTATGGAAATGTGGTCGATGGGCGCGACTAGATGAAATTAGATATTCTTGATAGTTTATTTGTAAGCCATTGGATAAATTTATCTTTATTTGTAACTAACTTTACCACACTTAACTTGGAATTAATTTTTTCCTCAATAAGTCTTCAAAAATAGATCTATACTAAATAAATCTGATCTGAAAACTTAAATAACATTAAAAATAAACTAACTTATAAATAAAATTATAATAATAAAACGTATATAACAACGAAACCTACCTTTATAAATTATGACCTAGTAAAAAAAACCCTATAAAAAACTCGTATAAATAATAGATTTCCTCCATATCGCCTATAAGGAGGGTACCCAAAAGACTGAGTTCCCTCGTTGTATTGCAACACTGATACGCTGTCCGAGGAACGAACCAACAGCCCTTCGGTTACCAAATGCGTCGACCAAACGCTTGGAAATGTGTTAAAAGACTTTTTGGGCTCCTGGTCCCCACTTTTGTTACATAATATTATCCAATCTTATATCCAATTTTGAGATGAGTTCAAACTAGTATTATCGTACTTTCGCACGAAAAAAATTTAAAGCATTTATAGAAAATTTCGAACCATTTGATATTTCAAACACTCGATAATTTGTAATATTTTAAGTCGAATTATATCGAAACCAGTTAAGTTAGCCGTTAACTGTAAAAAAATAAATAGGCAGGCCTAATTTGGTTTCGCTATAATAATAATTATTAGTGTGAAATAATATTTTAATGGACTTAATTTAACATTTAAGAACAAGATCGTCTTAACTGCGTTTAAATAAAATTAACACTACTCAAATGTGCACCACTGAGACCTTGTTACTGTCCCTAATTCCCAGTAGTTCTACTGGGACTTTTTTTTACTGATCAAGCTTGTCAGGTACATACAATTTTCCTATAAAAAAAGTTCAACTATATTAAATTTAAATCTTATACCTATATTATTTCTTATTATTAATTTTCATTACTTTTCTATTTATTGAGGTATTATTAAATTTTAGACATATTTTAGCTAATAAATATATTTATTATTATTAAACACCGCAATGTCGTTGAGAGGCCCCCCTGCCGGGGGTACCTCGAGATGATAAAAAATAAAATTTAGATAAATCTCTACATATTCCAATTCATGTTACATATATGTATATATTTTTTTTAAATAAAAGCAAAGGGATATAAATTTAATATACTTAATTATTTATAGATCTAAAAGCATTTATTATATATGTACCTGTATAATTTGTACTTTCTATATTAGGGCCCAACCGATGAAAATAACCTCGGTTACAATGCATATATTAATTATTGCAATATGTAAATGTTATAATTTATAGTTTTTTCTTATCTAACAGTTCTCTAGATTATCATAAATAATAATTTAAAACTTCTATTTAAAGTGATCCAATATTTATATAATTAAACACTATTTAAGTAAACTATATTAATTATATGTCCCCATTTATTTACATATAAGGTCGCATACTATATCTTTATCTAACATTATTTTAATTTAACACGTATCAATAATATATAAATTGATACATAATTGCGTAGGTATATGTAGCGACCGACTTCTGACATAATAATATATATACAACTTTTGTGCTTAGCTGTAGTTAGCAAGCAATTTTAGCTGCTTAATATTTAAATATATGCCACACGTTATTTATCTTTACTAAATGTAATTGGCAAGTTTATTCCAAAGCATTTTAGAGCCGATATGTTGCACTATATGTTTCGAAACTCCCAAGGTGGAGGCGCTTTGGTAATACTGTATCTCAATAAATATATTTCAATTTTATTATAACATATAATGGTATTATTATATATAAATTGGTAATTATATATAATAACCAATATTTATGTTATTAAAATTTCTTGTAATTGTGTTGGTATTTAATAATAAAATAAACATATTTGGAATAAGTATTTTATAAACCTTGAAAGTTTTTATTTTAGCGTTTTATTTTATTTGTCATCTTAAGAATATTTTTTTATATACATATAAAAATTCAGTATTATATCATTATGGACAATATTAACTATAAGGCAGTGATACTATGGCAGCAAGGTATGGGAGTCTGTTTACTTTACCTTAGCTTTAGAAAAGTAAAATAAAAATCTTTCCTACACGAAATTTGGGGCGATTTCATTAATTTATAAATTTGAATAAGTAGAGAAATAAACGAATGTATAAATATGACTGTGGACTAGGCAAAATTTGTCACTGCCTACCCCACAAAGGACTTGGCGTGAAATAAAGATACTTTTCCCAAAAAAAATATTTTCTCTTACATATCAGCTAACCACCTAGTCTAACACTAATTGGTTATGTAGTGTGCTTTCGGTAAGATAGTATTTTTCATATTAAGATTTCCATGCCATTACGGTTAAGTTCTAAAACTGATATCGAGGTAATAATATATATTTGTCGTTCTTTTGTTAATGCTGCCTAACCAAACGCACTCTAAGACCTCATTGTTTTTTTTTTACTATTCATAAATATCTGTAAAGATTTACATGAAATAAATGATTTTTATTGGTTTTGATTTTCTAATGGTTACTAAGTTAGTTTGTTAGAAAAATATATAAGACGTTTTATATCGAAGAGTCTGTTTTATTATTTGAGCACAACATGTGACTCTGCATTCACATTAAGAGACTTCTACCTATTTCCCATACAAAATTTAGCAAATTTTAATATCCAATACATCTTTTATAAATAAAGCACTGTAGGCAAGCGGAAGTTAGAATCGAAAAAAAAAATAAACTAAATATAAAACATACTATGCCAAGATGCGGGCTAATTATAATTGGATTTGGACAAAGGCAAAGGTATAATATTCTGTAAAGTACATTGGTATACTATTATTACAAATTAAGATAAGCCGAGTATTTTTCCATTTATCGAATCAACAATCGACATAATTGCATGGCGCAACTTTATCGACCGCGGCTCGCCTTGGCCACTGCTGTGTCGATATTATATCGATATTCACAAAACTTGTAAACGATGTCGATTATCTTTAAACGATATTCGTTGCGGTTTTTCTTATTGACATTTTGGATTATTTATTCATTAGCGGTAATTTAGGTGTAAATTAATATTTAACTGTCAACTTGTTGGGTAAATATGTGGGTATATTATCTTTTTTCAATTTAAAACATTTACTTATGCTTTGTTCGCCACTTGTTAGGTGTTGCCTCCGAATACCATCGGCGAAATGAGGGTGGGTTAATCCCTCCGCTGGGACCCTGAGGCCGTATAAACGGTTCTCGGGAGCCAAATAGGCACCCGTGATGGTATTTATTTATATTTTTTTATTATGCTTTGCTATAATAGAATACTCTACCAGTCTGTGTTTTTCCTTTGTCCTACGATAAACCAATACCATCACGGGTACCTATTTGGCTCCCGACAACCGTTTAAACGGCCTCAGGGTACCCAGCGGAGGGATTAGCCCATTCTCATTTCGCCGATGGTATTCGGAGGCAACATATGGCCTAGTAATGTGTCCTAGTAATATGATGTGTCCAGCGGATTTCCTCTCCTTTGAAGGTCATTGCAGTGGTGGCGCGTGTGCCGGGTTCTGGTCTGCACCCTAAGGGCCTGGTTGAGCAGGAGGATGGCTGACACATACGTTACGTCCGTAATCGGGTGCTGCTGTGGGGGCCTTGGATCTCCGCTGGACATGCATAGTTTAATTATTATGTTAAAAGCGGAGGTCTCGCAAAATTGTCGGATAGACTAGCGCGGGCATCGGGGGGCTTTGGTGTTTTGTGATTCTGTACTACCTCTATATTGTAAAATGGTTTATCTGCTATGGGGTGTTCTACTCGTGCTCTTCAGCAGGATGAGGGTAAATAGGTATCATATATAAAATATCACATATTATAAGCTAGTAAATAAGCATATCTCCTGATGGTCAGGTACATATGTGGAACGCCAGAGTTTTTTACTTGCTGGTGCCTTTTTCTCCGGGGTGTCTCTGGGGGACCAACATGCGGTTAGTGTTTGCGCTCTGATTGATACATTTTTGTACTTTTATATTAATTATTACTTATAGTGGATATTTGGGGCGTAGATATAATCTGTTAGGTTGGTCGGCTCGGTGGCACCTTTGCATGGCAGATAACGATGGACAGGTCAATGGAACCAGCTAACCACCTAGTCTTACACTGGTTGGTTATGTGGTGTGTGTTCGGTTTGGTTTCTAATTATTTTATGTATGCAAAAGCCTAACCAAGCGCACACTTAGACCTTATACTAAATATAGTTTTTTTTTTTTTTTTTGACTATGCATAAATACCTGTAAAGGTTTACATGAAATAAATATTTTTGACTTTTGACTTTGACTTTGAAAACACCTAACAAGTGGCGAGCTTGTTGCCGTGATTATGATGTTATAGCCTCGTTGTATATAGCGGTCACTCATCCCAAGTCCGGCCTTGTTGTTGTTATCAGTTGCGCAGTGACTTACCATTAGGCTAGGGACACTTTCTACAATATACTTTAAGTGTGAATTGGCATATTAAGCCGGCATAGTGTGGAGGCAACCAACAAATAATGTCAAAATTTTTAATAGATATTTATTCGAATTAAGTACTCGCCTATGTATTTTTTTATATTTTTTATATAAGCTTTAATATGTATGAAAGTTGTTATACATGGTGAATTTGAATGGATGTACTTTGGGCTAATATGTGGACCTGCTGATCAAATCGAACTTTTCCCATGGAACCATATGTCGTAAATGAAAAAAAAAATTAGGCTTCCCCATACAAATTAGTCATTTTAACTTTACTAGTTTGTATGGAGAAGGCAATGCAAACCGATTACTGGATCTTTTAATTATAAAATCCTTTTGAAACTTAAAATAATAATTAAACAAATATCATCTTGGGTACCTTGCGGCGCCCTTGACCGCCCCAACGGTTAAGGGGTTTCAATCCCAACTCGTCGTAGCCGAAGGTATAAGTCTACACTAAACAAGTGGCTACTCGTCGATATGTTTGAATAGTGGGTCTAATAAACCTTGAAAACTCCTTTAAATCCTAATAAGTCACGCTGAAAGTAGCATACATATGTATAAAATGTCTCTCATATGTATGATTTGAAATATCGATATAAAAATATAACAGAACTTTAGAAAAAAAAAAAAAAAATCTTATATCCTCATGCAAACAGATACAATGCGTATAATTATAATCTGAATATATAAGTGTTGTTTTCGTTTTAAAATTCTAGGTCAAATACATTTTAAATGACGTACTTTTTTTACATTTAAGTACCTATATATAGGTAAATGTAAAAAAAAATTAGTAATGTCGCGTAAGGATGATTTGACAGTTGTTCTTGATTACAGTTGTACTGTGATTATAGCTTGTGTATGTATATGTTGCAGCTAGAATTTTCCTCTAATTTGAAATTATATTCTGACGAGTAAGAAAAATGCATCAAATAATAGGTATACTTATGCTATAATCGACCCAACTTGTTAAGATGTTAGTTTATTTCTGTATATTGTATTGGGTGTGGTTACGAAACAAGCAGTTGAATTGACGATAAAACAGCGTTGTTGCAGCATTATAATAGGAGCGATCAATACTCTTATAGCATTGTTAACCCTTTATTTCAGCGGTAAATTTTAATGTACCTATTTTGAGAATTAAATTAGTCAATTGTATTAATTAGAAAGTTGGGTAAATTACCGGAATTTAGTATTCCTATAGTTAATTTGAGTTTTCCTGAAAAAATATTATTAAAAAAACAAATAAGCAAATTTAAAGCAGGCCATACACTCTAGGGTGTACCTGACAGGTTTGCCTGTACAGTTCAACTATACATGTAAACTTGAGCTGAAACAATACCAAAAACCTGCACAGTTGTGCAACATACACGCTCCGGTTTACCTGTACAGGCAATACCCTAGTGTGTATGGCATGCTAAGATATTTTTACTATTGATAGTTCCCATTCATGTAGTTTTGTGTCTGTCATCCATAAATCTGGTTACCGCAGGTAGATACAAAGTCACATAATAATAATACATATTTAGCAAGGTATACATTCTACGAATAACAATGACATTCTGTGTTCGATCCTTTTTCATCAAAAGAAAAGCCTTTTTCTAACCTTATCAAGTCGACAAGAAATCGTTGTTTATACACGTGTTGGTACACGAGATTGGCTACATCTGTAGAGATTTAAGAATTCTTAACAGTTGTGTTCATGGAAACAATTTTATCGCAAAAAGATATCGACAATGGGGAGGTTGTGGCGTGCGACAATTGCGAAAGCTTTGTCCATTATGTTATAGTATGATATTTGTATTGTCAGAGCAGTGGGCTTACTTGATTAGATATGAGTACCTAAAACCTTAAACAGATGATGATTTGTTTCAAGTTATTTTGACTCTTTGGGATCTTTCGTGCACTATATACAAATTTGAATATATAGTTTGCAACATCGATTAAATTATGGATATTTTAACTTTTAATATTGATGAAAATCAATCGTCGATTGATTGACCGCCTCCGTGGACTAGTGATTGCGGTTGTATCCGGAGGTCGTGGGTTCGATGCCCACCCATGGCAAAAAACTATTAGTAAGTTTTTCTGAACAGTTTGTCATGGTCTGGGTGTTTATAAAATATAATATGTATTACAGCGTTGCTTCTGGTACACATAGTACAAGCCTAGAGCTTAGTTTGTGACCAGAGCAATATGTGTAAATAGTCCTACATATTATTATTATTATTTAAAAAAAACGAGTCACAAATTTATGCTTTTTCAAATAGTATTTTTCTATTAATAAAATAAGTTTGTTATTTATTAAAAGAATTTGGAAAGTTTAAATTGTTATAATAATATTATGTTGTAATTAGGTAAAGATAAAAAAAGGACAGAACGTAGTTCTCGGAAGATGCTACGAAAGTATAGGAGATTGTGCGAAGTGGCGTGAAGAGTAGTCTGCCTACTCTATACAGGCGGGCAGAAATATTTTTAATAATAATCGGTGGCTCTCTTGTATGGCAGATAATAATTGGCAGGTCAATGGAATCAGCCAAAGTCTTACACTAGTTGGTTATGTAGAATGTGTTAGATTCGGTAGTATTTTTCATATTAATAATTTCTAAGTCTGATATCGAGCTAATGACAAATATTATTCGTTCTTTTGATAATCAATAGCCTTACCTTTCTTTATTAAAAACTTTTACATGAAATAAATCATTTTAATTTAAATAGGTATAATAATTGTATTTATTTGTGTAATTAATTATTTAAATTTGTACATTCATTGTACCTACATATAATATAGAGCCTTATATAACAATTCCAGCTAATTAATTAATTGTAATTACAATATAATCGTTAAACATTTATTTATGGTACATATATATATATATATATATATATATATATATATATATATATAAATAAATAAATTATAATAATCTTAAATAAAAATAAGCAATTATTTACATTATTCATTTTCCAAGTAATTTATTAATTTTATTTATCGTATATAAAACCTTATTGGGAACTACTACTAACAATATTTGTAATACTCTATCAAAGGGATATTTTCCCAACATAACCTACTTTGGTCGGTCAACGCAATTGGCCTAGATACGGGAACAAAATACATAATTAATATTAAGATTTTACCAAAATAAACCTCTGATTATACGTAAAATATAAGAGCGGAGTCTGATCAAACATTTCCCATACATTCACGACCTTTTGGTCCTAACTGTTACCCCCCACTTAACATTCATAGATTTTTATGACTTTTGGAGGCGTTATAAATAAGACCTATATCTAGGCTCGTACGTTTTGGTGTAGAAAAAATAATATCAACCCCTAAATTAAAAAAATCGCAAAAAAATCCCTGACATTAAAATAATTCTTATAAAATATCAAGGCAGAAAATTAAAAAAAGGAAAACGTACAGTCATCGTTTATTTTCTATCTAATAAAATGAGACCATTTTTTTTCAACGCCATTTTAGTTTAGGGCTTGAAAACAGTTTTGGCCCGAAAGTCGTTTTGCTGCCTAAATTGTAGGTATAATCTCATACGTGCTCTCGGGGGGAAGGTTAACATAAATGTATGGTAGCGTTACCGACTCACCGTCATGCGCGGGGAGAGGTAATACTTTGCAGTTGAATCAGCATGAGCATCGAAGAGCCATCAGACACTCCTCTTAACAAAGTGGAGTGATGTACAATTCTTCTTCTTGAAATTAAAAGCTAGGCTCTTGTCAGTGGAGCAATCTGACTCTTGCTTATTCTCTGCTAACTTGAAAATTTACCCTTATTATTTCTTTACCTTCCTACTTTTGTCTTTTATCTTTCCTTCTATTATTGTTCTTAAATAAGTGTCTTCTGTATGAAGTGTCAAAACATCTTTGTTTTCTATTATTTCCAAGTTGTTTGCTATAAAATAAGTTTGTTTCCTAGTTATGATTTATTTACAATATTTTATAAATTAATTTATGTAAATGAATTTTCTATGAATGTTTTAATATAATAAAATATGAAGTCAGCTAGTTTTTTATGTATACCATAATTCAAATATGTCATGCTTAAAGTTCAGCAAAGCGACAAAAAAAAAATCTTATATTTTTGCTTTTATTTGTTTTTTTAATTATATTGTTTTTATGTTTTTTTCAGGTAAGACTCCAATTAGCTGTAACAACACTAAATTCCGGTAAATTACCCAACTTTGTAATTAATACCATTCAGTAATTTATTTCTCAAAACAGGTACATTTAAGTTTACGGCTGAAATAAAGGGTAACGACTTTTGATGATAACCGGTTATAAAGAATCGCCGGTAGCGGTTTCCGGACATTATCTATATCGTTATATACTTACTTAACTATAAGTAGATACTGGTACCATTAAAAGGGTATTCACATTTTTTCCACCTAAAAAAATATTAACTAAGTATGGCACAGAATATTAATTATCTATTTAGTGTAATCATAAAATAATGGGTAGAATTGACGATAATGGAATTTGTCGCCAGCCATTTCGGGCATAGTGGGAGCGATCAATTTTGTGAACAATTATTGATCGACCCTATTCATGGACTTTATAGGTCTGCTCACCACCAGGTAGATAGAAAGTCACATGCTGTGCTCAAATAAAAAAAGCCGTCGCTAGATAAATTTACAATGGTATAATAAAACGTTTATTTTATTTAGAATATAATATTCTTTTTCGCACATTATGAAAAGCATTTATGTTAAATTCTGTATTTATTCTTATAAAAAGTATATTTTATAAGTATCAGCGACTCGCAATTTATACCAAATAAAACTTAACGACGCGACGCGATATTCTTAGAATTGTTTAAAATGAAGCAAAGAAAATTAAACCTAATGACTTTCAATTTAAACAACCAACTTATAATCTATTAGCATTTGTCAAACATATATTTTATATTGTACTCTTACACAATAATAATATCAAATGTAGTTAACAACTAGGTAGTTTGTTTTAAAACCTTACTTACAATTGGCTTTTAACACGACACGCCCTAGGTAAATGATTAAAGCTACAAGATATCAGGCATTATTACAAGCTGACCCGATATTAATGGGTACAGTTCGAGACCAACACGTGCGCCAGCGCCGATTTAATTCCGGCTACAATAACTTAGATCATTATTTTAAATTGATAACAAAATTGCTGGTGTTTATAATGGAAACGAGCTTAAACCATAGACCTCCGTGGTAAATGTGTATAATCTAAACAAGCGTAAAACCTTCATGGTAAGTGCGTATACGGCGTTTTTAATGTAAATGAGTGTAAAACATAAACCTACGCGGTAAGTGCATATATGCGGTGTTTGTCTTGTAAATGAACGTAAACTACAGACTTTCATGGTGAGTGCGTATACGCTGTTTATACTGTAAACAAGCGTAACCATAGACCACCGTGGAAAGTGCGTATACGCTGTTTATAACGTAAACGAGAGTAACCATATAGCTTCGCTGTAAGTGCGTATACTGTATTTATAATGTTAACAAGCGAGCTCCGTAATAAGTACGTTTACAGTGTTTATTGATAGGGATAGTTGTGCAAAATATTATCTATAGAACAATGCCTGGTCCCAAAAGGTAGGTTTATAAAATACATTAAATTACAGAATACACAATAATACGTAACGGTGTAGAACGGACACTCCGCGCCCTCCTCTAATCTTAAACCTCATACCCCGTCTGACACTTTAAAAGACAATTCAATATCTCCGGCTTGAGATATCTATTACGCACACCTAGTCTACTGAGACAGTGTAGCCCTAGATTGCGCATGTGTGTATATGCACAAAAGTAGCTCGGCTAATGTCCGAGTTAAGTAGTTAATTAGTTTACCTACCCCCGCTTCATACATTTTGAGTCGAGTGTCCTGAGTATAGAAAATATCAATAGTAGGTAATAATTATTCTAAAACTGTTTATTAAACTCCACAAAAAAATATTAATTAAAAAATAAATTATACCTATCTTTAAAAATAATTAGTATATATTTTTTTTTAATGAGACAATGGGCGTAGTGTACCAAGTAGTGGACACTAGCGGCGTTACCCCGTTGGATAGCAATGCTGATTCTCTGAACGAGGTACTCCTTAATCAGAGCTGCTAATTTATTAAATTATTTAATAATAATAATACGCCGGTAATAGAACCTATGACTTTAAGTTTTTGCAACCTGTCTACTAACTCGACCATCACGTATGTTACGTTTGTAGGAAAACTGAAGGATATTTAATAACGTTACTAGCGATTTCTCGTGGCTTCAGAACGTTCACTTTTCCAGAATTCCCCGCAGACCGCCTCCTTTCATCCCCGACGTTCCTTAAGGAATCACAATCCATTATTGTTCCTAGATTGCACGTCAATTATTTATCTATACTAATAATATTATAAAGCTGAAGAGTTTGCTTCTCAGGACCTACTGGTTTGAATTGAAAAAATATATTAGTGTTGGATAGCCCATTTATCGAGGATGGCTTAGGCTATACAACATCTTGCTAAGACCAACAGGAGTTTTCATGCGTTTTTGAAAAATGTTGCAAAAACGCATGAAAATTATTTCCTTTTAGAGCTTTCGTTGTGTGTGCTGGATAAACGGTTAAAGTACGCAGACTAAGTAGCGCGGGTCAGCCAGTGTATGTCGCCATTGTCATATTTACTGGACATTTTTCTGCCTAGATGAAAATATAATAGTTTGATCTGTACGTAAAAATTTTATTGTCTGTTTGTTCTGGTTAAACCAAAAAAAAACTGAACCGATTTTTTTAAAATCTGTCAGAAATAGAAAGCTCTATTACCAGGGAGGGTAATATTTTATTTTCAATCCGATTCTTATAAATTAAACGGCGAGTAAAATTGCAGGGTGGATAAAATGCAGTTTATGGATGGATATTCTCGACACCTCAAATATGATGGGTTAATCCCTCCACTGGGTACCCGTTTAAATATTTTATTTTATTGTTTTTTTTTGGGTGGACATTCATTCATAAATTCGATATTTATATATTTAGCCGACTTATTTAGGCTATCGATGAAATTGTATTAGTCATCATGGACTTTGTAGGTCCGGTTCACACCAGATAGATACAGAGTCACCTGCCGTTCTCTAATAAATAAGTTAAGCATAATAATTATAAGTTTGTCGTGTAGATGACGTATTGAGATTCTCCGCTTTGTTGACTCGGTCTTCTGACTTTCGCATAATTTATGCAATATTTTCTAAGAAAACATATTAAAATGTATAAACCTGTTGAAAGTTTTATCAAAGCACAGCTTTCAGTTACGCTTAAGTGAACAAAATCTTTGTTATACCTATTAGATTGTATTTTCTGCAAATTTTGTTCATCTTGCAAAATCTCTAATATATTTAAATGCAACTCTGTTTGTATGTTTGTGTGCGAAGTCGTTCCAATTTTTGCGATTATTTTTTAAGATTATAGTTATGTTATCCGATAATATACAATAAACGAATTACCTTTGTGTTTATTTTATTTAATTCAGGAAACAAACTGTCGTTTATTACAAAAAGTATATACAACTAACATATTAAATTAAAACCTTGAGTTCCCTAATTAATTCTATATTTTATATAATATTTCATTTGTTCTAAAATTTTATAACTTTTTAACTGCTTTTCTATTTAATGTAAATTTAACTTTAAAAAATATAGTTGTGTTGTAGGGACTCACTAAAACCTTTTTTTCTACAATTTGGGTACCCTAAACAGGAGCAGTAAAAAACAACCTTTGTATTTTACGTAAAAAAGCAAAAAGGTGGGGGTTATTGTTTTTTAATAGTCTCCATCTCAGGATCGTGAGGTGCTACAACAGTGAAACTTTGTATGTTGAATGTTCATAAAAAACTAGCATCTTTTTACTTATATAATCTTGTATCTATAATAAAATCAAACCAGTGATCGCGGAAATCTTTAATAAAAAATATAGTAAAGGTAGGTCCTGGGGAACAAGATCACATAGTAGATTTACATTTCATTCCCTTCGCAAATGAAATAAAGATGGCAGCCGCTGAGTTTCAAACCCCCGCGTTGCAGTAAAATTTATTTTATTTTATTCAATTTTTCACTTCATATCCACTTGCGTATTTTTGTTTCAAGCATACTTATAGTTTAGCTTATAAGCATAGAGAATCGAATCCACAACCTCCATATCATTTTATGGTGGGTATGGGAAGAATGATAATAATATGTAGGTCAATTTATACATATTGTTCTGGTCACAAAATAAGCTCTTCTAGGCTTGAGATATGTGTACCAGAAGCAACGATATTATACATATAATATTTTCTAAACCCCCAAACAATGACTAACTGTACAGAAAAAACTTTTTTTTTTCCATGTGTGGGAATCGAACCCACAACCTCCGGATACAACGCCAAAGGCGCAACTACTAGTCCGCGGAGGCTGTCAACGCAGAATAGCAGCCTAACTAAATAATATAATTTGTTATTTTACTCTTCATAAATAAATACTTAGGTTTACAATATCGTTGTTTTAAATGAAAAAAATATATCAGATGTTAATCTTACTAACCGCGTTGAAACATCTAAAAACAAACCATATTACACGTATTTGTTAGGATCATACGGGTCAGCTTACATAATACCAAAGTAAATAAATAAAAAGGTTAATTCTATGCAATTATTTAATTAAGACTGTTTAATAATCTGCCGGAAAATAATTAATAAATCATAATAACGCAATATAAGGTCGAATGCATTATGTTAATTTAAAAAAAAAACGGCCCCAAGCTAAAATGAAAGATTAATTTGCAATGTAATTTAAAAAGTAAAAATATATTGCAAGGAATTTCGTTATACAGCCTTCGAATGTAGAGGTTGAAATCTTTTGTGTCTTGGCCTGATACTGAGAGGAAAAAAACTCAGATTAGAATGCCAATTTTGAATTTCGCGCTAAATATATTCTGTAGTCTAATCTAGGTTCTAATAATAGCGCTTGCACAAGACAAACTTTTTTGTAACTCCGATTAAGTGACTTAACTTTTTCAATGAAATTATTAAATTGCTTTTAAAAGCTTGTAGCTGACTACGTGGCCTAATAATTATTATTATCAACGTTAAATATGTAAATGTAATTAGTTAGATTCCTCGGCGATCTTATATAGTGAGTGTGAGTTTCAAAAAGCCATCATAAATGTGTAGATGTGTAAATCAAAACTAATATTATGAAATACAAAACGGCATCAAATAAACTCAAAGCTATTATGTACATACCTATACAAAACACCTGAAAACTATACACAAATATTATTTATGATGTGTATGTATATGTAGTCAGCATTAATGTGTATGTATAATATTTGTATACTCTATTTCTTAAATGTATTTTACTGCGCCTATTATCCCTACTTAATTTGTCCCAAAGGTTATACTGGTAGAGAATGCCTAGCGGCATTAAGTCCGCCTTTGTACTATGCAATAAAGTTTTTAAATAAAATAAAAATAAATAGTTACTTTTCAAATCTTGTTATTGGATGGGGACCCATTATGCTTTGGTATGTATATGTACCACTATTGTGTATTTGCTATTATAAAAGTATAGATTTTTCTATTTATTTGGGATAGTTTCAAGTGCTTAAGGTTAATAATTGCGTTTCCTGCAAAGAGTCTGCCACTTGTCTGTCGTCTGCGAGCGCTCTAATATGACGGCAAGCTCTACAACAGCGCCCACTTTCACTGTTAGAACCTTATTAGCAAGGAATAGAGATTATATTTGCTTAGCCGAGTATGACGCTCTCATTTGTGGTCAGTAGCTGTAATTGTCTTCTTACAGCTTCCACTCGCTCGGGATCTCTGCGGGACGTGCTGGTAATCATAAGACTCTTCCCAGGGAATGTTTTTCAATTGAGACCCTTTTAGTTTAGTTTTAGGGATGGGAAAACTTATTTAGCTGTATCGATACTATTTTGGCTAAAGCCGTCTATGATAACTTAAAAACTATATATTAAAAACAATTTAAATTTTCAAATGATTTTAAGTAATCAACACAAATAAAATAAATGAGATAAAAAAACAATTTATCAGTTTCTATGACTGGGCTAAATAAATTATGGCACCTGGACATTCT
This sequence comes from Monopis laevigella, assembly GCA_947458855.1. Classification (NCBI taxonomy): domain Eukaryota; kingdom Metazoa; phylum Arthropoda; class Insecta; order Lepidoptera; family Tineidae; genus Monopis; species Monopis laevigella. The sequence goes on along the minus strand of OX381590.1, from coordinate 21,768,559 downwards.
CAATGCATTATTGATTTAATTTTCAAGACCTCGCTTTTATCATGGGATTGAAACAGTTTTAGATTTTAAATTATTACTACAGGTCCGACGCTTAAGAGTCTCACGAGTTTCTCCTTACTTTCTTATCCGTAGAGCAACTGATCGCCGTTGAAGAATCATATCCATCGAAGCTTTTGTGAGCTTCCCGAATACGTTAATAGTTACGTAAACCCCGACTCATCTTCGTACACAATCTTAAAGGTTAGCTGATAGATAATGCCTAAGGCATTAAGTTCGCCTTTGTACATAACTTTTGTTTACTGTGCAATAAAGTGTTAAAATAAATAACAAAAACACTACCTCGAGATAAAAACTATCTTTGAAATTTCTGTATGTGGTTAAAAACAATATATAAGTTTTTACTTACCTATAGAAATTTGTCAAGCAAAATAGTGCTTTGGTCTATTCAGAATTTCATTTATTTCTATATTCTATTTCAATATTTTAATATAAAAATTTAATTAGTTTTAAGGGTTACATCTACATTACTGTGTTATTAAATTAAGGTGTATTTATTTTCCTATTATCCAAATCTTTTTCGAAAAATAAAGCACATTAATATGTTACTTTTGTAATAGGTAATATCGATAGATTGTTTTTTAAAATGGTATCGCAACACTAAATAACTCCTACGGGCTACATTACCTCCCACTTACTGGTCAATGACCCAAACATAATGTTCATAATAATATAAGTCATATATTTATACACAATATATAAATAATCGTATATACGAGTATATACCGATTTATTATTATTGTTCGAAAGAGATTGTTTTAATATGTAATAATTTGAAACTTTTCCCAGAGAAACTTTTTCTTCATAATGTTGTTTTCCGCTACTAATACATAATTATATTATTGCAGACAACAAAGGTTCTATATTATTATATACTTATCTAGGTTTAGTATATTTTTGAATAATCCATAGGATAGTTTTTATAATAGTAAAAGCCATTTAAAAAAATTTTTTTTCCTGTGTTTCCTTTTACTTTTTCTTTCTTTTGTTTTTTTTGTAGATTCTACAACGAACATGGACGAAGTCACGGGCAATCATAATCACAAATTGAAACATATTTCTTTCAAGATATTTATTTATAATTATCGTACATATAAAATACAACTTTTCTCTGTTTCTATCTGTTTGTGTGCTTATAAGTCTAAAACCATTAATCCGATTTTCGTTATTGTTTTTAAATTATACATTTTATTCTTTGGCCGGGGCATTTTTGTTTCATTTTTTTTTATATGTAGGATATTTTTTTTCACACATTGTCCTAGTCACAAGCTAAGCTTAAACATGTACTATGTGTACCAGAAACAACAATATTTAAACATATTATATTTTATAAACACCCAGACTATTTTTTTGCGATCGAACGCACGATCTCCGGAGGAGGTCAAAATTTACACATTTAATATTTTCTAACAAATTTCTCATAGAAAATGTCAAAAAAAACCATGTGTTCTGTTGTGTGTTCGATTCTGTTGAAATAAGTTAACCGTGGGGATATAATTTAACTTTCAGGAATTTAAAGTTTCAGACCCGCTCTGCAGTTATTACATAGGTAATTAAAAATAACTGAATAGAATATAATTTCATTAAAAAAATATTACGTAATTATACTCTACGTACAGCACGTTAACCTTCTTCTTTATGGCATTCACAAACATTAGCCCCCTGTAGTCAAACTCTATATAAACTAAAACCACCCTTAAAACGTAGCCATTAGGCTTCAGAATCCTGAAAGAACTTACAATTATGTTGAACCCGGTTCACGTAGTGCGTTCTATTTACTCAAACTAATGGATACAAATGTATCACAGTAACAATAAATCAGCTTCAGCGCTGAATACTAGACGCTCAATGGCTATGAATGCTAATGTGTACGGCTGAAAGGTTAATCATCAGCCAATGAAGTTATTTTAATTTAATAACTTAGTTTTAGACTTAAACTTTTAATAGAGAAGAAAATTATAATTTGTATTTTTACTTTAAAAAGGGAACTATTTTCCGCCATTTTGTTTTTATCACTCGGCAGTCTGTGTCTGTCTCTGTCAGAGTAATATTTACTTATTTGAAATCACAGTTTACTTACCTTGTATAAACTAGGATATTAGTATATTTAAAGTAAATTTATGTTTTTTTTTAAATAGAAAGGCTTTATGAATGGCGCCTCGTTGTGCACTATACGTGCAAAACATAAGAACAACAATCCCAAAACAACAAAAACGGCAAATAAAACTTATTATTTGCTTATTATTTTACATAGAAATAAATAAAACCATGTATTCGCAGTTATTAACGACAGTTTTATAAGGTTTGATAAACATGGTACTCGTAATTTCATACCCTTAAATAAATATAATAGAGTAAAACTATATTTAAACTGGTATTGATCTAGGTAGAATTTGTCCCAAATTAGGTGTACCATCATAGTACATAATTTTTCCCGTGCGATCTTTCGGGGAAAGAAAGAGGTAATGTAGGAATAAGATAGAAATGTGTTTTGGAACGGCAAAAATAACTTTTAGTGATTTAAGTTTCTTTCAATAAATAAATAAAATCATTTCATAACATGTGGAGCATATAACTTACCATAAAATGTTTAAAATATATTCAAAATCACATTTCTAAAGAAAGGGAAATTTCCGCCATGTTTATCACTCGACTGTCAGTGTAATTTTTACTCGTTTAAAATCACCGTTATGTATTATACTTGTTAAGGTAAATCTCGTGATTATACTGGATCGCACTCGGCTAATTTCAGAACGCATTGAAGTGATGCTTATACTAATTCTTCTGTCATGATGCGATGATCACCCGGGTAATAATTAACTCGTTTCAGAACGCCGCTTTAGTTGTAATAATTTTACCACTAATATTAATCTACAAGAAATAACGTCTCCGCCACATGGAGAGGCGAAAAATTTTGGAATATTTAAAAAAACTAAAAATTTTTTTTTACAATTTGATATATCAAAAGCCAATAAGTCACAATTAACAGAGCATTGTAGAAAACATACTTCATGAAGTCGTTCGTTTATTAATTATATCTAACACAACATTAAGAGTTTTGTACCTAGGTACTGTTTTTATGTGGGTTAGGTGTTATTATTATTTTTATATTCCTAGTTATACCTAGGTTTACATTTTGGACAATGTCTCTATACAGCAGCTAATAGTTTAAGCTTTGTTTATTTTATAAATTATTCTTTGTACTTACATACTGATTTACTGCAATGTGCTGCCCAGTATTCCAAGCTTATAATATTATGTATTAATAGTATAAGATAATGTAGGTATTTTATTGTGTTATTATGACTGGTAAAAGTGCTAAATATATAAGCCTAATTACTGAAAATAAAGAATTGAATTGAGTCTACAAATCAACTAACCGTTTCGTAACCGCATCCAGAAAGGAGACCACATTTTTAATAATAAATCGTTTCAATAGTCTCCCGAAAAGAAAAAAAAACAGACTAACGGGTTCATGAATGATCATAATTGACATGAATGACCCGAAAAGTGTCTACTTTAGGTAATATATATATCATTACCTAATACCTGTAATACCTGTAATATATAAAGATAGTATCCATTTATACTATCACCCGCATACATTTTTCCCACATAAAATGCAAATGCTTTGTAGAGAACAGGGTACACGTGACTCAAATAATTTAACATACCTATGTATGGTAAAACCCTCCAAGGCTCCAAGCTCATAAGGTGGCACGCTTAGTGGCAAGAGGTTTTCAGGGCGAGGTAATAGGAGTGGGGATAGAAACAAGTGATAGTGTCGGTATGATCTAATTTTGAAGATGACGTCGATTGAAGATTTAGGTGTTGGAAGGTGTCTAGATCTTGGCTAGGCCGACCGATCGACCACCGTCCATACAGATGCAAAAACCGTTAACTAACCTAGTCATGTTTCGGTTTTAGTCTGTGAGTTCACCCGGTGTTCAGGAGACTACTGAATCGATTTCTAGTGGATGTGGTAGTCTCCTTTCATATTGCAGTTGCGAAACGGGCGATTTAATTGGCGAAAAACCGCATTAAAATAGTGTGTTTTGTGATAAACAACATACCGTGATCTGTGATAATAAACTATTTATTAATGACTTAATGCCGACTAAAAACCTAACCACCTAGTCTTACACTAGTTGGTTATGTAGTGTGTGTTCGGTTCGGTAGTAATTTTTATATTAAGATTTCCATTCCATCTTGTTTAAGTTCAATTAATATTTGTCGTTCTTTGGGTAATGAATAGCTGCCTAACCAAACGCACTCTAAGACCTCAATGTTAAACTTTTTTTTTTGATTATTCATAAATATCTGTAAAGATTTATATGAAATAAATGATTTTGACTTTGGCTTTGAAAATGTAGGATTAAATAATAACAATTATTGTATAACCGTCTTGAAATCTGTTTTTTTTATATTTTAAATGAACCTGTATCGTACGTGATATTCAGGTTTCGCATTTTCGCACTACTCGAGTTTTAATTTATTTAAAGCACCACATCCAAATGTTGCGTTTAATTCTGGTAAAGAAAAAGAGAATATGGTGTTTAATCATAAATAATAGTATTATTATGCCAAATACCTTAGGGATCGACAGAGTCCACCGAGTGCCCCTTGTCTCTATCTTTCTCCATTTTGGACACATCAAGTGCTAACATCTATAGATACTTATTCTCTATTTTATTTCGTTGTTTCTAAATCCGTTTAAATAAAAGAATTAGATATTTGCTGGACTGCTAAAATACGCATTATGCATACGTAAAATATAAACAATTAGATAACTAAACATTTAAGCTTGTCCAAGCAGAATTGTCGAGTTTGTTGAACACAACTGTGTGATGAACACGAACTGTGGTCAGAGGCGCTTTAGGTAACGTAGGTTCTCCGCCACGCTTTGTAGTGGTCGACAGATATCCGGGCTTAGCTAGCAGTTGACTAAATAAATAAAAACCATAATTTACTTTTATGAATATTTCTCTATACATACATCATAACATTTTATTAGTATTTAAATATTGAATTATCACTTAACAAATAATAGGTAGTTTTAGTGGTGTAGTGACACCCCTGGATGTTTTTATAGTCCTGCAGCCATATTCTTTTTGTTTAGGAGGTAACGTAAATAAATAGTCACCATAGCAAATTCCTTATGTACAATGCCAATGAAATGGTAAAAACATGTCAAGCCAAAAGCACCTGTAATATAATAGAATAGAGTGCGTGACCTTTTGAGTTTTTTTTTGTTGCTGATTGTTTAATGTCATTTATATAGGTCCTTGACAATGTTTCCGTTATAAGGAGCAGAACGTATCTGATTCTGATAAATAAAACTGGATATAATTTGTATAAAATTGTTGATTGCACAAAATTGTACATTGGCGAGCTTAATGCTTTGCTTTATCATGAAATCAAATTAATATTATCCGTCATATCTAATTGTTTTGTATAATCAGACCTCTGTATTGTGAGTAACAGAACTACCTACATAAGATTTAAGTTGGTCATGGGGGCCTCTTGCTACATTTTGTAAAGAGCTGCGCTGGCGCTACATTATTTTTACTCTTATTTTATATTAATGATGTATTATAACATAAATATCAGTATTTTTTAAATATTACATACATTTAAGGTGTTGGGAAGGTACCCATAATACTAGCAATGTTGCCACGCTGAAGCGCTATAGATACATTATGTTGAAACATAAGATTTGACTTTAAACATATGGATACATTATGTTGAAACATAAGATTTGACTTTAAACATTTGGATACATTATGTTGAAACATAAGATTTGACTTTAAACATATGGATACATTATGTTGAAACATAAGATTTGACTTTAAACATTTGGATACATTATGTTGAAACATAAGATTTGACTTTAAACATATGGATACATTATGTTGAAACATAAGATTTGACTTTGGTTCTCTCGTCACCTCTTTAAGTTTATTTCCTATTTAAATTATTAGTGTTTTAACGGCCTTTGACCATTGTCCCATGGTCTCAACCACTAATGGCATAAACGAATAAATATTTGAAATTTGACTATATTTTCGTATTGTTTTTAAAGAATAAGTCTCTGAAGCAAATCCAGCCACATTACTAGATCCAGAAACATAAGTTGGCGCTAGAGTGTCTATGCTGCTCCCAAAGAAGGCATTTACTTTTTATGTATACTTTCTCCTAAACTCACTGTGATTTTCAGGTAGTCCCAGTTTTAAAAGATTATGAAGATGAACGTTCATGATAAGAAAATTAACGTAAAGGCTAACTCCCAGTTTCAAAGTTATTTCATAAACTCCAGTTTTACCCAGTTTCTGTCTCATCTTTCTTGATTTGATGTTTGGTGGAAAGAGACAGACGTTACTTGAGAAGTGTGTTGTGAAAAGTGGAGTTGCTATGTCTTTGATTACGAGGGTTAGCTCTATATATATACGTATGAAATTAAAGTTATTTAATAATAACCGCCGTCACTTACATAATTTCAAAGTGTTAAATTATTCACCGCAAATTCATGGCTTTGTTTTAGCATATAACATCAGGTAATTAAACCCCGAACATACTATGTGTTAAGGTTTATTTTAGCTTAACAATAACATTGGTCTGAGGGCAACGTACTTTAACCACGCAAGATCATACTCTTACTGCTGCAACTAATTGTTTTGTTTCTAAATAAATATTCTCTATATTATATGTTTTATGTAAATGAGATACAAGTTTGTTCAGTCCGTTGTTTAGTTCTATATGTTTATAATTTGCGTTACAAACATCATTGGTTCATTATTTTATTGTAATAATTGTATTGCAACATTTTATTCGTCGTAGCCGATGATATTCTGGTGGCAGACATATTTCTTTGCATAGGCTTAATAACACATCTAAATAAAGTTTCAACAGTTGGTATAGTTAAACCAGCACATATAGTGGTGTAGTAAAACTATACGTACTCGTATGAATCTACATTTTTTTGACCATTAATGTTATGAAAATTACGTTTTGCTGTCAAAGTCAAAAATATTTATTTCATGTAAAACTTTACAGGCATTTATGAAAAGTCAAAAAAAAAGAGTATATATAAGGTCCATGTGTGCCCTGTGCCAGGTCGCCATTCCTCTCACAGACAAATGTTGAGAATATAATACAAAATAAACAAATCGTAAACTATTAAACTATTGTCCTTGCGGGAGAAAAAAAAAACAACCCAACCGAACACACACTACATAACCAACCAGTTTAAGACTAGGTGGTTAGCTGTTCCCGCAACTTTGTGTGCACGTTACTTATTATAAATAAAATAACCGTGCCCAACTGTCACTGGGCACGTGTAACTGGATTTTATATAAATAGATATATATTTATATATATATCTATATTTGTACCTATATAATATCATACGTACTTCCATTTGTGAAGGTGACATTAAGAAATCCTGACCGTGACGGATCAAGCCTGCGGTACAGGAGGCTGTATTAGATCTAATGTGACAGCCTCCAGGGAAATTACAGCGAACACAAACTCTCATATACCATCCTTGTAAAGCCTTCGCGTGATATTTAACCTTATTTGGCTTAGAATAGGGTTTTAAACTAAATTGGAGAGAGTAACAATACATTTGTATGTTGACGTAAGAGTTGTTGGTAAACTGATTTCTTGTTAAACTTTAGGGTACAGTAATACATATATAACTGGAGGTAATAGTCGAGGGGTTGGTAACACTGCGCTGATTTAAAACATATAGAAATAATGTATATATAAATTATATACATCACCAAGGGTGTCGTTGAACTGGTAATAAATGATATGCTGAGTCTACACAAAACCAATGGCAAGCTAGTCGCGTGTTTATATAGACTCTAACTCACCTATTAATATTGCAACAAGTTGGTATATATGAAACTACGACCGACACTGTGTACCTACTTGGTTTACGAGGCACTATGGTGGTCTTGCCGAAGATCTTTTTTTATTTAAAAAAAACATTGGTTATATATATAACATGACAAATGTAAATTTTACATACATATTGGTAAATGATTGATAGTCAAGGAAATTGTTACCAAACTAAGTAATGTGATAAGTACCGACGCCCATGAGGTCAGTTTACGGTTTCCAATAAGGTCAATCACACACTTGGTGGTCACTTAATGGAGTCTTTAGCAATGGTTTATTTAGTTAATAAATTTATTTAAGTGTTATTTTATGGCGTCTTAAAAAACCTGTAATAAATTATTTTAAAAAACAGTCGAATTTGACCATGTTTTTTTTTCTGACTGTACATTCCATATCGGGATAGGATCGTATTTAATAAACAACGTGGATTCTTTCTAAATGAACTAAAGATTTAACTAAATTAAAATTCAAAAAAGTCAAAAGTCAGTACAGATATTTATGAATAGTAAAAAAAAGTTTAACAACAATTATTAAAAGATCATTAACGTCTAGTTAACATATTATTTATTGTGGGTTCGATTCCCACCCATGGCAAAAAATATTAGTACGTTTTGTCTGTACAGTTTGTCATGGTCTGGGTGTTTATTAAATATAATATGTATTATATCGTTGCTTCTAGTACATATAGTACAAGCCTAGAGCTTAGTTTGTGGCCAGAGCAATATGTGTAATTTGTCCTACATATTATTATTATTTGAAAAAGTAACGTTAGTATTTTTTCTTAACTAATCTTACTTACCTTTATTATACTTGGATAAACATGTGGTGGCCGAGTTGATTATATCGTCGCGATCGATGGTTACGAGTGTTACGACTCACCACTTGTTCGCTGTAAACTCAGAACTCAACCGTTGTCTATGACGAGTAGAGAATAAACATGGTATTCGGAGGCAACACCTAACAAGTGAACTTGTTGCGGTATTTATAATGGTATAGCCTCGTTGTATAAAGCGGTTACCCATCCCAGGTCCTCTTGTTGTCATCTGCTTAGTCTTGTTATCAGTTGCACAGTGACTTAACCACTAGGCTGGGGACACTTTGTGGGCCACAATTTGTAAATAAACTTTCTTATTATACTCGTAACTGTTGAATCTCTTGAAATTTACAAGGTTTTTGTGTTGACTCTATCATCTTGTAATATTTCATCTGCCTTGTATAACTTGTATCGCTTGTCTGCGCTCTTTTATTGTTGAATTACTTTAAACTTAACAATAAATCATTTTTGCACAACGTTGAATGATGGACGATGTGAGATAGCGACCGGCGGTCTCGGGTTCGATATGAAATCACAATTTGTCTTGGAATATCTCATAAATCTCGGTGAAGTGAAATTTAATATTTATAAAGGTGATCGTTTCCAGATATATTATAGTGGGGTGAAGGGTTACCAAGGTCACAAGAGACCATGATACACGTATTTATTTATTTAAAACTCTTTGTTGCACAATATTGTACATAGACGAGCTTAATGCCTTAGGCATTTGTTGTCAGAAGACACTTAAGACCTTTGAGATAGTGAAATATGATTAGGGTGCAGAACTATTTTGAAAGAAAGAAAAGAAAGAAAGAAAGACAAACTTTATTTATCACTCACAACAGTTACAACACATTTAACACTGGAGAAACATTAATAAATATTGGTATCAATAAAAATAATAAAAAAAATAGACATATATTCTCAGTAACAATAATAAATTACTGTTGCGTGGCGACAAGTAGACCAAGCAGCAACGCTGGTTTTCAGCTGGTGCCCACAAAATCAGATTACATATTACGAGTATATTTACAAATTTTTGAAAAAGATATATATATATATATATATCTTCACTGGTGCCTTACGGCGCCCGAGACCGCCTAGACGGCCCCAGGGTACCCAGCGGAGGGGTTTTAATCCCACCTCGTCGTAGCCGATGGTATGAGTCTATATGTTTTGAATAGATTCAATAACCCATCTATAATCAGTTTCACAAGTTGGTATAGTGAAACCGGGACCGACAGCTTAACGTGCTCTCCGAGGCACTATAGTGGTGTTGTCAAACAAATGTACATTTTTTTTTTAATAAAAACTCATTGGTACACACCGGGATTCGAACCAGGGACCTTAGTGTTTTTAAGTCCAAGGTCTAACCATCTCGGCCACCACGTATATAACGGTACATAATATAAACATACCAAACAAAATTGCCACGAGGATCTAGTGTTCATATAAACGTCTCCTCAAGACGTTTAAACAATCCGACGGAAGGGTACCAAGTGAAAAAATATTATGCCAATTTAAAAAACAGATATTGATCGCCTCCGTGTTGTAAGAGGTCGTGGATTCGCTTCCCACACAAAGCAAAAATATCAGTAGGATTTTCTGAATGAATACTTTGCCATGGCTTTGTCGAGGTGTTTATAAAATATAATATGCATTAGTATCGATGTAACATATAGTACACCCTATGCATTAGTATCGTTGTAACATATAGTACACCCTATGCATTAGTATCGTTGTAACATATAGTACACCCTATGCATTAGTATCGTTGTAACATATAGTACACCCTATGCATTAGTATGGTTGTAACATATAGTACACCCTAGCTAGACGTTAGTTTGTGGCCAGTACAATATGTATGTGTGAAATGTCCTACATATTGTTAATATTATTTACAACTCCTGCGCATCGCAAAGCTAAAATTAGAACAAATAATACGTCTAAGTACACATAATTGTAAACACGTTTGCATATAACTGCAGTTTTTTCTCAACAAAAAACACTTGTTGGATTTAATTGCAACGATTAAACGATTCTTTGTTTACGATTCATATTAATTCAATACGTGGATTTAATTATTATAACATTATTATGACCTCTGATCATAAATTAATTTTATTGTTGTAACTATCATACGGTTTAATATAATTTGACTTTAATTATATGTATTTTTATTACGGAGTTACAAGATGACAGACAGACAGAAGTCTCTATCCGTCAGTCCGAGCGTATTTTATTTTGTATTAGATACCTACATAATTGTAGAAGAACTGCTCCATATTTTAATTTAAACGTACGTACTATTTACGGTGTCTTACGTTGCTCGAGACCGCCTAGACAATCTCAGAGGTCCGGCTTTATTCCCGCCTCATAGTAGCCAATGGTATTTTGGGCCTACACCAAGTAAGAGGCAAGCTTATCGCGGTGTTTGTCACAAAGTATCCTATGTATTTTTCCTAGACTGAACTAGACTAGAACTAGTTTTGTGAGCTCTAAAGTTTTCTGCCTTTCTCTATAAAGTGTTATTTCAGTAAAAACAATAAGATATCATTATATAAGGGTGTATCAAATTTAATAACTCCTCCAAGCTTCGTTATGGTCGGGTCCAAAGTAATTATATTAACAACGGACAGATACCTACCTAAGATTGAATTATTTCTGGAAAGGGTCCGATTCGAACCTTATAAATAATAGAAATTCTAACGCGCTGCTTTATTAATTTTGATCGGTACTTTTCTTAGAAACTTCGTCATTGGAATACTTAGTATTTTTTTCAATAAAGAAGAATAGTTAAAGAAAAAATTAGTACAGAACGAATTCTAAACAATGTAGCGACTGTTTCGATTTCGACCTTTTTTTGTTTTCTACTTTCGATTAAATTCATTGATGGTGACGATACTTTTTAAGTTAGTTTTATTATATTTTCGGCATTCACCATTGGTTGCTAAATTAAAACCTAATATAACACCAAAAATGACGAATCTGAGTCAACAAAAACTAATAGTAAAATAGATGATAATCTTCACTGGGGCATTGACATCATAATGTCTTCTTTAGCACAACAACAGTGAGGTAATAATTAGGTATTAGCGAATAATTGGTCAGAATCGAGGCCGGATAGGAAAGTCGAAGGCTGCACTGTTTCGGCCGACACACGCGCGATCTTGCATAAAGATAAACTAGGATTAACTTTGTTGCTAATTATTAATTTTGTACCTATTTTACATTACTTGTAAAAAAAAATTAAATACTTCGATATGGTAAGCTCTTCTAAGGAGTTATTTTTGTACATGAATAAAATTTATAATACTCTAGCTAGCGTTAGAGTCCTCACAGAAAGTTTTTTTGGTGCTTGGTTGTTTAGCAAACAATTTTGGTTGTTTAAGAAACATACAGTTTCTTATGTTATTGAATACAGTAGGTTGTTATATATATACATAATAATAAATGTATTCGTGTTACTGAAAACTAAGGTTTTATAGATTAAAGAATCTATACATAATAAAGAGCTAAAGACAGTTTTTGTTTAAATATTTAATTAAACACGCTATGGTATTAAAGTTATTTAAACTACGGTTTTGTGCGTCTTTTATCTACAAGAACTGGTCCTGACTGACTAACTTACTTATCATTGCTCAGCCAAAACTATTGATACTGGGAATATTAAATTTGGACAGTTAATTTATTTTCTAAAGTAGCCGCCCACTAAATTAAAAATATTAATACCATGTGTGATGAAAAGGGGCGTTTAATGGATTTTTAAGAAAGTTGTTTAGATGTAGTAAGAGAAGCCGACTTCGTCTCTTATTTTCTTAGCTTATTACGAATTTTAGGACTTATTTAATCATAGTAGGTAATAGGATATTTTGAGTTTTGGTTTAAACTCAAATTATCTTATTTCCATATTGATAATCCTAAACCAGGTATTCTCAACAAGAAAAAAAAATATAATGGCTTCTTGCTCTTAAATTTTAATATCTATACAATTTAATCATTTAATGTTTAAATATATACATAGGTTCTCCGAGTATAATTATCAACGCCTAAGCCGCAATAAGGACAATAAGAATTAATATTAGTTGCGAAAACATAAATATGCATGACTTAACAAAGTTTCGGTACACGTGCCCAGCCATTAAACTATAAGAAAGGGTTAAATAATTCGATTATAAATTTGTCTATACTTGGCTGGGTTGCTCGCCATCATGTTAAATAGTATAACTGCGTATAAAAAATAATATATATATATATATATATAGGTGGTTTCACACATATTGCTTTAACGACAAAATAGGTGATAATTAAATAGTCTGTATTATGTGTATCAGAAGCAATGATACAAATACATATTAATAAAATATGACCGCCTTCGCAGACAAGTGCTTGCGCCTTTATCGTTGTATTCGGAGGTCGTGGGTTCGATTCCCACTCATGGCAAAACAATATTAGTTAGTTTGTTTGTTGTGTGAGTGTTAATAAAATATGTAATGTAAGTATTTGTAGGATCTGTTAACTGTCCTACATATTATTATTAATATATTATTTCTTTCTCCATTTCCATCCTTTTGAATTGCAAAGCGTTAATAATAATAATAATCCTCATTGAGCTATTACAACTAATTAATAACATAAAAACACATTCTGGATTCAACACTAGACTCAATTATAGTACACAACATATTACAATTACATATTCCACATAATTAGAGTTCGATCGAATTAATTATCAATTACAATCGAATTACAATATGTATCGAATTATCCTAATTATGTTAATATAGTAATTATGTACTTACTGTAATACTTTATTTGTAATCTAAGAATGTACGAATTCCTGCTACTATTTTTTTTTAAATTTCGGCAATGTTTACGATATAGTGTTTTGTCCAATCAATTATTCTTTATCGAAAGTAATTTATAAAGAAAACAGTGTTTAATTTGAATATTTCAATAGTTTTACTGGCTTTATATTCGGTTATTGTATTTTTGTAATTGTATGCTGTGAATTTTCTTATATACTTAATAAATAAATAAATACAAGTAATTACATTACGACTTAGAACAGAGCATGCAGTGCCTTAATAATTATTTCAGTATATAGTTTTATCTTATCTTTCAAGGGTGTCGCCGTTTTTAAACATTTTTAACTAAGTAATAATCTGTTTAATTGTCATTATGTTATTGTGTTATAATTATTATTAAACTATTGATATATCGGTTTACTATCGGTATATCAATAGTTTAATTCTTATTTAAAAGAACCTAAAAATAATAATTTTTAATACATAACCACATTTTAAATATAAATAAAAAACCGAAATTATTAAAATAACAAAATTGAGCTTTCTTTCCACTCAACCTGTAATTCTAAACTTACTTGAAAAAAAAACTTTTGTTTTACTATCACGAAAATTTGACTATTTTCTTTTGCTACCGGTTCGTTCAATAACATCTATAACTGATTCAAATTTAAAGCAATAATGTTATTATATAAATACTGAAAATAGTAAAAAAAAATACTCTTCTGCAATTTGGTATTAGAAACTATTTCTAACTTACACATAGAGTAATTAGAGGGCGTTGGTATATAAAAAAGTCCCGTCTAATAGGATTTTTTTATTGCAATATATATTTTGTAATTTCAACAATTAAGTAGTTCTTGAGATAATTTTGCTCTCAGAATGACAGACGTAGTCTTAGTTAGTTAATTTTTTTTTGGAAAACAAATATTCGAAAAACAAGTTGCGTCGTAACTTAATTAAATATTGAAATATGCAAATGTCTCACTTAATTCACACCAAAACAATGCAATTAAAATGCAAACACATTCAGTACTTATAATTAAGACATATTTACAATAAGCGATTGCTGGATTTCGTTTGAAGCCGACAAAAAGTTAATCAAGCGTGATATGCTAATAGGTTTATTATGTACTTTGATTGGGTATAGGTGCGTGCCGGTTGGGGCAATTACTGCGAATTAGGTAATGCAAATTTTTGGAATTTTTAACACGTTTTTGAGTAAACTTATGTGAAGGTCTAGTATCACTTCTTTACGTGTTTTAACTTTTTTTATCAGGTTATTATAATTTTATATTAGCTGTCTGTTAAAAAGTAAACAGTTTTACTATATATATATATTTTGTTAGAAATAGTTTGTTTGCCTACCATGAGTACAGCCACCTTATTAACGTATCGTTAAACAGATGCACGGTTAATAAATAATTCAGTAATGCGTAGAGGTCATTAAGAACTCTGTAGTCGACTTGACTCGAAATATATAAAACTAACAACACATAAACACGACAAGTGGCTAGCTCGTCCCGGTGTTTTGAATAGACTCAATAACCCATCTATAAACAGCTTCACAAGTTGGTATCGTGAAACCGGGACCGCCAGCTTAACGTGCTCTCCGAGGCACTAGAGTGGTATCGTCAAACAAATGTACATTTTTTTTTTATTAAAAACTCATTGGTACACACACACCGGGATTCGATTTTTAAGTCGAAGGTCTAACCAACTTGGCCACCACGTATATACTACTTCCGGAGAATATTTACAGCTATATTTTTAATGACGATTAAATTGATACATAACACTGAAACAAGATATTACAAATGAATTTCAAATAAATAATATGAAATTATGTTCGTTAAAGCAATAACCAATATGGCGGTCTCGGGGGAAATTTATTGGCAACGCGATATTGATAAATGGCATTATAGAAAAATTATTGCACATATTTCTAGACTTTATATTTTAAAATGAATACAAAATTATGTAGGTGTGTCTTTTTTATCTTATGTTTAAAATTTTAATTAGCCTCTTGGGCAACAGTGATAATAATATGATTTTATTTTGATGATTATTAAAAAAACTTTAGTTTATTTAATAGTTTTAGTTTGAGGTTTTACTTACAAAGCGAGCAAAAAATATAAATAATTTGATTATTCCATAAATTTAGATTGTTAATAAAATAAACTTAATTCAAATAAAAATAAATATTGAAATCCTCTGATGGATTAAATCTTAACGAACATGTACCTAAAATACTTGAAGCATTGCGCCTCTGAATTTCCAGCGATATTCGTTGGAAAAAGTACGATCTGGCACGTTGGTTGGTCTCTAGAACCATCAATTAATAAAATCAATACTAATATAATAGAGCAACATCCAAATAATTTAACATTTTGGTAAATAAATAATTTTTAATTTTATTTATTTATGTAAAAACTGAAAAGTTTGTTTGGTTGAGTGCGCTAATCTCAGAAACTACTGGTTCGAATTAAATAATTTGTTGGATATCCCATTTGTCGAGGAAGGCTATGTAATATTATGCTACGTACGACCAAGAGGAGCGAAGAACCAATGAAAAATGTTGCAAAAACGTGGAAAATTTATTCCTTTTGAGAGCTTCCATTGCGAGCGCTGCGTAAACGGTTAAAGTTACGCTGAGGAAGTGGCGCGAGTCAGCTAGGATAATATATTTTGCTAGATAAATGCCTAAATTAGATTTTTTATTTGTTCATGAATATATGAAATGTTCAGTAATAAAATACCTAATGTTCATTATGTATATTTACTGTACGCGGTAAAGTATGTACCCAATGGGTAAACGATTCCGACAAAAGTTCCAGCCAACGTATAACTTTACGTACAAATAATGATGTATCCCGACTAATTGGACGGAATAAAAATCCTTCGCAAAAGTTTTTTTAGTTTCATAAAATATCTAGTAGACTTTGAAAATAAATCATCATGATTTTTTAAATATTTGTGATTATTTATTGATTATATCAATTTACTGTTTTAATTTATTTTATTGTGTTGGTGTTGTCTATAGTCATGGACTGTATAATCGAATAATCGTCAAAAACGTCATATAAAATGTCAATTTTAAAAGCAACAAAATGGACAGCTTTCCAATTTCTTTTCATAAGAACCTTCCTCGGACTTCAACAAATATTTTAAAAAAAAATAGCCTAATTGATCCATGCGTTCTTGAGTTTAGCGCTTACCAACACATTTAGCGATTAATTTTTTTTTTAGATAACTGTTTTAGTAAATTGTTTATATAATTCCCTATACCAAATAGATCGTTCATACAGCCGCCTTTTTCGCCATACACTACGCGACATGGCTCTACGTAGGTAGGTTTTATAACAGGCGCCATATCATTCTACAATACCAATACTATAAAACATAACACGTGCCAAATAATGTCAACTACTTAATAAGACATATTTATGTTATGTTTGTATGTAGGTGGAGTTAGAGACAACTTTCGAATTATTGGTAGGTTTGGTTGGTAGTGCGTTATATGTAAACCAGGGCCAACTAGTGCCGTTATCACGAACCTAACCGTTTATCACTGCCTAGGGCCTAAACACTTATTTTAGAGTTATAAATATCAATATATTATCTACCTTATGTTTCAGGTGATTAAGGTTGTATTGCGCAAGTTAGACTCACATTACAATTGAAAAAATAATATAGATATGGAATAGATATTTCGTTTGATATTACAGACACGGTTTGTATATGAAGTTAATTTAATTGTTTGTTCTTAGGTTATATAAATAGTTTTCTCACTGATTATTATATATGACATGACCGTTTATTCGTATCGTAATTTTTTAATGAACTTAACTCAAGATTGTTTGAAAAAAAAACAAAATGTGATGAAAACCAAATATTCGGTGAATCTCTAGCACAGATGCATAATAGAATACACAGCTCGCTAAAAAGACCCCCAAAAGTAATGAGCAATATATAAATAAATTGAATTTTTCGATAAATAAATAAATAAAAATAAATAAATAAGTTATAATCATTAACAACATGTAAATCTAGAGAGCAACCAATTAATTGCCGCCTTATTTATTTTAATTTAATTCTTGGTAATTCGCGACCAGCTAGCCACTTGTTCGGTGTATACTCATACCATCGGCTACGACGAGGTGGGATTAAAAACCTCTCTGCTGGGTACCCTGGGGCCGTCTAGGCGGTCTTGAAGGCCGTAAGGCAACCGTGATGATATATTTATATATAATGCTACGAAAAAGGCACACTATGAAACTGATGATGGCAATAATGAATACCTATTAAATTAAAAATATATAAATTGCCCACCCATGCGCGTATACATAACACTACCTTTAACAATTGTTTCACAGTAAGAGTATTAAAGAGTTTTCCTAAAACTATTCGGTCTATTGATTTAAAAACATGGGAAAGCTCTTTTATATGGCAGCTTGGTGCATACTATAGCCCTGGTCTGAATGTAATGCATTAGGTTTTGTCGAACTTGTTTTGTAAATTTATTAATATCGAACCAACAATGGACATAACATGCTGATGATGTTTTCCATGATGGGCTAGGTGGTAATGATATTTTTCTAAAAAATAAATACAAAACTGTATAGTGCATTGCCTTTACCATTGCTAAAAGACATAAAATTACTTCTTCAAAATTTATGACAAAGACCTTCAGTCACTGTCACTGATGACGCCGCTCCATAGAGAGGCGAAATATTTGGCAATAAAATTTTATAGCTTCAATTTATATATTTTACCAAGTAAGAAACACATCTAACACACTTTATTTGTTTCAGATTATTAAATTTAAAAAAAACTAGTTAGATTTACTGCAGAACTCACTGTTATTATAATTATTCATATTTTACCAACGTTTAACATTTTTTTTTAAACAAAAAAAAAACATGAATAAAACATCTATCAAAAAAAAAACAATACCGCTTCGTCATACAGCTCAGAGATATGGATCTGTCATCCTGGTTGTATGAACTGAGGTCTAGTTCATGAGAAGAGCGGGTTTATACGAGTATTTATAGAATTAAAAAACTGTTTTAGAAATTTCATTGTAATGTTTTTTAATAGTATATCTGGTATATACATGGTGAGTATGAAAGGTTGTACTTTTGACTAACATGAGGTTCTACTGATCAAATCAAACAACTTTGCCATCACCATGTAAACTAGTAATGCTAAAATAAATCATTTGTATGGAGTAGCCAAAAGTTTTTGTTTTCATTTGCGACACATTGTTCCATGGGAAAAGTTGTTCGAAGGCGAGACAATATTCTACGGTATGTAGGTCTGTAATGTTATTTTTTATTTTATTGGTGCACGACACGTAACTTTGTATCTACCTGGGGGTGAGCAGACCTACAAAGTCCATCAACTATTGTTTATAAACAAAATTTATCGCTCCCACTAAGTACAGCGACAGTGACGAATTGCGTTATGAGATATTTTAATATCGCTGCCTTATCGTCAATTCAACCACCCATTTCATAACCGCACCCTAAATGGAGACTACCACCTCGACAAGAAATCGATGCAGTAATCTCCTGAAAACCACTGACTAAAACTGAAGATGACTTGGTCACTTGACGGTTTTTGCATCTGATAAAAATTTATGTCGTCGAATAGTTTTAGCTTTAAAAAGTATTAAGTAAGTTTTTTATTAAAATTATACGCGCTCCGCCGCCACGCTAAATATATTAAGAACAATTTGACAGTCACAAATGGGTCAGTGCGTAGGATTCTGTCCGAAACGTCCTTGACATTCGATTTTGAAATATCAAACCCCAGAAGGAAAAGACACTAACAACCCATACCTACTCAACTAAATAAAACAATACCTTAAGACAAACAACAAAATGTTTAATATTGATTAAGAACGTCCGCTAAATGGTTTATACA
The DNA here is from genome assembly GCA_947458855.1 of Monopis laevigella. Classification (NCBI taxonomy): domain Eukaryota; kingdom Metazoa; phylum Arthropoda; class Insecta; order Lepidoptera; family Tineidae; genus Monopis; species Monopis laevigella. The sequence continues at coordinate 21,749,053 of OX381590.1, read as the reverse complement.
TTTAGTTTCCGGATTTAATTCTAAATGACATTGGATTTAAATGATTTAAAATGCGTTTTTTTGTTTTAATTGTACCTAGATATTATTTAATTTATGTTAATTCTTTTGTGAGTAGGATGTTTTTTGTCTATATCAATAGTGTAGTAAATAAATCAACATATAAAGCATTTCAAGCATATTATATGTGAATTTGAAGTAAAATGGTTTTACCTATTCTTTTTATATTATTTTGCTCTAAAGAAAAAACACAGACTATAATTTCAAACATAAATAAACCAAAAAAGAGCACAAATATTACACAAGTGTAAATTTATTGCGTGAACTATTCCCATTTACAAAAATTACACCAAAGTGTAAATATTGCATGTGTCATAGATGTTACTTACAACACATTGGAATTAAGTCACTATTAATATTATTATTTAACTATACTCGGTATTTCTAGACTCTGGACAACACGATCTATAGCCATTCCAAATAACAAAAGTTCTGGAAATATTCCTGCGGACGAAATCGTTGATTTTTTTTTATAAACAACAGTCAAAAAAATCCGTCTTAAATTTTGTAGAATTACTTTTTATTAGCATAAAGTTCAATTACAACCTATAATCATAGATTGTAATTGATCTTTATACTATTAAAAAGTTATTCTTCAAAATTTAAGACGGAAAAAATCAGTCTAAGTTATACCTATATATATAATTTCAGAAAATCAACTGTATTATTGACCTAAAGAAAATAATCTAAATAAATAGCGCACACCCAGTCAATTAAGAAAAAAAAGGTAAACATTTTCCTGCGAATACTAAAGGGGTTTCTCTTAGCTAATTGTATGTTTTAGGGTTCCTTGTCTATAGTTTAAAAAAAAAATCTTACGACCATTTATCACTTAAGTATACCAACTTAACTTACTTGTTATAGACAAAATGCATCAGAGCCATCTCTGCGGAGCGGAACCATTTAAACCTTATCGAACTCTTTAAAAAAAACATAAAATACTAGCAAGTGGGATATTTATTTAATGTAAACCTTTATAGTACATAAGAAGAGTCAAAAAAAGGTTTAAGTATGCGCTTGTTGGATTAGGTTAACCATTCCGACACATATATAAACAAATATAGTACATATTGATTTAATTAGGTTAATATCTGATCTAATATTGAAATAAAACGCGCAGTGAAACGGGCGCTCGTGTCTTTGTATGAGAATAAATTTTAATATATATTAACTAGCTAACCTGCGCAACTTCGTCTGCGTAACTTTAACCCCAGTGCGCAACTCAAAACGATTTTTTTTCCGGATTTTCCAACATTTTTCATTGATGCCCAGTTCCGATTGGTCGTAGCGTGATGTTATATAGCCTATAATTTGTCTCGATAAATGGGCTATCCAACACTAAAAGTTTTTTATCTATTCGAACCAGTAGTTCCGAAATTAGCGCGTTCAACCAAATAAACAAACTCTTCAGCTTTATAATATTATTAGAGATAGCAACCCAATCTAACGCACATAAATAAATTGAAGCAAGAAATACATTGAAAATAAATAAATAGCAAGTTTGGTTTGTGAAATTGAATGCGTCCAGTAACCTATTTAACTAAGTTTGTTCACAGTTCTAGAAACTAATCTAGAACTATGATCCAACTTAGCAAACGCACTTGATTGCTGAAATGTCACGTTGCGTTAATTTTCCACCAATCAAGTTAACTAATGCTGATAATAAAATAATTTGATCATCTTATTTTCGGGGCTAATTTAATGCTAATCTGTCCTGATCGTCTTATTTATACAAAAAAAGGATATTCATAAAACCCTGTAAAGTTTAGGTACACGTTGTTATCACACTTTTTTACCATTGATTGGTTTAAGTTTTTTTTAGGTTTTTATGGCGGGCGTCTATTTTCAATAACTTGGCAACTCTATTCCTCAGATAACTTTCATAATATTATTTCATTTAAGATATTTGGCATTTTGCTTCAACAACCTATAGGGGTCTTTTCTAAAATTCAAATATTAACTTGTGCGATCTCACGGGAAAAAGAAAGAGACATGTAATTTGTATATATTTCTTTCTGTTCCCTAAGATATCCATATATATATAATAGTTCCATAATGCAGCTTTTGTATGACTATAATATATACGGAACCTTTAGCCTGCGAACAATTCTCATAGTTGTCCAATTTTTTATCTTTTTCCGCAACAGACTACGACCTACCCGCTACCATTACCTGATTAATTCTCTTTCTCACTTCCGTTCAAAAGTACTCTCACTCTATTTTCTCACTTTATCGGTTTTTATTCCTACTAATGAATTCAAATTAAGGTTTAATTAAACTTTTATTTAAATTAAGACTAGTTTTGCTGAAAATTAATATTAATAAATGCTACGTGCATTCGGGTCGAGTTTTTTACTTTATTGGTATCAAAAACGAATATGTATTCTACTTCAGTATCCGTGCTGCTTTGTCGTGAAATCAACTGCCTGTTTTGTAACCGCGTCCTAAAAGAAGACTACCTCGACAAGAATTCTATGCAGATCAAGTAACCCATAGACTAACACCAAAACATGACTAGATTACTTGTAAAATTATTAAAATAATATTTATTGACACAGAAAAACATTTTAATATCCTTCTCCATGACTTCCACGGTCAATCATATATTTTTCGTTACATATTTGGGTAATTCCTTACAATCCCAAATTTTCGTGAACAAATTGGTTCGTAAATTTCGGATTTTGGTGATGACAGCGGCAATTTTTTTCCTATATTTTACATTAACTACAAACTCCAATTAGTCTGTGGGTTTACCGGTTTTCAGGAGACTACTGCATTGATTTCGTGTCGAGGTTCTAGTCTCAATTCACGGTGCGGTTACGAAAGGGGCGGTTGATTTGACGATAAAGCAGCGAGGCTATTTAAATAGACTCGTAATGGAAATTCGCCTTTGTCGTAAGTAGCTATTTGTGCATACGTGTCTCTCAACAAGATGTATACTAAATCCACATTTCCAGTTAATCGGACCAGTAGTTCTTGATATGTTCATGCGGACATCTTAACACTTATGTAACTATTTTGACGAAAAAAAAAAACAGAAACTAATTACACCTTTCTTCAAACTTATGATACATTTATTTATAGCATATCTTAATATACATGGTGACAGTGGCAAAGTGGCAAACACTTAGGTTCCTGGTTCGAATCCCGGTGTGTACCAATGAGTTTATAATTTTAAAATTTATGTACATTTGTTTGACAACACACACTATAGTGCCTCGGAGAGCACATTAAGCTGTCGGTCCCGGTTTCACTATACCAACTTCTGAAACTTTTTATAGATGTGTTATTGAGTCTATTCAAAACATCGCGACGAGCTAGCCATTTGTTCGGTGTAGACTCATACCATCGGCTACGACGACGTGGAATTAATAACCGCTCCGCTGGGTACCCTAGGGCCGTCTAGGCGGTCTCGGGCGCCGTAAGGTACCCGTGATGATATATATATATATATATCTTAATAACTTACTCAGATTGTAATATTAATATCAACTGGCACTGAATCGAGATAAAAATGGCAAATAGAAATTGCTCCATCGATTCTGAAATCTGATATTTACGTGTGAGCTCAAAGGGCGCGTCTCTTTGACACGTGATCTTACTATTTTTATATCTTAAGGGCTCTGTAGTCGACTTGACGTCCATACAAACGTACCTACTGCCAAAAGACAACTTGGCTGTTACTCGAAGTTCAATTATTATTTTTATGAAGTAAATTGTACGCAAAATTTTTGTTTTATAAAGTACAAAGTGAATTTTGAAAGGATGTACTTTGGGCTAATATGAGATTCTGCTGATCAAATCGAAAAACTTTTCCCATGGAACCATGTGTCGCAAATGAAAAAAAATGTTAGCCTATACAAATTGTTTAATTTAACATTACTAGTTTGTATGGAGAAGGCAACTTTCTGGTTTCATTTGCGACACATGGTTCCATTGGAAAAATTGATCGATTTGATCAGCAGAACCTCAAAGCCTTTCAAAGTCATCCTGTATATTTTTTTTTACCATTTATTATAGTAAGCCTGTATTGTACGTTGCCGCCACAATATTTACTAACATTTATTACGCATTACAAAGACAAAACCTTTTAAATCTTTATCTTTTTTTAAACCTAAAACCAGCGATACCTTTCTATTTTGAAACCTAATACTTGGGTAATAATGAATAGTATTAAAAAAAACATCTCTAGGCATAATTCCGTCTCTACCAGTATCCAAATCAATAGATTATTGTAACGCTCGGTTTTGTTCCGGGAATCAGTCTTTTGTTTACCGACGACTTTCCGCTCATCTCAGAATATTCATGGAAAGTTACAGCCGCTAATCATACCTACGGACTTTAATATCTTATTTAGAAATAACGAGTTTATTTTTACATTAAAATCTCGATAAGGAAAAATTCAAGCTTCAGGGTCTTAGAGGTTAAAATGAGTTTTATTTTTGTTATTGAAAGCTTACTGAAAATATATTGTAAGTTAACTTAACCGTTTTAATGTTTACCCAAAATTAAAAATTCGAGTTCGCATTTGTCGGTTTTTTTTTGTGGTCATATTATAATATAAATTTAACCGCTGAAAATAGTTGACCAACCATATAATAATAAGTAACGCCGCAACAAGCTCGCCATTTGTTAGGTGTTGCCTCCGAAAATCAATGGGAAATGATGTCGGGGTACTCCCTCCGCTGGGGTACCCTTAATATTTTTTTTAAAGTAAATGTATCTTAGATTTGTCAATTAGATTTATATTTACCGCGATGAGCTGACCACTGGTTCGGTGTAGACTCAGAATACAACCGGCTACGACGAGGTAGGAATAAAACCCCACCGCTCTGGGTACCCTGAGGCAGGATTGTGGGTATATTTTTTTTTTCATTTCGTTCAGTCCCGCTTATTATTCATATAGGTCCATGTAGATATTAAAAAATTGGGTCTAACAACACTACTAAGACCACTAGCGGTCTCTGGCGCCTTAAGCACCCGTGATTACTATTACGGGTGCTTATAAATTTACTACCTACTTATAAATTTGATCATTTTACTAAAATGATGATAAATTTGCCCCACATACGTTTTCCTTACAAATCGTTAACTAGAACACGAATTACGAAGTTATTTAATAACACCAAGTAAATAGGCTTCGAGCCCAAACTTTGTGTGGAAACCGACCAGTTCCTTTATTACCTACAAGAAAACTTTATAGGGTTTCTTTTTGAGTTAGTAACGGAGGATTCATTTCAGTGTCTATAATATCTAATGTGTCTGTGTTTTATTTTCAGGTATGTAAATGGAAAACTCTATCAACAAATTAGCTACCTATACAAGCGCAGTAAGTACTAGGAAATATAACTTGGTATTTTTAGGTAGGATATCTCTAATAACTCGTTAAGCTGACTTGAGCGGTTTTATAACTAACCGCTCAAAATGATGCAAACACTTTCAAGTATCATACATACATATATATCATCACAGGTGCCTTACGGCGCCCGAGACCGCCTAGACGCCCCCAGGGTACCCAGCGGAGAGGTTTTTAATCCCACCTCGTCGTAGCCGATGGTATGATTCTTCCCCGAACAAGTGGCTAGCTGGTCGCGCTGTTTTGAATAGACTCAATAACCCATCTATAAACAGTTTCACAAGTTGGTATAGTGAAACTGGGACCGACAGCTTAACGTGCTCTCCGAGGCACTATAGTGGTGTTGTTTTAAGTATCAACAATCTATTATTTATCACGTATCACTAAATCACATAAAAATAAAGATCAACATGTTGATTTTATATAAGCAATTGGAACAGACTGTACCTAATAAAATATATTAATGACTAAAATGTTTATATATATATAAATATCATCACGGGCGCCTTATAGCGCCCGAGACCGCCTAGACGGCCTCAGGGTACCCAGCGGAGATGTTTTTTATCCCACCTCGTCGAAGCCGATGGTATGATACTTCACCGAACAAGTGGCTAGCTCGTCGCGATGTTTGGATATACTCAATAACCCATCTATAAACAGTTCCACAAATTTATGTATGAAACTGGGACCGATAGCTTAACGTGCTCTCCGAGGCACTATAGTAGTGTTGTTAAACAAATGTACGTATGTAATTTTGAGATTAAAAACTCATTGGTACTCACCGGGGTTTGAACCAGCTGGTTCACAATCGCGTCTAAAAACGGACTATTAGATATCTAATAGAATTTAATTTTATTGTCCACCTTAAGAGTAAAATATCTCCTAAGTAATGTTCAATAACGCTTATAGACACAGTTTAGTAAAAGTGGGCACAACCGTATCCCTTATCATAAGAATGAGCTAAGAAAACATGAATAGATAGAGTTAAGAGTTGAAAATTTTCAAATTGCCTGTAGTAATATTTCTAGTGTTTCCCTAAACTGTTTATAGTCCACAAGTTATACTAGTAGATAGTTTATAGATAAAGTTGAGACCTTTAGAGAAGTCTTTACTCGTCAAGTTTTAAAACCAAATTAACTGAAGACTAACAACATTAAGTTACATTTGATTTGTAATAGACAATGAAATGTAATGGCGCAGAACTTACAAGAGTGATTTAAACTTATTATTGCATCATGCCGTAACTTATTATTTTTTATATTACTTTTGTTTTGGCTAGTTAATAATGGGTAAACAAGCAAATCTATGTGCGAATGAAATTCTATCGTCGAATATTATGTAAAACTCCTCTAAAATAAGAGCGCCCGCTGTAAATTTAAGATTTAATATTTTTTTTACCGAATATGAATATTATTTGGTATTTAAAGCAAATTTTTGAACTTGTATTGTAATGTTTATAATACTCATTTTATTTAAAATATAATAATTTAAAACATATTAAATGTTTAGTTAGACATAATTTAATGATAAAAACATAAAATTAAGTATTAAAATATGTAACGAAAATTATTCGAAGCAAAAATAGGCAATAAAAATGGCGACAAGATAAAATTTACTAGAAAAACGATTTCTATAGAAATAACACTCTAGACTCTTTTCTGTAGTATGGCTCTAGACAATGGCAAAAATAATTTCACTTGCTACATACTAAACTATCTAGTGAAAGAATAAACAGATTTATGACTGGTTTAATATTAGCTAATAACTGTCATCTCTGTATTCCTTTTTATCTTCTCACAGTATTTCTAGACGTTCATCAAGTAATTTGATGTGTTGTGAACGGAATACTTTTATGCAGTAAGAAGCAATTTAATTATCCAATTCATGAGGGTAAGCAAAATAGATTTCTGTTTTATTTATAAATAATGTGAAAAATAGTAGTTAAATACGTCGGCGGCGGTGCTAAAGTGGCAACATGTCTCTCCGCCGACGATGAACTAGAAGCGAGTAGAGCCAGAAACTGGAAAGGAGTTGGCGAGCAGCGAGAAGCGAGTGTGTGTATAGTTCCAATAGTTTTGTCGCTGAGCTATAAGAGAGTATGCGAGTGCAATAGGTGATTACTCTATAGAGAAATGGTCTCTCGTCTCTACTGACCGCCAAGCGAGCATAGCTGAGCGAGTATTTTCTTTGATAGCTCTTGTCGCTCAGCGACAAACTAGTGGAGCAAGTCCTCGCCGGCATCAGTGTGAACAGTTAGCGATCAACTATCTAAATATATATAACTCAAGAGTGACTGACTGACTGACATAGTGATCTATCAACGCACAGCCCAAACCACTGGACGGATCGGGCTGAAATTTGGCATGCAGGTAGATGTTATGACGTAGGCATCCGCTAAGAAAGGATTTTGATAAATTCTACCCACAAGGGGATAAAATAGGGGATGAAAGTTTGTATGATAAAAAAACAACTATTCCACGCGGACGAAGTCGCGAGCACAGCTAGTTAATATATACATCCCTTTTGTTTAAAAGGAATGTATATCTATTTTACGTTTCTTGAGCGAGAAAATAGCTGATAGTTGGTCGTTTCCTCGCCGGCGTTGGGACAACTGTCTGATATACAAAAGTAGACGGATCCCTCCGTTGCTGCGTATTCGTATTAAATTTGTAATGTGAATATTCACATATTTAGGTTCATAGCCCATAATTTGACCAAGTAATAGATGAGTAACGCATGTTTTGACATGTTCGGTTTTCGGCAAGAGTATCTGCTATGATTTTTATTTATGGTACATCGGGAAAAGCAAAAGGATTTTTTTTTCACTGTTTCCATTGCATAAAATCATCCAATTCAAATATTTGATACAATTACACTTAATTAATCCATTTTTAAGAAAAAAAATACTAAAAAAACTTTTTCACTATCATTTTTTTAGACAAACTGAAAGATATCTATTAAAGTATTTTATCTAGACTTAAGCCTCTTTATTAACAAAGACTAGAGTACCAATAGCTAAAATAGAATGTTTGTACAAAGTTATATCTTAAAATATACCATCTTACCTATAAAATTACTTTAAGTTAGGTACCTTTAGGCTTTATTAACTACTAGCGGCCCGTCCCGGCTTCGCACGGGTTTGTATAACTTTAACTATATGCTCAGCGCACGCCACGGAAGGCCTCAGAAACGATACTTTTCCCCCGTTTTTAAAACATTTTTGGTTACTGCTCCACAACTATAGGACCTACCGTGATATTATATAGCCATGTTACTTCTGAATAATGCAGCTTTCTAATGGTGAAAAAATTATTGCAATCGGTCCAGTAGTTTTTGAGTTTATTCATTACAAACATACAAAAATACAAAAATACAAATCTTTCCTCTTTATTATATTAGTATAGATTAGTATAGATTTGTAGAGCATTTTAACTTAAAACATTTAATATATCTATAAACGTACTTTAAATAAGTGTGCTGTAGAACAAATGCTCTAAAAATAATCCAACTTGAGAAAAAGGACTCTATAAGAATACATTTTCTTTATTGAACCCATCTTTAGAAAGCCTCTATCTATAGATTAACCATGAATAGACTGTCAATAGACATATTTGTTTTAAAGCTCCAAGCCTGTGTTACTTGGGAGGGCCCTAAGTGTTTTTAATTCCAAGGTCTAACCAACTCGGCCACCACATATACAAATTGTTACATTGTTATGTGTGTACAATAAACTGTTATATGTGTACAGTAGCAAATAATATTAGTAATCAATTTTATTATTTTGTAAACATAAAATTAGTGAGTATTAAACGGAAACAATGGTTCGCGTAAAAGTTAAATTAACCGTTAAAAACGGCAGGAAACCAAAACCCAGAGCAATAATCGTCCAAAACGCAAATAACGAGGAAAAACGTTGAATTGTTTCTAGACAAGCCGCTACCATATTGTCGTTTAACATAAAATAATAGACACCGCAGCGATAGGTGAATAAAGTTATTGAAGGTAATATATTTTTTCCCTTGTGTCTTAATGACTAAATTGATGTCTTTTATAAATACCTTTTTTTACTGGGGAACGACATCTGACTTTGTATCTTATTGGTGGTAAGCAGACCTACAAAATCCATGTATAGGGTTGATCAATAAATTGTTATTGACATTGATAGCTCCCACTATGCCGGTTAAATGATGCTGTTAAATGGGCGGCGGTAAAGACGAATTTGCATTACGAGTCTACTTAGTAGTTTCGTCAAATTATTACCCATTATATACCTTATTATAATTACCCATTTCTCAACCGCACCCTAAAAAGAGACTACCACTTCGACAATAAATCGAATCAATAGTCTCCTGGAAACCCGTGAACCCATAGACTAAAACCGAAACATGACTAGATCACTTGACGATTTTTGCATCTCAATGGTAACGAGACCGGTCGGTCGGTCTATAAGCAAGTTATAAAGACCTATCCCACAGTCATATTGATATCTATATTTACTATTGGCATTTATTTTAACATTTTCATTTTTTTTTATAATATCTGTTCGGTTAAAAACAAAAGTGTAAATCGTTTTCAATTACCAATAGCCTAGTAACTTTTGTCCTCGTATTATACAAGATAAAAGTAATACTTTGGAACCCGAGGCTATCATAAAACAAATCTATCTCGTCTTACGTTATTCATACTTGAAAAAATATCTGAATTTGAAAAAATAAAGCATAGTGTAAACTGGTAACAAAATGAAATTCAATAAAAGCGAGCTTGATAAACGCCACTTTGATCTTATCTTTGTCAAAATAGCCAAACGACACTTTGTAATACAAATCTTTCTAATAATTGAAGCTTTCTATCGATTATGTATAAGCTCTGTTTAGGCCCCTCTTGGGCGGCTGTGGGAGGCAAGGGGGCACGCCTACGCACAGTTAAATATAGAACCCCACACTACCAGCAGCCTTCCCGTTCAGATCTCTTGCCAGCTTCAGTCTCTTCACCTTATGCAATGGCGGGATGTTCTTTCGAGAAGGACTTTGAAATGAGGTCGACTGCTATTTTGCGCAGTTGTTTATGATATATTGTTTATGCTGTTAAAATCGCTTATCTATATGAATCGTCGTTTTGTTTTTCACTTCGTGGTTCCATTTTTTATATATAGTTCTATAATATACGTGGTGGCCGAGTTGGTTAGAGGTCCCTGGTTCGAATCCCGGTGTTTACCAATGAGGTTTTAATTAAAAAATAATGTACATTTATTTGACAACACCACTATTTTGCCTCGGAGAGCACGTTAAACTGTCGGTCCCGGTTTCACTATACCAACTTGTGAAACTGTTTATAGATGTGGTATTAAGTCTTTTCAAAACATGGCGACGAGCTAGCCACTTAGTCGGTGTAGAATCATACCATCGGCTACGACGAGGTGCGATTAAAAACCCCTCCGATGGGTACCCTGAAGCCGTCTAGGCGGTCTCGGGCACCGTAAGGCACCCGTGATAATATTATATTTATTTATTTATATACTTCTATACCGTTTAGGGCATAACAAGAGCTTCAATGAATATGTATATTCCTATTAAAATGTATGTTAACCCAATCATCAATAATGAAGGAAAATGATAGACTTCTCTCTGGTAGCAAATTCATTGACCACTGATCACAGATTCTGCACCACGTCGCCCTCAAATTTGCTCCCCGGAGTCAACTTACCTAAAGGCAATTACTGACACAGCTGCTCAATTCGGTACTTTAGAAAACGACGGCTGAATTTGTAAATAGCTTCGTAAAATGCCATTCGTCTATTTTATCATTTGTTTTGTAACCACAGCCTTAACGGTCCGAATTAATATTTCATTATTAATAATACCTACCTACTTACTGTTTATTATATAAGTAACCAAGGTCAAGCTAAATTTACTTGGGGGTATTTTTTTATAAGTGCTGGTATTTTCTTTATTTATTATAAGTTATATTTATCTTATGAGTAATTTAATTATTTATTTATTCATAAAACATTGCAGAAACTTTATATAAAAAATAAAAAACTATTCACAATATGCAATACGGCTGAAAAAGTTATCTATTTGAAGTTTATTCTATAGGATTTGAAAAAGAAACATATTTTATTTCATTTAAAACTGAATTGTGTCGACAATTAGGTATAGCATTATAATAAAACCTAGTTAAGACTTCTAAAAGTGTATAAAGGTACCTCAACAAACAATTTAAAGTATTTTATGACAAAAGTTGAATATTCAACAGATCATAAATCAAAATAACAACAAAAGGTTATACTAAAGTCAGAATAGGCTCGACACGGCCGCGTTTCTTGCCAACGTTTACAGGCGAGAGGTATTAGAGCTACACAACGACGCCTGGTGGGTAAAAATAGAACCTCACACCCAACAGTATTTATAATCACATTTTAATTGCTGAGAAGAATCTAGGTTTGTAAATATTTAGATTGGTTTAGATAAATGGAATCGAAAAATTAGATTTGAGAATTTAAAAATAAAAAATGAAATTATTATAGAAATAATAATTTGATAACTAAAGCTTTACTTATTTTTAAAATGATTTTGTTGATTATTAAGTTATATTTATATATACATTGTTATATATTATAAAATTTTTTTACGTTTTAGAGTTCCGTATGTTTTAAAAGAAAAGCGTTACCGTTATGGTAACGCTTTACCATCTTTCTGTCTGTTCAGACCGATATTATAAAAACATACTTTTTCCTCCATCGGGAAATAAAAAGTTAAAATTTGAAATAGTAGTAGAACTTAGATTTTTCTCAATACGCAAACTTTTAAGTTCGTAATGTGAAAAGTTAAACATTTTTCTTTTTTCTCAAAGTTATACAGATATAATTTATTTCATTTCATAGCATTTGCATCAACCTGCTTTTCCCCATGCTTTCAAGCGTAACCTTTCTGTAGGTAAATTGCCTTTTTTTGTTTATGGCTTATCAAAATATAGAGGATCCTAATTATTCCTAGGATTCATATAAATTTTATTTTATTAAAATCGGTTAATAAAAACGAGTCCCAAATGAAATATCAAAGAAAAAAATATGTTTAAGTGCTCATTGAATATTCTAATATTTATTTAGTATTCTAATTCTAGTGTTGATTTTTTCTCGTTTTTATAATTCATGAGTGTTTTATATAGCGCTTACTTATTTACGACCGTTTGTCAAAAACGTATATTTTGGACATTTTTTTTTACTGACGTCAAGTTTTTGCTAGATTTTTTTATTCGTATTTTTAGAAAGATTAAAAAAGTTTTAGAGCAAAAGAATATTAAATGTTCACGTTCTTTAGCTCACATAAAGATATTTCTTACGTAATATTATTTATGCTTGGATATAAAATTCTCTCCCTCGTGAATACAAATGCATGACTATGCATGAGCCGAGGTATATATATGAATACGTAGGTAAGTATGTACCTTGAAATTTCTTTTAAATTAAATAATTCTTGTAAATATATACAAAAAAATAGGTATCTCGGAAAGGAATCTAAGAATTTTGTCTAGAATAAATACCTTTTTAGAGTTAATGTTTACACATTTTATTTAAATTTATTCCTTTTAAATAAAAAATAGTGCATGTTCCGCTAAGTTTATATCGTATTAGTAAAATTGTTCAAAACAGCTACGAATTAGCTACGAAATCAATTTGACATACTCGTAGCAGCTTGGTATATACAGACTATGACATGCCACTATTTTCTTATTACAAATGTTACCTGCAATCAGTTTTGGTATAAAAATATTAATAAACGTTTATCTGGGTTCAGGTACAAAAGGGTGCAAGCATTAAGTTGATAAAAAGAAGGCTATTAAAAGAAAGATAAATAATATTTTTTTACATTTCTTAATTTTAGCTATATTTAAAAATACCTGGAAATGCCAAAAATGCCCTAAGTTTTCGGATTGATTTCGAAAAAATATGGAACGTAGATAATTACGAAATATGGATGGAAAATAATATCATAAAATTGTAAGGTTGTTAGATTGATGTCCCTCCGCAAGCAAGGTTTCTTACTTGTCGGGTATTTTTTAAAGATTCCGGGAAGGAACGTTACATTGCCCAAAAACGCAATACTGACAGCGTTTTGGACGCCATGCCGCTTGAGTGTGTTCTGGATGAAGCGATGTATTAATTTTGTAAATGTTATTTACATTTGCAATTTTTTTTTATTGTTTGCATGCGCTTAATTTTGTACAATGTGATCTACAGTAAATTCCTATAAACTATTTTACCCTGTTTAATTCATGAAGGTTTCCCTTAGGGCTAGGACGTGTGCTTGGTTGCGCTAACGCGTCTCTCAAGTTTCAGCGACTGAAATCCATCGACTTGGAACCAATAAGCTCGAGCTAATGCATGCATTGAAACGATCCGAGAAATGTCTGGAGACGCTGTATTGGATACTTCCCAATCATAGTAATTGCTTTTGCAGTATTACGTCGTAGCTAAATAAACATCTGATACAAAGTGTGGTAACTGACGGCTAGAGACTTCAAACGTTCCAGTTAGACCCGATTGCTTAATGTACAGTTAATTTAAAAAAAAATATGAATAATCGAATTTGAGACTTGTAATAATATAAAATAAATCTGATTCGAAATATATTTATACATAGTAAAAGTTCATTTTAGTTACTATTTTCTTTTATAATTAATTTATTCGCTGATTTTAACTTTGACGAGAAATTTAAACTACTACTAACGCAATGCAACGAGGCAGCTATAAATAAAGACTCCAACAGTCGAGTGTTTATATTCTGCCGAAATTATTATTCATAATAATCTATATCTATACTTAATATTATAAAGTTGAAGAGTTTGTTTGTTTGGTTGAACGCGCTAATCTCCAGGAACTGCTGGTTTGAATTGAAAAATTATTATTAGTCTTGGATAGCCCATTTATCGAGAAAGGCTCTAAGGCTACATAACAACACGATACGATTAATAGAGGTGGAGTAACAATGAAAGATGTTGCAAAAATGGGGAAAACGCTGCGTAAACGCTAGTAATTTATACGTTTATTGATCCAAAAATAGTTAACATAATTACAAAAATTGCTTATTAACTATCGTAATGTATTTAAAAATAGATAATCCAAGAATTTTGCTAACCCTTTTGGTCATTGCAATCTTAGCAATTGTAAACAAGTAGGTATTTATAAGCCAATCCTTCAAGGCCTCTTTTATCGCACATTTTTTTATTATTAAAAAAGATTCTGTTATAGTTAAAGAACAAATTAGTTTCTTATTTTGCTTAAATTCTATAATATGTTGTATGTATCAAGAAATAAGGTTATATTTTCAAAACTATCGATGTATTACCGGTACAACTCTCTAGGAGGTAAACACTACATTATTATGTCAACCTAACACAAACTACAGCTGTCACGTAAGTCCTTTCTGGCTAACTAGCCAAATACAGCCATATCCATATAGAAACAGGGTCCAAAATCCTGTGTGAAGTGTGTACGGTCTTGTTTTCTCTAAAGGTTTTCTTAATGACAGGAAAGTGAGGAAGCTTGTTCCAGTGGAAATGTTTGGTTGTTCGGAAATCATATCTTTTGTTTAGGCTTTGACACGTTAGTTTGTTTCGGTGACAAATAAAGGTCGGTTTCAAGATGGGTCGGCAGAGATAGTAATATTTAAAATAGAGATATAAACTTATCTATATCATTAAAACTTCAAAATATATTAAATCTAATTAAAAAATAATAACACTACTTTTTTTATGAAATACGAAAATTATATTTTTGAAAACTATTCTTATGATATATTTTAACTAGGAATTATTTTACGACTTTTCAAGTCTTTATATATATATATATATATATGGAGCATTAGAATTAAACTAAAAAAATTTTGATGATATATTTGCGTGGGTTACTAAATATTTTTGGCGATGCCTATAAAACCTTATAAAATAATTAAACGTCCTAACAATCTATGTCTTATAATAAATAGTAGATGTAAAAGTAACATAGGTACCCTTATTCTCCTAACCATTAAAAGTTGGCTATTATCATTCTGGGGCCTTAGAGAAAAATCAGGCGAGGCGACGTGTAGTCTTTGGCAAGTGAGCGTACCTCACGCCTACTACCACTGTCAAAATACATACGTTTTTGACTAAGGCGACGCTACATGTCGCCTCGCCTGCTTTTTCTCTAGAGCCCCAGAACTTATAAAGTATAATATACTTATAAACTTATAAAGTATAATAGCTCTAAATTTTTTTAATATAATTATATATATATATATATATTTTTATGCTTTTGATTTTTCTATTATGTTTTATTGCATAATAGGGCAGTACAAGGAAATGTGCATAATACATGTACAGACATAGCGTTTGCAATAGTTAGATCGTGACGTGTGTGGCCGAGCGGATATCTGGTGTAATTATAATGCACCTTCACACGATGCGCCCAACACAACCATTTGATATTAATTCCGTTGCATGTCAAATGAAGATTTGTTTCCATTATAAATAACATACATGCTTATGTTTGTTTGCAATTTGTTTTTAAGGTTCCTTAGTTACGGAGAAAGTGAGGATTATTATTACTGATTTTTTTTTCAATTAAAGCGTGAGTGCAAGGAAAACGCAAGCGAGGTGGATTTCCGCCTGGAGCGCTGAACCATTTCCCATACAAATTTTAGTTAACTCAAACGCAAAGTAAAAGTTAGGAAACTCACACTAGAGCTACAGTATATATTTGACAAGTGACTGCACCCCTACCTCACTAAGATGTCACTGCTATAGTTCAGATTGACAATTGTCAAAATATATACGTTTTTGGTTGAGGAGAAGCGACATGTCGTCTAGCTTGCATTTTCTTTATGCGGGTCCCTCACATTTGCAAGAATACGCGAATCCACAAGTGTTGGACGGTATTAGCGAATATGCGTGTTAATACATTCGCCTATTTTCCGTCTCGATTCGAAAAGGTTTGCACGAATGTTTTTGCGCGTGGGAGGGACCCGGGCTTGACTCCCAGGCTCCTTGGTACGGTACTCAAAAAATATGATATACATATTAAAGAAACAAATCTATATTGCCTAAAATTTGCATGCAATATCCTTAACAAAAGTATTAGACTATTTTTTTTTTACCTATATGGTGCAACTGTGGTGTATACGACGATAGGGTCGCCAAACAGACCAGCCAGTTTGGCCGGACATTAACAAAAGGCCGGACACCCTACATCCTTGAGGATTTGGTGTCTCAGCATTAGAGACCGCCTAGACGGCCCCAGGGTACCCAGCGGAGAAGTTTTTAATCCCACCTCGTCGTAGCCGATGGTATGAATCTACACCGAACAAGTGTCAAGCTCGTCGCGATGTTTTGAATATACTCAATACCCATCTATAAACAGTTTCACAAGTTGGTATAGTGAACCCGGGACCGACAGCTTAACTTGCTCTCCGAGGCACTATAGTGGTGTTGTCACATAAATGTACTTATTTTTTTAAATTAAAAACTCATTGGTACACACCGGGATTCGAACCAGGGATCTAAGTGTTTTTAAGTCCAAGGTCTAACCAACTCGGCCACCACGTATATAAATTTACAGATTTTAATTTCTTTTTATATCTAATTTAAATCCTCTGTTCATCAGAGAAACGTATTTGTTCCAATTATTGTGTACACTGGTCTCCCGAACGCATCTGGGGTTGCCCACTTATAGATTGCTTTATACAATTCCCTCGTTTTCCACAAATGCTTTCCAATTTTGCCTCAACCTTTTCAATGTGATACAGTCTCGTTCTGTAAGAGGGTTGGTGACAATTTGGATTATGGACAAAGCACCAAAGATTGATTCGTTCAATGTTCATATTAGCTCCTTGTGATTACATAATAAACTGGGTTTTCATTTTTTATAATGGGTTCTATGATGAAAGTAATGAAACTTATTTTTTACTTTTAGTATAGTAAATGGCCTACACATTACTTCAACTTTTATACTAATAAAAGTTGAAGTAGAAGTCTTCTACTTACGATTGGAATCCCGACACTTGTCTAAAGGTATTTTATTTGCTTGATAAGAAGACAATATGTTTTAAACCTTTTTGTGTTAAACCTTTCTTTTTTCGGTAATCACAATTTTTAAGTTCTATTTTTAGGAAAATATATTTTTTTTTAAAAGGTTTATAATTATACTTTTTATTAATTTTTTAGCTTTTCATTGGAACCTATTAAAATTTTGACCATTTTTTTTGCGGCAATGCTAAGTTCAAGAATGTACTCAAACAAGAATAGGACTTTTGCTACAATTGGTTGATTCCGCTATGTCTGCTTGAGGGACTTGTCCATGCCTCGCTTAAAAGACTCAAGATTAAAGGGAAAACGCACGCAAGCAAGGCATTCCACTTTTATATCGTGCGACATTTATAAGAATCGTCAAATCTTTTAGGTTGGAGGAAGGTCTCTATATCTGTTCATGTAAACCTTTACAGGCATTTTTGAAAAAATAAATGCCTGTAAAGGATTATGCCATGAAGAGATTAGTGCAGTGATTTATTTTCTAGGTGGTAATCTCCTTTCAGAGTGCGGTTACGAAATGGGTAATTGAATTGACGAAAAGGCAATGAGTACCTATATTAAAATATACTTGTAATGCAATTCGTCTTTGTCGCCGCCCATTTCATAATCGCATCATTTAGCCGGCATAGTGGGAGCGATCAATGTTGTTTAAGAACAATTATAATAATAATAATATGTAAGACAATTCACACATATTGCTATGGTCACAAGCTAAGCTCTAGGCTTGTACTATGTGTACCAGAAACAACGATATAATATATATTATATTTTATAAACACCCAGACCATGACAAACTGTACAGAAAAAAAGTAGAAAGGTGAAACCACTAGTCTACGGAAGCTGAATTATTGATTGACCCCATCCATGGACTTTGTAGGTCTGCTCACCACCAGGTATAAAGATACAAAGTCATATGCCGAACTCCAATATAAAAAAAATGGTTATGGTGGGCTTGTCTTCCACCGTATGTAAAATGCATTGCTGCATTTTGATGCCAGTGCGTGTAGTGCGGAAACGAAATGGAGAAGGAGGGATAGGTTCGAAAACTTCTTAAAATCAGAGGACTGAACGTAATAGCGGCGGTAGCATACGCTCAACGCTGCAACCTCTCTGCCTATACCATTTTTCACAAATGTGACTCAACAAGATCTATATATTGTTCATGTCGAAACGTTTATATATGAGCAAAATAAGACTATGGATCTATCTACAGTATTTTGCCACAAATAGACTGGTGACATAATGTATTTTACAGTATTTTGCCACAAATAAACTGGTGACATAATGTATTTTACAGTATTTTGCCACAAATAGACTGGTGACATAATGTATTTTACAGTATTTTGCCACAAATAGACTGGTGACATAATGTATTTTACAGTATTTTGCCACAAATAGACTGGTGGTGACATAATGTATTTTACAGTATTTTGCCACAAATAGACTGGTGACATAATGTATTTTACAGTATTTTGCCACAAATAGACTGGTGACATAATGTATTTTACAGTATTTTGCCACAAATAGACTGGTGACATAATGTATTTTGCCATAAATAGACTGGTGACATAATGTATTTTGCCACAAATAGACTGGTGACATAATGTATTTTACAGTATTTTGCCACAAATAGACTGGTGGCATAATGTATTTTACAGTATTTTGCCACAAATAGACTGGTGGTGACATAATGTATTTTACAGTATTTTGCCACAAATAGACTGGTGACATAATGTATTTTACAGTATTTTGCCACAAATAGACTGGTGGCATAATGTATTTTACAGTATTTTGCTACAAATAGACTGGTGACATAATGTATTTACTAATTCTCTATATTTAAGGCGAGGACTGAAAAAAAATGGTGTAACCACTAGATAACAGGTAATTGGATAATTATAACAAACTCATCCGGTGTTGAATACTATGAGAATAAGATAATATATGTAATAATAATTTCATTTCTGTTGTTTTTCTTGCTTAAAAACGCGTAAAAAAATTATTCCAATTTAATTTATAATTTAAGTTAAGCCACTTCCTTTTACGATACGTATTTTTTACATAAAGCATCCTAATAAATAAGTAATTAATTCAAATTATAAATTCAATCAACGGATTTCAACTCTAACCTTTTAACCGTTAAAACAAACAAATATTCGATACTAATTAGGTAAAAGTTGTTCGAATTTAAATCGTTTGCGACAGGTATTAAGGTTTAATTTGGATTGTTTTGTTGCTGTAACATAAGTAAATATAAAGGACAGTCTACTTTCATGGAGGTAATCAAAGTTCCAGCGATAGACCTGCCTGATGCCTCGGGGATTTATACTAAAGCTCCAGCTATCTTCAGGCAAAGCGGATAGCGTTTTTCATATTATTATGAAAGA
This sequence comes from Monopis laevigella, assembly GCA_947458855.1. NCBI lineage: Eukaryota > Metazoa > Arthropoda > Insecta > Lepidoptera > Tineidae > Monopis > Monopis laevigella. The sequence continues at coordinate 21,729,187 of OX381590.1, read as the reverse complement.
GTTGCTTTAAAATTTTGACACATTTTACGGTCTCTGGCACCGTAAGTCACCCGGGATAATACAAAAAAAATATGCTACTTGTTTAATGTAGATTCTAAATAGTATCTTCGACAACGAGAGAGGAACATCTAGGCACCATAAGGACCTAACATTATAAATATATATTGTTTATAAGCATATTATTTATAGAGAATACTTCCGGTGAGAGTCTTATAAAATAACATCGTAAATATAAAAAGTAATAATATTTTTTTATTATTTTATATTCATTAGCTACGTATAAAGTAGATACATTTTTAAGCTTTATTATTTATTTAATCAAACAAAAGTCCATAGCACAGTACAAACATAATAATAACATAAACAATCATGATTTTACAAAGTTTGATATTTTTGCAAGTAGCTAATTTCGTAATTTTCTAAATTAATTATTATCGCCTAAAACTATGCTAGGATAGAGCCAAAGGTTTATAATACAAATTTGGGGCACATCAACAACGGCCCACGCATTTTGAATATATAATACCAAATCTGAGTGTGGATGTGGTTATTATGAATATGCCATTATTTTACATTTGCACAAAGGACAACACCAAGATGAACTCCTTACTACACTAATCATAGCTACTGTATTAATAATCAATCTAGCGAACACATCTATACTAATGTAATAAAGCTGAACCTTCCCCACCCCTGGGAACTTTCTTGGATAATTCATCTCTTACAATCTCAGTTGCTCTAAGACTGGGTTGCGATATCTATCAACCCTCATATGCATATGCGGTTCTCAGGTTAAAAGCCACGGACTTAGTGGCTCCGCCCTGGCAGCATTCCGCGTTACCATGCCGTAAATGATGCCATTAAGAGGGCGTTATTAGCAGCTAATTTCCCATCTGTTTTAAAACCACCTGGCCTTAGCCGATCAGATGGGAAGAAGCCAGATGAATTGACTCTTCTTTCTAGGCGCCAGGGTCGCAGTTTAATGTGGGAAGCGACATGAGTAGACACATATGCCTCTTCCCATATTAATGGCTCCATTAACAAAACACGATCAACTGCGGAACCTGCTACTAAGATCATAAATATAAAATTTTGGAAAAAAAACTATTTCTTCGTTCGACGTATCGACGGAAAAGCCGTCGAAACTTCAGGTGTTTGGTCTTCAGATGACAAACAATTTGCTTGTAAATAAGATTGGCTCCTTAAGGAAACGCCCTGTGATGTCGAGCTCAGTGGCGTATCCAAAATAATTTCTTCTACCTATAAATAAAAATAAGATATTATAACAATAAATATTACTAAAATGTATAAAAAAATAACAAAATGGAACTAACGTAAATAACACAAAATAACACCCATCATTCACTATAACGCCGTACAACGTTAAGCTAAACTTTAACTAAAATGACGTAGTTGCCTGTCAATTTTCAATGTTACCAGCTTTGCATTACGTCAGATTGCATCAAATCGATTAAAGTTTAACTTAACGTTGTACGCGTAATTAACCAACCAGCTGAACAAATTTTAGTACCTACTCCCAATTTGGTCGTCCAATGAAAACACTAATGACATATAAATTGATTCCTGGTAACAGATACCCACCCGACCAGTCATCGAAATACCAGATTATGCCCTATTAATTTGTAGTTATTTTCTGTTCACTTAGCGTGCGTTCCAGCTAAGACACGGCTAAAATCTTTTGTTCACTTAGTGTGCGTTCCAGCTAAGACATGGCTAAAATCTCGTAGCATATCGTAAACTATTTATTACAATTATTTAATAATGTAATGATGATAAAAGTGGAATTACAGAGTTACATATCATATAATTTTTAGGTTTTCATGATTGAGTTTGAAAATATATATTAAAAAGTCATTCAATACGTGCTAAGATTGATTTGGTAAGGAACGTTACCTTTTTTTTTTCGGTAAAGGAACGCATTGCCACTCAAAAAAATGAACGCTACTCATAGTTATGGTGCGTTCATTTAGGTTATTTATGTATTAAGCTATTAATAGTTCATAATGTTCACTAAGCTAAGTAGGATGAGCATAATATATAAATAAGTAGGTTACAAAACAAATACAAATATGCGAATAATAATATAGAGAAATATACGCAAAATATTTAAGTTTTCTGTAGTATCTGTGTAATCGCTTATTAAAATGATAAAATATACTAATGTATTGATATTATTAATTGAAAATACATTAAGTTAACGAAATATGTAACGGCAACTTCACAACTTAACCTTTACTGAACTTTTAATCCTATACAGTAAAATGACAGCTTTTAAACGTCAAATCATGATATTATATATAAATTTGCTAATATATTAATTGTGAAATCCGTACATTACAATAAATAGTAGTTTATATATAGTTACTATTTATTACATAAATTTAAAGTCGGGATTTGCATGTAAAATAATTTATTACTTACTATACAGGGTGAATTTGAAAGGATGTACTTTGAGCTAATATGGGGTTCTGCTGATCAAATCGAACAACTTTTTCTATGGAACCGTGTGTAGCAAATGAAAAAAAATTTTTGCTTCCCCATACAAATTGGTCATTTTAACAATACTAGTTTGTATAGAGAAGACAATATTTTTTTTCATTTGCGGCACATGGTTCCATGGGAAAAGTTGTTAGTATTGATCAGTAGAACCTTATATTAGCCCAAAATACATCAAAGTCACCATGTATAATAATTGGCTTAATCGCGAACTGTCGTTTTAGAGAATCAAATTAAAAATCATAAGAACATGACATTGCTCACTTTAATCATAAGAACATGACATTGCTCACTTAAATCATAAGAACATGACATTGCTCACTTAAATCATAAGAACGTGACATTGCTCACTTAAATCATAAGAACATGACATTGCTCACTTAATTCATAAGAACATGACATTGCTCACTTAAATCATAAGAACATGACATTGCTCACTTAAATCATAAGAACATGACATTGCTCACTTAAATCATAAGAACATGACATTGCTCACTTAAATCATAAGAACATCATGACATTGCTCACTTAAATCATAAGAACATGACATTGCTCACTTAAAAAGTTAAATTGATAATAAAATAATACTAAACATTTTTTTTGCGAAATAAAGTAACTATATAATAATTCTAATTTTTAATACGATATGGCTGAGAAGTACTTCTAACATACATACATGCATATCATCACGGGTGCCTTACGGCGCCCGAGACCGCCTAGACGGCCCCAGGGTACCCTGCGGAGGGGTTTTAATCCCACCTCGACGTAGCCGATGTTATGAGTCTACACCGAACAAGTGGCTAGCTCGTCGCGATGTTTTGAATAGACTCAATAACCCATCTATAAACAGTTTCACAAGTTGGTATAGTGAAACCGGGACCGACAGCTTAACGTGCTCTCCGAGGCACTATAGTGGTGTTGTCAAACAAATGTACATAATTTTTTTAATTAAAAACTCATTGGTACACACCGGGATTCGAACCAGGGAAGTGTTTTTAAGTCCAATGTCTAACCAACTAGGCCACCATGTATTTAAAAAGTACTTCTAACTTCACTCTAATATACATATTATCACGCACGGGTGCCTTACGGCGCCCGAGACCGCCTAGACGGCCCCAGGGTTCCCAGCGGAGGGGTATATATATATATATATATCTAATATAGAGTATTTAGAAAAAAGCACATAGAGGGCGTCTGTACAAGTAGAGAACAATCAACATACTTACTATATGGTCCCAACCTTGTTTGTAGTATAATCTTAATCTTAATACTATTATATATATATATATATATATATATACTATTATAATAATAATATGTAAGACAATTTACACATATTGCTCTGGTCACAAACTAAGCTCTAGACTTGTACTATGTGTACCAGAAGCAACGATATAATACATATTATATTTTTATAAACACCATGACAAACTGTACAGAAAAAGCGTAAGTACTAATATTTTTGTTGCCATGGGTGGGAATCGTACCCACGACCTCCGGATGCAACGTCAAAGACGCAACCACTAGTCTACGGAGGCTGTCACATATATAGATAGTATTTTTTTTTTGTTTCCCGTTTCAATAATAAACTTAGTGAGGGTGACTGTAACTTGGATGGCTCAGTAGTGGACTAATAAATATAATGAAAAGACTAAATAAAGAAACTATTTAAGACTAGCCTAAGACTTAGCTTGTAACCAAAACATATGTGAGAAATGTCTTACATATTAGTATTTGATTGCCAAGAAGCCTCACAAAATGTATTGCCAATTACATGTTTACATGATATATTTTTAGATGAGGCTTTTGTATTTGCGACGAGGTTCTTATCATTAGTCTATTGTTAGACACATACATAGGTTTTAATAATATGTAAAACATTTACATAGTTTTTGACCGCCTCACGAATGTATAGTTGTTGAGCGGTCACGCTGCTGGAGTTATATCCGGAGATCGTGAATTCGATTCCACAAAACAATATATAAGTACGTTATGTAGATATGAACAATATATTGTACAAGTGCCATGGTCTGGGTGTTTGTATCGTTGGTCTGGTACACATAGTACAAGACTAGCTTTAGCTGCACAATTTAAATAAAATAGCACTTTTTGGTGAGCAGACCTACAAAGTCCATGAATGGTCAATCAATAATTGTTGTTAAACAACATTGATCGCTCCCACTATGCCGGCTAAATGAAGCGATTATGAAATGCGCGGTGACAAAGACGAATTGCATTACGAATATATTTTAAGATACTCGTTACCTTATCATCAATTCAATCACCCGTTTGGTAACCGTACCCAGAAATGAGACTATCACATAGACAAGAAAATATTACAATTATATAGGTGTCACAAGTTTATTCTTCGGCTTTCTGTAACCTGACAACCTGTCAGTAAGGTGTCTTATCGTAAGTTTAATAAGATTTATAACATCGAATGGTCAAATCACGTTTAGCAATTCACACATTTCTCGATGTTCCACGTCATAATAATGTTTGCTTTCTGTCCTAATGCTGAGGCTTTTTAGGGTTTCCAAATAATAAACACCAAAAAAAGACCCTACGGTTGCGACGAATGTCGTGTGGGGCACACATAGAAACATTTTTGCTTATTTTGGAACAATTTGTTTAATTATAATAAAAAAAAAACAGTATATAATTAAAATATATTGTTTTATTATAATTTAATATGAAGAACATTACACGCATATTCTAGTCGCAAACTAAGCTCTAGCCTTGTTGGTACTGTGTGTACCAGAAACGACAATATTAGCACATACATATTATATGCTATAAACACTCAGACCATGACAAAATTGTACTGAAAAATAAATAAATAAATATTTTGCCATCAGTCGGTAGGAATCGAACCTATAGATTCAACGTCTACGCAAGAATTAAATAGTTAAATATACAAAATAAAAAATACCTAATATTATGGTATTCTACCATTATATGAAATTCAAATAATTAATAAAACTGGACCGTTATTTCATGTGGAATCCATTTAAGCCCAAAAAAAACTCAATATAATATTTTCACTATCAAAAATGTCCGGACATAAATAGAAGACAATTTCACGCATCACATAGTTCCTTGTTAGGGTTGGTTCCAAAAAATAAACAAAGGAAATACACAATATTTCTCCAATAAGTCACCAGTAATAGGATTCACAACCGGGGCGTGAACTACGCATGCATGTGGACAGAAGATAATCGTGTTGGGACAACTTGTGGGGAAAATAGACTAAAATATTTATTAAATAAATATGAAATTCAGAACAAGTGTTAAATAAAAAGAAAAAGATTATATTATATAGTATAATGCTAAGAAATTAATACTTACTTAAATCTAGATAGTATTATTATGCTTAGAATATATTCAGGTATAATTAATAATAATTTATGGACTTATGATTAACTACAAAAGAGAAATAGAGTTCAGAAAAATCCTTGAATTTATTCGATTTTCATCCATTAGATACCAATTACATAAGTACATGCTTAATATTAGTAAAAATGTGTCAAATTATACTAATATTAGCTTGTAAATTATGCAACGAGACAATAATCCTTGGCATATACTTCAAGAATTCGTTTGTGTCAGCGGACTATTCACGCAAAGTTTTAGAGAACTATATAATTCTGTTATTATATTATGAATATAATTTATGGCTATATCCTTCAGAAATCCATTGTCTTTTCTTAAAGCTTAGCGATATATTTCCAGGCTTTATTTCATTTTGCCAAATATCTGAAGAGCTACATGGTAATTATTGAATAATTAAACTAACCGTTATAAAAGAGTAGGTAGTATCATCATCATACCAGCCTTTCACGCGTCCACTGCTGGACATAGGCCTCCCCCAAGGATCGCCACAACGACCGGTTCTGCGCTACCCGCGACCTTTTTCTCGATCCATCTTGTGGGGGGCCTGCCTCTGCTGCGTCCTCCAGCACGCGGTCGCCACTCCTTAATGCCCCAATGGCCGTCCGTTTTGCGAGCTATGGTAGTAAATATTTTCAATTTAAAGCACAACTTAACATTTGCCTGAAAAAGTTCCTGCATCATTTACTTTATTTTATTACATAAAAAATAAATTAATCTCGGAAATTAAACAAAACAAATGTTTAGAAGATGTAATAAGTGCCAAAGGTGAGTAATTTGAAGGAGATGAAATACATTTTGAAGAACTGGTTTTGTTTTATTTGTAAAGTTTTATTACGTTTTCATCACAGTTTTTATATCTACAGGTGTATTAAAAACCCAATTCAGGCTTGATTATGTATTCGTACTTTCACTATGGGACCAACTCTACCAGAGCGGTTGTTTAATATTTATAAGTAGAACACCCTCCAAACCATTGACATTATATTATATCTATAGATGTGCAGAAAATAAATGTTTTAAATCTTTATTTCGGTCTAAACATCAACCTTGCATTTCCAAATTGCCTCGGACGAACCAAGCGACAAAATTAAGGGCCAATTTTCAGTTCGCTTCGGGGATAGGCTGCTGATGGTATATGACGTCAAAAGGCGTTTTGTGACGTCACGTCTTTCCCCCACTATAACTCCTGCGTACTGCGTAGAAGCGCCGAGAACTGCTGCGTGTCTCCATTGTCTCGCGGATGGTTTATTTAGAGAGCGTAGTGTGGGTGACGATGTAGTCAAAGTACAGGTTGATCAAAGTAGGTTTAACTACAACGTACTTAGTTTTTCTTTTCATTATGATCAATAATTTAAGATCGACCGATAGAACTTTTATAGAACGCGTTTACAAGCGCTGAAAAGATTGTTTAGTATTTGTTTGGGTAATAAACACACAGAGTTGAATTCGGAAAAGCATTTAACCATGCTTCGCAGTCTTAACTCCTGGAGCACTCCAGTTACTTTCCAACCACGTGCTGGGACCAGCACTTTTACTTAACATAAAAAAAAAATCGGATATTTACTCCGAAAAGTCAGATATTATGCAAATTTTTGTGATTTGAAGTTTGTTTTTATTATATGTTTATGAATCTTGTAAGGCGGTGAATAAATAAATGAATGACAGCCTCCGTAGACTAGTGGTTGCGCCTTTGGCGTTGGAGGTCGTGGGTTCGATTCCCACATATGGCAAAAAAAATATTAGTACGTTTTTTCTGTACAGTTTGTCATGGTCTGGTTGTTTATAAAATATAATATGTATTATATCGTTGCTTCTGGTACACATAGTACAAGCTTAGAGCTTAGTTTGTGATCTGAGTAATATGTATAATTTGTCCTACATATTATTATTATTAATAAAGTTTTTTTTTCTTAATTACGTATTAACCATTTATACATCTATATAAATTATAAACAATTTATCTAGACATATAAATGGTTATATATATATATTATAGTTAAATCTACCATGAAAACAAAAGTGCGGAATGCAAAAATTCTACAATTATCCTGAGTTTTTTTGACAATGTTTTCTTTACACATTATGAGATTTGGAGGAATGTCCTTGTAACTTTCTGAAAATTGCTTTATATTTTCTTTAAACACAAATATTTTAGGAACTGTCTATCTATAGTATACTAGTCTTTAGAATTCGCAATTGTATAGACTCTATACAATTACAAACCATCTAGAATTCTAGATGAACTAGAGCATAAGTAGGTATACATTAAGTTTAACGAATTATTAATCGTATACAACTATACCCTAAACGAATGTAGATTTTTTAAATAAATATATAACACTTCGTATTTATAATTAAAAGTCCGTACCGCGAAGAACAATGGAAACGCGTCCAGAGAGGAGTAAAGGTCGTTCACCAAGAGAATGTATGATCTTCATACACTTTATTAGACGACATAATAACACAACGTTACGACAAAGCCGGATGGAAATTAGATCATAATAACTTTGCTTATAATAATTATTTTGTCTTGTATGCTAAAGTACCTACTATATTTCATTTTGGTAATTATTAAGGAGTTTCCTACATTAATGAATTTGTATAAACTGTATCATTATATACTATATTTGTTACATCCTTTAGGGTTTAATAGTAAATGAAAACAATTAAAATAATTTTATTTTGCCCATCATTGAAAAGAACTTTTAAAAAAAAAAAATTGTGTACCAATATTTTAAAAGTAAATTGTAAAAGATAATGCATATAATTTACATTAAAAATAACTGGAACGACACTAATATTGTTTAAAGGTAATAAATAGTAACTTATAGGTCCTTAGTAGTAAAAAGGTTTATAGCAAATTCGTCAAAAGAATTTTATGTCATCTAAAAACGGAAAATAAACTAGCAAAGCATCTATTTTTAGTACATTCCTTCTATTCCCACACAAAACTACACCGAAAAGGTAATAAAGCCTTAAACTAAATCTGCAAATCTTTCATCGGAAACGAACAACCATATCCGTAAAATGAAACTGCCGATACCTTCCATCCAAATGTACACAACCCGAAAGCAACAGTTTTCCACTCTGTTACTAACATTTCGCTAACTGCGTCACTCCATTCACAGGCGTCATTCAAAGGGGGAGCGAGCAGGGGGCCCCGACATCTCCCTACCCGCTCAGACATCTCACCATGCTCTATCTTCGTCTCTCTCCCTCACACCCACGTAACCATTGACATTCGCCCACGCAGTTTCATTGAGGCGGTCTGAAAGCCTAGCTATTCGGCGATTAGGTTATTTCAAGAGAATTTCTTTCAGAATTCCGCTTTTTTTTTTTTTTATAATCGGCGTGCATGTTTGGGAACAGTTATGACAGTGGCCCAGGTAAAAGGAGTATAAAAAATTAAAATTACAGATTGAGACAGGAGTAGCGCATCGTATTATAGTGTCTGCAAGGCACCCGAGACGTGAAACTAAATAAATAAATAATATTAAAAAAATCATCTTGGTAAACTGATATAACGCGAAAACTGAAAGTAATGTCTGAAAACAAAAATATTTTAAGGAGAATCTACTCTATTACCAAAGCCTTAATATATAAATAAAGACTGTACTTTATTACTTTATTTCCTATAAAGATACTAGTATTGCTTATATTATAAGTTATTTTTAAACTATAATATATATTTTTATTACTTTAGTTAAAATTATATTTAAATAAATTAAAAAATCGGAGCAGTTTATACCTTCAAAGGTTGTACTTTGGGCTAAAAATATGATATAAGACTGTACTGATGAAATTAATCCAATAAAACCATGGATAGCAAATGTAAAATAATATTGCTTCTCCATATGACAAGTTCTTGAATCGAAGAGCCTTATATAGCCTAAAATACAATATTTCAACAACAGTATATTATAGGATAAAAGCATATATTAAAATGCATGTTCGCACTTGCTCGATTGAATTGATTAGCTTTTGCACCTCGTCATGTCGCTGATACAATTATAGGAAAACCGCGGGTTTTACCATTGTTTGTCGTTTATCAAACAATTGTTATCTTTTTATTAAGTGTTATTGATGCATTATCAACCAATTATCGAGAAAGGTGCCGAAAGTGTCACGTCGTACCTATTTTTATATTCCATACGATATTACCAATTATATTTCATAATATCTCTTTTTTTTTATGGAGCACGGCACATGACTTTGTGACCCCTGATGTTAAGCAGACTTACAAAGTCCATGAATGGGTTTGTTGTATAAAAATATTGAATGCTCCCACTATGCCGGTTTAATGATGCCGTTACGAAATGGGCGACGATTTGAACGTATTTCGATTCGAGTCTATTTTAATATCCTCGCTGCTTTATTGTCAAATCAATCGCCCGTTCCGAACTAAAAACGAAATATGACTAGGTCACTTGACAGGTTTTGCATCTGTATATTAGAGCTGATGGTCTTTAGTTAGTATTAATATTATTTTCCTTCACGCCTCGGTCCCTGACGGGGTAGGCGGAGACCCCATCGAGTGACACTTGTCTCTACATCTACACAGTACACACTCCTTTTGTACTCGTCTACAGTCATAACTATTAATTACCATACATACATGCTTTTTTTTAAGAAATACATTTTTCGATTTTATTTAACTTTTATTCTCATTCAAGCGATTTTATTTTGAGAATTAATAAATAAAATAAAAATAATATGGCCTTATTCATAAAAACTTATTGAGGCCTTAAGAAACACTTTAGTTATAAAACGTTTATCTTAAATTTTGTTATTAATAAAATTCACTTTGACTTGACTTGGCTAACTATAATAAGATCCCTTATTTATGACTAGATGTTTTTTTTCGTGTTCTCATATAACACTCATTAATTTTTAATTGACCGCCCTTGACATGGTCCATTGGTTACCGTTTTGCCGTTGTTTCGGAGGTTTGATTCCTACCCAAAGTTAAAAAATCTAAATCATTTATTTCATGTTAATCTTTACAGATATTTATGAGTAGTCAAAAAAAAAGTTTAACAATGAGGTCTTAGAGTGCGTTTGGTTAGGCAGCTATCCATTAACAAAAGAACGACAAATATTAATTGAACTTAAACACGATGGAATGGAAATCTTAATATGAAAATTACTACCGAACCGAACACACACTACATAACCCACATATATATTAGGTTGTACACACGCATACAGACCGCGTGCTGGAGGACGCAGCAGAGGCAGGCCCCCCACAAGATGGACCGATGACCTGAAAAAGGTCGCGGGAAGCCGATGGCTACAGGCAGCGCAGAACCGGTCGTTGTGGCGATCCTTGGGGGAGGCCTATGTCCAGCAGTGGACGCGCGAAAGGCTGGCATGATGATGATATATAGGCACCTGAGGCCGTCTGCAAAGCTGTAAGGCAACCGTAATAGTATATATTTATCACTTTTTTAATTCTTAGGTCATCATTTTCCTTTCTCAGGTTTTAAACCCCATCACCCTATTACTCGAGTAACTTCTAAAACTTATGTCTGAACAAACAGCGTAACCGTTCGCTGTTATCAAGCAATTAATCCGACAAAGTTTGTGCTAACTTACTTTATCGCTGTCCGTTAACCGCTAACCGCTACGTCTCTTCCATTTATCTGCCTTATGGGGTAGACAGAAACTTTCGGTCTTGTAAGGATTATTATGCGTTCATTAAGATTTTTACATTTTTATAAATTTCTTATGAGGATAATGACCACTGAGTGACTGGAACTTGGTTGGCTCAGTGGTTGAGCCTTGGCGCGAAAGCGAGGATCGTGGGTTCGACTCCCGCCCACCAGGATTTTTTACATTGCACTTTAAAAATATATACGTTAGTTGGTTAGACCTTGGACTTAAAAACACTGAGGTCCCTGGTTCGAATCCCGGTGTGTACCAATGAGTTTTTAATTAAAAAAAAAATGTACATTTGTTTGGCAACACCACTATAGTGCCTCGGAGAGCATGTTAAGCTGCCGGTCCTGGTTTCACTATACCAACTTGTGAAACTGTTTATAGATGGGTTATTAAGTCTATTCAAAACATCGCGACGAGCTAGCCACTTGTTCGGTGTAGACTCATACCATCGGCTACAACGATGTGGGATTAAAACCCCCCCGCTGGGTACCCAGGGGCCGTCTAGGCGGTCTCGGGCGCCGTAAGGCACCCGTGATGATACACTTAAAAATAATCTATATAATATTATTTACCTCTCTTAAATCAATACTACATAGTACTTAATATATACTACATAGTACTTAATTTTTAAATGTAAAATATTTGTATACGTTTTACGGCTAAACTACCCAACCAATTTCAATAAAATTTAATAAACTGGATTCCGGGCCTGCGATATATTTGTTAACCTGCTACGACATAGCAGGGCTGACATTTCAAATATCAATATTTAAAATTACATTTTTATCTTCACGCCAGATCACTTAGGTAGTCCCGGGGTAGGCAGAGACAACCGAGCGTCACTTGTTCCTATATAAGAAATGTCATAACTCGTCTAATACATGTACGACGATTTTAGAGGCTTAATTGTCTTTTAAAAGATATAATAGAATTCTATTAAAATTATTAATTTATTAAATTAAAGTTCAAAAATTAAGGTAAATGGCGTTTAATATTGTGCGCAATATTTATATATTAATTTGTAATGACAACACGCGAAAGTTTAAAAAAACAGATTTTTTTTTTCAGTCGACTCCATTTATAACTTTTACCGACTTCAAAAGCTTTAGGTATAATTCGATCCCGTATTTAATATGTTTTTTAATTGTCTAATCTTAAGTCAAAGGCATTATTATAATAATAATAATGTACGACAATTTACAAATATTTTTCTGGTCACAAACTAAGCTCTAAGCTTGTACTATGTACATATACCAGAAACAACGAGATAGTATATTTTTTAAAGATCCAGACCATGACAAACTATACATAAAATTGATATGGGTGGAGAAGCGAACCTACGACCTCCAGATACAACGGCAAAGGCGCAACGGAGTGGGCACTAGTCTACGGAGGGGGTATAATTAAAAGAAGTATACCCACAAATGTTGTTACTCTTATACATAAATTTACTACGGAGTACGTAAAAAAGATTAATGAAACCTTATACGGTTACAGCATGAATGGTTTATTTAGGTACTGTAACAGCAACAAATAGCAACGTAGCGTGGCCTTTGTTGTGACCTTGACCCTGCAAGCGCCCGACCATGCAACCTGCAGCTTTAGCTCCCACGCGCAACAGAAATACCAAAGTTCGGGCCCCCTCCCCCAGGGTTGCCAGGTGTGGAAAATGTTTATTTAAAGCATCTAATGAACGCGTTAGTAAAGCGGCCCCAGCCTAGTGGTTAAGTCACTGCGCAACTGATAAACAAGATTAAGCAGATGACAAAAAGGCCGGACCTGGGATGAGTGACCGCTTTATACTAGGCTATACATCGCAACAAGCATCATAAACATTGCGGCAAACTCGCCACTTGTTAGGTGTCGCCTCCAAATACCATCAGCGAAATGAGGACGGGTTAATCCAATATTCCGTGACGTTATATTACACAAATCATGTACTTCTTCAGCTTTAATTGATCATAGATTAATTTGATCAACTATCTAGAAACCGGTGGTAAGATGCCATTAAGTGTAGGATCCATTCCCAAAAACGAATTCGCTCAATCATGGAATAGGAAGTATTTTTCAATGACAGTTTAAGTCTGGCTATCAAATGCTGAAACGAGGAGTATGTTTTTTTTTTCTTTAACTTTGTTTATGAGAAAGAACGAGATAAGGATTATTTCCTTGGGGTCAACATTCAATAGCATATAGGATTAGCTGACCTTCGCAATTTAGCCTGCGTAACTTTAACCGTTTAACGCAACATAAGCTAATTTCCAAAGAAATATTTTGTCCCCGTTTTTGCAACATTTTTCATTGATGCTCCGCTCCTATTGGTGGTAGCGTGCTGTTATATATATAGCCTTCCTCGATAAATGGACTATGCAAATCTAAAATAATTTTTCAATTCGAACCAGTTGCAGTAATTCCTGAGATTAGCGCATTCTACTCGTATATACTCAAATTATAATCAATGCAAAAACAAACAATACAAACTAAAAGTTCATAGTTAGTTAGAACTTCATGAATGTACTCAACACACATTGTAAAACACTAACATTAGATAAACAAAATGTTATAATGGTTTTTACTTTTAAACAAGCACCTACTCCTGTTTTTGTTATATTTAATTTTATTTATTTGAGTTGTTAACCCTGGCCCCCTTTCAAACACCTTTTCCACCTACTTCCTTTCATACGCAAATCCCGGGGGTTCCCCCTTCCTGACAACTGTTACTGCTTCCTCACTGCAACTAACTACGAACTCTATACAAAACCTTTAATGTAATACGAATAATTTAATACGCATTTATGATTTTAATGTACTGCGTTATTTTATTTTAAGTTATTGGAGTTGTTTTAAAGTAAAATGAAGTATATATTTAACTTTGTTTAGATTGCATTTCCTTGTTGGTTTATGCAGCGGGTGTAATAATCTTTTATGAATCCATTCAGAACTTTTTCTCTACTGAAAAATCTTTATTTATTTAATCATCTATTTATTTGGGATATTTAGCTTTTTAATTTAGTGAAAGCTCTTGTAGGCTCAGCAGTTGAGTACCCCGTAAAAGCGAGGATCGTGGGTTCGAGTCGCCGCCCATTTCGTAAACGCTTCACTTAGCCGACATAATGGGAGCGACCATTGCTGTCAAACGACGATGTATTCATTGACCTTGTAAGTCTGTTTATCATGAGGTAGATACAGAGTTTCATGCTGTGCTCGTATAAATAAACATTACCGTATAATGCGCGCCTTGGGAAAAGTCCGGACTCCGATACTTTGACTAAAACGCTGATTTCAGCAGAATGCCGTCTACACAACTGTTTATGCTGAATAAGCTCGTACGACGAACTCTTTTACAATTACAGAATACTGGAAAAAATATTGCGTACTGTAGATTACTTGATTTTTATGGAATTTCGATAATCAATGTATGGGTGTTTATATAAAATATCAATTAATGTAAATTATCGAATGTAGGTATAATATAAGGTGGCTGAGTTGGCTGGACCTTAAACTTAAAAACACTCAGTTTTTAGGTCCCTGGTCCAAACCTCGGTGTGTACTAATGATTTTTTAATAAAAAAGTATGTACGTTTGTTCGACAACACTACTATAGTGCCTCTGAGAACACGTTAAGCTGTCGGTCCCAGTAACACTATACCAACATGTAAAACTGTTCATAGATGGGTAATTTGTATATTCAAATATCACGACGAGCTAGCCACTTGTTCGGTGTAGATGTCACATGAAACTAAGAATAATATATGGAACCCGCCCTAATGCCTAATATCGCATATAAAACGAAATGTCAAACGTTTTCGTTGCCGCCATATAGAAACGCTTATAATCAGTTTTGTTCGCACTTTTTGTTTTGAGTTTGTATGGCGGCGGCCATCTTCTGCTCTCACGTTTGGAAAGGTGATTTTAGGCATAAGTGCGGCTCTCTATTATTATCATCATGTCCATGAGGTAGTCTCATACCATCGGCTACTACGAGGTGGGTTTAAAACCCCCTCGCTAGGTACTCTGAGGCCGTCTAGGTGGTATCGGGTACTAAAAAGCACCCGTGATGATATTTATTTAAAGCAGTAAAAAACATAGTAAAACATCGATTTTTGAGAGCAGGTGTTAAACAATGAAACTGGAGTTCTCACTAATACCTACTAAACTATACACTTTAGTAATACTACCCTTGTTACCTAGTACGTATAACACAAGTACCTTTACATGTTATTACCCGGAAAGAACGGAGCTTAAAGCCTTTTATTGTTGTAGTTATTTGTAGAACAAAACAAGTGGTGAGCATCGTAAAAATAGCGCAAACTCCAAACGGCTTTAGAAACAAATTTACCATCCTGTATATATATAGTACTGTAATAATAACTACATACAAAGGTCAGCCTACTAACACCTACGTAAATAACAAACAAAAGTTCTTACACTTTTTACCTCGTTAAAACTGAAATTAAATCTGTCTTATTTTGTTCTGAAACTTTTAGGATTAAAAATGTCAATTTAAACTCTATTGTTTAGAGTAAACTAAATAGCTTTGCCGCCTTTAACAACTTATTTTTTTATGCAGTTTTTGTAAAGCTTTGTGTTTCAACTTTTTAGTTTTCTGAATGAAAAGCGTACTTGTTGAAAATTACAACTTTGTAGAAATTATTTTCTGAGTTCATTGTGAAATGTGGTAGAATATAATTCTAGGAAGATTTATGCCTTAGAAACTTCACTATTAAAATAACCAATTCATTTTCTACTAAAAAGTTATTCTACTAAATGAATTGCATTTCAGCTGGATAAGAAAGGTTTAAAAATAATGGCAAAGCTCGCTACTTGTTCAGTGTAGAACCAAAATACGAAAACGAGGTGAGAACTTAACCTCTTTACTATGTACCTAGTGTTGACAGATTTTTTTAGGCTATAAGGGCATATTATGCTTAAACGGGCAAAAATATCAGTTTCAGTTTTCAGTTTTTTTATCCGGGACATATTTTTTTGAATGAGATTTCTGATGAACGGCCAACAAAAACATATTTTTGTTGGACTAATAAATGTATTAGAAAAAAATACTCTGACAATTCTATGAAGATCTAACCCTTAGAAACTTCTCTAATAAAGTAACCTTCAATTTCTACTAAAATGTTATTATTATACTAAATTAATTGCATTTCAGCTGGACCTGGCTGACAAAAATATTATATAATAATATCAAGTATTATATGCGAAAGTTTTTTGTATAGAGAAAGCAGACTTCGCGATTACGAATGCAGGGTCCGAATCAATAATATAGATTGTACCTATTTATTCGATGTAAATAAAATAACATTTAAAACTAACATTAAAAAAAATATTAAAACTATATTTACAATCAAAACCTACATTAACACATTTATAATATAGATTTTAAGACCTATACATCTGCACCTCCCAGGTAGACTAAGACTGTTGAATGACCTTTATGTATAAAAAATACCTTTATGTATAAATATATAAATCTCTTTTCTGGCTTTGTCTACGAGAAAAAAAAAGATAGGGATTTATCCTAGGGTCATTATACAAAAGCCTAACTATACAATTTAATTATACTAAATCCCGCCCAGGTGAGGGATGCCAGTCCTTACGAACTTTAAATAGATTTGGTGTAATTAATCCACTTTCTACCTCCAAATTTAGTTTTGTTTTATATAATTAAGTTATATCCTCCCACCCTTACCTACCTTCGTAATGAACGCTTGAAATTCTCCAGAAAAAAATATAAATGAATTTAAAAAATGTTGTATCGTCTGGCGATCACTTTGCCTTGGGGTTTGGGACTTTTGGGTATTGAAATTTAGTAGTTTTTTTAAATATATTTTAAGTTGGAAAAGTAATTTTCCGCAAGTTCGTGACCATCTTCAATATAATTTAGTTTCAGCCGTTTTGTAAAACTTTCACATTTATAATAGCTATATTATAAATTAAACCAACGACATTTACTTTGTCGCGATATTTAAGAAGTTTAGCTAGAAAAACTTTAAATATCTTTAAGTTTGTTAATTGCGGTTTAATATGTAATTTATATGTCGGAACTTTCATGAATACGAGCCATGATTTGATACGAAACGAAATCACCTCCTGTAGTGCTTGAGCGGAGACTCTGCGCGTGCACCGAGCGACGGCTGCGAATGGTGCCATATATATTGTGGTCAAGAGTCGTAAGAGAACGTTGTGTGAAAATATCGAGGGGTGCCCGTATGCAGAGGAACTGCCACGTTGTTTCTTTTAAGTGAATATTACTATAAGTTTGGTGTTTGTTAAATAGATTAAAACAAGTTAATGGTTAGTTTTATTTTACCATATCGCCTATCTAAAATGTCTGACGAATAAAATCGGCTTCCCGTTCTGACATATATATTATTTAAACTAACGTGAATCATACTCTGACAATTCAATAACCTAGTAACATGCAATAACAAAAAGTTTTTCTCTTGAAGGCGCCAACTATTTTCACGAGGTGGGCTGGACTTTTGCCAATCATACGTTGGCAGTGTGGGGCTGTAATACTATCTGTAAACAACTATGAATCTTATAATTACTGTCATTGGATATCAATTTAAGTGTTAAACTACTAATGATGACAGTATAGTAGTAGTAGTTTTAGGTAGTAGTACATAATCACGTGAAAAAGTTCACTTGGAATAGCATTCTAGAAATATTTCCTTTATCGTATAATAAGATACTATAGGCAAATAGGAAGCATCATGGATGGTAAAACAATGATAAATATGAGTAGAGAAAGAACAGGAAGTCATGATAGTCATCAGGGTGCTGTTGCAAAACGGGCACTTGATTTGACGATAAAGTAGCGAGGATATTAAAATAGTTGTTTCACAGCGGTATAATTTAGCCGGCACAGTGGGAGCGAATGATGCGATGCTGTTAAATATCAGTGTTACGATCGACTCCATTAATATACTTTGGTTGATCTGCTTACCATCAGGCAATAGAAACAAAAAACTAAAATTTTCCCCAAAACTTATATCCAGAGGATAAGTACAAATTTATATTTTAAGTATGTTCAAAACGTGATTGATTGACCAATAATTGATTCGCGTACGGATAGTACAACACAACTATAGTCCCTCGGAGAGCACGTTAAGCTGTCGGTCCCGGTTTCACTGTACCAATTTGTGAAACTGTTTATAGATGAGTTATTGAGTCTATTTATAACATCACGAGAACTAGCCACTTGTTCGGTGTAGACTTATACCATCGGCTACGACGAGATGGGATTAAAACCTCTCCACTGGGTACCCTGGGGCCGTCTAGGCGGTCTCGAGCGCCGTAAGGCACCCGTGTATGTATGGGTAGTACGCTAACGGATTATAGCAGGACTGGCATTAAGATAATCGATCATGCAATATCTGACACCAGGTCCCAAGGTCAGATTACGTTCCAAGACCTTGAACGGTCAACCTGCCTGACCTTCCATGCTTTGACGAGAATGAAAGTCGACAACTGGTTAATATATGCCTACCAGCTACTTGTTAATATAGGTAATACCATTTTCTGTATTCAAATTGTGGTTAAAATTTCACGTAGGTAATGACTTTTAAGATACGTTTTTTATGGCTTTGCAATATATATATGGATGGCGCTAACAGGATCATATAGTATACTTGGTTGAGTAAAGAGGGTAGTGAACACAGTGTAGGGGAGAGTTAAAATAACTTTGACCCTATCGTGGTCTTAAGTCCGGGAACGCTGCAGTTCATTCCCCTGCCTTCCAACCACGCGATGGACCCCCCCCGGGGGTCCATGGATAGCTAACAACATTGCCTCTCTCAATGAATATGATGAAAATCATAATAAGATAAAATTAGACAAGAAGGTTGTAAGAGTTTCACTCATGTTATAATATATTGATCCCGAAGTTATTGTGAATTAGTCTTCCCATTCATGGACTTTGTCCTTACCTAGGTACAAAATATACTTAACTAGCTGGTAACATTGCTTATAAGAATGATCACTTTTTTTAAATAAACATTAAAACATTTATGTAAATATGTATCAGCCATCTCTTTAAATATATTTCTCAAAGATATTTATAGTATAAAATAATTACGCCTTTAATATTCGTATAACGAGCTAACTTTGCCTGAAGTTTTCAACTTTACCTGTTGCGTTTTCATGAAAGATGGAATTAAAAAGAAAACTATTAACTTGTAAGTTATTACTAACTTTTACTGTATTTAGTTAAAGTTAAAGCAATTTTATATATAGTTAAAAAATACTTGAAACGTTGACGTTTCTTAGTTTTTTAGAGGTGTGTTATATTATATATTTAATTTTGCAGCCTTTTTTTACAAATGCTGTTCGGGCACTTAGGGTTCCAAACAAAAGAAAAAATAGGGGGGAATAGGTGGAAAAGAATGAATTCAGGAAGAAATTATTTATTATCTCATTTGAGATAGAAGGTTGGCTCGTATGACTCTCTATTTCTTTATCATTTATATGAATTCAGGTTTAGCGGCATATTGCAGCCATCTGTTCAACAACAATGTATTATTCGACTGCATTCATGGACTTTATAGGTCTGCTTACCGGGTAGATACAAAGTCACGTGTTGTGCTCCTATAAAAAAAGGTTATACGGTATATTTTTGCAATAAAAAATAAACCCCCGTTTTTTAGAGACCCTGATATGTCAATCAACTTACAAAATAATGAAATTACTAAATGGTTTATACAAGACATAAGTTGGACCTTTAGGATATACTTTCACAAGACCTCAAGGGCACGCCGCGAGACCTGTGGGTTCTTTCCATGACCTTGCGAGTCGTGGTCCAGTTTTTTTTTATGGACACACATAACAGCCTGCTTTTAAAGGCATTGTGATAAAAAAAAAGAAAGCGGATGTGGTATTTTTGCACTACAAGTTCTTTGTTTTAAAATGTCGCTGTTGTATATAGTTCGTTGTCTGTTTTTTGTTGATAATGTACAACAATAAAGTACATGTGAGTTAAAAAAACTTTTTGGTACACACCGGGGTTTGAACCAAGGGCCTTAACCGAAGTGTTTTTGTTCTAAGGTTTAATCAACTCGCCCACCACTCCACGTTTAAAAATACTTACAAAATTATAAAAGTAGATTTAAATTTAATATAATAATACATAGGTACAGCTAAGCTAGCTCAAGAATATAAAATACGTTGACATTATAACGCCTGAAACGCCTGAAACTAAAATTTAGCGTAACATCTACAAGATGTCAAGTCTTCAGGATTAACTCTAAAATTTCAGGATGCTGTGTTATAAGCTTAAGGATAACAGGGTATAAAGGTCTTTGAGAGTTAGAGCCCGAGGAACTTTGGAGACAGAAAATATTGAGAAGCAAAAGATTCTTAATTTAGCAGCTATTAAAGATTTATTATAAAATTTCAGATTATATTTAAAAAGCATTGGTTATTTAGATATTATTTCTTTGCATAACATTTATACAAGGTGAATTTGAAAGGTTGTACTTTGGGCTAATATCGAAAAATATCCCATGGAACCTGGGAATGGAAAAAAAATAGCTTCCCCATACAAATTGGTCATTTTAACATTACTAGTTTGTATAGAAAGGACTTTTTTTTTCATTTGCGACACATGGTGCCATGGGAATAGTTGTCCGATTTGATCAGTAGAACTTGATTTAGAAATGTCAATAAAGGAAATTTCAAAATATAGGTAATTTAATTAGGGGAAGGTGGGGGAGGGCGTATAATTTAACCAGGTACTGTAAGTAGATGGTCAATAAAAGCTAGTTAGTAATAGAGCCGTTGAAGCTTAAACTAGTTTAGTACTTAGACTAAATGAATAATAGCATAATAAACATGTTTATATTTAGTTGTATTTCTCTTACAAATTGTATATAATTAAACAATAGCATGTTGGTATCACGGTCCGTCGCGTTTAGTGAATTGAAGTCGAAAATAATAAGTTGGTGACCTTGCGCAGGTTGTTAACACTGTTTAGCCAAAACCGTCGCTGAGGCTTCACCGCGATCTGTTTACTTACAAGCCACCAACAAGACAACTCTGTAACAACAGAACAATTTAACAGTTATAGTACCCTAATTATAAATGTATAGATGGCGCCCGAGACCGCCTAGACGGCCCCAGGGTACCCAGCGGAGGGGTTTTAATCCCACCTCGTCGTAGCGTCGATGTTTTGAATAAATTCAATAACCCATCTATAAACAGTTTTACAAGTTGGTATAGTAAAACCGGGACCGACAGCTTAACGTGCTCACCGAGGCACTATAGAAAATATAAATATATAAATTTAACGAAAATAACCAAAAATAAAACTACACTAATTACAAAATAAATATTTTATGGAAAATACTAAACAATATTTCACTTACTGTACAGTTTAAACAGTAGGAAAAAAATAACTATTAAATCCCTACAGTTCAAACTGTACAGTAAGTGAAATATTGTTTAACAACAACTGATGGTAGAGCTACTGAGTAAAAAAACTGCGAGCTTTATTGTCACCAGTAACTAAGTCTAACGTAATTTCTTTGTAAAACGATTGTAATTCTAATTTTCGCGTACACAAAGTTCCAATAGCAAACGCCAAAAATGGTTAATCATTAAAAATGCTTACATACTTTCGGCGCTTGAATAAAAGAGGATATAATAAAATATGATTGTTACGCCATTTTGTACAAATAAATCTAGAAAAAAAAAACATTTTTATTGCTAAACTTTTAAAGTATTTTGATATACGATGGGCACTTTGTGTTTTCAAAAAACCACTTCTAAATATCTTTTTTTTTTATATATGTATTTTTTAGTTTTGAATTATTCTTATAATCGGAGATCTAGATTGCCATGAAAATATGAGAGAGTGTCCCAATATGTAGTCATATACAATCTATGCCAGATGCGTCATATTTTCAATAAATTTAAATGGCGTCTAAATAATTGGAGCAAACAAATTTTAGCGTCAATTTGTATATTTGTTGCCCAATTTCAATAAAAGCTTATCAAAGCTATTAGCTGTTATCACGGTGTAGTCCGGAATTGTGGCCGCCTGTATCATAACCGCAGCTACCTATAAATCAACCTTATTATTTATACTTTTTTGGTAAAAAAAAGAATTGTTTATTTATACAGTAGAACAAGCACATCAAAATTAACTTATTTGAAAATTAAAATAGAGCAAGATATAATTTTTTATATATCTATTCCCTAAATATATATAAATCCGCTTTTATTGTCATAATAATCACGCGTGCGCACGTAACGAAAATTAATTTATTTTGTGACGTTACAGCTATCAAAGTGACGCATTATTTTTCAGGTTTCGCGACCGACACCAATCGATACCAACCTTATCGATATAGGTAACTAGTGATTGCTAGGTATAACCTTTTAATATTATTTAAGTACCGTTCAGGAGCGTTTAGTTGTTCTGTTTACTGCCGATAAAAGCATATTAGCAATATTTAGATCGTGGGAACAGAAAAAAGATATTAAAAAAAAATGCATTGTTAAATTTATTTAAACCTACGAGTATATATAAAATTATTGAAACCTTTTGAGTTATATGCGTGGTGGCCGACCCTATGTACCAATTTTATTTTAATTTGTTTGACAACACCACTATGGTGTTGGATAACACCCGGAAAAGCATGTTATGATGTTTGACAACACCACTATGGTGTTGAATAACACCCGGAAAAGCATGTTATAATGTTTGACAACACCACTATGGTGTTGAATAACACCCGGAAAAGCATGTTATAATGTTTGACAACACCACTATGGTGTTGGATAACACCCGGAAAAGCATGTTATGATGTTTGACAACACCACTATGGTGTTGGATAACACCCGGAAAAGCATGTTATAATGTTTGACAACACCACTATGGTGTTGGATAACATCCGGAAAAGCATGTTATAATGTTTGACAACACCACTATGGTGTTGGATAACACCCGGAAAAGCATGTTATGATGTTTGACAACACCACTATGGTGTTGGATAACACCCGGAAAAGCATGTTATAATGTTTGACAACACCACTATGGTGTTGGATAACACCCGGAAAAGCATGTTATAATGTTTGACAACACCACTATGGTGTTGGATAACACCCGGAAAAGCATGTTAAGATGTTTGACAACATCACTATGGTGTTGGATAACACCCGGAAAAGCATGTTATAATGTTTGACAACACCACTATGGTGTTGGATAACACCCGGAAAAGCATGTTATGATGTTTGACAACACCACTATGGTGTTGGATAACACCCGGAAAAGCATGTTATAATGTTTGACAACACCACTATGGTGTTGGATAACACCCGGAAAAGCATGTTATGATATCCGTCGCTATAACAATTTGTGTAATTGTTATAGTTTATAAAAAAAACAACGACGAACTTACCACTTGTTGAAAGACTCAGAATACCGTCTACGACAAGGTAAGATTAAAAAACCCTGAGGTTTTCTCAGGCGCCGTTTAATAGTATATTTTTAGTAACCTCTGCTATTTCCTCATAGGTCGATATGATATAATGTCCTCATAGGTCGAGATGAATAAATCTAACACCTATCTATATCATCATAACTGATTAATATGTCCGAAAGATATCCTGTCCACCGTAGGTTATGGAGGCCCGACTGCGAAAATACGATTCTGAAAATTTTATAGGCAGTAAGATATTTGGTTCCATGCAATACGAGTAGGCCGCGGGCTACGGAGAACTTGAACCTGGACCCAATAATATTAGAAATAGCTTGGATAAACAGTAAAACTATATTTACTAAATTAAATAATAATATATTTTCAAAAATTATTAATAAATCAACAATTGAAACAGAAATAAATATTTTCCAAATAGATTACACATTAACTCACCTATAAATAACACACATTTCAAAACTCATTAATATGTAAACACAGAAAATTTGACAAGTGAATAACTAATAACCCATGGAATGATAACCAGAATATTTGTGCAGATAAGGCTTCATAATGATGACTTACTCCAGTTAAGTGTGTCAACCTTATTTCCATGAAAATATCAAGTAAAAATAACTGTGGCCTATTTTTTTCGAGGCCAGTATAGGTCTATTGTAAGATATTGTAGGGGGCGGTGAAAATTAGAGACATAAAATCTTTTTTTTTTAATATTATTTATGTTACGGGCTCAGGTTATGCACCGAGGAGATTTTGTTATCTAATCTGGTATATCATCACAGGTGCCTTACGGCGGCGCCCGAGACCGCCTAGACGGCCTCAGGGTATCCAGCGAAGGGGTTTTTAATACCACCTCGTCGTAGCCTATGGCGATCTTTAGATGGACTCAATAACCCATCTATAAAAAGTTTCACAAGTTGTTATAGTGAAAATGGCACCGAACAGCTTAACTTGCTCTCCGAGGCAGTATAGTGGTATTGTTAAACAAATGTAATTTTTTTTTAAATTAAATACTCATTGGTTCACACCGGGGTTGAACAAAGGGTATTTTTAAGTCTAAAGTCTAACCAACTCGGCCACTTATTAAATTATACCGGATTTTATAATATTATATTGTGTTTTTACATGGTCTTCTCGTCCTCCTTCGGTTGCACCCATGTTAACACAAAATGTCATATAAACAACTTATAAATATCCATGATTAGAAAATTCGTCACTGAAGATCGTCCCGCCGTAATGACAACTCTATTTTCATTTAGACCTTTTTTACATTTAGCCATAAATAAAATCATATATTTTATTTATAACTTTCGGCCCAAAAAGGTCTTTTAAGTATTTTGTTTTTTAATATAGCAGGTTTTGGTATTTATACAACTTTTTCACTACTTAGATATGTTAATTTTACTAAATGTTTTATGATTCTTATTTATTATAGTGTTCTAATAAAAAAATGTTACATATTTTAAAAGACAACGCGACTGATTGCGTAATCTTAACATTTTTTCTCTCCCTGACATTTAAAACCAGTTTTTCCAAAATTTATTTGTTTTGGATTAAGCTTAGTGTTCCTACTCTAACAAGGTTTAGGCCCGGTTGCTGGTACCTAACCGACGTTAACTAGACGTAGCGGTTAAAATGTCTTTTTTAAATAATAAAAGTTATGAGCATGCTGAAGAAGGCTCTTCTTCGTTTTAAGAAGAGTTAAAAGAAAGAAAGATTTTTTTTGTCGCTACTCATACACATATAAAATATTTAATAAAAGAATCAGATAAAAAAAACTTATATTTATTATTTACTATAGTGCCTTGGAGAGCACGTTAAGCTGTCGGTCCCAGTTTCACTATACCAACTTGTGAAACTATAGATGGGTTATTGTACTATACAAACATCGCGACGAGCTAGCCACTTGTTCGGTGTAAACTCATACCATCGGCTACAACGAGGTGGGATTAAAAACCCCTCCGCTGGGTACCCTGGGGCCGTCTAGGCGGTTTCGGGCGCCGTAAGGCACCCGTGATGATATTTATTTATTTTATTTTATAAAAAACAACTGACTAAACAGAGTACATTGCATATCGAGAAATAGGTGACTAGCTTAGCTTATCGATCTTTACTGGCGTCTATTATCAAAACCACAGTCCACTTGAGGCTCTACCATGGGTTTGCGCATTGTAGCAACAACGTAACGTATTTGTATACGTATACGTGAGCAACAAACAATAGGGCCCCTTAATTTTTAACAGGATTAAATAAAGCGATCCTATTGGTTGATGCTCACGTATACGTATAATAATAATAATAATGTGTAGGCCAATTTAAACATATTGTTCTGGTCACAAATTAAGCTCTAGGCTTGTACTACTAGAAACGACGACTATACATTATATTATATTACACCCAGCCCATAACAAACTGTACAGAAAAACGTACTAATATTTTTTTGCCATGGGTGGGAATCGAACTCATTACCTCCGGATACTACGCCAAAGGCGTAACCACTAGTCTACGGAGGCTGTCGTAATGTATATACATATATGTTGTGTCGTCTCATTCAAAAACGTATGGGTTTTGACAGAGACAGTAGGCGTGAGGTGCGCTGTCAAAGTCTATACAGTTTTGTCAACATGTCGATAAACATGTCGCCTCGCCTGAATTTTCTCTAAGGCCCCTGGGCCCTAAGCACCCTGATTCTGGATATTTTGCATTATTCTGAACTCTCAGTTTGGCGCGTATTGTAGGCGATGCCGGCTAGTAAGCCTCGCAGGCTCTCAAGGACATTCCGCATCCGTGTC
This sequence comes from Monopis laevigella, assembly GCA_947458855.1. Classification (NCBI taxonomy): domain Eukaryota; kingdom Metazoa; phylum Arthropoda; class Insecta; order Lepidoptera; family Tineidae; genus Monopis; species Monopis laevigella. The sequence continues at coordinate 21,702,372 of OX381590.1, read as the reverse complement.
GTTTACTGTACCTACAAATAGTACCTATACCTACGTAAATAGCGTCGCGTACGCACTGGAAATACAGATAAAGGATAGCTCAGAAAATTTATACATTTTATATATATTATGAGAATTAAATTCCTAAAAATGCAAAATGCACACCACAAATGTTTGGTAGAATATGTTGAAACACTTTATTCATAGCTTTTTTTATATTGGAGCACGACATGTGACTTTGTATTTACCTGGTGGTGAGCAGACTTGCAAAGTCTATGTAGACAAATAAACTGTTATCTTTATTAGAACATATGTAAATATTTATATACATATATATATAAATATTTACATCGATTATATAGGGCGATATAGAAAATTCCATTACAAATATATAAATAAATTTATATTAAAAGTATCAGAGAAATAAACTATTTTACAGGTTAAATTTTTTTAACAATAATAAATTATTATTATTTTTCCAATCAACTAAACAAGTGAAAAAAACCCAAATGACACTAAGTGCTTACACCTCAAAGGACCTTGGTGCTGTAGAACGTTTATTATATCATTGGAATGCGAAAAAAAACATTTAATTAAATCGAAAATGTTATAAGTGATACCGTTCATATAATGTATGCAAAAAAAAAACAAGTCCGTAATAAGGCTGTATCCATAAATCATTGTTTGTTCCAATTTAAACATCGAAACAAAAAACACGGCGACCGCTCCAAATGACAAGGCCGTTTGACTTTAAATAATACAAAACTAAAAAATAATTCAACTGTATACACGTTGTGTTTATCTTATTGTACTTCGCTTTGCTCACACGCTTAACACGACCACTAAAGCATTGTTTTAAGTAAAATTTATACGGAATATGCATTATAGATAAATATATTGTTGTTTTAGTAATAATTCATTAAAGCACTCTAAAGTGAGTGATTAGGCAATTATTTAGTTTTTTATTCTCCTCCATTGCAGTTGATGCACTGAAGTAGTTTATGGTCGGGCCAATGAGGTCAAATAAAATTCCTAATTAATTTGGATGCATGAATTCATTATCAATTTAAATATTTATATATCGTATATTATAGCTATCAATAAAAAATCTTGCCTAACACAATCATTTGACGTTTTGAAAAGACGTCACCATGGAACTTAATGGAAACGAAATATCTCCATACATTGGGTATCAAGATGCTTGATATTTGGCGTTGTCCATGTGTTTTTGACTGAGGGGCAGATTATTTGCTAGATACGTTGCTCTGCCATAATAACACTTAACAAAATAAAATGAAATCAACTGAAAAGTCTGAAAACTTTGCTAAATGCTAAAGATAAAAACTATATTTACCAAAAATAAAGTGTTATCTCTATTTAATGTTAATTATCTTTTGGTAAATACAATATTTTTGTTTTGCACTAGGTCTTATCATATTTGTATAATAATATGTTACCGGAAATGCATGTAACACATTGTATTTTGCCTAGGAAATATACTTGAATTATTAGAAATAAACTAATTTGTAACAGCGCGCCCCTCCACTAAATGGGTGTTGTATGATATTGTTTGAGTGTTGTCGATATATATGGGTGTTGCTCCCATGTTGTCCAGTGACTTGGCCAATACTAAACAGTGATGCGTCAATACTCACACTTTGCATGGAAAGGCTACATTATCTCTATTAAAAACTCCAAGAATTTTAATATAATAATAAAAATACAATCTAAATTATCAGAAATGCTTTTTTTTTTTTTAAATTAATTAAAATTAAAAAAGGAATTCCAGCAGTCTTCCAGTTTTCTACAAGTGGAATCTTGGGACACTGCTAGAATTCATTTGGTACTTGTTTCATGGAATATCCCAAAATTCTGGTGTTACATATAGGATGGGACTTATTCAAAACTGGTGGGCAAGTGGCACTCTAGCACAGAAGAAATAATAGTACTCTAGTATACTTTTTATGGTATAATAATTACAGTGACTTGACTACATTTAGTATTTTACATTGTAGTTTTAATGAATGTACCCCCACAATAGGAAGTCTGGATATATGCTTGGTTACAAACCTACAACAAGTCTGAATTTCTGAATTTTCTTTTCTGTCTGCTCAATGACCCGGCACTCTCAATATAAATTGATGACTAAGAAAAACATTAAAAAAGAAAAAAAACATATAAAACCCCTCAACCCGGATGTAAGCCTTTTATCTACCCCTATTAAAAAGACGATCTTTTCTACCTAACGCTGTCCTTAAGAAGGATTTATCTAAACATCTCCTTGACATAGTGACCCTGGCGAAACATCTCTGACCTATATTTCTCCTAACTTTCTCACTGACTTTGGAAGCAGATTTTGTTATCTCTTAAAACACACGCAGAATGATACGTATCTTATCTCTGTAGCTAAATCTAATAAAAGACCTTTTTTTGTTTTAGTATGAATCTTCCCAGGCCTTTATAGCGCCTGGTAACGTATAGATGGTCAGAGAAGGGGCTTACATTATACCCAACTCGTTAACTTAATAATAAAATTATGAATATCGTAAGGCACCCGAGATGATAAAAAAAAATGTTTTAAATTCCGTAGAAGAGCAAATTTATCTCGTATTTAAATATTATTTATTCATTTTAATTTTAGTAATATTTAATATTGGAATATAATTAGATAAATTTTAAATAAATTGATTTATTTTACAGAAACATATTGATTATGATAAATATAAATAATATTAACAAAAATAAAATTAAACTTACAAAAAAAAATAAAACAAATAATTAAAGAAATAATATAAATACACAATATTATATAAATAATAAGTAAAATAAATAAATATTTACAAAGAAAATTAACTATCTATATGAAGTAAAAATATTTCTTCCATCCCCGACATAACACCGGCCGTGCCTAGTACAGAAGCGGCATTTCCTCTTTGTATGGCCAGACTGATATTTTGTGAAAGGAATGAGCGAGCGCGGACATCACCGGTAGCTTGGATAAGCTGCCGACCAATCTGCTCCACCAACTGTCTTGCATAATCATTAACTCCACATAATCATTAAATATTAAGTTTAACTGTTGCTGAAGCTTTATAATTTAGGTTTGAGGAACGTCTCTATAACTTCTTTAGTACTACCGCCCGTACAGATACAAAAACCCCCAAGTCATGTTTCGGTTTTAGTCTGTGGGTTTACCAGTTTTCAGGAGATTACTACATCGATTTATTGTCGGAGTGGTAGTGTCCTTTCATGCTGCGGTTACGAAATGGGTTGTTAAATTGATGATAAGGCAGCGAGTATATTAAAATATACTCGTAATGCAATTCGTCATTATCGCCGCCCAATTCGAAATCGCATCTTTAGCCGGCATAATGGGAGCGATCAATGTTGTTTAAGAATTAATTGATGTACCCCATTTATGGACTTTGTAAGTCTGCTCACCATCAGATAGATACAAAGTCACATGCCGTGCTCAAATAAAAAAAAACGCTGCAAAGAGATCACTACTTGTTCCATGTAGAATTTGATTACCATCTGAGACGAGGGGTGGACCAAACAAGACGCCAAGAACCTTAAGGCATACTTAAGGCAAAGTAATACATTTCGTTTTTAATCTAGTTTACCTATCTAGATAAACCTTTACTTACTAAAGTCTTATCGGCTATAACAGTTTAAATTGAAAAACTAGATTAAATGGAAACTATATTAGGATATACTTAAAGTTATTAATTCGGTTTAATTCAATAATTGCACAAATAAATATAAAATAGACATGACTTTGAAAGGTTATACTTTGGGCTAATATGAGGATGTTCTACTGATCATATGAGATTTGCCTTCTCGATACAAAATAGTAATGTTAAAATGACCTAATTGTTTGGGAAGCCAATTTTTTTTCCATTTGCGACACATGGTTCCTGTAATGGAAAAATTTGTTTGATTTAATCAGTGGAGCCTCATATTACCCCAACGTAGACGTAAAGTTTCGTACTATTATGAGTTTCCCTTTTATTTTCTCCCTGAATATAATTTAGCTATATCTCATCTTTCATCAGGTTCAATATACTATCAGGGGTGTCCTACGGCGCTCAAGAACGCCTAGATGGCCTCAGGCATTTTCCGGTGACCCAGTGAAGAGGTTAAATTTCCACCCCGTCGTAGACGATATTCATAATATAATATATTATATTATTAAGAACTTGTATATATATAACAAGTACGCCACTTGTTAGGTGTTGCCTCCGAATACCAACGGCGATATGAGGACCTCCGTTGGGTACTATGAGGCCGTTTAAACTGTTCACGGGAGCCAAAAATGGGTGATGGATTTATAAATATAATTATTATTAAACATAATAATCTATATACGTGGTGGCCAAGTTGGTTAGACCTTGGACTTAAAAACACTTTGGTCCCTGGTTCGAATCCCGGTGTGTACCAATGAGTTTTTAATTAAAAAAATTATGTACATTTGTTTGACAACACCACTATAGTGCACGTTAAGCTGTCGGTCCCGGTTTCACTATACCAACTTGTGAAACTGTTTTGAATAGACTCAATAACCCATCTAGTTATTGAGTCTATTCAAAACATCGCAACGAGCTAGCCACTTGTTCGGTGTAGACTCATACCATCGGCTACGACGAGGTGGGATTAAAACCCCTCCGCTGGGTACCCTGGGGCCGTCTAGGCGGTCTCGGGCGCCGCATGGCACCCGTGATGAAACAAAAAAAAAAAAAAAAAATCTAATATAATAAATATTATATATTTTTCTTTACATTGCGATAAAGATATAGGATTTTAGAGAAGTATATATAGTAGATCCAGTACACATATTTATACGAGTATTGTATAACAATCCCAGTAGATAACGTCCACAAACAAGCTTTTAATTAAATGGCGTTTGGCAATTAACATCTAGGTTTGGTGTTTTTATAGATATCTTGTTATAAATTATGGTAGGCGCCGCGCAGATGATTTTTTTGTTTAATATTTTAAAGTACTTCCAGATGTCTTTATTTATTATTCAATTTGCTTTGTCGAGCTGGATGTACAGACAGACCGACAGACAGACGTCGGAACTAAATGAAATACGAAAAACTTGTTCAATCGTGACTTGAATAATGAGGCAGTAGCTCTACAGCTAGAGATATTATGTAGAATATAATATAATGTCGTGAGATTATTATTTATATGAGAACCTAACGCTTTATTTTTTTTTTATGAGCCAAGGAACATCTTATTATTTCCTGAGTACTTTTCAAAAAAAGTAGCCGTTCTTAGAGAAACTCCATTACATCGATGGAATCGCCTTCAGTTAAAAAGTATGGACTTTGACAGTGGACCGTGAACATCACGCTAGAGAGCTGACTCAAAGCTGTCAAAACCCATATTAATTTGACTGATGGCGATTCTATCGATAGAATTGTCATAATTTAACTAAGGCCCCTGGTAAACTTACAATTATTTAAACGTCAGACAAAGGTTACATCCCTAGCACAGGGAGGTAAGCGAGGCGACGTGTCGTGTCCCCTTCAATCAAAACTGAATAGACTTTGGCAGGTGACAGCGTACCTCACGTCTACTGTCACTGTCAAAATACATACGTTTTTGACTGAGGCGACGTGACACGTCGCCTCGCCTGCTTTTTCTGTAGAGCCCCTGGCTTAGGTATTGTGAGATAATTTTTAGATTAAATTCAACTTTAACTCCTATCGAATAAATGTTATAAACACTTTGATTCTATATTTTTCTCAATTCAGAAATGCTAATTCTGTTTATAAATGAGTTTTATCACTTTTGTTCCAAATCATCATGGTTTATCTTATAAGTGTTGCTAAATAAAGTCAAACAAGTATAGCTTATTTTGTGACCAGGGCATTATTTATGAAATATAAAAATAAAAATATATTTATTGTACCTAGCTGATCGGCGCTACTTCGTATGCGTAACTTTAAGCAGCGTACGCTCTCAAAAGGAATATTTTTTCCCCGTTTTTGCAACATTTCTCATTGTTACTATTCTGCTGTTGGTCGTAGCGATGTTATGTAGCCTTTAGCCTTCCTCGACAAATGGGCTTCCAACACTAAAATCATTTTTCAATTCGTACCAGTACTTCCTGAGAATAGCGCGTTCAAACAAACAACCAAACAAACAAACTCATCAGCTTTATAATATTAGTATATATATATTGTTATTTTCAGTTATAAAATAATTAAAAATACGCTATCTAAGCGATACCTCTTAGAATATAAAGTTTACCGTCGTCTTTATCATAAGTTTGTCAGAAGGTAAACATGCGAAGATGTCGTGCGACCTTCAGCCGGAACTGTTGTGTGTGGAGTCGAAACACTTCCTCGACAACTCTACACAATAGTCCCAACGCGAAAGGAATCATGATGGCCATAACGATTCATTTTTTTATTTATAATTTTATAAATTACTATTAAAGATTTTTGGGAATATCCCAAAAATACTTAAATAATTGCCACTCTGAATTTCTAGCGATATTAGTTGGTAAAAATATTAACTTGCACGATGGTCTCCGAAAGACACCTAAAGACCAAAGCCCCGTTCTTTTATCATCTATCTATTCAGGTTAAAAAACATGAAAAAGAAAAGTGAAAACATCTAATACCTTGGCCAAATTTTATAAAGGTTAAATTAAAAACAAACAAAATAATATTCTAAATATAAATTTTGTTTCAATAGTGATGCGACACCGGTTGTGATAAGGTCAGGGCCACACTGATTGAAAGTGACCTCCAATTGGTCGATTAAGGCCCGTGTACACCTATAACGAACCTGCAAGCTGGGATTTGTACTCGACACGTCCATTATGATTATAAAGTGATATTTTCTACAATTAGTATTATTATTATTTACGCAAGTGGTGATAATTAATACAATTTTATTTTCTTCTACAAATAATTTACTTATATTTATTTATATTTCATAATAAAAAATATATAACTTTAACTTTTTTTGATAGTAGGTATATTCTTTAAAAAAAACTAACCATGATAATAAAATAAATAAAGATTACATTCTCTAATTAAAACAAAATAAAACTGTAAGTGCTTTATTCACAATTAAATAAAGTAAGTTAGCATAAGTTATGATTTTAAGAGAAACTAACTTTCACTTTAATACTAACGAAGGCGGCGTAGAACGCCCGTGACGTCATCGCCAGTGCGAATGACGTCGTAGCGCTGCTACGTCACGCGTAGCCCACGCTACCAACCCACTACGCAAATAAACAAGGGGGCTCCTTTGTTGCTTATACATTTTTGTGGCAATATTATGATACCTATAATACATACCTACATTATGCGTTTTATGTATTAAGTAGTAAAATAAGAACTATTCACAGTTTTACACTTTAAATATCACATTTCTACGCCTTTGTGATTTTTAAAATATGTAGCAATAATTATAATAATAAGCAGTTTGCGTAAAACGTTCAGCGATAACACACTTGCATCGCATCGCATATGTTCACGACAAACTACAATCTAACTTGTTCCATGAACGCATTTCGGTAGAGCGAGACGAAGATATCTCTAGCTTACGAGAGAGAAGAAAACCGACGATATAGCAACAAGTAGCGGCTGGTGGAGGGGGCCGTTATCGTAGCGTGTGACGTCACCGGCCCTTTCACTGCTCGCTCTGCTGTTCGCCATCAGTCCGCGCGGCTCGGTCACGGCGAGAAGTCGTCTCGCTCGGTGTTCCTAAAATTATCAATACTTCGCGTCACTCAAAAATAAAATAATCATTTAGAAACGTCCAGAGAGACAACCGCTACACGCTTACGGTCCTGTCGACCTTCGTGAGCGATATTGGTCTCTTCAGTTTTCAAAAGCAGTTAAAAGATTTTCACGATGGGAGTCATCAAAGTGACTCCGGATAACCTTATCTCGGCGTGCGAGCTGCTCGACGACATGAAGGTACGTATAGTGAGGAGCATCACCACCTGGCCGGTGGACACGGGCTACTTGTCATGTGACGGACGCCGTCGTAACGCGATCGTGCAGACTTGTCACATTTTTGGCGACAGGCCAGCGCGCTGCAGTTCCGTATAAGTGAAAAGAAAAACAGTACTCTGTGCTATCCGCTACCGCGTGGGAGGAAAGCCGTTTTCCACACGGCCTCGGGCGTCAAGAGATGCCAAAAATGTGATCGTTACGCGAGAAATGCACTTTTACGTGTCGGCATTCGGTCGCTCGGATGCTCACCATCTCCTCGCTCGTGCTCCTCTATGCAGATCGATAGTTTCTATTTCTAATAAATTATGGTCACCTTCGGCTGCGTAGACAAAGCTATATCCGACCGATCAGCACGACGCGACGCGCCGCGACGTTGTGTCCAGATATTTATTTTAGATTTGACTATCACCGAGACGTGAGCTATTTCTTTGTAAACAAGCCACACTTAATTGTCGGCTTATCTGTAGAGCCTCCCTTGATAATGAAGTATTTTTAAAAGCGATCGCTCATAATCTTTGCTCAACTATTTATTGAAATGTTCCAGAATACGTCTGTTAAATTCTTTCGCACACTTAAAATCTATTAGATAACACAACTTGCCAAATGTTTACGTATGAAAGATTTCAGCATTTAAATGTCTTTTTATCTAAACAAATCCTTGTGAAGAAACTGTATAATTTTATTATGTTAGTAGAATAAAGTGTAGAAATAGTCAATACCTATCAACTTATTTAACAATATAATTGATAACATACTAGAGTCAACAAAAAGACAAATGAAGGATGAGACATTTGTGTTCACGCATATAATTATATCTTTTTAAAATATGCAATAACCAAATATCACAGACAGTGACAAATTAAAATAAAATAGTAAAAATTGATTTTGCCCAACACGATTGGCAAACCGAATGGCCGAGTGGCGCCGATCGTCGCACGCGCAACGTTCATGAGCCCGTCGCGTGGAACAAAGAACGTCAAATTTCGACGCCAATCGTGAGGGGAACATCCTTGATATTAACAAGTGTAGCATTTTCTAATAGTACGGATGCCGCTGCGGTATGTGGGTCAGTGCATTTTGTAACGACTGGCTCCTTACTTTCAATGTCGCGGCGACCTCGCTGGGTACCTCGGCAAATGGACAACGACTCCGGTTTGGCTCCTTTTGTGTCTTGTCCCTGCTACAGATCGCTGCGCTGATATCCGTCTAGCGAACCACATCCGCGATTCACTTCTTTAACTTCGGCATTGTCTTCATCTAGATGTTGGTTGCTGATTACCTTCTCCGTTCTATTGATCTGCTTCCTATTTTTATTGATTAGATTCTCTGTCCTCCCAATAACGAAGCTTATCTCGATCGTTATTTTGTATTTGATACAAAACGTGCGCTACTGATATATTTTCCAGTTGTGTGGCTGTTAGGCAATATTGATATAGATATGTTATCGCAACGATAGATAAACTTTTGTTGACTTTATGCTTGAATAAGCAAAATTTACCTGAAAATATTCCAAATTTCTCTCTTGACACTGAATTTGTTTTGGAATTGCGTTTTAATTAATGTTATCGTTCTACTATCCTGATGTTGTCCAAAAATACTTGGGTTTTTACTGACAACTGTGAGGTTATATCATACTAATATTATTAATGATAATCGAATTATTGTGGGCAGCCGAATACATTGTTATCAATAATAGTTGATAAATATAGTCTTAAAATATCAGAGGTTTGATGATGTCATCTTTATCGGACCATGTAGTGTATGAATGGGATCGCATATCGTTATTACTTTAGTTTGCTTATTATAATAGTTAAACAACAAATAATAAACACGCAAAAGAAGTTTTTGTCATAACAACGTTAACTTTTAAAACTCTTTCTAGTAAATTCGATTCGCTATTATTCTTAGCGTCGCCATTTTCAATGCTTAGGTCATCGATGCGAATTCCATAATATGTTTCGGTAGAGTTAACACCTGTTTTAATAACTACTTACAATAATAACAAATTAACTATTATTTTGGTGAAACTTAAATTTTTGCTTAAATTAATATTATATTTATTTATATTAGTTTCAAGGCGATTTCGTTTTTTCGAGTAACCAAAACTCTTTATTCAATCCATTTATTTTTATTTAAATAATAAAGATATACAGTGATAGAACTGTCGTTATAGATGTATACTCATTCCAACCTCTTATAGTTATCTTTATATTTCATTGAAGTGTCCGCATATATGTAGAGACATAATTTTTAAAACAAAAAAAAATCTACGTTATCTCTATCTAATGTGATCCCGACAATGAGGTTTTACCTGGTAATGGACCAACCTATAAAAAGAATTTTAAAAAACTCAAAACAGATTGTGCTTTTTATGTATCGTTGGTAACTTCTAAATCGTTTCATACGAAATGACTTTTATTTAAGTAGTTTTCTGCACCATAGCGCTTATAATGTTTATAACTAATACAATAATGTGTCACTTAAACAATATTTAATTATGCAAAATGAAGTTTATAACCCAAAGAATGCCTTGAAGTCAATAGTTGTGCATTGCCTCATTGACAAGGGAATTGATAGCGCAGGGACGTAGTTAGTATTCGTTCCATGTCGCACTACGTGCATCCTTTCTTGTATCACTCGCACCACTGACACACATACTAACTTGTCTCCTTGATACAATGTCCTTTGACAAGTTTCCAGATAGACCTAGGTTTTAGGCCAAATTGCTTCACAAAAAAATTACAAGACAACAGTTTTCTTATCAAATCAGTCTTCTTGTTCGATTTTATTTTATAACTCAATTTTTATAACTGTGTACTTTGAGTTGTCAAAGTGTTTAGTTGCGTAAAGAATCTGAAATAATAATAAAAAATCATAATTACTTGATAGATTCACAGCGCCATTAGCATTATATTCAATATTTTTAACAATCATAAAATTGTGTTCTGTTAATTTTTTTATCTGATTCGTTATTGGAATCAGCGGAGGGACAAAAACATGGTTTATCTTTGAGATAAAGCAGAGTTACTATTATACAATACATGAGAAATAATATTTAAAGAATGTATATATCAAACTGTTTGTGTTCTACTAAATGATACTTGAGACATTGTTCTGTTATCTTCTTTAAAGCCAGTTAAAGTAATTTTACAGTAGGAAGTAATAGTAAAAATAGAAAGCCTATCTCAAAAACTTGTTTGTCACTAAATTGCAAACAAAGACCACACCCATCTTGAATAAAACTATGTGGATAACGAACAGTATAATCACGTATATTTTAATACAAAAAAAAAAAAAAACTTATTACAAACAAAGATATAAAAACTTGTTTTCAGTTGCGAGTGATTTACTTCATTATCACTCATTGTTGCTAACTCAGTTCTTCTCTCTTCTTCTTTCAGATCATTGTTGGGTACCCATTTGTGCGTTACCGATATTATAATCCAATCAGTATTCAGTCTTTAATTTCGCTTGTATACTCCTATAATTTTGCTTGTATACTCCTATAATTTCGCTTGTAACTCCTATAATTTCGTGATCTTGTTTAAAAGATTTACGATTCGACAAATTTACATAATGAGCTAATTAATAGTCATGTCGATCGAACTAAAGCATCGATTCTTACATACATAATAGTGTATCGATGTAAAAACCAATAGTATAGATCTGACGCAAGACCAACACCGTCTGAATAGGATTGCAGGCGGACATAAAAGTTTACTAATTATTTAGGTAGGTAAGTTTAACTGTTGATATAATTGTCATGTCAAAAGAAAGCGAAACTTGCTTCCCGCATTATGGGTCGCACAAGGCTCGCATACTTCCTCGCGCACGTGTTCAGCCCGATCACGTCCTCGCCCATACTAATTACTGGCGTCACAAATACGAAAGTCTACAACCGAATCTCGAAATATTTCCTGCAGATATAAAAAACGTACTTCGCAAATTCCAAACTGGTTTTTTAACAAAAATAAATAAGCGTTAAAGATAAAGCATTCCGGTTTGATTATTATAGTTTAGCTAATTGTATAATAATAAATAACACAAACCTAATCAAACTCGATTAGACCACATCGTAACGGATGCAAGGCCGCAATAAATTTTGACAGTTGTCGGCATCCGCCCGCCATTTTAGTAATTGGTGAGGAATGTCGATCGTCGATCCGACTTCTTCGAGCATGAAGCGATCACGTTCTATGCTCTATTTACCATTTAATAAATCCTTACTCGGTTTCGTCTTATTTGCATAGGCATCTCATATATTCCATTATTATTATAAACGAACTATTCAATATGCTGTTAAGATCGTTAATGACGTAAAGGTCCGTTTGTATAACTTACAAAACACTGCTTACAATACGAAAGTTGCCCCGTCATTCCACAAAGTCAAATTAAAATAAGCGGTTTGTCCTAAATGTCCCCCAAAGTAATATAAACACAAAAAGCATGTAAAATGTATTGAAGCAAAGAGTTTACGTCTGTCTATTGAATATTTCAAAAATATCTTCAATGAAATCACTTATTGTTGATTCAGAATAATTTACCTATTTGCTTTCGTAAATCGTTACTTCCGTCGTCTGTGCTCGACGGAAATCCCCTGTTTACCTGTTTACCTACCGCACAATCTAGAAATAAATTAAATTTCTTTAGTGTCTGCATCATTATCTCAAGATAAAATAATTATAGTGATATAAGTAATTATTTAAATAAATATAAGCAGTAATATTAGTTTTTTACTTTTAGTTTTACACTTTCTTCATAACAAGGTCGGCGTATACTTACGTCAATGAATTCATTAATTTCGTCGCACATTTCGTAAAGCATATTAGCGTCCAATAGCTACTTTGTATTTTAATGTCTGATTACTGCTTTGTTTTGTCTCCTTTCTGAAAAATATTTCTTACAAGGTACACATCTAAAAAAATTTTCATTCGCTATAAAATTCGTTCATGTTGGCTAAATTACTTGATTTGGTAATTGCACCCCTACATTCAAATGGACATATTGGTTCGATCAACTGCCACAATCTTGAGTTTTGCTTGTCACATTTAGTTTAGTGTTCCAGCAGTATTATAATTATTTATCAGTCTTAACTATAGTTTAATTTGTCCTAGTTTATTCATAATTACCTCCATATTGGTTTATAACAAATATAATATTAATTTCCTTATTTTTAACGGATGTTTGTCTGTGATATCTCGATCACGACAAATATATCATAAACAGTTTTCTAGCAGTTAATTACTTAGAGACTGTTAAAACCAATTAAACGAACATCACCATTAAAGTTAAATTGTGAACCGATTACAAAATATCGTCCATTGTTGTCACCCTGAACAGTAATTTAAATTCAATTTATTTTGATTCGTGGAAAGTTTCATAGTTTATTTATAGATTACCTTTCCTAGATAATTTAATAAATAATATCGTAGTTTTTATATTTACTTACAAAACTAGTGCACCACCTAGTTGCTACATCGGCCTTATTTCAGCAGATTTCCAATAGTTTGAGGAAAAAATAGGTACCGACTTGATTTGCGAAGGTCGTGGTCAGATCGGCCCCGCGCAGTGACAATGGCACTTTTACATCTCAATAACTACTCTACATACAATCGATTATAATTAAATAAATTTTCTTGTGAACCATAATCATCTCGCTCGCGGTAGTTAATTTTCATTGATTAAGGTAAATCTTCGATTTAATCGGAGCTATGTTTGAGATCTTCCTTCTGAGAAAAACTTTAGTTTAGCCTTTAGCCAACAATAGCAGATTTAAATATTTGTATCTGCATAGTTTGTAATGTAACGTTTTGTTCACAGAGCGAGGCAAACTACACGGGGACCGACGACGGCTGCGACGGCGAGCGTCTGGCCGTGCTCACGTACGAGCAGGTGCGGCGCCTCAACGACGTGATGGACGACGTGGTTGCCATCAACGGCCGCGGGAACTTCCCGACGCTGCACGTGCGCCTGTGCGAGCTGGTGGCTGGCGTGCGCGCGCGGCTCGGCACAGCCGGCATCCGCGTGCGCGACGTGCGGCTCAACGGGGGCGCCGCCTCGCACGTGCTGGCCCACGAGCCGCAGCCCTACTCCGACATCGACCTCATCTTCGCGGCCGACCTGCCCACGCCGCGCCACTGCGACCGCGTCAAGTCCGCCGTGCTGGAGCACCTGGCCGCGCTGGTGCCGCCGGCCGCCACGCGCCGCCGCTCCTCGCCCGCCGCGCTCAAGGAGGCCTACGTCTCCAAGATGGTGCGCGTCGACGCCGACGGGGACCGCTGGTCGCTCATCTCGCTCGGCGACTCGCGCGGACACAAGACGGTCGAGCTCAAGTTCGTGGACGCGATGCGCCGCCAGTTCGAGTTCTCGGTCGACTCGTTCCAGATCGCGCTCGACTCGCTGCTCGCCTTCTACGAGGCGGCTCCGCTGCCGATCGGCGAGAACTTCTACCCGACGGTCGTCGGCGAGTCGGTCTACGGCGACTTCCGCTCGTCGCTTCGGCACCTCGCCGAGAAGTTGATCGCGACGCGGCGGCCCGAGGAGATCCGCGGCGGCGGGCTGCTTAAGTACTGCGCTCTGCTCGCCAAGGGATACCGCCCGGCCCGTCCCGACCGCATCAAGACGCTCGAGCGGTACATGTGCTCGCGGTTCTTCATCGACTTCCCGGAGCTCGGGCAGCAGCGCGCCAAGCTCGAGGCGTACCTGCGGAACCACTTCGTGGGCCGCGAGGACGAGGCGCTCAAGCACCGGTACCTGACGCTGCTGCACGGCGTGGTGCGCGAGTCCACCGTGTGCCTCATGGGGCACGAGCGGCGACAGACGCTGGCGCTGATCGAGGCGCTGGCGTGCCGCGAGCTGTGCGCGTCGCGGGCGCGGGCGGCGCCGGTTATGGTGCCGGCGGCCGGGTACTACGTGTGCTGGTGCTGCGCCGCATGTTGCGTGCCGCAGCCCGCACCGCCCGCGCCGTGCGCCGACTGCTGGCGCGCGTGCGCCGCGTGACCGCTCGTCTAGTCCGCCCCGGCGACCCGGCCCGCGTACTTCGCGGTGTTGGGTCCCATTTGTTTAAGTTACTAATTGCGAGTCCGTTCGTGGCGAAAGACGAATGTTGAAACTTTGTCCGCCGAACGTATTCGCTTCAATTTTTTTATTACTTAATTATTATTTTTAAGTTTAAGGCGATAGACGGTCGAAATAAATCCGCGATTCGTCGATTACTATAATAACTGAATGAATGACATTCCTCGTCGTTCCGGCGGGCCCCCGCCTGGCTCGCGTCGGTGTCGTCCCGCTCGCGTCGGTGTCGTCCCGCTCGCGTCGGTGTCGTCCCGCTCGCGTCGGTGTCGTCCCGCTCGCGTCGGTCTCGTCCCGCTCGCGTCGGTCTCGTCCCACTCGTGTCGGTTTGGTCCCACACGTCGGTCTGTCGAACGTACCTAAGCGCATTCGCGTGTAGATATTTTTGATTGATTAATTTAGGTTTAAGTTATTTGATGATATATAAACTTACAGAACAGAACTTCTTATCTTTATAATTAAGTATAATGAATTTAGTGCCAAATGTATATAATAAAAAAAAAAATATTATATTATTATTATGTATGACTCTAGAGGTCCGAAGGAGTATATGAATGTATATAATGAATCGAGAATATGTAAAATTGACTCTTACTGAGTCGTGATCCGCGCGTAGACGTAACATAACGTCCACGAGAGGGCGCGCGGATCCACTGAACCCTCGTCGCGTGGTGACAATTCATTTCCGATATCTGTAAATGTCAATTTAGCATTTGCTCTTAGAATATTATTGATCAATTTGCGTGTCAATTTTCCTCCGCAAGATTTGTCAAACCGTTATAAGTAGTTGGGCGCGGAGGAGCTCGGCGATCGGATTCTGATGCTCTAGCAGCTCGGGGTGCCTCCTGGGCCGCGCGGGGCTAGAGCAGGAGAGTGCGGTCGCGGAGGAGCTCGGCGATCGGATTCTGATGCTCTAGCAGCTCGGGGTGCCTCCTGGGCCGCGCGGGGCTAGAGCAGGAGAGTGCGGTCGCGGAGGAGCTCGGCGATCGGATTCTGATGCTCTAGCAGCTCGGGGTGCCTCCTGGGCCGCGCGGGACTAGAGCAGGAGAGCCGGTCGCGGGGCTGCAGGAGATTGTTGCCGTCGTACTCCTGGCGTGTTGATGCAGGACTCAATATGTCAGCAGTACGAAACATATTTCCACCAAGTAGTCGCGAACGGATATTGTGATAATCTCTTCTTTGTATACTGGTTGTCGCCATTTACTATTGTTATTGAAACACCAACGTTGTGCATTATTGAATGTTATTAGTAGCTGTTTGCATTGGATTTATATTAACTGTTACAAAGTTATAGATAGTTGTTAAATAAAGGAGATTTATGGAAATCTCCTTCCGAAGTCCACTTTCTTGCGTAGGAACGAGAAGTAAAACAAGGATGTAATGCGCCTACACATTATACAAATATATTATTGACGTAATCACTCTTACTATATATGCCTAATTAGTATATATATTTATATTACGGATTTTCCTGAATATTTGTAAGCCTAAAAATAGCCTATATTTTTTAATAATATTTAAAGTAAACTTTGATATTTTCCGAGTGCCTATAGGTACCTACAACGCGTATTCTCATATCTGATCGTAAACTACCAACACATTTACTATTTATGTATATAATATAGTATTTAATTATTGTTGTACCGAGCAGTGTGCATGTGGCTCGGTCCGCTCAGCGCCGCTCGCTCGGCTCCGCGCCGCTCGGCTCGGCTCCGCGCCGCTCGCTCAGCACGGGCCGACATCTACACAGCATCGTATATTTTCCAATTAAAGTAATTTTAAACTTTATACATATTTTAAGAATATTTACCTTAAGTAATATAAAGTCATTCTAGTAACGGAGTACTTATACGATAATATTTTTAAACTAAATATGTTTTATCGATATACCTATACTATTATATAAAAACCAGTAGTTGGTATGAAAAATATTGTGATTTAATTGTTGTAGATTTTAAAAATATATAAATATTATAATTAATTGAGTACAACAAGTAGAAGAGGTCGCATTTACTTGGGGACGAACTAATATAACAAACAACGATTTAACAATGGCATCGAATCGATAACGTTTCGTCATTATATTTGCCCTCGTCGGATAACTCCTCCCTGTAAATGAGTCCGTATTTGTTGTTGTATGCATAGAGTAGAGTGTAACTGTCCGGCCAACCTGTTCGTGTAATATATCTCGTTGCCAATAAATACTTAACGCTAACATATACTTACTGTTGCTGTATAACGTAGATATAAGCACTCTTATATAACTATATATTTTTTGAGGCAAATATTTCTATAACTGCGACAAAGTACAACCTGCTTGTATTGTATATAAATGAGCAAAATATATTATATCAAAAACATTTTAAATGTAATATATTATACTAGTAATATTAAGTAAGAATTAAACTCCAACATTATATTAGAATTATACAAAAGTTAAACGTTATCTATCTACTACTTGTTAAATACCTACAATTCTTGCAGTTTTTTTCTTAAAGAACAAATTGTATAATTCAATCAGATTTTTGCTGCTCAGTGCAATAATGACCTAACTACAAATATATAGTATTCAACTTTTCATTCGTTGGTATATATGTGCGTTGGGTGGCTATTTCCCTGAGCGATCGTAGACTCTATCAACTTGCTCACTTTTGAACCAAAATTTAGATCTCATTTTATAAAGTAATTCTCTCAAGACACAACAACATACGAGAGTTGTGTTAGTCGCGCTCAGAGCTCTAAGCTCTAATGTATTTTTCGATAATAAGTATAATTTTACCTACCAAGTGCATTATTCCATTTTATTACTATATTAGTATTACTATTGAAACAGGCATCCTTTACCTAGTGTCAAATATTTAGAGCATAATAAAATAATATAAATAAATTATACAAAATGAAATCTCATCATTATATTTTTATATAAAATATATATATACTATATTGTGACGTCAGTAATATTATACTATATCTATATATACAGAGAGGACATACGTAAAGTTTATATAACAATGGTTGATTTTTATAGAAAATAATTAACTTAATTACAAAATGCTTTTTTTTATATATAGAAATAATTTACAGTTATTCTACTATAATGTGTATGACAAAGGTCTTTATATATCATTATTTGACGTATTACATTAATAGAGTAACTTATGCTCTAAAAATTTGTGCCTTGCGATGAATATTTTCGACTCTTGTTTTACAATTTTTAAATATCTTTATACTTAATTGTTATTAATTTACTTGTACATTTTTACCTTCTGAAAGTAATCAACGTTTTTATAATTTTTCCTCTCTTTTACAGAAAATTATTTTTACTATGTTTCCTTTAGGTACTCTTGATGCCTTAATCTTGGTGAAAAATTGTATATAAGTAATTTATTTTTGTCGTCAATATAATAATCTATGTTATGTTACATAAATAATACAAAAACAAAAATTGTTGACAAAAATAATTTATAACCAACACGCTCTTTGGTTGTGCGTTTTTCCTTTAACGTATTTTATATTTCAGTATAAAAAACGCGACTGTTTCTACTAAATGTACATGAGTATTTAAACATATTATAATTTTATCTTAAATTGGTTAAGTAATTATAGATTTTTCTGGAGTTACCAATTATACTTATTCTTGTAGAAATATTATATATAAGTACATAAAGTATTTAGGTATTGTTTGCGGCGTTCGCGCACACCTTATCTGTAATAATGACTATTGGGAGACAAGCATTTATAAAAGTTATTTATATTTAAATGAGTTTCATGAGGAAATTTTTTGTGTGCAATCTATAAAACTCTGTGCGCGAACGCCTGTTTCTGAGGCCATTTTTGTAAAATGGTATTTTTCCGTTTTCCACTGAGTATATCTGTCTCGCTCATATGTTCCAAGCAAGCAGATGGTATATATAGAGACTCTCTAATTAGTATCATATTGCCTTATGTTGTATTAAGATTATATTATAAAGGATTGCTCCAAACACTGTAATATTTAACTCCTACAATTAAGTGATTTTAAGTAAATAAAAACATATTGTAAAATTATTATTGATTATTTAATTCAATAAATAAAACTATTTAATCCCTTTTTGTATTAAAATCCATACTATAATATATTATAGTAATATATGAATATATCTATAGTATATATGGATACTTCGTTATTTAGCTTTCATACATACATATAAGTTTTCGCGATAATATCCATGAGAATATGTAGAGGCCTTGGAAAAGGGCCAAAAAATAAGAAATTAAATCAATACAAATAGAAAAAATATATATTAAGCCACAAAAAAAACATCGCCAATTAATCTACAATAATTTGCATATATATATATATATAATTTATATTGCGTTTACCCAATGCCCATGTAAATTATTGTGTTTTCGCGAAAACCCATGGTATATATATATTGCTTTCATAACATAAAGGTACATCTATGTATTTTTGTATATATAGTATAGTGTTTGGGGTTTATCGTATAATATCCGTAAGATGTAAGTTGCCTGTTTCGTAGCGCTGTGCCGCTCTTGTTTTAATTATTATAAAATATTATACTTACTATATTTGTGAGAGGTTTTAAGCTATTGTAAATTTTACAGAAAAATAAATAAAATGTTGTGAAAATAAATTATAAAAAAAAAGTGATAAACTGAAATTTAGATGTTTTTATTTAATATTCTTTTGACTATATCACACCAAACACGGGCGTTTTAATAACGCCTGGAAACTCAATGCGTTATTGCGAAATATATATTTTAGTAGCTATATTTTACTATATATCTACCAATGTATAAATAATATAATACTTATAAATAACGCATTGTGTTTAAGGGCTGATTTTTCAATCGTTAGATAAAGTTATTCTACAGTTAACTTGTATGAAGAGCAGTCAAATTTATTTATTCTCCATACAAGTTATCTGTGCAATAACTTTATCTGACCATTGAAATATCAGCCCTAAATAACCTGACAATATTCGAAACTATTGCCAGTTAAAAGTCAGTTACATTTACATTGGTCATTCCGAAACTATTAGTACCAGTTAAAAGTATTTTTTTTAGTTCTTTCAGCTTTTTTTAATAAGATTACGTATTACACATGAAAAAGGGTCCGCTGAACGATAACTTAAATACTACAATAGGTGTTCTTGTAGTATGTATTCACATTGTTTTGGTAAGTTCGGTGTGCCCAGTGAGGTTTAAGGGCTATCTTTATATTTATATATTAATAATTATATGAACCCACGACGGATACAACGCGAAAAGCGCAACCACTAGTCTACGTAGAATAAAATTATATAAATAAATTTAAATAAAAAGTTGGTTCACCATTTAAAAAAAAAACAATTAGGGACTGGGGGAGGGGGGGGGGGAAGGGCTGCGTTGTATCTTAGGGTCGATTTGAATTAAATAAACTTTGTTGCTATGTAAACTTTTCATATAAAACTGTTGAATATGTATTTCACTATTTTAATAGGACAAGATATTAGTGATTTTTTTCGTTATACAACAGGAATCATGAAAGTTTCTATGTACCTATATACTGTTCTTAAAAAACTCAGCATCACATGTTATCACTATTTTCTAAAATTTCAGTAGGAGGAGGTGAGAGTCAAAATATTTTACGCTTTAGGTATCACGGGAGCAATGTGATCGTGACAGCTGTCAAATGAACAACACTTAACTTGTGTATTAAAATTAATTTAAAAATAGATTAAAGTGGTTTCGTACTGTTTTTACATTTTAATCTATACTAATATTATAAAGGTGAAGAGTTTGTTTGTTTGTTTGTTTGTTTGAACGCGCTAATCTCCGAAACTACTGGTTCGAATTGAATAATTCTTTTTGTGTTGGATAGTCCAGTTATCGAGAAAGGTTATAGGCTATATAACATCACGCTACGACCAATAGGAGCAAAGATATAGTGGTAAATGTGTAAAAAACGGGAGAAATTATTTCATCTTTGAAGCCTTCCGTTGCGTGCGCCGTGAAAACGGTTCAAGATATACAAAAAATATGTATTAAAGAATAATCTAAATATATATAACTCAAAGGTGACTGACTGACATAGTGATCTATCAACGCACAGCCCAAACCACTAGACGGATCGGGCTGAAATTTGGCATGCAGGTAGATGTTATGACGTAGGCATCCGCTAAGAAAGGATTTTGATAAATTCTACCCCCAAGGGGATAAAATAGGGGATGAAAGTTTATATGATAAAAAAATAACTATTCCACGCGGACGAAGTCGCGAGCACAGCTAGTTCGGAAATAAAAAGTTTTTATGCCATTGGAAATAATACATATTGGAAACCAAAGTGCATATAGCAAAACCAAACAACAAACTGCCGGAACAGGTTTCCCGCGCTTTTGGTCTAGAAATATTGATGAAAAGTAAGTAATTTTTAATATTATACATAAAAGCACTAATGTAATAATAATAAATTCAAGAAATTAAAGTTACACACACATAAAGTTTTTGGTATTCTGCTTTAGAGCTGTTCGAACCATCGAACGTGTTCGCAGGTTTTGTTTGTACGTACCTACCTAATGTACTGAACTCCGACGCTGCACGTAGGAAAAGGAAAGAAATTTGTTTGTGAGAGCAGTGTTCTTAGTGTAGTAATTTAAATATATTAAATACATAGAAAAAGCCGTTAAAATACCAAATTTACTTTGAAGAATCGTACCATTTTCGAAACAATAACATCTTTAACAAACTTAAAAGTTGAATTTATAAGTACGTAAATTGAGAGCATTTTATGCAGAAGTTTTATCTAATTTCTTGTAGAATAAGTATAATAAAATAGAAAGTTTGAGAGTTCATCGTTACGGCTGCATTCCTGCTACAGTCTCGTAGCGCGGTGCTACGAGCTAGGGAGGACTTCTGTGATTCCTGCGGGCCTACGTGAAGAGACACAATGTCCTTATGTATTAGGACACTAGATTTTGATGTAGTGTCCAACACTTGCGGATCCGAAGAGCCCGCAAGTTTTCTACTCGGTAACTTCACCAAATAGGTTTGGATGGGATAATTAAGTACATAGGTTTTAGCCATCGACTTTCGAGTGTTAATAATAATAATAGTTTTGTGAATATCCTGATGATATTCTTTTTTCACTTCTCATGCTCTGAAAGTGCTTATTTGTGCAGGATATAGGCTGCACAAAATCGAATTTTGTGCACAAGTGCATTAACGTATCTACTCATAAATGTATCTATATCAAGGCAAACAAAATAAGCCATACAGCCAAACACAATAAGACGTTCATAGATAGAATTTGCTTTTTTATAATATTTACGTAAATTTATTGCCTTATGTGTTTTTTAAGACATAAAAACAATTTCCTTCATATATTCAAAACTGTACTATTTTTTCTTTGAATTTTAATTAAAGAAATGTTATGTTATACTACTGTTTTATTTCCTCGCAATCGAAGTGAAAAGCAGAGTTTATAACTCGTCCACAAAACCAGTTTATCCTAGAAATTAGTATCAGCCCTCGCCTTCGGCTCGGGTTGCTAAAAGTCTCGGATAATAATGGTTTGTTGTGTGCACTTGTTGTAAAATCTACTATTCCGTATCGAGTTAATTGAAGCTCGTGACCTTATTGAGCTGGAGGGGCGTGTGGCCGAGGGGGACCAGAGACTCCAGGACATTGCGTCCTGTCCTGTACGTAGAATGGGATGTATTAGATATTCTCCGAACTCACACAACCCATATTGACTTATCCTAAAGTCGTCTCAAAGGCACTAGTCGAGGATCCTGGTGTTAGTATCGGTCGGGGAGCCTCAGCAACAGCATTATCATGCCATAGCAACAATCCAGAGGCCTTATTCCAAGTTTGCAACCGCTAAACACGACAAGACGCTGCGTAAACTATAAATATCGAAATATAAGATATATCCTGTTAACTATAGAGTTTAAATTCCAATGCTCCAAACATGTTCAAACTTGCGAAGAATTCGTATATTTCAAAATGGCGGCATTATTATAGCTAACCTAATACAGACTTTATATTCATTGGAATAGAACTTATATTTCCATATTTATAGTGTACGCAACGTCTTGCCGCGGCAAGCACGGCAAGACGTTGATAAGACGGTTGCAATTTTGGAATAAAGCCTCTGATGCTTACAAGAATTAACTGTAACATGTTAATTGGTTTTACAGAAACCTCGAAATTAAATTAGCTTACAAGATTTATCTTGTAAGTGCTTTATGTAGTGCCTCGGAGAGCACGTTAAGCTGTCGGTCCCGGTTTCACTATGCCAATTTGTGAAACTGTTTATAGATGGCTTATTGAGTCTATCCAAAACATCGCGATGAGCTAGCCACTTGTTCGGTGTAGACTTATACCATCGGCTACGACGAGGTGGTATTAAAACCCCTCCACTGGGTACCCTGGGGCCGTGTACCAAGGCACCCGTGATGATATATATATATATATATATACTCGTATATTTATATATACTTTATGTATTATATATTTAAACTATTAGTACCTAGTAGTTTAAATATATAAATTTAATTTGATGCTTTTGTTGTTTGCTTTTGTATGCTATTAATTTGAAACCGTTTAATTTATAAAAGCCACAAGCATGTTCTTTTTCTAGAATATCCGTAAAAGAGCATGGGTCTGTGGCTTATGCATTAGATTACTTTGGACTAACAATCACAATTCTCTTAAATTTACTTTATTTCAATGGCATCTTTATTGAATCAGAATTGCTTAATTTGTAATATTTAGTTTTCTGCTAGTACTCGTAATCGCCCACAGAACTGTCAAATAAAGCGTATGTGATTATATTATAATGCGTTTACGATTCGATTTAAGTAAGAGAATTTATATTTTATACTTGAGCGGCTTCGCTTTGACACTGGCAGTGACTAGGCAACCAAAGTATTTCTAAAAATATCCAACTTATCTGCGGAGATACGCGGGTGTCAGGGTTGACAAATTATTTTACATAAATTCTGGTTTCATATAAATCAAACCACATTTATTACTAACAAGATATTAAATCTAAAATCACAGTTTGCAGCTGATACTGTAATGGTTAACCCTTTATAATGCTGTTATATAGCTGCTTATTAATAACTGCTACTGATAGGAAAAAAAAATGGGATATTAAAATTCGTAGACTATCGGTTGTGCCTTTGGCTTTGTATCCAGAGATCGTGGGTTTGATTCCCACCCATGGTAAACCACATATTATCATTAGTACGTTTTGCTGTACAGCTTATCATGGTCTGGGTGTTTATAAAATATTTGTAATATTTATTAAGATTTGTTGTTTCTGGTACACATAATTCAAGGCTATAGCTCAGTTTGTGACCAGACGCTGTGTGTAACGAACTTTATAAAAAAAAATGTCCAGGTTCGCTTCCACTATTCCGGTTAAATGATGCAGTTAAGAAATTGGAAACGACAAAAACCAATTTTCATTAAGATATAGTACTCATGACGATAGTGCCATTGCATGAAGTATCTTTAGAAACCACTGCTGCACTGTCGACAAACTGCCTTACCCTTTCACCTCACTCGCTATAGATAATAGACACGTGTCAAGTTTAGGTATGATAATCGGATGGTCAAGGGAATCAGCTAATCATACTTAGTCTTACACTAGTTGGTTGCGTAGCGTGCGTTTGGGTAGTTTTTTTTTTTATATACTGACACATTTTTTGATTCCACTTTAATGGCTCAATTTCTATATCAAGCTAATGAAAATAATCTATAATGATTATATATAGCAACCTAACCAAACGCACTCTAGACCTCATTGTTAAAACTTTTTTTTCTTAAATATCTGTAGAGATTTACATAAAATAAATAATTTGAATTGCCTTCAGCCCCTGAATTCCGACAGCTCAATGCCCAAATATTATGAATATCCAATACTATGGACTTTAGAATCAACCCTAAAACTTAACCCCTAGGTCAGCGCATCAAAACCACTAATACCAATGTCGCAGTGACCGTGTGCAGGGGCCGTTGCTCCCGTGTTTGCGATATATGCCTGTCGACCCGCGATAACCCCTCTGACACCTTGATGCTTCCACGATACCCTCAATTATAATTATGATATCACACGTGCAACTCGGATTTTGCACGCGAACACAACAGGCCTTGCGATTTTGCAATATCTCAGTTTCTTGTTGGCAACTTGAATGTATATATATATTATCACGGGTGCCTTACGACGGCGCCCGAAACCGCCTAGACGGCCTCAGGGTACTCAGCGGAGGGGTTTTAATCCAACCTCGTCGTAACCGATGGTATGAGTCCATCCAACCCATCATAACATCAAACAGTTTAATAAGTTGGTATAGTTGAACTGGGACCGACAGCTTAACGTGCTCTCCGAGGCACTATAGTAGTGTTATTAAAAAAAAATTACATAATTTTTTAGATTAAAAACTCATTGGTACACACCGAGGTTTGAGCCAGGGACGGGACCTAAGTGTTTTTAAGTCCAAGGTCTAACCAACTCGGCAACAAAGTAAAATTAATTCATTTGTTTGCTCACACCATAGACCTAGGACCTTGCTTTCCGAAGCAATATAGGTCTGTGGTTCACACGGAAGTTAGAGTTTCCAACATAGCTTTGAGAGTTGCAACTACCTCGAGAAACAGTGTACAAATGCTACCTCCTTCTGTTTTGGTTTCCATAGAATCCTATCTACCTCTACCTATAGTTCATCTTTATTTATTTTTATTTATCTAAATCGGGCCAGTAGTTTTTTAAGCCAAAGGTAGCAATAATATATACGAGTATCTGTTAAAAACAAATAACAAATAGTTAATATATAATAACAATAACAAATAATAACTATAATAAACACGCACTTGAAGTTGCGGACAACAGCATATTATAGGAGAGAAAGGGAACTAAACTGATACATATTCGCCCAAGATCAATATATATCGGTGTTGACTTTAACATGAAGATCGAATTTCGGCCACAGGAATGATTAGTCTCTATTGATAGTAATTTAATTAAATACCTTTAAATATTATCAGAATCAGTTCAAATATACAAATAATCCCGATTATTTCGTTCTGCCTTTTGCTTGTTTATAATTTAAAATATAAATAATGCTAATGCTTGGTGACCTATTTCGATAAAAGACCGCTAGATGACATAACGGTCTTTCCTGGTACCGTTTCCATTCTTATTAATCAATTTGACTGTCAAATGGGAATATTTCGAACCGAAAAGTAGAACAGAATAAATTACGGGGGATCACAAATTGGTAAACATTCATGAACGTGAACTTCAGCTTTCGTTACGTGAATAATAGAGAACCAAAAGTGTTTTGCTGAAATGTTGATATTGAGATCAAGAATTGTAGCTTTTTCTAACAGGAAGATGTCGTTTGGTGGCCACGGTCATGATGTTGAGAGTAATGCAGATCTTAAATACTCCTTAAAGTCCAATTCATAATGTTTAACCAATTAAAAACAAAGATAACAAGCATGCGTGTTTCCTTCGTCACTCAAGGTTATAAAGTCCTTTAAACAAAGTCGGCAAAATGAATAAAACCAGCTTTTACAACAAATTTCTAAGTCCTGGTGTATTTATTCTTATCAGGTGGATGTAAGGTCACATGCAAAGCTCCTATAAAAAAAAATCTTCTCGCGTAAATAATATGATATGCATGGTGACTTTGGACGTGTCGGAAATAGAAAAAAAAATGATTTTCCATACAAATAGGTTATTTTAACATTACTAGTTTGTATGGAGAACTTTGGGCTAATTTTAAATTTTGAATTTTTATTTCATCTCACCCTTATTGAATTAAAAAAGTTTTAATATATGTTTTTATTAGCTTAAGATTTGTTACTTGGAACTTATCTTTTATGAAATAATTGTAGGTATATTTATATAAATTGTATTTTCACTTAGCTTCTCTATCGCATAATGCACCTAAATGTGCCTACTGGCATTATCTGTGGATAGTCAGCCAATTAACCGAGGGTTATCTGCTGATAGACTCTGTGAATGATGTTGGTAAATATTTTTGTTTTTCTGTGGTAGTTATAACTTGTCCCCGTGTCAATGCCAACCCTGCCCCTGAGGAGGAAGGTCCAGGTCAACCCAAGGGTATTCTTCGGATCTTTGGAGGCTATCATCATACGTAAAATAAAGTAGGTACTCTATTACAGCAAAGTTAATGAAAAACTTTTTTTAAATATTTTATTTTTATTAGAGCACGGCATTTTGTCAATTTTATCAAAGCCAATTACCGTGCAAAAGCAGACCTACATGGTCTATGTATTACTAAGAAGAATGTGTAGTACAATTCAACTTTAATCCTCACTGCGTTATCATAATCTGTTTCGCAACCGCACCCTTAAAGAAAGCTGCCACCTCGACAATAAACCTATGCAGTAGTCTCCTGGATACCAGTAAACCTATAGATTAAAACTGAATCACTTAACAGTTTTTACATCTGTATGGGTAACGAGACCAGTGGCAACATTCTGTTTCTTATAACGGATACATTAGCTTGCCAAAATAACGAACATTCAACAACAATAACTAAAAAAGGCAAGGACTTTATTCCCTTGTATAACCGGTGCTATTGCTTTGACAGTTTTTAGCATTTCGTGAGGTAACAATTGTACATAAAGAATTTCGTTATTTTGACAATCCAACGTTGCCTTCAAAAGGAACAGAAAATGGCCACTGGCGGTCGGCCTAGCGAAGTTATACCTTCCTCCCACATAATTATTTTTGAAATATAGATGCCCATACAAATTTTAGGAGTCATTTGTATTGGCATCTGTATTTTATCATAATTCCTTATCAAGGTGGTGAAGTCCATTCAGGATGCGGTTGCGAAATGGGCGGTTGATTTAACGATAAAACAGCGAGGAAGGTATTTATCGCCACGCGTTTCCTAACCGCATCACTTATGTGACATTTATCAACCAAACAATATTGTATTGGTATTTCGCATTCATGAACTTTGAAAGTCTACCTTCTGCGAAGTAGTTTCAGCCACAAGTAGTAGAGCTACCACAAGTTTTTGCAAACAGTTTTTACTATAGTCGCTATTAACTATATATAGGAAAAGGATCAACTAATAAGAGAGGTTTATTTGAAAAATAAAGCGATCCTATTGGTTGATCACCATCTATAGTTGCTAGCGACTATAGTAGAAGCTGTTTGCAAAAATAAAGCGATCCTTTTGGTTGATCACCATCTATAGTTGCTAGCGACTATAGTAGGAGCTGTTTGCAAAAATAAAGCGATCCTTTTGGTTGGTTACCATCTATAGTTGCTAGCGACTATAGTAGAAGTTGTTTGCAAAAATAAAGCGATCCTATTGGTTGATCACCATCTATAGTTGCTAGCGACTATAGTAGAAGCTGTTTGCAAAAATAAAGCGATCCTTTTGGTTGATCACCATCTATAGTTGCTAGCGACTATAGTAGAAGCTGTTTGCAAAAATAAAGCGATTCTTTTGGTTGATCTATAGTTGCTAGCGACTATAGTAGAAGCTGTTTGCAAAAATAAAGCGATCCTTTTGGTTGATCACCATCTATAGTTGCTAGCGACTATAGTAGAAGCTGTTTGCAAAAATAAAGCGATCCTTTTGGTTGGTTACCATCTATAGTTGCTAGCGACTATAGTAGAAGTTGTTTGCAAAAATAAAGCGATCCTATTGGTTGATCACCATATACTTGCTAGCGACTATAGTAGAAGCTGTTTGCAAAAATAAAGCGATCCTTTTGGTTGATCACCATCTATAGTTGCTAGCGACTATAGTAGAAGCTGTTTGCAAAAATAAAGCGATCCTTTTGGTTGATCACCATCTATAGTTGCTAGCGACTATAGTAGAAGCTGTTTGCAAAAATGAAGCGATCCTTTTGGTTGGTTACCATCTATGTTGCTAGCGACTATAGTAGAAGCTGTTTGCAAAAACGTGTGGTAGAGCTACAGAACGCTAACACATAAATAGGCGAAGTGATATAGTTTTGTAGTGTGACGTAGCCCATACACAGCTTACATTTTATTGTTTATGTTATTTCTCTTTAGTTTTTAAAAGACAATTCCTCTTTACAGCAGTAAATATTTGTATTTTTTATTTTTATGATAGGCTTTATTGTAAATATGTATATAGTTTTTTTTTATCCGTCTTACATACTACTGAGCCCTTGGTAAAACTTATATAATACCTAATAGTATTATATAAGTTTTACCAAGTGGTAGTAACCAAATGGATTCAAAGAATGAACTTACAAATACATCTTCGATTTCGACCAGAATATAAAGTGCCTAGGCCAAAAATAAATTATATTAGCTTAAATATAGGGTGGAATAAATGAATTAAGGTTAACCAATAGAAATTCATGAGACTTGATATTAAGAAATCATTTGTAAAAAAAACTACTTGCACAAATATATATATATATATATATATATATACAGGGTGAATTTGAAAGGATGTACTTTGGGCTAATATTAGGTTCTACTGATCAAATCGAACAACTTTTCCCATGGAACCATGTGTCGCAAATGAAAAAAAAAATTTGGCTTCCCCATACAAATTGGTCATTTTAACATTACTAGTTTGTATGGAGAAGGCAAATTTTTTTTTCATTTCCGGCAAATGGTTCCATGGGAAAAGTTGTTCGTATTGATCAGCAGAACCTCATATTAGCCCAAAGTACATCCTTTTAAAGTCACCATGTATATATATATATATATATATATATTGTACAAATAATAATATGTAGGACAATTTGCACATAATGCTCTAGTCACAAACTAAGCTCTAGGTTTGTACTATGTGTACCAGAAACAATTATATAAATACATTTTATATAAACACCCAAACTGAACATGACAAACTTGAAAAAAAAATCGTACTAATATGTTTTTTCCATGGGTGGGAATCGAACCCACAACCTCCGGATACAAAGCCAAAGGCGCAACCACTAATCTTCGGAGGCGGTCAGCATACATCAATATCCACACCGAAATTACTTTTTGTAGAAAAACATTTTATAACGCGTTAAACTATATATAAGTAAGGGCGAAACGAGTGTGAAATTTCGCCCGCGGAGAGTTCCGGTATTGTTATTTTTTTCAGGTGGGAGGAAGTTCTGCATTAATTCGCTAGGCCTACTGCAAAAACCGTCAAGTGACAAAGTCATGTCTCGATTTTAGTCACCGGTTTTCCGGAGACTACTGCATCCATTTCTCGTCGAGGTGGTAGCCTTCTTTCATCATGAAAGGAGCTAAGATATTAAAATATACTCGTAATGCAATTCGTCCCATTTCGTACCCGCTTCATTTCGCCGGCATAGTAGGAGCGATTAATTTTGTTAAATAACTAAATATAATGATCGACGCCATTCATAGACTTTGTAGGTCTGTGTATCAACAAGTCACATGCCGTGCTCAAATAAAAACTTCGTTCCATATTGTGGTAATTTACCGACAATCTCTATTTTAGTACTTTATAAAAAAAATGGTTATAATAAGTCAACTTGAAATATGTAAAATATTTTGAAAAAGCCTATATAATGTGTGCTATAAAAAAGATTATGAATAATGAATAGGTTTCTTGCCGACTACTTAACAATATTTGGTATTCTGCGGACAGGCAGAAAGTGTTGCCGCTGGGGCCACAAAAACACTCATTAGGGTCAGTCAGGATGTATACCCAATTATATTTCTATCCTTTAGGTCAAATTTAATACTCCCTAGGGCGTCGGTTTGCCATTGCCATGTGTAAATGCGTAGAAAATTCTTTTTTTATCATCGTTTGGAATTTCTATCAAAATTATATGGATATGGCATAGGCATACACATATAGCGCTAACATGGGATTATTTAACCAATCGATTATTAACCAATTCGATATTTAACCAAGTTTAACTTGATCAGCAAGACGACAGAAGATATGATCTGCGGGGTCTTCACATGCTGAATAAATACAGTGGTAATAATTGTGAACTATGTATGTTTTTAACACTAAATAACTAAGTATATTTAAGAAAAGTGTAAATTCAGAGATCTTCAGGCTGAAATAATTGTTACGTGGGAACTTTTTATATAAATATTGTTAAACCTTTGTAATTGTGTAAAGATATTGTTGTGGTATTTGCACTATGGTTGCTATTTTTAATAAAAGCTTGCCATATTGTGCAAACTGTTTTATGGTATACTCTCTAAAATTATTACATACGAATATAATGTAATAATGAGTGTAATATGTCGGTGTGGCTTAGAATTAAATCAATTAATAACATCTACATAATAAAAATAAACGTGGTGGCCGAGTTGGTTAGACCTTGGTCTTAAAAACACTTAGGTCTCTGGTTCGAATCCCGATGTGTACCACTGAGTTTTTAATTTTAAAAAATATGTACATCTATAAACAGTTTCACAAGTTGGTATAGTGAAACCGGGACCGACAGCTAAACGTGCTCTCCGAGGCACTATAGTGGTGTTGTCAAACTATTTATAGATGGATGTTTAACAACACCACTATAGTGCCTCGGAGAGCACGTTAAGCTGTCGGTCCTGGTTTCACTATACCAACTTGTGAAACTGTTTATAGGTGGGTTTTGAGTCTATTCAAAACATTGCGACGAGCTAGCCACTTGTTCGGTGTAGACTCATGTAGGCTACGACGAGGTGGGATTAAAACCCCTCCGCTGGGTACCCTGGTGCCGTCTAGGCGGTCTCGGGCGCCGTAAGGCACCCGTGATGATATGTATATGTATGTATCTACATAATACTTAGTAAAACTAATTAGTACTAATTTTAAAATAAAATTGAAAAACATAACAACTACAAGATTAACTTAAAAGTGCTGGGTAGGTACCCATAAGATTAGCTATGTTGCCACGCTGAATCGCTATGGATACTTTTTGTTAATTTCTCAAAATATTAGGCTTGGACCATGGGGCCATGTTCTTAACGACTAATGGCACAAACAAAAAAAAAATTATTAATAGAAGAAATACATTCATCTGTATTTCTTTCGACGGATAATACATAACCATGGCAACTAGCGTGTTCTGAAGTGGTAGTACATTATGGCTTGCAGGGCCTACTACATCTTCGTACTACATTGATTTCTTATCGAGCAAGGGAAGTAGTCTCCTTTCAGGCTTTCAGGGTGCGGTTACGGGATTTGTCGACAAAGGAGCAAATAAATTAAATTAGTTTGTCGTCGCCAATTTCGTAAACGCATCAATTTTTTTTTTATATAAACACCTGATGTTTAGCAGTACGCAATGTCCAGGAACGATAGCAACAAGCGGATGCATACAGGTGCACCGCTGGTTGCCATCATTATGCCGGCTTAAGATTCCTATTCACGCTTCGTTTAAAGGACTCTAGGTTATAAGAGGAAGGAAACACGCAAGCTGGTAGAGCATTCCACATTTTAATAGTGCGGCAGATGTATGAATCACCAAAACGTTTAGTACGAGTTGGTACATCCAACATAGTAAATTAAATTAGTTTTTGTCGTCACCCATTTCGTAAGCGCATCATTTAGCCGGCATAGAATAAACAATCAATGAGCAAATGTTTAGTACTCCATTAACGAACTTTGTGTAGCACCAGGTAGATGTAAAATGTCACAGGCTGTGTAAGCTATAGAAAAATGGCTGTATAAGATTTAAAATAAGTCAATCTATCTGTATAATGGTGTTTCACGACAGAGTTTTGCTACTGAATCAATTAAAGAAATTTTGTAGGAGTAAATTTCAAATTCAAAAAGTTTTTTTTTTCAGTATCCAAAGTTCCTACTCATTTCTACAGTCTTCTAAAATGAGCAGGCACACAACTCCATCTCTAAATATTATATTTTTTCTAATAACTTACAGCTGGATGGCTTCTTGTCTACATCGATACTTTATACTTTAATAATGTTTACAATTTTGTCAAAGAAATCATCGGATCCCTGTAGCGGAAAATTGGAAAACTTATTTACCTCGGAGAAGCGGAAATTGAAATAAAAAAAAAGAATATATTATACATAATACCTGCTTGTACATTTTTTTTTTTAATATTATAATATTCAAAGTTACTTTGACGTTGTTGTTGTTGCCAATAAAATAAAATTGCAGATATAACAATATTAAATAAATACATCTCGGGTGCCTATTTGTCTCCCGAGAACCGTTTAAATGGCCTCAGAGTACCCAGCGGAGGGTTTAACCCGTCCTCATTTCGCCGATGGTATTCGGAGGCAACACCTAACAAGTGGCGAGCTTGTTGCGGTGTTTATGATGAAATAGCCTCGTTGTATAAAGCGGTCACACATTCCAGGCCGGCCTTGTTGTCATCTGCTTAACCTTGTTATCAGTTGCGCAGTGACTTAACCTCTAGGCTGGGGCTACTTTTTTGTAGATATAAGTTTTAGTTATACATAGGTACAGTAGTTCTACCACAAGTTTTGGCAAACTATTTTTACTATAGTCGATAGTGACTATAGATAGGAATCAACCAATAAGAGAGGTTTATTTGAAAAAGCGGTCCTATTGGTTGTACCTTACTACAATAAAACTATATCTACAATTAAACAACTAAACTATATCTATGACATGAACATATGTTTATTGATACCCGTTTAGTTCTAGATGCGCATTCTGTGGCCGATGTACCAACCCGCACTAAAAGATTTGGTGGTACATCTGTCGCACTATTAAAATGTGGAATGCTCTGCCTGCTTGCGTGTTTCCTTCATCCTATAACCTTGAGTCCTTTAAACGAAGCGTGAATAGGCATCTTAAGCCGGCATAATGGATGAAACCAGCTCTTACAACACAGTCCTAAGAGCTGGTTGTATTTATTCATGGACCTGCATACTGCTTTCGATCAGGTAGATGTGGGGTCACATGACGAGATACTATAAAAAATAAAAAAAAAGATGTAGGTATAATTATATATTAGTACGTTTTTCTGTACAGTTTATTATGGTCTGGGTGTTTATTAAATATAGTATATGCTTATTAGCATCGTTGTTTCTGGTACACATAGTACACGCCTAGAGTCTAGTGTGTGCGCCGGCCAATATGTGTTAAATGTCTAGTTGACGTTCGGTCAAAATCTATAGTATTTTTTTTTCTCCTTTATTGCACAAATTTCGTACAAAGGCGGACTTAATGCCACTAGGCATTCTCTACCAGCCAAACCGTACAGTAAGTCTAAGGTGCAGTAAAATATATTTAAAAATAGAGTATACTAATATTATACATACATACTAATACTCATTACATATACATACATAACAATACTTAAGTTAATAATATACGAGTATAATAATAAAATCGCAAGTATTACAGCAAGCACCAGCACAGTATAGCAATACCCACAGCACTATAATTATTTAAAGCAGAAACACAGGATGAGAGAGAGAGAGAGTGAGCTCAAAAAATAAATCTAATAATATGTATCATCACGGGTACCTTACAGCGCCCGAGACCACCTAGACGGCCCCAGGGTACCCAGCGGAGGGGTTTTTTAATCCCACCTCGTCGTAGCCGATGGTATGAGTCTACACCGAACAAGTGGCTAGCTCGTTGCGATGTTTTGAATAGACTCAATAACCCATCTATAAACAGTTCCACAAGTTGGTTTAGTGAAACCGGGACCGACAGCTTAACGTGCTCTCCGAGGCACTATAGTGGTGTTGTCAAACAAATGTACATAAATTTTTTAATTAAAAATTCATTGGTACACACCGGGATTCGAACCAGGGACCTAAGTGTTTTTAAGTCCAAGGTCTAACCAACTAGGCCACCACGTATATAATAAATCTAATAATAATTAAAAAAAAGTAAAACACACATTCACTCATTCATAAAATGTATGTACACTAGTCTCTTAAAGATGCATATTAAAGATTATAATAGATAAATATTATAAAGTACTTCTACTTTATAATGTAGTATGTTTGGTTGAACGCGTTAATCTACAGGAACTACTGGTTACAATTGAAAACTTTTTTTAGTCGTGAATAACCCATTTATCGAGGAAAGCTATAGGCTATATAACATCACGCTACGACCAATAGGGGCAGAGCATTTTTTTTTTTATGAGAGCTCGGCATGTGACCTCACATCTACCTGATGGAAAGCAGTATGAAGGTCCAAGAACAAATGCAACCAACAATTACGATCTACGTAACCGTTGATTGCACCTATTATGCCGGCTTAAGATGCCTATACACGCTTCGTTTAAAGGACTCGAGATTATAGGAAGAAGGAAACACGCGAGCAGGTAGAGCATTCCACATTTTAATAGTGCGACAGATATACGAATCACCAATTTTTTTAGTGCGGGTTGGTATATCTGCCACAGTATATGCATGCATTTATTACCGGCTCGTGAAGTCCTATACCGGAAAGGAGAAGGAGGAATGAGATGAAAAAGTTCGTCAGAGCACTCTCCATGATAAAGGCGATAAAACACGCTCAACGACGGTACATCTCTGCGAAGCTCAATGTTTTCGATAATTCTCGATGCACGCTTCTGCAGACTATCGAGAGCATGCAGCAAGTATTTGGCAGATCCACCCCAAAGATGCGAACAGTATTCCACACAAGGCCGTATCTGAGCTTTATAAATCAGATGCCTGAGTTGAGGAGTAAAGTACCGTCGCACCTTATTAAGGACGCCGAGCTAGCATCAATGTAAAATGTTGCAAAAAATGGGAAAATATATTCCTTTTGAGAGCTTCCATTGAGTCACAGAAGAAATAATAGTGTTGAGGGTACTGACGGCAGATGTTCCGCGGGTCAGCTAGTAGGTCATAAAGACTAAACAGACAAAATAGTTGAAGATCATTATATTAAAGAAGAATTAATTTTTGCCGATTTTCAGCAGGACTACTTGAATGTGAACAGTATAGTAAGTAGTAAGTATACTTTTATACGTCACTTTACCAAAATATAACCTTTATTTACATACAGCATACACATAAATAACGAAAACGACGTCCGAAGTATTTTATGTGCTAAGTATCACGCGTCACCGTGACGCACGCTCCGGCGCAGTGATAACAAAATCATTAAAAATATTTGTAAATCTAACTCAATCGCACGAGCATTAAGCTACCCGCACATAACTCACGATCTTGAGGTATCATGCTTTTGTTTTATACAGAGTGAATTTGAAAGGATGGTCATTTTAACATTACTAGTTTGTATAAAGAAGGCATTTTTTTTTTCATGGGAAAAGTTGATCGTTATGATCGGCAGAACCTCATATTAGCCGAAAGTACATCCTTTCAAAGTCACCATGTATTTCACTTGAGCACGACATGAGGTAGATACTTACAAAGTACGCAGACCCACATAATCCATGAACATGGTCAATCAATTCGTTGTTGTTGTAGTTGCACCCACTATGCCGGCTTCCTATGGCACCCGCGATGGTACAATAACATCGTAATAGATTTACAGTTGCTTGTCATTGCGTGACTCATTATTTATTTATTTTATTTATAAACTTTATTGCACAATACAAACGGCCTTAATCTGAACATTATCTGACTGTCAAATCTTCGGGACATTAGAACATTTATTTACATTGCACACCTGACTACCGGTGTGCAATAAAATATTTGGTTTTTGATATTAGTTAATATTATAATTTGCTCTATACATATCTATATGCTCTATACATATACAACTACATACCATATAATATTAATACATACACAGTATAATGATTACTTCGACAGTTGTAGGGATTTAATTAAAAAATGCTCATTGCTCATAAACCATTTTATTAAAAATAATTTTATTTGGAACATTTATAACAAGAGACAGTTTAATGCTGTATTATGTTATGATGAGATTACAATTTGATTGGAGTTAGTTAATTACAATTTGATTGGAGTTAGTTAATTACAATTTGATTGGAGTTAGTTAATTTTAGAGAATTGTGACCCTGATTATTGTACTACGATTCGATATTGTCATCGGAACACATATATAAGTTCAATTTTACAACAGGAAGTGAGCTATTTGTCTGGCCATTGTCTCGGAGACATAATAAGAACAGTTGAAACAGATAACATATCATACAAACATTGTAAGTTAAATAAATATTAGTTTCTAGGCTTTGATTTTAATTGGCTTCAAAAACCTAAATAATAATTATTATATGTAGGACAATTTAGTCATATTGCTTTGGTTACAAATTATATACGTGGTGACCGAGTTGGTTAGACCTTGGACTTAAAAGCTCTTAGGTCCCTGGTTCGAATCCCGACGTGTAGCAATGAATTTTTAATTTTAAAAAAAATACATTTGTTTGACAACACCACTATAGTGCCTCAGAGAGCACGTTAAGCTGTCGGTCCCGGTTTCACTATACCAACTTGTGAAACTGTTTATAGATGGGTTATTGAGTCTATTCAAAACATCGCGACGAGCTAGCCACTTGTTCGGTGTAGACTCATACAATCGGCTACGACGAGGTGGGATTAAAACCCCTCCGCTGGGTACCCTGGGGCCGTCTAGGCAGTCTCGGGCGCCTTAAGGCACCCGTGATGTTATGTATGTATGTACAAACTAAGCTCTAGGCTTGTACTTCGTGTACCAGAAACAACGATAAAATATATGTATATTTTATTTATAAGTGAACATGTGGACACGTGGCTAGCTCATCGCGATATTTGAATAGACTAATTAAACAAACAGTTAACAGGGTGGATTTGGAAGCATATACAATATAGAGATAGGCTAATATGATTTTTTGACTTCTCCATACATATTGGTAATTTTAACATTACTAGTTTGTATGGAGAAGGTTTTTTTTTTGTTGCGACACATTGTTCTATGGGAAAATTTGTTTGATTTGATCAGCAGAACCTCATATTAGCCCAAAGTACATCCTTTCAAATTCACTGTTTATAGTTTGTTTAATTAGTCTATTCAAATATCGTGATGAGCTAGCCACTTGTTTGGTGTAGATAGACTCATGCCATCTACAGCTACAGCGAGGTGAAATTAAACCCCCTCGTCTGGTTATCCTAAGACGGTCTAGGTCTAGGCGGTCTCGAGAAACAATCTTTAAACAGTTTCACAAGTTGGTATAGTGAAACTGTGACTGAAAGATTGACGTGCTCTCCGAGGCGGTGGTGTTGCCAAACAAATGCACATATAAATTTTAATTGGTACACACCGTGGTTTGAACCGGGGACCTAAAAACTGTAGTGTTTTTAAGTCTGAGGTCTAACTAACGCGGCCATCGTATATAGATTTTTAAGCAGAACAAAATACCAAAAGCTCTAAAATGCAACAAAGAAAATCATTCGAGTCGACAAATATAGTAGTGTTTGTTATTTTAGTGCGTTCGCTAAATAAATGCGCAAATAATTATTACTTAACACAATACATCATCATCAATCAATTGTTGTTAAGCCCAACTGTTCCTTTTAAAGAATTAACTATAAAGTTAGCAACAGCTTGATTGGGCAGTCTTCAGAGAGCTTCCTCTGAATTTGAAAACTTATTCAAACTTTGAAAACTTTATCACCGTAACTACTGCACCCACAGCACCTGTTTATAACCAACTAGTATTTCAATACTGAAAGCTGAAGAGAAACATAAAAGAAACAAGATTTAGGCGATTCAGTAAAAAACATTTTTTATTTAAAATAAAAAATTAAAGAGGTTAGACGTGACTTAAATAAATACAGTACGCGTAGTGATATACGAGTATATTAGCGATTATAAATATAGATCCTAGTCTGCCCCAGTCCTATCTACCTGTTAAAAAAGAGATAACCAGCAAATAACAATTTTAGTTGTCACTTGAGTTGCCAAAATAGTATTTTGGCAGCAATGGTGGAAAAGTAGTTTATTTTTCCTACAAAAATAGAGTTAAAGTCTACGTGTTGGCAAGCAATATCCATGTAAGTATATAGTGTATACTGACTGCGTGCCATCACGTAAGCCTTATATTTTAATATACTCGCTGCCTTATCGTCAATTCAACCACCCATTTCGTAACCGCACCCTGAAAGGAGACTACTACCTCGACAAGAAATCGATGAAGTAATCTCCTGAAAACCGGTAAACCTAGACCACAGCATTACGTAGTATTTGCATAGTACAAATAGGTACCTACCTAATATTTATTCATAAAAACAAAAAAACAAGCAATCGAATGTATCGCACCAACAGTATCTTAACCAACAAGGTCGTTCAAGGCAGGCCGGTGGTCGCACGTGGGAACGGCCATTCTCTCGACCTACTGCAGCGACCACCGCCTGCCGCTTGCTGCTGCCCTGGTACTAGCTGGGCGCGGCTTGCGCAATAACCTATTATACTGATCATGGTCTCGTGGTCAATTTATTTATTTGCTTGTCTAAAGTTAGGTTCGATACCAGGTACAAACTTTTTATTTTAAACCTTACTTAAGTATTTTATTTCGTTGCACGATATTGATGCACATCAGTTCAGCCTTATATGGTGGGAGCATTTTTTCGACCTTCTGCAACATCTACCGAGTACCGCCTACCATTTGCTGCTGTCCTGGTACTAGCTGGGCGCGGCTTGCGCAATAACCTATTATACTGATCATGGTCTCGTGGTCAATTTATTTCTTTGCTTGTCTAAAGTTAGGTTCGATACCAGGTACAAAACTTTGTGTTAAACCTTACTTAGTTTTACCTACCTTCGTTGCACGACATTGATTGCACATCAGCTCAGCCTTATATGGTGGGAGCATTTTCT
Source organism: Monopis laevigella (assembly GCA_947458855.1). Lineage (NCBI taxonomy): Eukaryota > Metazoa > Arthropoda > Insecta > Lepidoptera > Tineidae > Monopis > Monopis laevigella. The sequence goes on along the minus strand of OX381590.1, from coordinate 21,662,599 downwards.
TGACCATCTGCAATGTCTACCGCCTGCCATTTGCTGCTGTCCTGGTACTAGCTGGGCGCCGTTTGCGAAATATTGATCATATTCGGCTGTATACATTTATCGTTTATTTATTTGAACTTTATTCAAAATCATTAACAAGCTCCAAACACTTAGCCTCTTATGATATAATAAATTATAAGTATTTTATATAATATTCACTGGTTTATATACTCAGTTACTATATTGCACCTACCTCACTTATTAACTGCTTTTATTGTCCCGAAGGTTTGACTGGTAGAGAATGCCTAGCGGCATTAAGTCCGCCTTTGTATTTTGTATGCAATAAAGATTTAAATAAATAAATATGAATGTTATATTTGATTAAAATTATGTATAGAATTATATATTTTGACTATGTAAAATAATATTGTTTCTATCAAAATGACTGATTTCCAACATGATCTTTCCCATAATAATTCTTAACAACAACAGTGGCGTATTTATGTTTTAGGTAGACATGCTTCCGAGTATGTATTGGAGTCCAGAGTGGGGGCATTGTACACGAGCTCTAAAAAATCAGTGTACACTAACACCGGTATTCATAAAAACTTATTGAGTCCTTGAAGAACACTTTAGTTATGGAAGGTTTTGTCTCTTTTTATTAGCAACAAAAATGATTATGCTTAAAAGACAGAAAACCTTCTAGGTATAACTAAAGAGTTCTTCAAGGTCTCAATAAGTTTTTATGAATAAGACTATAAAGCTGTAAGCAGGTACAAATACTTCCAAAAAGCTTCTTAAAAGAATATGGTTAAAAAATTGGCTCCTAACTTATATGTTGGTTACCCGTTAGACTGTAGTGTTTTTAAGTATGAGGTCTAACCCCCACTATTAATAAATTTAAAAGAATTATCTGTAAACCTACACTTGTTAACTAATACTAAGTTAATAATTTTAAATTTCAGAAATGCTTTAGATAAAGAATAACTGTAAGTATAAAACAAAATACGGCGTTTCAGGATTACAGCTTTATGGCAGTAAATGTACCTACAGATGATACACTTTCGGACGCAGGGGCGCCGACTCCGTGGGTGCTCGGGGGCTCGAGCACCCATGAGAAATAAACAGTGGGTGCCGAGCACCCCTGAGAATAGACATCAAGAAACAGATCAGTAATCACCTTTTAGGGATGGGCGTTTTTTTATTACCCAACGACCCGTTTAGCACAGTGGTTTAGAGCGCCGGTTGAGACGCAAGGATCGCGGGTTCGCTTCCCGCACCAACACAAATGTTTGTTGATGAAACAGATATTTGTGTTCGGTCTGGGTGTTTGTGGTACCTTCGTTGTCCCTGGTTTCCATAGTACAAGAAAAACCCTTAGTTTGGGACCAGGACAATGTGTGTGATATTGTAATTAAGTACGCAGTAAGTAGGACATTTATTTATTTGTCGGTCGCTCAGTGTGCATTTCTGTTCTCACACTTCGCCACTTTTTCGAGTCATCAAATGAGCATGAGCACCCATGAGGTTTTCCAAAAGCCGGCGCCCCTGTTCGGACGTCCAGATATCTATATAGTGACTGACTCTACTGAGGCTATCTGTGGACTCTATATTATTAATATTACACTAACCTAGTATACCAGTTAAATATGTTTAAATAAAAAAGAAAAAACGCCCTGACCTCTTTCTTAAAATAAAAAATTATTGCATTTTATAAACGCATTTTATTTAATGATAACAGTTCGGCAGCATAATGCAGTGAAGGAATGTCGAACACGGTTTCAACACCGGTTATCCTTTAAGATTTTTTGTTAAGTATACAATATACTGTGATCGCTATAGTCATTAGGTCTGAGGTCGTTCAAGGCAACCTAAATATTATCTAGATCGGTAATTGGAGTACATTCACTACTGGCTGGGGTGACCATGATAACATTAGCATTCAATAATGAGTCTTTTTGGATGTCTTTAAATCCTTCAAGTCATTAGTTGCCTACGCTGCTTTATCACGGGTACCCTACAGTGCCCTTGACTGCCTAGACGGCCTCAGGGTACCCTGAGGCAGCGGAGGAGTTTTAGTCCCCTCTTGGTTGTAGCCGATGGTATGTCTACCTACACCGGAAAAGTGGCTAATTATGGGGATGATTGGATAGACTAAATAACCAGTTTCATTCAAGTCGGTCGGTATAGTGAAACTGGGACCGACAACTTAACACGTAACACAAAATTCATAAATATATTACCTAGTTAACATTTTTTTTTATGCCCTTATTTATATGTTCAACACACAAGAGGCAAATAATTAAATACTAAAATGATTTAATACGAGTTCTCCGAGGCACTATAGTGGTCTTGACAATTTACACATATTGCTTTGGTTACAAACTAAGCTCTAGGCTTGTACTATGTATACCAATTCTCCAGTATCCAGTCAAAAGTTGTACGGTTCAACCAAGTTGAATAAACTATGGAAGTATTTAACACTAGTCAGATTAATACTCATTGCTTAGCCTGAATCATTGCTTGGAACTGTCGCAGCATCGACTAAGTATTAGCAATTGTTTAGCAACGACTATCAATGCGACCATTAGATACAGTGCCGCGCCTGCCCGTCTTATTAGCTGTCTGTGAGGAGGTGCAAATATATAACGGGTGTACGGGTACCTTACGGGGCGTCCGAGCTGGTCTAGACCACCTTAGGGTACAGCCGTAATATAAGATTGTAACTAAAATGATTGAAATAGATTTATAGGGAACTAAAAAAACGACGAAAATAAAAATATAACCGAGACGGTTTTAGAATATAGGGTGTTGGGGCGCCTTGCGGTAATGCTGGTAAATTGAGTCGTATACATTTATGTACTGATATTTATAATATGTAATTTGCCCGTGTTATACCTGACTCCAGCTATCCCTTTCTTTCTTGACCACTGGCCCATATACCTTACCTTTTCCTATAACTATCATTGGTCATTTTCGCTCGGTACCGATGAGTGTATGAGAGAAAAGAACGAGTCGTTTATGAGTTCGTGACGCAAGCAGTAGTGTATGCCTAACAAATCTCGAAATACGATATAAAACCGCCGCGAGATACCCGCTCGCGAGAATAATCGGAGAAGTCGACCAAACCCACAATCTCAAGTGCTACCACTCGTGCCTGGAACCCACGGATACGACTTACAAGGATTTGAACCCTGGACGTGCCTGGAGTGTTGAATACCGAGGTAGGTCCTTTCTTTCATCTCCTTAACCTTATTATATATTGTTTGTATCAGTGCATCTTTAGGTACGACCTATATATCTACCTTCTTCCTTTTTATATTTGATGACACGTTTGTTCTTTTATCCTTTCTAGCAGTCGGTTCACACGGTTAAGCATTTGTATATTAGATTCCAAAAATATGTGCACCCTATTTCCAGATAAATGTTTCTTTAACCGCTGTAACTACCACACGTGTCAGTTTGTATAATAATAACAATATTATTTATACGAGTTACTTTATACAAATATAGTTATATATAATTAGTTGCAATTACTTTGTATTGTCTTTATCTCGTTATATCTTTCATTCATTACAAACCAACACTATTACACTGTATACTTCCTATAAGTAGGAATTTCTACCAAAATATGTATAAAAACTAAATCATTATTGTAACCTTATTATAGACATAAATTACTTAAATAATTCATATAATAATAATAATAAATGTATATTTGTTTAACAACACATCTATGTGTAGTTCCTTGGAAAGTCGGTCCCAGTTTCACTATTATACAACTTGTAAAAATGTTTATGGGTTACGACGAGCTGACAGGGTACTTCCCATATAATCGGTTACGACGAGGTGGTAATAAAATCCCACCGCTGGGTATCCTGACGCCGCCGCCTCGAAGACATAATACATAATTTTGCCTATATACCATTTTATTTTTTTAATTTTGTGCAATAAAGTATTTTGAATAAATATATAAATAATATATATATATGGTAGGTACATATATACATTTATTATAATATGTATAGAGACAATGTGCTTAGCTATCCATGGATTCACAGTGCGGGTGCCAGGTCCATCGCGTGATTGGAAGGCAGGGAAATGAACTGCAGCGTTCCCGGACTTGAGACATATAAAGATCTACTTTCCGTATTTGATTCAGTTAAAAATATTTCAGCGGCTTAAATATATTATTATTTGAAGTTTTGTTATTATCATAAACATCGCAACCAGCTCGCAACTTGCTAGGTCATCATCATCATCATCAGCCTATCGCAGTCCACTGCTGGACCTCTCCCAAGACACACCATTAATCCTATTCGCCGCTCTTCGCATCCAGTCTCTATCAGCCACCCTCCGCAGGTCATCAGTCCATCTAGCTGCGCGGCGTCCTACGTTACGTGCGCCAAGACGTGCTCTCCACTTCAATATCCGCCTGCTCCAACGGTTCGTCCTGCGGATCCTCATTCCTGATTTTATCCATAACAGAAACTCCTAGCATAGCTCTTTCCATAGCTCGCTGAGCGACCTTGAGTTTGTGGACCAGCCTTACTGTAAGTGTCCATGTTTCGGAGCCGTATGTCATCACTGGTAGGTAGGACGCTCTGATTAAAGACTTTTGTTTTCAAACACTTGCTAGGTGTTGCCTCCGCTGGGTACCCAGAGGCCGTTTAAACGGTTCTCGGAATCCAAAAAAAAGGCACCCACCAAGGGACACCCGTATTTATTTATTTATTTTATTTGTTAAATATTATTATTTTTCAAGTTAATAATTAATGTTAAATATCTCAAAAGTGGGTGATGGTGTCTGAAATACAGTACTCTGTACTAGTTCAGGCACCAGCGATCCCTAATATGTTTGAAACTGTGATTATTGAATAAAGTAGTTATATTTGAAATTAATAATACATTTACAGACACAAAAGCCGAGCTGCTGTCCATTGTAGAGAGATAATCTAGTGAAAACTGCCCCTTCAGTACGAAGCCTTCAAATTAATCAATTTGGTCACGTCGCTCCCAGTTTATAGAACATTGATTAATTAACTATGATCGAAATTAGTAATGTCACGTCACGTAAAATGGCGTTACCAACTTAATGGAAATAAAATATATATATAAACTAAGTATGAATTAAAAATAACAAATTTTGTTGACTGATTCGTTTTATCGACCTTTTAGATACTGGAGCGCTATTTTAGGCCTTAGGGCTCCATCCTCCATGGTGATGTTGTTGATGCATCCCCCACGTTCCTATGCCGCGGGTCGGTGACTGAAGTAACCAACTTGCAAAATTGCATGTAGAGGAGGGGCTCGTAGTTTTAGATTAGTCTAGCTCTAGTAAATTAAATAACGGTTTGAATTACCTCATAAAAGGAGTTATTCCCAGTTGTCACTACCCGCTCCGTTCCTACTAATGACAACTGGGAAAAAAATCCCAGTTGTTGCTAGTAGTAGTTGCACAGAAACAAGTAAAGTGTAGATAATTCACTATCTACACTTTACTCGTTTCTGTGTAGATTTGGTTTGTGTGAAGTGTAGTGGAACAAATTAAAGAAAGAAAATGAAATAAAATATAGAGATATACAATGTTGTTAGCTTACCAAGGATTCTCCGTGCGGGTGGCGGGGACATCGCGTGGTTGGGAGGCAGGGGAGTGAACTGTAGTGTTCCAGGGCTTGTGACCGCGTTGCATAGTTGAAGGCCTTTCCCGATATCAACCCCATCGCTGTGTTCACTACACTTTCTACCTAAATACTTCACGATACTGTAGTTTCTAGTCAAATGTTTGTAAAATTAAGAATATACAAACACTCGTAAGTATGAAAACTGAAATTATGTATTTCTTAGGTAAGTATGATAATATTGATTAAGGATAAATGCGGTTATCAACTTTATATTGTCTCTCAGACGGTGCAGTATATTGTAAATAAATAGAAGATAATAAAATAAGCTAAGTAAATTTGATAAAAATTTTGGTAGGGAAAAAAAAACAAAGGTTTCGGTACATTTTTTTTCTCATTAAAAAATAATTGTTTGGCACGCAATTAATTAGCACGTACCTAATCCACGGGAAAAAGAGTTATATAGCACGACTTAAAAGCTTTTCCTGGAGCTTCATTTAATCGAAATCGGTTCAGTAGTTTAGAAGTAAGAAGTGGTTGACTCTCTCGCGTTTATAATATTATATGGATTGATGATAAAACAATCCTTAAAAATGTGTTGACTACCGTACAAAAAGTGTTGACCACCGTACAAAAATAGTAGACACATTAATCAGTTTTAGATATCTACTATCAATACAGCTGTTGTACAACCTTGTGCAACTAAATCAAACACAGTGAATGTACTTATTAACAAAATATATTATTACAAGTACAATATTAATAATCATACATACAAGTATGTATTTCTGAACAAAAACATCTCCCGCGTGTTACGAACCCTATACACTTTCCAACAGCGTCAATTACAGAAACTTAATACAAATAAAAACTTAATAAAATTAATATTTAAAATAAATAAGATTCTTTAGGAAAAAGTTATGTTATTACAAGACTATATAATATCTGGATGAATTGTTGTAGGTGCATTGTCTTAAACATAGTGTAGTTTTTTCTTTTAATATTACACTCACAAACTAATATCCAGGCTCGTGCACCAGATACTTATAATTTAGATTAATATATTTTTTTTTTTAATCAATATTAAAAGGTATTTATTATTAGACTTTTATTTAGATATGTATCGCGAAGTTCCATTAAAAAAAGACGAATGAAAACTGTAAACTGCACTCCTATTCGCTATGCTCTGAGAATATTTAATACTAGCTGTGCTCGCGACTTCGTCCGCGTGGAATAGTTATTTTTTTATCATATAAACTTTCATCCCCTATTTTATCCCCTTGGGGGTAGAATTTATCAAAATCCTTTCTTAGCGGATGCCTACGTCATAACATCTACCTGCATGCCAAATTTCAGCCCGATCCGTCTAGTGGTTTGGGCTGTGCGTTGATAGATCACTATGTCAGTCAGTCACCTTTGAGTTATATATATTTAGATTATTCTTTAATACATATTTTTTGTGTATCTTGAACCGTTTTCACGGCGCACGCAACGGAAGGCTTCAAAGATGAAATAATTTCTCCCGTTTTTTACACATTTACCACTATATCTTTGCTCCTATTGGTCGTAGCGTGATGTTATATAGCCTATAGCCTTCCTCGATAACTGGACTATCCAACACAAAAAGAATTATTCAATTCGAACCAGTAGTTACGGAGATTAGCGCGTTCAAACAAACAAACAAACAAACTCTTCAGCTTTATAATATTAGTATAGATAACGTAATATTAAATATTCTCAGAGCATAGCGAATAGGAGTGCAGTTTACAGTTTTCATTCGTCTTTTTTTAATGGAACTTCGTATCGACCTAAGGCTTTACCATGGCCGTGCTATGGGTACTACATACTGTCAGAGGCTCTACCATAGGTTTGCGCATTGTAGAAAGGTGACGTATTCATTTACGTATACGTGAGCTACAACCAATAGGATCGCTTAATTTTTGTTAACAGTATTGATAAAGCGATCCTATTGGTTGTGGCTTATGTATATGTAAATGAATACGTTACGTTGCTACATTGCGCAAACCCGTGGTAGAGCCTCAGGTACGGAAAATTAAGTATTTTAAAATTATTCTATTGATAGCAGTAATTATGGCACTCTGTATCCATTTCTAGCCTATGTTAGATTAATTCTGAAATGGACTAGTAATGTTATCGTCATTCCGAGCATGTGTATCTACATATAAAGACATTAATCTCGGAATTTTAAATAAATTAGTCCCATAAGGTTTAGTCAGATTTTCCCTTAAAACCTTCTCGTTGCTTTTAGGGTTTCTGATACCGCTGAAGTTAGTGGGATCTGAAAACAAATAATTAATATTTTTACTCAGATTTTTACTGGAACATGGCATATGACTTTATATTTACCTGATGGTCGGTCAAATACATTGGGCTAAATGATACGGTTACGAAATGATCGGCAACAAACGATTTTTTATTACAAGTCTTCTTCAATATCCTCGTTGCTGTATCGTCAAAACAACTGCCGGTTTCGTAGCAGCACCCTGAAAGGTATATAAAAAAATCTACGCAGAAGGCTCCTAAAAGCCGGTGATCCCATGCACATACTAAATCTTAAAAAGGACTAAACCCCTTCGAGCTAAAACCATAGTATAATAACTAACTCTCAATTTTTATTATCAATAATATACAATCAAGCGCCATTCGTCTCTATCTCTACATACTGATTTTGTCTTTTTCTTCACGCCGATTTCGAAGACTTTTAATTGCAGCGTTTTATAAATCCTTTCCAATTTGATCGTAATACGTGTGTCTTGGTCTCCCACGGCCACGTTTGTCCTTCACCTTACTTTTATATATCAGTACCCCTAGTGTGAGTTTTCTAACTATTACTTTGCGTTTGAGTTAACTAAAATTTGTATGGGAAATGGTTCAGCGCTCCAAGCGGAAATTTTACGAACTAGAAATGCGGTCGTGCGATTGGTCAAAATGTTAACGCGGTAGTATAGTTAACGCGAAAGTAAACGTTAAAAAAACTCACACTAGGGCTACTGGTTCGTAATTTTTTCATCACTAAAAACAATCAAAAAATGAGGAAAAATGCTTCGCTGGTTTCGGCATGTAGAAAGAATGTTTATACATACCCAAACCAGAGGAGCATCTTTCCTCATTTTTTTATTGTTTTTGGATCTGTAGATATGGGCGCAGTAATAACGAAAGCGGTCGGTCGTCCTAGCAAATATATAGAGTAATAAACTGGCCTTGATTAAAATACAACATAATAAATGGACATTTTGTTAAGTATTTTAGTTTTAATGTTTACTTTAATTTAATAATATTACAATAATGCCATCGTATAAAATAGGTACCTACAAGATGTACAGCTTTTTATTTTTCAAAAATAAATTTGATTAAAAGCTTTTCCAGCTGAACCTAATTAAAATATTTTTTTACATATTGTATTCCTATTTCAAGTAAATCTAACCAGTGTTTTCTCACGATATTTGACGTGGACAGACTGACACCTTAGTCTCGCCTACAAAAGACAACCACCTTGTCTGCCCCCTATATAGCAAGCAGAATATGCGAAGAGCTACGATGCTACTTGGTAGCTCTTCGCATTGCTTTGCTTAGTTTTAAAGTTTATCCTCTATTATACAATCACGCATCCTCAGCTTCTTCTGACACGTATCACATCCAGCCGCGGATCCACATTTAAATTTGAGTGGGTAAGGCGAGGAGAAAACAAAATCTAACTACAAAAAGCCATCCTTAATAACACCAACACCATACGTGTTCACATCTTATTTCTTTTTCATTGTTGAGTAAAAAAAAACCTCATCGTCAATAACAACCCTTTATAATGAGCAAAGACAACCAACGCCGTCATCCTATGTCCCATAACGTCTAATTCCACCGACTAAGTATTTCTAGCTTCGTTCTGGGAGAACCCTGGAGCCCAATCACAAGCTTTTTAGAGTACTTTTTTAAAATTAATACACTAATTTGGAGATTTTAATTCAATTTAAAGGATTTCTATAGCACGAAGCGACGACTTGGAGATATATCTTTCGAGCGACTTGTAGTACAGGCAAAGTTGGACACGAGAACGCGCGGTAGATATATATGAATGAATGGATTGACAAAATTAAAGCAGACCAGCCGACCGACAGGTCTCCTTACCACCGCCCATACAGATGCAAAAACCACCCAGTAACCACGTTATGATTCGGTTTTAGCCTGTGGTTTCACCAGTTTTCAGGAGACTACTGCATAGATTTCTTGTCGAGGTGGTAGTCTTCTTTCGGGTTGTATTTACGAAACGGGCAGTTGATTTGACGATAGAGCAGCGGTAGTCATAATACAAATACGCCTTTGTCGTCGCCAATTTCGTAACCGCATAATTTAGCCTGCATAGTCATCAATATTTGTAAACACAATGTGTTGATTGACCCCATTCATGGACTTTGCCTGCCTGCTTATCATCTGGTAGATACAAAGTCACATGCCGTGCTCTAATAAAAAAAATGCTCAATGGATATCGTGCGGCAACGTGGACATTACGGACATTTGTGAAACTGGGACCTACAGCTTAACGTGCTCTCCGAGACCATAGTGGTGCTGTCTAACAAATGTAGGCATATTTTCTTTTAAATTATTTTCAATAAAAATCTTATGTACAGTTGTTTGACAATATATTTTTATGGTCTCCGAAGCACGAATAGTGGTATTTAAAATAATAGTAGGTACTGACTTGTATAACGGTGCACAACGGAGACAACGTCAGGCACTCGCGAGAAAGACTCAGTAGGAGTTTTGATCAGTTTGGGGTCCTTCTCTTCTGGGTTCAACGGCGTCGGATTTACCATAGTCATTAAATAAATCGAGAAGCAAAATAAACTCAGTAATATTATGCTATAAAGAAACATGTAAGCAAACACTTTAGGCATTGTCGGCATGACTATATTATCTAATTATGATACTAGAGTTTAGTGTAGTACAAGGTATGATTTGCTCAAAAATCTTACTTTTTGCAATGACAGTATGTCCAAAAGAGCGTTGAAAAATGGCTTTCTTCTGGAATAAAAAAAAACTTAAATAATTATAAATAACCATAGAAATAGAAGGAAAGGAAGTAAATAACTATGGCCAACGCGCCATCTGTTATATTACTTTATAACTAAATTGTGATTAAGGTTACTTTCTTTATTTTCATGCAATGGCTCTAATGTTTCTGTAGTTTAGTATTTAGAGATGTATCTACTAGATGGCGCAACTGTTTCGTATGGCTTATTTCAATTTTTTTGCAATGACAGTATGTCCAAAAGAGCATGAAAAATAGCTTTCTTCTAGAATTAAAAAAAAAACTTAAATAACTGTAAATACATATGGCCAACGTGCCATCTGTTATATTGCTTTATAACTAAATTGTGATTAAGGCGACTTACTTCATTTTCATGCAATGGATCTAATCACGGAATAAATAAAACATTTATTTATTCCGTGGTTTCTGTAGTTTAGTATTTAGAGATGTATGTATCTACTAGATGGCGCAACTGTTTCGTATGGCTTATTTCAAAATTGTACTTGTCAGAGAACATTTATTATTGTTATTCGACATTTCGGAACAAAATGTCGTACCTTTTCGTTGTCACCATATTCTGTTCTCACTTCTGTAGCATTAATTGGTTATAATCTCACTTTTTGCTTAGGGCACAGAAGAAATAATAGTACAAGTATTTAGAGTTTGTGATTGTAAGGCGGGCGGCCATTTGGTGTTCTCATGTTTGAAAAGGCGGTTTAGTATGCACATAGGATAGGATAGGAGTAATACATACTAGGGAAGTGCCTTATGGTCTACACCGCCTTTCCAGACATGAAACCAGAAAGGCAAGACAGATTAATTAGTTTTGTCTGTGTCTACTTTACAAGATGTGTTACAGCACTTCCGCACATGATTCATACTTTCTTGAGTAGCCGACGTTATTATAGGTTTAAATAGGTTATTATCCTCATTGTGCACAGATTAACTTACTATCATTGTGTAAAATAGTGCTCGGTGTCATTGTCTGTCAAAGAAAAAATTACAAAGATTGCATTAAATAGATGAAAATTAAAATTAATAGTTTCTAGTGAGTTTGCATCCTCCTTAGTTTTAGAACTAAGTACGTTATGAAAAATATTACCAATATAATTAAAAAGATACTAGGTATAGGTACCAATTTAATTTTAAAAATTTCTATTTTCAGGCATGGTGAAAGGCTCCGATAAAAGTTGTTCCGACACAGAATCCGTACGATCGACCACACATAGCGAACGAAACAAAATTGGCGCTATTATTTGTCCAACAATTTGTGCAATTATTTTAGTTATGTTATTCATAGTTTCCTTTTTATTGACACGATACGCATTTGAGTCTTACGATACACTTTGTGAAAACCGTAGCCGGAAACTATATAATGCCAGAATTACGTCTTATAATAATTTAAGTTTGATAAGAATTGCAGCATCAAATGTCTAACCTAATGATTTTAAAATTATTTTATTTTAAATAAAAGTTAAATTACTAGTAGGTAGGTATTTTTATGTTATTGGTATAAAAGAATTCTTTATCACAACTGTGGCACAGTTGCATTCCCTTAATTAACTTCAATATAATCTCACTCGGATCGTAGTAGAATCACGCTAGTTTTTTTTTTGCAGTTTTCTATGGGCGATTGGTTCTTGGAGATATAATAGGGAGGTGCCCATGGCCCTAAAATCGCCTCTCCAGTTTTGAGAACACAATATGGCCGCCGTGATATTAAAATAAAAAAAAGAGAACAAGCAATCCGTAAGCGTTGATTGGTTGAAGTGAGAACATAATATGGCGGCTATACGAAGGCGGTTCCATATATTATTATTAGTTTCATGGTTATGACACTATTTGAAATATCTCTAATAAAGAAACTTTCTGAATATTACATTCAAAATTAATAAATATACTTTTTTTTATTTACTTAAACAGCAACGGCTACAGGGTGTGTAAAAGGGTAAAGGACTTGGGGGAACTGGAAACTGTGTGAAAATGACATACCAATATATGTTGCAAGTAAATTAAATAAAGACATTTTTTTATATAGCAACAAAAGTCATCAAATTTTTTTGACAGTTGGAAAAATGGGCGGCCGATGATTTGCGGTCGGTTGTAGTTGTTTCCTTATTTTTAAGTCTATTCTCCACAGTGTTTTAATTTTTAACAGTAGATTTCTACCTCTACGAAACCTTTCTTCAACTTTGCTGTCATATTATGTGAGTATTTGCTTTATTTTTTTATAAAACTCGGTCACTTTCGATATCGATTCCTATTTAGAGGCCAATGTCAAAAATACGGGGCAGGGTATAAAATTTACTACCATAACTTTTCTATTATTTACTATGTTTACCGAAGTTGGACTATATAATATTACTTATAGTCCAACTTCGTTTCGTATTGTTATTGTAAAATTGAATTATTCTAGTTATAGCTGTGCAGTAACAAACAAAATTGCTTACTTACCTAAATAAATATAATTAATTAAATATTTCTTTAACAATTTCAAACGAAACTATAAAGTTAGGGCAACTTTTAAGTAAATAATACTTATGGCAATTGACTCCGCTCTTTCTAAACAATATAAATAAACAAAAATAATGAGGAAACAAATTAAAGAAAACTAAAGTAGCAATAAGAAAACACTACCTTTAAACTTAACCTAATATTATTTTAGGTACATTACTTGGTAAAAAGCCACTTATTCTTTAAATACAAAATCAGTGTCTTGAGTGTTTTTCCAGTCGATTTTTTTGGGCAATATTTTCTCATCAGAACATGTCTCTACAATACTTTATTTGGTAGGACTAGCTATCAGGCATATGCCAGCACGGCTGTAGCCAGGATTTAATATGGTTTAAGCTTTGTTAAATTTTCTGTTGTAATATCTTTCTCCTTGTCCATTTTTTTTTTATAACCAAAAAAAAACACTATCTTCACAATATCACCTATTAATGTCTCTTAAATTAGTGAGATACGTCTTCACAATAATTTTGCGAGTACCCTTCATTACTTTTCGGGGGGGTTGCCACATGCCAAATTTTTCTATTTTCAAAGATTTGGGGGAGATGTATAATATAGATATTCAATCAGAACTTACCTTTTAACTTAGTTTTTTTGTACCCACATCTACATTGTTCATTTGTCATAATTAGCTACTGGTTATTTACAAAAGTATCATGACTCTTGACTATAACTAATATGGTGATACCAGAAATAAAATATAATAGTTGGTATTATGAAACTGAGAACAATAGCTTAACATATTCTTTGAAGCTCTTATCCCGAGACACCTTTGAGCCTTTATATTGATTTTAGTAGATTAAGCTTTGGCCACACAGGTTTAGTTAAAAAAAAATACCTTGTATTTTCTAGAAAATACATTGATGCAATGGTTTTACAGATTAATTTACAGTTTTTATATCTGGAATTACTAGAAACGGTTTTAAAACTCAACTATATGCAGTGGAAGTTCATGCAAGAGGAATTCCAGCAAAGTCTTTGCATCATCTATTTTGGTCTACAGAGACCAGCCATCCTTTATGGAATGAGTTTTCAAGATGGAGCTAACAGGATCATATAGTATTTGGTTGAGTAGTAAAGGGTGGTGAACACAGTGCAGGTGAGAGTTAAAAGGCCTTTAAACCTACTTCGCTGTCTCAAGCCTGGAAATGCTGCAGGGTAATAAATCCCAAAGAGAATATATGCATAGCTAAATAATTTTGAATTTACCTAATAATAACAAATAGGTAGAAAAACCTATAGGTAGGAATACAATTTAAGTTTATTTTTTAACCAAATAATGCTCAAGAAGAGAACCTCACTATCGCGGCAAGGCGCTCAACCGATGAGCCAACCAGGTTCCAGTCAGCCCTCACGAATTTTATCATTGCTTGTTATCTACTTATACACAGACGCCCTCTATTAACATTTTTCTAATAACTCTTATACGAGTGAAGTTAGAAGTCCTAGTTTCTAATACTAGATGGCAGAGGAGTCCGTTTTTTGTTTTTACTTTTTTCAGTATTTTATATTTATGCATTTTTTTTTATAAATTCCTTAATAGGTTCCAGTCAGCCCTCACGAATTTTATTATTGCTTGTTATCTACTTATACACAGACGCCCTCTATTAGCTTTTTTCTAATAACTCTTATACAAGTGAAGTTAGAAGTCCTAGTTTCTAATACTAGATGGCAGAGGAGTCTGTTTTTTGTTTTTACTTTTTTCAGTATTTTATATTTTTGCATTTTTTTACTAAATTCCTTAATGTACAGACAAACCCATGACAAACTGTACAGAAAAAACGTACTAATATTTTTTTGCCATGGGTGGGAATCGAACCCACGACCTCCGGATACAACGCCAAAGACGCAACCACTAGTCTACGGAGGCTGTCTAATGATTGCAACCAAGTTAGAAAAATATTTGTAATTTCTATTTTACACGCCTTATGTTATTCATACTTTCATGAGTGACTGGTTACATTGCGCGCAATTACAGTATCATTGAGATGTAAAATTGATAATTAGATAGTTGTCATTGTATCTATCCAAACGGGATTATCCATTTATATATATGTCACAAGTCTGACTGTAGAGATATTTCATAAAATTTTTGGCATAGTTCAAACTTACAACAATGTTGCTAAAAAAATTTTGATATTCTCATTCAGGGCCTTTGTTATTCTTAACACCAGCAGGGTAATTACGCGTGTTAAGTTCGCTCGCACGCCAATCGTTATGACGTAATTTTCTAAGATTTTTTGGAGCCAATGTTAAGAAGCCAAGCTTGATCTACGTCAGAATGACGTCATAACGATTGGCGTGCGAGCGAACTTAAGACGCGTAATCACCCTGCTGGCAAAAACAGAGTCACATGCTGTGCTCTCATAAAATAAATGACTGGGTGAGCATAAAATATTATTTAGGTTCCTAAACAATTAAAACCTAAATATTATTTAGGTTCCTAAACAATAGAATTAAATCATGGATTCTCCATGCGGCTGACGGGTTCTATCTCCTAGTGGGAGGCAGGGGGATTGCAATGGAAACAGCGAGCAGGGTTGGAGGGCTTTCTGAATTTAACTGTCCCCTTCTCCTCTTCACTGTGTTCAGTAGCTATACTATGAATTTTTGTTAGACAAATTTCACTTACTGGACAGTTTAAACTGGCCAACTGGAAGTTTATTTGCACTGTCAAAAAAATAAAGTGATCCATTTGGTCCATACAGAAAAAAAAAAAAGTTTAACAAAAGTCACTGTTGAGTTACAGTACCCTCTATCCAGGCAAATATTATTATGTTCTATACGATCCTGTCAGCGCCGTCTTGTAAACGCTTCCATAAAAGTTCCGACGGCCGATTTAAAAAATTCCAAGATCCTTTAAAATATGATGCAAACACTGAAATTCCTCTTGCATCGAGCTACACTGCATAAACATAGGTATTAAGCCCGTTTCTAGTAACTTCATTAGTGAGATCGAAAGTATTTGTTCGAATTGTTTACTTGTAGATCTCCTGAATGTTTGAAATATACCATACCTGAGGCTCTACCATGGGTTTGCGCATAATCCTGTTACCAAAAATAAAGCGATTCTATTGGTCGTTTCTCACGTATACGTAAATGAATACGTTACGTTTTTACAATGCGCAAACCCATGGCAGAGCCTCTGGTGCCTTTTTGGCTACGGAAAACCGTTTAAACGGGTGGCCTCAACGGTACCCAGCGGAGTGATTAACTCGTCCTCATTTCGACAATGGTATTCGGAGGCAACACCAAAACAAGTGGCGAGTTTGTTGTTTGAAAAGTGTTACTACTTAAACGTTAAACAAAGCCTAAGAAACATTATTCATTAAAAAAAACTACAACTTTTTGCCCATATTTGACTTTTCTCAGTTCACTTATTTTATGTAGTTCTTGCAGCTAACACGTACACCGAATTTAGGATTTTTTTTTTAGTAGTAGATTACTAGCACTTTTGGAACAGACCCTAAAAGATGTACCTATATAAATAATATATCTATTCTAAGACACACGTAGGTACACAAAGATTGCGGAGGCCATTAGGTGTAGACTGTAGAGCCGCGTTTAATCTCGGAGCGGCCCGCGACCTCGGGATGCGCTCTTTGTTTCACAACCACCCTCATTTTCGTGACCTCATATCTTTTGAGGAAAGCACACGCGCGGGAAAAAATAAACTACCTTTTTTCACTTTGAAAGACACAAGAATTGGCTTTAGCTGTTTTTAAAGGAACTTACTATAATGCTAGCTATGTTTTTCCTTCTAAAGGTTTTCCGCCTAATAATATATTTCGTAATCCCATCAATGTGGGAGCGATCTATGTTGTTTAAAGAACAACTATTGATCCCAGTCATGAACTTTGTAGGTTTGCTCCCCACCAGGTAGATACAAACATGCCATGCTCCAATAAAAAATGTAGTGACAATATTTGGAAAATATAAAATATGGTGTTTTTGATTATATCTAAAAGACTGATGTATATAAAATAGTTTTAAATTAGACATAGTTGTAACTTTATTTTCATCCCATGACCTATTTTCCTTAAATAATATCACATAGGTACTTAGTTTATAAAACGTTGATCAAAATATGTTGATAAAAAAAAAACTGTGGTTATAATTAGCTAACAAGACTCATTATTGCTAGAATATTTACGTGACGATATGATATTGCACTACTCATGAATCTTGTTAGCTACTTTTAAACAGATATTTTTTATCAAATGCTAAAAACTGGGCGATAATAATAATAATAAAGTTCAACGGTCCCAGCGTCTCTACAGAAAATCACCCTGTATAAGTGAATATTTAAGTTTCTTAATATTCTCAGCCCTTACTGCAGTAGAGCCTGCGTTGAGAAGAAGTAGCTAGGAGCGAGAGCGTAGCATTACTACGTGAGCATCATTTGCCTTAGCTTCATTGAATTCTCTTTCTATCGCTACAAGAGACACCTGAGGGCTCTATTTTTTCTCAAATAATTTTAATCTTATTTTTTAGACCTTTAGACCTTTTTTCTCATAAAAGTCACAATACACATATATACCAGGTTTTAGCAGAACATTTGTGAATAGAGCCGGTATAATCACCCAGACCATGGCCAACTGTGCAGAAAAACGTATTTAATATTGTTGTATTGCATGAAATATACATAATATTGTATGGAAAGATGTCATTTTTGATCTCTACTCGAACGAGATCTCACGGTATCGGAGTCGGTGGTTACCCTGCTTACACACTACAGCTTTTTACGAGATACTGACAATTATCATCGACATTTGTATTCATTGACTTTCGCGTTGTATCCTACGATACAGTTTGCCATGGTCTGGGTTTTTATAATATATATATATATATATTAGTATTGTTATTTCTGGTGCACATAGTACAAGCCTGGATCATAGTTTGTGGCCAAGAGCAATATCGGTAAAAATGTCCTTCATCATTATTATTTTTAATCTCAAAGTTCTAATCACAGTTTTGGTTCTTACCAAATATTTTTAAAAACGATAGAGCCATACTCAATGTAAAACTCATTCGAATCTTAAAAAGAGGTTACCACGTAGTGACGTATTATTTGACCCGGGACGTATCGTGCCCCTCCCGGATGCGCCTGTGACGTCAGCTGACGTCATGGCTGACACAGTGCCCTACTTCCGGAGCTCCATGCAGGACCCATTCATCGGCAGCCCTCGTCGGAGCCTATTGGAGAACATTTCATTCATAATGGAAACAGTTTTTAATTTGCTTTGCTGCTTGGAGATTCATGAGATTCTTAGTTTTGTAGTTTTCTTGAGATACTATGTAGGTTTTTAGCTTTTAGTGTTCGTAGTATAGTAGACAGATTAAATACCTATAAAGAATTAGGTTTTTGCCCTTAGGTGTAACTGAAATGCAATAAATGTGCATTAGAAGAGTAAAAAAAGCGGCCCCAGCCTAGTGGTTAAGTCACTGCGCAACTGATAACAAGGTTAAGAAGATGACAACAAAGCCGGCCTGGGAAGGGTGACCGCTTTATACAACGAGGCTATTTCATCATAAACACCGCAACAAGCTCGCCACTTGTTAGGTGTTGCCTCCGAATACCATGGGCGAAATGAGGATGGGTTAATCCCTCCGCTGGGACCCTAAAGCCGTTTAAACGGTTCTCGGGAGCCAAATAGGCACCCGTGATAGTTTTTTTTATTTTTTATTATAATTATTTTTTTTAGTTGAGTGATGAAGACCTAATACATAATTTGTAGCTAAAAGTTTGATTACCTGAAAGATTGTAAATAATATACCTATTTTAATATTTTTGCCATCGGATTATGTGTGTATTTAATCTTGAGTACCTTGTTTTGTGCCCCCCTATGAAGACGTATTGATGCTGATACGAAATGTTAAGACCTCCTAGTCCGTGGCTATAAATCACAGTTGATTTAAATAATTTTTAGGTTAAAATTTTCACTCTCAAAGGTATAAAAAAAAAGTTTATGCCTTGAATGGCAATCAAATACAACTTCAACGGCGCAACCACTAGTGACTAGACTATGAAGGCAGTCAATATCTACCTAAATAGTATTTAAGTCCTAATGCATGACCGTCACTGAGCGGTCAGTAGCGCCACGGCATCGCGTGCTGCTCCCAGCTCATCTGGTGACAACGACGGCTCCACAAAGAGTGATTTACAACTGATAACTCACATCCGCCTGGTATGTGTATGTGTGCTTGTAATCTCCGGTTGTCACGCCTAGCCTCACTATTCTCAAATACTTATTCTTAGACCTAGATATTTGTCATGTGCTAGCATATAATTAACTATAACCTAAGCATTTGATTGTTAATTACATTTATAGACTTTCAGTTAGGCTAAATCTCCTCATATCTAATGATAAGACAATATTATTAGCTATTCATGGTGTCTCCAGCAGGGTCCATGGCGTGGTTGGTAGGCAGGAAAGTAACCTCCAATACTCCCGGACCGGTAACAGTGTATAGGCCTTTCCAAACTCAATAATGT
This sequence comes from Monopis laevigella, assembly GCA_947458855.1. NCBI lineage: Eukaryota > Metazoa > Arthropoda > Insecta > Lepidoptera > Tineidae > Monopis > Monopis laevigella. Next base: position 21,642,948 of record OX381590.1, on the reverse strand, counting down.
CACCGTGTAGAGTACCATCTACTCAACCAAATACTATACATTCCTGTCAGCGCCATCTTGGAAAAACATTCCGTAAAAGTTCCGACAGCCGATTTTGGAAGACCAATATTTCTCAAAAGACGTTGCAAAATCTTTGCATGGATACAGTTTTATTTTTATCGAAGGATTCGCTATTTTATTCCAAGACACAGGTTTTGACTCGTTGCGGGTTTCTTCTAGTCGCTACACTCTTTGATAGAGTGGTAGTCGTCACTTGAGATGGTGACAGGTTTCCAAGCCCGTCGCAATCCTCTCTGACCTTAGCTTCTGAAACATTTACGTACTTGACTGACTCTTGCAGCTTTATTAAGCCTTATTTACACTTGTTAAGTAGAGTAAGAAGTGCAAGTGAGTAAAATCAACTGTGAAGTGTTATGGTGTTACTAATCATTTAATACTTTTGTTTTTGCTAACATAACTAAAATGATGCTTTAGACTAAGTGACTTACTATTCAATTGTTGAATTACTATTCAACCAACAGTTACTATTTACCTACTGTGACATACATTACAAAACCTGTATTTTGTTTTATTGGTATTTAGAAAATATATTAATTTAGCTTTCCATAGTAAGTAAGTAAACGATGAGTGTATAAGTTCCTTACATTAACCACTTACCATCAGGTGTGTGCAAAGCCACAAATACAAATTCATTTATTCGTTGAAATATAGGTTATACAGATGATTACATAATTGTTTGTCCTCTGCCACTTTAATGGGTAAAATATTGTTTATACACTATTTTGACATTATTTATTATAAACTATAAAATATTTTTTATAATATTTTTATTACTATGCATCTTATACCTACTTATTTATAAAATATCACAATTGTTGTCACTATTATTATTTTTATTTATCTTAAAATGAAACGAAGTACCTACTTATTTGGCTATAAGAGAGATGTGTACACACACACAATACACTAAATCCTATTAAAAATTGTGTCATGCATGATTCATACATTTTTTTTAAATCTTATCATATTTAAGTCATTACATCTTACTTTATATAGTTTGAAAATAAGATAATCTCTTTGAAGTTTTGTTATATAACAATAAAGTAATATAACCGTAATATATCTAGCTTACACTACAAGATTATCGCAAAGTCGGTTACTTCAGTGGTGAAGCATTAACCGTCGCTATTTACCGCCACTTGGTGGTACTGGTGCACATTATCTTATGTTGTCTCAGTTATTAAATATTTGCACTTATCTTTTTCTACATCTCAGGGATTTATATTTTTGCTATTTCTCATTTTCCTTGCGTACAGTTCATAAACAAAAACTCATGAAGGTAAAAACCGTGCCCGTCCGCGCGCCAGGGGCGCGTTTTTTTAGCTTCATGCAAAAACTTAACAAGTGCGTGAGATCGCCCGCGAATCGCGAATGATCCGTGATGTATCTTTAATTCCTTTATAGCATTTATTTCAATGATATAATCTAATTATTAAGACAATTTAAATGTATATTAAATGTCCAAGGAAAACTAAAATATGCATCTGTGTTAATAATGTATTTTTTTAAGGTTTACCGCGAGCCATGCAATCGCCCGGCACCCCAGTGCGGTAGGTACTGAAGGTTAGGAAAAGTGAGGGTATATACATAAGTAAATAAGTATTTATGTATATACCCTCACTTTTCCTAACCTTTAGTACCTACCGCACTTGGGTCCAAAAAAAAACAAAATAAATAAATATTATTCATACACACGAATAATATTTTATTTATTTATGCTTATATGTGGCCAAACCACTCTATATTTTCCGAAAATATTGGTAAAAATGCTAGTTTCTATTTTCTAATATTTTTTATCCCAAATACTATTTTTATCTTCAAAAAATCAATTAAAAAAAAAACAAGTAATATATTTTTGGAATTTTTCTTTTTGAAGCTTATTAAGGTCAGGGAAAATCTAAAAAAAAGTGACTGGAAAATCTGGAAAAGTCGTATCCGAAAAAAAGTGGCCACCCTATAAACTTACATCCAATATTACAACTTGGCTATTAGTAGAAGTGTAATTATTGTTTTTATATTGGAAATTATAAACGAAAATCTTTCTGTGGTGTGTATTAAATATTTTTGTATTATAATATTTTTAATTTGTTTTTTTTTCTGATGAAAATATAATTCCCAACCCAGATAGATTAATTAAATACAATGATCTATAAAAATATTATTTAATTCTTCCACAAACAGTAGTCGAGTAGTACTGGAAGTGCGAAAGCTCATTTTGTATGGAGAATGCAAACTTCGCGATTGCGAATGCAGGGTACATTTAACTTATAATTTTACAGAAATTTTAAATAACAGTGTAGGTTATTAGGGATCAAGATCAAAATAAGTAGTAAAAATATGTAATCAATTACCAAGCCAACGTTCGTGAGCAACAATATTGAAAGTATATTTCTGAAAAACTTAAGGAAATATAATATTTTTGTTGAAGCTATAAAATTGCGTGACTGCATGAAATGGGGTACCTTCACCAATCAATTACCGCAAACTACCTATTTCTTATCGTCCGGCCGAGTAAGCTAGTTCACTTTAAACAAACAACTCTTATTATTTGTTTAGTCTCAAAAAAATATATTGACGTTACCATTTGGGGTCGCTAAAATATTTATTGTTGACTATTGTGTTTTTATTTTCTGTATTAAATGCGGCCTCAGTCACAGCGCTGTCTCCGAATACCATCAGAGAAATGAGGACGGATTAATCCCGCCGCCGGGTACCCTGAGGCCAGCGTTTGCCCGAATTACCTTACAAGTGATTTCAAAATTACCGTACAAAATTTTCGTAATCTGTTAGTTATTTTCCATATATTTATTAAATATTACAAATAATGAGCAAATAAAAAACGCCATGACCAAAAATAGGACATAAAAAGTTGATAAAATAAAAACGCCATGACCAAAAATATGTCATACCAAGTTGATAAAATTTTAAAGAACCTCTAATTAATACAAAAAATTGTTACAATTTTAAAAATGTCACAAAATTACAGTACATTTTGTCGAATATTTTGAGTACTTTTAAAAATTAGCAATTACTAATTTGGCGTATGGTAATGAGTTGCGATAGATTACCAGCCCTCAAATTACCGTACAAATACGTTAATTATCGTACGTCTGGAAACGCTGCTGAGGCCGTTTAAACGGTTCTGGGGAGCCTAATAGGCACGTGATGTATCTATATTTCCGGTATAAAGTTTCTCAGAAGAATAAATTTAAAAGCACCTGCAAAAGAAATAAAATGCATTATATAAATATACTTGGAGGAGGGTGACTGGTAGGTAGGCTCTTAATTAAGCTAACGTGGTAAAGCTGTTGGAAGTAGGGGTAGATCACTAAAAGTATGATTAGTAATAGTTTAATTTAAGCGATCGCGCCATCAATATATTTTTAAAAAGCTGATGAAGAATTATTTTTGGGATGTTGAATGTTGATACAAAATAATTGGGTACCTCCTCAAGCTAGATTGCATATTATTTACTCAGATATCTTGTTTAGAATTTGATTTAATTTGGTTTTGTTTATTGTATATAATTACATATTTTGTTTCTTTTTAGTGCTTATGTAATATTTAATTTAATTTTGTGTTTTCATGGGGGGTCATAGCAGGATGTAGACGTAGTTTGCGTTACAATAATTTCGCCTCATTGGATGAAAATCAGCCGTCAATTAATTTACTAGTATGAAGCCATATGAACGTTATAATAGAGCTGATATTCCCAAAACAACTTTAAACCATAGACAAGGCAGAAAATGAAGTTTTGTCACGTAAATTGCTTGACGGAGTTCCGTAGTGACCCTCCTGTTTATTTTTGAGATAAAATGATACTGTTATTCTCCTCAATATAAGCGAATTTGTGTTCCTTTTGAGAGAAATAAAGATTCTTTAAACCTATATACAATACCGAACGTAACAATTTATCGTCTCTATAACCTGAGTAGAGACATATCTACTTCGATTGTTGATGGAAGCATATCTATAATTAAAAAAAACACCAATATACATGGTGACTTTAAAGGTTGTACTTTAGGCTAATATCCTGCATGCCACTATCTATATAAAAATAAATATTTGTTACTATAATTGTATCGGACGACAAGAGCGGGGCCGTCTAACACAAGTATTGCCATACTTAGCAGGTGGTCCCAACCATATATATGTAAATTAATTTGTTAACGAAAATTTTTTTTTTATTATTTTTCTTGGAACGCTATGGCGCAAATGAAAAAAAAAAAAGTTCTCTCCGGACAAACTAGTAATGTTAAATTGACCAATTTGTATGGGGAAGCCAATATATTTTTTATTTGTAACACATGGTTCCATGGGAAATGTAGTTCGATTTGATCAGTACACCCAGGCGCAAGGATTTAATGCCACCTCGTCGTAACCGATTGTTAGAGTACACGAACAAGTGGCTAGCACGTCGGGATTTTTAATAGACTCATTTCAAAACAGTTTCACAAGTTGGTATAGTGAAAAACAGGGACCGACATCTAGACAAAAAAAAAACTAGTTTGTCGAAACTAGCTTATTATATTAGACTGTTAAGTGATGACTGATGATGACGTAATTGTCCACAATAGCTAATGTCCCTTTACCGGAAACGGTCAGAAAGCCATTACGACAACGTGGGATTCAACATTCCCATTAATTACTACAAAACAGTTTTGCCGGTACATACATATCACGGGACGGCCCCAGGGTACCCAGCGGAGGGATTTTAATCCCACCTCGTCGTAGCCGATGGTATGAGTCCACACCGAACAAGGGGCTAGCTCGTCGCGATGTTTTAAATAGACTCAATAACCCATCTATAAACAGTTCCACAAGTTGGTATAGTGAAACCGGGACCGACAGCTTAACTTGCTCACCGAGGCACTAACGTGGTGTTGTCAAACAAATGTACATATTTTTTTTAATTAAAAACTCATTGGTACACACCGGGATTCGATCCAGGGACCTAAGTGTTCTTAAATCCAAGGTCTAACCAACTCGGCCACCAGGTATTTTACCGGTACCTACTGACATAATGCTTCTTGTCTGGTTAACATCGACCACAAAAACATATTTAAGCAAACACTCGCTGCATTACATTGACAATATTTGTTCACCGACCAGTTTGCTAAATATTACAGAACCGCCAATACTTAAACCCACTCAAACCTGCCTACATGTAGCTCGCCAGTCCGGGCCAGCAATATTTAATTTAGACTTTAATTTTATCATATTTAGATATAAAGTAGCTTTGGTCAGTCGAGGGTCCTAAAGCTTGTTGCATAGCGGGTCATCTCCAATAAGCTACCTGGGTTATGCGCCAACTCAGTTCGCTTCTGCATTCAGCGGCGCGAAGTCGTTCGGCGCGTCGCATCAGACATTCCATTTTTATTTACTGGTTACCGAATATTTGCAGTGGTGTGTCAGTGTTTCGCTTGCTAATATCACAGTTCTTTCTCCAAAGGCTCTACACTGCTTCAAACTGGATTTCGAATTGGACGGTACGTGTTTTTGTTGAACCTTTAAATAAAATTAATTTCTAATATATCTGGGATTTTTGTATTTTACACAGTCAATAAATATATTTTCAGTATATCTAGACTTAATTATAACCGAGCGTATTATTATATCTATAATAATAAAACATAAAAATAATCATTTGTTATTGACTATTTTCTATAAGTAAACATTAAATATTAAAATAAAAGGTAAAGAGTGAGATTAAAACAGACAGGTATTAATTTAAGCAAGGTCTCATGTCAAGGCTGAGCTAGAAGCGACATCCCGAGCAGTTAGAGTCGACAAGCTATACTATAAAACATATTGGTATTCACAATTCGAAGCAGCTCCATGCTTTTCCCCACATCCTTTGTTTCCAGACGTGCATACTAATTGCTACAATTACATTTTAAATTATTAACACAATGGGCACCGGCCAAAGTAGAAAATCAATACGCTACGCTGGATTCGATCTACCTAGGTAAAATCTAAATATTATAAATATACGTCGACAAAAAGTTGTATAGAAGGTACCTTTAAAAATATTGTTCCTTAATCTGTCGGTTTCAGTTTCACTGTACCAAATTGTGGAATTGTAATTGGAGCTATATAAACACCACGCTCGCCACTAGTTTGGTACTGTCTGTAGACTCTGTGCATAGAATCACCGAAGTTCGCGCCACTGTAAAGCATTCATGATTTTAAATAGATAATAGGAACTGAGGTAAAGTTAGGTGACCAAAAGTTAGTCGTCGTACCAAATAGCTGAGTCCGCAATAGCAAGGGCTATCGTGTACGTCGTCCGCATAGATAATTGTCCGCCACTTCTGGACGACTGCTCGTGAATACTGATGCTATCACCATAAATTGGAATCATGTAGCCCGAACTTATCAGCTCGAACCTATTTCCGCTGGCTTTAGTTTCAAATTAGCAATTTGGACCGCAAAGGGTAAAATTATTTGAGGGCTAAATGAAGTGATAGATTACGACAAAGGTAATTTTCCTTATTGTTACATAAATATAATGGCTTCAGTAGCGACATTGCTGTTGTGGAATTATGTATTGGATCAACAAATAATGTAGCAGCATTTACTTATTATTTGAACTATTTATTAACCTGAGGTTCTAATTCTGTTTGAACTTTGGATTGTTATTTTTCCTCTTCACTAGTTTGAAGAGATTTTTTTTTCATTTAAATTTTAGTTAAATAGCTAGAATAGTCTGATGGTTCTTTTATAACATTGTATTTTGTTAGAATCAAACAAATGAATGACACATTGATTTCAGCAGCCCTTACTATTGGACAGAGCATCCACCTTTTGTGTTTTACTGTGCACAATATGAAAACGAAATCGGTCAGTAAAGCATAAATAAATCTAATAAATTGGTAACAGGATGATGCTCTCGGAACTAATCGGATATAACCTAAATACTACCGTAATTTGTTCATTCACCTTTAAAACACGAAAATATCAAGGTGTCAATACAATTATTAACAAAACAAAGCTTATTATACTGAAAAGTTATAATCGACCTTTAAATTACACAATCAACCACAATTATCCAATTTTGTCTGAGGAAATGTCATATTGATTGACTGTATTGACATAATATATCAAATGTTTGATATGTGGCTAATTACTACATAATATATTTACTAACGATTGTTGGTAGTATGTATGTTTACAGCAACGTAGGTTAGGTTAGTAAAGGAGGATAATAAATATTTCTTAAGGTTGAATGAAAGCAGCGTGGTACCTAACCTTTACAAAAACAATACAACATTTAAAGACCCAAAAAATATATATTTAAACTACATTGTTAACGTATCCATGAATTATTCTTAAATATTAATTATAGGTATATTATTTCATTAATTTTATAAGTCTTAACACAGACTTACAATAATAAGACTTCACAAAAACCTCATCTGATATCATTGAGTTTTTTCTTGCATTTTTTTTCCATCCAGTGTACACAGGCAAAACCATTGGTACTCAGTATAATTATGACCTTTTCAGTTGTTTTGAAAGGGCTTCTTTCACGGCCACAAGGAAACCCTGCAAAGATTAGCTCTGTGCAATACGTTAAACCTCTGTCACACTAGGTTATAATAAAATGTATATTTTTGCAATTCAAAAACAATCGTAAGATTGATCGATATTGAATTTATAGATTCTTAGTATGAGTGCCAGCTTGTGACCAGAATTTAACCATCATATCTATTGAGTTCAATACCGTCATCGTATACCACCACGTACCGTCACACCTAACCAAATTTTGTAATCCTAACATCGACGGCTTTTTGTCTCCTTTCAAAACTTTAACAAATTTAATTTTTGGCTCTAGTATCAAGCAACGATGTGATAATATCCAGGGGCCTTACCAAAGAGCTAATCGATAATCGAATCGAAATACCCATCGAAAGCCAAATGTATGCGATCGTGTTCTTTGGTCAGGTGGGCAATTCTTGCGCTTTCGACATTCATCTCGATTCGAGATTTTTAAACGAAAAATGACTATGCCATTTTTCGTTCAAAAATATCGAACATTAAACGAAATAAATAATAAATATTAATTAATAAACAATAAATATATAAATATTGAACGAAAAATGACATATTTAGTCATTTTTCGTTTAAAAATCTCGAATCGAGATGAATGTCGAAAGCGCGAGAATTGCCCACCAGGCCTCTGGAGTATTTTAATATTATTAAAGTTTTATAATAATTCGAAAACTATATATCCTGGTGCTTTTGTTTTGAAATATTTTAGTACTACGATTAATTCGTCAACAGATAATTACAAAATTAATCACGCAGACCTTGAGGTCTTTGTACTTTGGGAGATGACGTCACCAGAAACCGGAGCGGTACAAGGCTACTCTCGTAACAAATAGGTAGGTTGTTTTTACAATTCGACCACAAACCACTAGTAATCGTTGTTATTACATATAAACTATTGTATGTGCAAAACGATGTCTTTATATATTTTATTATATATTAAGTCATATTTAACGTCTATTGAAGTTTTTTATTAGACTTTAAAGACTCTTAGACACAATAATTCCATTGATATTTTAGAATAAATGTATATTTATTTAATACAAATTTACTGTTTTTGATAAAGATTGACGGAAAGCATAATTTACGGGAGGTTTTCCAGTATTACCGATTTTTAAATTTAGTTTTAACCGTGAATAGGTATGATACGTTTTAAATAGTGAACTAAATATATGCAATTGAAGATCATTTTATTGGTATTTTGTGGGACTCAAAACGAAATTAATATTTCTTCGCTAGATCGAAAAAGCTTTTTAAATCTTTTTTTGTAAGTTTATATAAATCATACACCACCACGTCATAAGATAATATTTTTTTATAATGGCTCTAAATATATTTTAATCAAAATAATAAAGAAATTTTGAACCGCAGCGGCCTACTTGATTTATGGTTTTGGACCCTATTGGCAAAACCTTTCGTTGAGGCATTTGTCACCTAGAACACGACACACATTACTTCATGTCCATCTTTTTTAATGTATAATGGCACCACAAACCATTAACATAAGCACTGGGGCTTACCTGACACTGTCGATATAGTTTGACAGACGATAAAATAAAGCATTCATTCATAAAATCGTTATGCATCTGTTTTGACGATTTATTGAAGCCAATGCCGTTGAGCTATAGTATAGGTATTTTAAACTTACAAAAGCTAACCATAACCATAAATAATTTTCATTCGTTCATCTTTAAGACGAATTATAAAATGCTTCATTTACTCCTAATATATTATGAAAATCAGAATAATAATGCAAATAATTGATATCTTATCACGTACATTTTCTAGCAAACGTGTGCCTTACTTTACAAATTATGATTATAGATTAATTTAATGAACGTTCTAGAAACTGAGGGTTATTGTTATTTTTACCAGTTCATTGCAATTTGTTGACATAACCAGACAATGGTGAATGTCGTCACAATGCTTATAGTGTATATTGTTCGGCGCCAATTTGATGATACCTTCATGGTTTTCTGTCACGGTATCTGAATTCTTTTAAGGCAGAACCAAAAAGTTTTGTGAGATTGTAAAAACTTGTATTCAATCTAATTTATAAATAGAATCTACAAGTATATATAGTTAAATACCAATTTAATTGCAGCGGCTACTACGACTAATCTAATCTCCATGTTATGCAATGGAGACTGAATTCTGCACCAAAATAATTGGTTTTGCATTATGCATGGTTTGCTCTCGGCCGCTGTTTAAGAAACTCTAAAGTTCACTTTATTTTACAAATAACTCTTTTGAATTAGAAAATTTAAGCTCGTTAACATCCTTTAAATATGCTTATTTATCCTTTAAATACCTTGAAAGGATAAGACTCGCTATTGAACAAAACTCATAATCATTGCAAATATTTATCGTAAACAGTCGATTGTGGGCATGTACTTACAGAACCATTACCTTAATTGCCTATAGCAGGCATTACGTGGATTATATTACTTGTTTTTACCTTTGTCATTATAATTCACAACAGTTTCATTAACTTCCTCAGTTAATCTATTTATGAGTCAAGATTTATTTACAAATTCAGACAGTTTTATAGCATAATCTTTATGTTGGTTGTGACCTTTTGCATTGTCTCCTAAATTACTTTACAATGTAATTACCTCTGTAGGTGAAGTCTCAGGTTCTACAATATACGCTGTAAAGGTAGTTTAATTAGTACGCCAACTCCATTATTCTTATAAACTATGTAACAAACAACACTTGCGCCTCTCTTGCTACATACAAAATTCAGTCTTATGCCTTTCTTTGGAAGGGTAGCATTACTTTGCCAGTTAATTATTTATTACCTTTATGTAAAGTCTGGGTGCATTTGAGATTTATGTTTTCATATATTACTTAGTGTATTTGTTTTACACTATACTCTATACACACAATGGCAGATAAACTAAAAAAATGTTAAAGATTACATTAATAATAATATTTTGACTGGTTGCGATGTTTGTGACTCATACATATTATATTCGTCTGAATGACTTACAAATTAATATTTTATCAACAACAAAATTAAACTAATGATGCCCTGTTATATTTTTTTCCATTTCTAAGCAAACTAATCGATAAGAGTACAGTGACCTTAAATAGAAACTAGATCAAAATTTGCATTACTTAATAGTTATTTTTTTCCTTGGTGTTTATGTCCTTTAACACCAATGAGTTTTTTAATCTATACATATACTGGGTGTTTTTTAACAATGATAATGTTGTTTTGATATCTCCAGTAACACTTTTAGAACCATTTTTTTTAATAAAAAGGTAGATAAGTATTTTTTTCTTCAAAAAAAAAGTCCGAAACATAAATTATTATGTAAACAAACGTCTATATGCTTAAAATTACTCCCACAAATACATAATAAGTCTTTATATCTAACAAGTAAAACACAATTAGACAAGTGATAGGCTTTAAATTCATGAGTTTAGTATGAAAGTTAACGCGATTTGTAGATCTATTTTGACTCTAGACGACACTAAAAGGGAAAAATACGTGTTTCATTATTTTCTTCATAGAACACTATATAAAAACTTTATCACCGTGACCAGTAAGTATAATTAAGCTGATGAGTATTTTTTTTAGTTTAAACGAGCTAATGTCTTTAAATACTAACTAATTTGACAGCTCAATTCTTCGTACATTCATTAAGAAGTCCTTCGAAGATAAAGTATCTGGGGTGATAGTAAAGAGGGGTGCAGAGGTCATGATTAGTGGAAGATAAAGCCTCTGAGGTGATGGTAAAGAGGGGTGCAGAGGTCATGATTAGTGGAAGATAAAGCCTCTGAGGTGATGGTAAAGAGGGGTGCAGAGGTCATGATTAGTGGAAGATAAAGCCTCTGAGGTGATGGTAAAGAGGGGTGCAGAGGTCATGATTAGTGGAAGATAAAGCCTCTGAGGTGATGGTAAAGAGGGGTGCAGAGGTCATGATTAGTGGAAGATAAAGCCTCTGAGGTGATGGTAAAGAGGGGTGCAGAGGTCATGATTAGTGGAAGATAAAGCCTCTGAGGTGATGGTAAAGAGGGGTGCAGAGGTCATGATTAGTGGAAGATAAGCCTCTGAGGTGATGGTAAAGAGGGGTGCAGAGGTCATCATTAGTGGAAGATAAAGCCTCTGAGGTGATGGTAAAGAGGGGTGCAGAGGTCATGATTAGTGGAAGATAAAGCCTTTGAGGTGATGGTAAAGAGGGGTGCAGAAGTCATGATTAGTGGAAGAAAAGACTTAACATCTCAAGAATTAATGCTATTTAATAATAAATAATAGCAAATGATAAGAAAATATTTCTCTCCGAGTAGACGTTGAATTTGATAAGACGTTTTTGCTGACAGGTGAATGTACTTAACATTGTTGAGTATAATGAGACAAAACAAATTAGCTGTAAGATTGCACGAGATAACAGTCAGGCTGCGACTCAAGGTATGATGGTACACACGGACAAATTCTGTAATGATTGTGATTCATATCACATACGTGATGTTTTCAGATAGATGAGTATATACATAGTACGGCTTACTCTAAACGCTATGATAATTTGGAGTCCCTAAAACAATCCATACGATTGGCAGTAAAGAATTTTCCCATAAAAAGAGTGCGTGCTTCTATTGGTAACTGGTCTCAACTTTTAAAGGACTGTATTGCAGCCAATGGAAACCACTTCGAATAAGCTTTTTATATTTTTATTGTTTTATATTTATGTATTTAACTAACACACTGTAAAAGTAATAAATGTTATTTGCAATAGTACAAATAACATATATACACGTGATTGACGGTACAAGGATTGGATTTATAGGAAACATCCATTGTGTGTGATGAATTGATGACGCAAAATTTTATGATTTTTAGTTTTGTTACTCGTTAAATATTCTTGTTCACTTAAAATATAGATTTTTGAAAGAAATAAAATATTTTTTATTTATAAATATTTTCAGAGTCTGTTGATTTGTTTGTTCTCCCGCTAAAAAACGTCTTGTTTTCAATTCTAATAAAATAACACAATTAACACTTCAAAGCAATTGAAGTTTTTGTCACCTGTTTAAAACCCTGCTGTTAATAATTGAATATCCACGATATTTTAGAACGAGCACGTAAAATATGATTGCCTTCGCTTTGGTACGTCATTGCCGAGCGTAACGTTGACGCACGATTACATTGCGTATATGTAATTGTATGACACGCGATGAACACAACATCCCTTTATCATTCTTCGTGACCATTTACTATATAAAAACCTATTTTATTTTTGCAAATGTTTGTCCTTACTGAATCTCTTTGAAAAATATAATATAATCTTCCTTTTTTTAATGTGTGGGAAAAAATGGCCTTATTCATAAAAACTTGTTGAAGCCTTCAAGAATACTCTAGTTATAGAAGGTTTTGTCTCTTTTATTTAGCAACAAAAATTAATATTATGTGTAAAAGAGACAAAACATTCCATAACTAAAGTGTTCTTCAAGGCTTTAATAAGTTTTTATGAATAAGGCCAAAAGTATTTTAATCTCATTTTAAGACAAATTAATTTAATTTTCTGTCAATGCGAAAATCTATCTAATAAATACAAAGAAAAAAAATTAAATGATTAGTCATTCCAGATGGGAAATTTCTAAAAGGCATGAGGAAGGCATATAATTATTCCTTTACTAGCCAATGACGGTCTGTTTTATTATCTGGTGTTTTAATCACATGTTTACAGGCACCTAGATATCTAGATTTAAAATCTTTTGACTTAAATATAGGTTTTCCACATACATGTCAGTTGATTGGAGTTTATTAATAACCTACATGCTAATAAATAATCTGTAGATAGTTCACTGCATTTAACAATTTCTATATAGACTTTCTTACATAGGATCTCTTCAATATATTTGAACAACTTCATTCAAAACGTTAAAACAAAATCCAATTTTTAAATACTACATTATTCCGGTCATATAATATTATTATTATTAATTAATTTTAAGCAGTAGAAAAACCAATGCACATACCTATAAGCGCTTTAATATTTTTTTGTTTTTCATAATAATATAAGTTTTCAGCGTTGCCACAATACAACGTTAATTAATAATAAAAGTCTAATTACTCATTTCTCTTAGGCCAGCTCCACACGTTGGTCCTATAAGGGCGTTGATTTTTTTTTTGTTTTTCATGATAATATAAAAGTTTTGAGCGTTGTAATCTAAAATAAATAAATACATGATAAAAATGGATGTTGATTAAATAATATAAGTTTTCAGCGTTGCAACAATACGACGTTAATTAATAATAAAAGTCTGATTACTCATTTTTCTTAGGCCAGCTCCACACGTTGGTCCCAACGTTGGCCCCAATGCCATTCGTCCAACGTGTGGATCGAGAAAATAGCATGGGTCCCAACGTTGGCATTGTCAGTTGGCTAGACCGGCTCCACACATTGATTCTAACGTGGCCAACGTTAGAATCAATCGAGAATAATCGAGAAAATAGCATTGGTCACGTTGGCATTGGCAGTTGGCCGGCGCACTAAACTTGTATAATTGTCAACGTGTGGATGCCTAGCAAATTAACGAGCCAATATTGGTAATAGTATTGGGGGCAACGTGTGGAGTCGGAGTTATAAGCTTGGCTTTATAAATCCGTGGTAGCGGATTAACCGCTACCACGCTCTAAGCAACTCGGTCTTTACCTTCGACACCCATTTAGTAAAGTAATGACTCCTCGTAACTTCTTATATTTCTGTAGTTGTATATAGCTGCTTAGTATTCTCCGTTCCGGCCGAACAACCTATAGTTGGGCTTTGAGTCACCGTTCCTTCCGCAAGTCGGTCTCGTTTCCTCAGCCCATTAGATATGCGATCTCCACAGGTCAATGACTTACTACTGTTGTTGCCTCTAGCCTCAGCTGATCTAAAAACCTTGTTTATTTACATATTGTAGACATTTTTCTTTTCGTCTAAACTAAAAATCTTGGGTTCAAAAAGACATTTTGAGCCTCCGTTTTCTAGTTACGTTTACTGTTATTCCCACTCAAATTAATATTAGTAGGTTTTCCTGTTCAATTTGACAAGGTCTGAATGTTTATTTTATAAAATATAATGGGTCAGTATCTTTGTTGCTGGTTCACATAGTACAAGACTAGAGCTTAGTTTTTAACCAGGGCACGGTGTGTAAAAATTCCTATGATTTAAAAAAAAAAAAAAAATTGTTCATGAGTTTTCCTCATGAAGACATGGGTCTCATTTTTCACCCTACTTTAGGATTATTAAAAATATGTATATTTTCTGTTACTGTGTCTTCAAATACTTTTCAAATAAGGTAATGACAGTTTCTGGACCTAGTGGCCTCGACTGGGGTTGGAACCGGGACAAGTCCCCAGCGGGCCGTCGCCTGCTGAGTCCCTGCACCGGCAACAAGAGTTACCCTAGTCGGATCTCGACCTCACAAAACATCCGGGTGGAAAGGCCAGTGATGATTGATTTTGTTAGCCCATCAGTCTGAACACCTTCCTTTATTCAGAATTCTTATAACTTAATTTTATAGAGGACACCTTTAAATCGTCATCTGCTATGGACAAGAAAATTCAACATGAAAACTAAATTTCTCATTTAATCCATTGCCCATTGTCACTTTCATCCAGCAAAATTAAATTCCTTGAAATGAAGCTGTAAATGTTCTGGAGCGTGCCACCGAGTGGTTTTCAGTTTCCATTCGCGCTGATAGCTTTCCACTTTGTCAATAAAACTTCACCGAAGTTTCCCTGTTGTGATACGTGTAGTAGATGATAAATTTTAAAGCGCTATCGACTGACCGACTTCGCTGCATTTAGGGCGCGCCGAGTGCATCGTTTGTTGATGACCTAAACTTTTACCTGTCAGCAGTTTCTATTCACTTTTTTACTTAACACTGTTTTTTTTTTATATTTGAAAGATTTTGTTTAGATATTTCTACAAAATTATTTAATAGATTTAAATCCAAAACCATTTCAAGAAGATTCCGATAATATTGTTCTTTTTTTTTTTAGATTTATTTTTGTCGTTCACAGTTGGGTTTTTTAAAGTAAATCTTTTAATAACTCAACTTTTTTATAAATGTAGGTATTATTTTCTGTGACTTTTCAATTGTTTTTGTTCGCCAGATTTGAAAAACAATGTTTTCTAATTTATAGGCCAATTTAAAAATCTATTTCGTTAGGCAATTTAAAATGTATCATGTGTCAGCGATTTAAGGCTTCAGTTCGTAGAAATTGGAGCATTATCCTCAATTAGAATCACGCAATTCATACACTTTACAATATTTAGATTTATGTTGTGTTATTCTTCTTCAACTAAAAGATATTAGTTTTGTTTCTAAAATACCACCTATATTACAAAGAGAAGTAGAGAAAGCAATCGAAACACAAAAGAAAAATAAATCACCAGGCCCAGATGACATAAGCAATGAATTTTTAATAGCGACTAAAGAAATCATAACACCAATACTCACAGAAATTTTCAACGAAATAATAGGAAACGAAATAATACCAACACAATGGACAGTATCTAAAATAACGCTGATACACAAAAAAGGAGATAAGAACGATATAAACAATTACAGACCAATCAGCCTAATGTCAAATATTTACAAAGTTTTTGCTAAGATTATATTAAGTCGAATAAGCACAACACTTGACGAAAACCAGCCGATAGAACAGGCAGGCTTCAGAAGCGGATATTCTGTGTTAGACCACATTCATGTTGTAAAACAAATCTTCGAAAAAGCCAAAGAGTTCAATATACCGTTTTATTGCTGTTTTATAGATTACAACAAAGCTTTTGACTCCCTTGAACATGGAAAAATTTGGGAAGCGTTAAGAAATCAAGGCTTAGACACAAAATATATTAGGCTTATTAAAAATATATACTCCGGAAGCACATCTAGAGTTAAACTAGAAACAGAAGGAGATGAGATAAAAATAGAGAGAGGTTTACGCCAAGGAGACCCATTATCGCCTAAACTTTTTTCTGCCGTACTTGAGGAAATTTTTAAGAAACTATACTGGGAAAGTTACGGTCTGAACATCAACGGAAAAAATCTCACTCATTTAAGATTTGCTGACGATCTTATATTATTTGCAACGAATATTAACGACCTAAGAGAAATGTTAGAAGATCTAAATAGAGAAAGTAAAAAAGTTGGATTACTAATGAACAAAGAAAAAACAAAGGCTATGACCAACACACAAGAGCATATAATAAAAATAGACAACACAATAATAGAATTTGTAAAAGAATATATATATTTAGGTCAGATTATATCACCAATAGATCAAACAGATAAGGAAATTGAAAGAAGGATAGGGAACGCATGGAAAAGATATTGGGGATTTAAGGAAATTATGAAAAACAGTGAAGTGAAAATGACAACTAAAAGCAAACTATTTAACATCTGCATCTTACCCGTTCTAACATATGGTTGTCAAACATGGGCACTCAACAAAAGACATATAAAAAAGCTAGAAACGTGCCAACACTCAATGGAAAGAAGTATGATAGGAATAAGGAAAAAAGACAAAGTAAGAATCAATACTATTCGGAAAAATACAAAAGTTAAGGATGTAATTATTACAATAAAACAACTTAAGTGGAAATGGTCGGGACATACAATAAGGGGAAAGGACAAATGGAGCAAAACTGTAACATATTGGTACCCTAAGGATAAGAAAAGGAAAAGAGGAGGCCAGTATAGAAGATGGGTAGACGAAATTATAGAAACAGCAGGCAGGACTTGGACCAGATTAGCACAGAACCGTACAGGATGGCGAGAGTTGGAGGAGGCCTTTGCCAAACGGCACACAGATCCAGTTTCAGAAAATTAAAAAGCAAAATTAATAAAATTTGTAAAAAAGTATCTGAATAAAGGCTTATATTATTATTATTATTATTATATTATTATTCTTCTTCTGAGACATTAAGCCTTGACCTAAAACTTATCAACTGATTTTATTATATTACCAAAGCTTGTGGGTAAAAACCACTGAACATGGGTCGAAATAGAAGTTATAAAATAGCCGAAAACTTAACTTTGACTGGTAACCTATATAATCCTTCATATTTTTATTATTTATTATTACTGAAAAAAAAATTTTTTTTTCACTGTTGTTAAATATTTATAAAAGATACAAAATACATGAAGAGTGAAAACCTTTGTTTAATAAGGCTTGATTGCATTACAATATTGGTTGTATTTGACTACAAACGCGAGGCCTGTAAGCACCAAATGGCGTCTTTGTTGTTTTATTCAAAAATAATTACCGTTTGTTTTGAAGTTACTACTATTTACTTCGAATCGAAGTTATTAAGATTTAACACCTAGAAGTTATGTATTTTGTACCCTTTAAAGGCACCCGGAAGGTTGTTTTTTTTTTGTTAACTTGTGATTTGTAACAATCGAAATTGATGAAAACATTGTATAAGATCTCGCTTAATCGTTCGCTCTTAAATTGTATCAATTTACATATCTTCATTATCTTGTTTGGCCTCCTTCCTCTTAGAAGGTTCGTTGAGTTATACCATTAAGAATACGGATTTTGAAAATTCATCCAAAACTTCTTGGACGCGCGCCGAGTCGAGGCATAGTTAAGAAAATGTAAGAATACGGACTCCTGAGGAGGCACTGTGGCAGACTCAGGCTAAGATAGAGGAATCAAATACACGTCCTTCATTAAAGACTAGGTATAGCTTTTCGTGACGCAGATTGACCCGTCATATTATGTGTACGATTGCCACTTTAAAATTGTAAAATATCTAATAATTTCGCACGATAATAAAAACACATGACCTTCCCCGCATTGAAATTTTTTTTTAATGAAAAATACCTTAGTTTGTTGGGGCCCACAACACAAAAGCTGCTGTCCTAATGTCATATTCGTAGCTTCAGTAATTTGCGATGATGAGTAAGGCGGCGGCGTTCGAGTTGGTTGTTATTTTTGCCCAAAACGTCACTAAACGTTGTACATTGAATGTTTTCCATTATCTCATTATCTTGGTATTGTAATAAAACAAGCAATGTATTACGTTTGGTGGCGTTTTGGGAAAAAATAACATTTCATCACGGGTACTTTACGGCGCCCGAGACCGCCTAGACGGCCTAGATGGTATGAGTCTACATCGAACAAGTGGCTAGCTCGTCGCGATGTTTTGAATAGACTCAATAATCCATCTATAAACAGTTTCACAAGTTGGTACAGTGAAACCGGGACCGACAGCTTAACGTGCTCATCGAGGCACTATAGTGGTGTTGTCAAACAAATGTACATTTTTTTTTAAATTTAAAACTCATTGGTACACACCGGGATTCGAACCAGGGACCTAAGCGTTTTTAAGTCCAAGGTCTAACCAACTCGGCCACCGCGTATATGTACCGAAAAAATAACTACCAACTGTAAAATTAACATACATAGAATTATTGGAAAAATGGAAGGCTTTGCCCAACACGACGGACTAATAATCGTCTGCGCTAATATTATACAGAAAATAGATTTGATTTAATGTTTGTTCCGGATAAACTCTAGTTTTTTTCTACACCGATTTTCAAAAACTTTTACCAATCGTAAGCTCTATTATGAACGAGTAACTTGGGCTGTCTTTATTTCTTTTTCACTAAGTGGTGGTGAAACCGCCCACGTCTAGTTAACAATAAACTTAAAGTCGTATTTTTAATTAGACGAAGTCACCTGACGTTTACTGGGTTGTCAGGTTTTGATGAAACAAAAATAGTGTTGTGACAAAGTGAATGATTGAAACAATCATATTATAATTATTATTAACATGCTACTTTATAGCGTCGGTAGCCTAGTGAGTGGTTTGTACGCCGGAATATAGGGTACCGGGTTCCAATCAAAGTATTGATAATGAAAATAAAAAATTACGCTTATTACAATTGTTTTTATTCATCGTCATCAGACATAAAATCACCACTGTCGCTGTCGGTGACATTAATTATTAACCTGTCTGAAACACTGTCGATCATGTGGTCGAGATTATACATTTTGTCTTCTTCTTTTATTATATGAGCCACGCAGCTACTCGATTTTTCAGCGGTTACATGTTTAAGTCCTTCGAAAATATTTTTTACTTCTGTCATTTTAAACATTTTGTTATTTCTTGCAACATATCCTTTAGCCTGCGCCCAAACCAGCTCAATGGGATTAAGCTCACAGTGGTATGGGGGCTGACGTAAAACAATAATACCATGCTTCGCTGCCATCTCGTCCACAGCATACTTGTCGCAGTGTTCTTGTTTGTGCTGCCGTACAATGTCTATAAGAGTAGCTTTAACCATTTTTGCCTCGGATGGGATATTTTTGCTTGTTAGCCACTCTTGTATTCTTGGTTTAGTCCAAGATTCATACCAGTAGATATCGACCTACTTTTATACAGTAAAATAAAAATATAATTAGTTCCTTTTTTTATAAAGTAAGATAAGATTAACTCATTCATATAATCATTAATTCCCGTGATTGAACGAAAACAGAACGCATCACTATTACATTTAACATGGCAACAATATTTCACAAAATGACATTAGCCGCTGTCAGTTCACTTCGTCTAATTAAAAATACGACTTTAGTATTTGAAATAAATAAAAAAGAAGATAATAAATATTAAATCAAATATAAATAATAGTCTTATCCAAAAAATAATATGGTTATCCCTTTCTTCTCCGACTTGTATAGGTGAAGTCCTTGAAGACTACAAGGTTATCAAGACAAGGCTCTTAACATAACTCAACCAACTCACAACACAATGTTATTATGACCGATGTCACCCGTCTTTGTCACAGCATTACTCCGCAAAATCCTCGCACATGCCTCTCCATGCTAATTCCATTTAAACACCGTCATATGTCTCCATTCCACTAAGTATCTCGCCGACTCCGCGTAATGCTGAATGATCTCCGCCTTATCCATTGTCATACGCGGCTCTTAATGAATCATATCATTTTATTGCCTGGCTTACTCCTTTAGTACTGGCAGTGCTTATGTTATGCTATTCAACATTTTGAGTTTTGTAAATGAGTGTGTTGTATTAGTACCTATGTATCGTCACGGGTGCCTTGCGGCGCCCGAGACCGCCTAGACGGCCTCAGGGTACTCAGCGGAGGGGTTTTAATCCCACCTCGTCGCAGCCGATGGTATGAGTCTACACCGAACAAGTGGCTAGCTCATCGCGATGTTTTGAATAGACTCAATAACCCATCTATAAACAGTTTCACAAGTTGGTATAGTGAAACCGGGACCGACAGCTTAACATGCTCTCCGAGGCACTATAGTAGTGTTGTCAAACAAATGTACATAATTTTTTTAATTAAAAACTCATTGGTACACACCGGGATTCGAACCAGGGACCTAAGTGTTTTTAAGTCCAAGGTCTAACCAACTCGGCCACCACGTATGTGCTGTATTAGCTGAGTCTATATTATGACGAGATAACGTAAGCAGAGATGAGATGTAAAGCGGCCCCAGCCTAGTGGTTATGTCACTGCGGAACTGATAACAAGGTTAAGCAGATGACAAAAAGGCCGGCCTGAGATGGGTGACCGCTTTATACAATGAGGCTATTTCATCATAAACACCGCAACAAGCTCGCCACTTGTTAGGTGTTGCCTCCGAATACCATCGACGAAATGAGGACGGGTTAATCCTTCCGCTGGGTACCCTGAGGCCGTTTAAACGGTTCTCGGGAGCCAAATAGGCACCCGTGATGGTATTATAACGTAAGCAGTGCAAACTTTTTAATAAAAAGCAAAGATTTGAAGGGTTTATGCTAAGAAATTAGGAATATTATGCTTTTATGGATTTCCACTCCAGTCTTGTTTTGACATAGTGGTGCACAATTACCGTTTATTTCATCAAAATAGGCCTACAGAGTTAAAAGAATTTTTTTTATTTAGTGTGGATATATATGTACGTTTGGATGGACAAGTTGGTTAGACCTTAGACTTAAAATCACTTAGGTCCCTGGTTCAAACCCCGGTGTGTCCCATTAAGTATTAATTTAAAAAAAAAAACATTTGTTTAACAACATCACTAAAGTGCCTCGGAGAGCACTTTAAACTGTCGGTACCAACTTATGAAACTGTTTATAGATGTGTTATTGAATCTATCCAAACACCGGGATGAGCTTAGCGACTTGTTCGGTGTAGACTCATAACATCGGCTACAACGAGATGGGAATAAAACTCCTCCGCTAGGTACCCTGAGACGGTCCAGGCAGTCTCGGGCGCCGTAAGGCACCCGTGATGATATGTATGTATATATTTAGTATGGAATCATATAATAGAGCCACATGCCGCGTCAAGTCACGCATGTCCGTGGCGCGGTTTTTGGTTTATAATAAATACACACACTAACTAATAAATAATAATAAAAAATATAAAGCTAGTCGAACAGACAGACGTAGTACTTTATATGTATTAGAGATCATTTAATAAATACATATATAACTAACTGCTTGAGTAGTCACAAAGCTGACTTTGTATTGATTTTTCCTAAGAAACTGTTCAGTACAATAAACTCGTTCGTGACAATGATTCATTTCGTATAAAATCAACGTATTTTATCTTTATCTGAACTAGTTATAGTGAATATAGTGTATTGCATCGATTTCTTGTTGAGGTGGTATTCTCTTTTAGGGTGCGTTTGCGAAATGAGCTTTGTTTTGACGATAAAGCTAGAGGATATTAAAGCAGACTCGTAAAACAAATTCATCTTTGTCGCCGTCCGTTTCGTCTAGCTGGCATAGTGGGAGCGATCAATGCTGTTAAACAACAATGTATTGATTGACCCTATTCTTGAACTTCTTACAATTAAGTAGATAAGTAGATATAGGTCACAGGTTGTGTTCCACTAAAAAATATTAAATAAAAAACTCCCCTGTTTCGTTTTTAAGGGTTCAGACCAGTTCAGGTAGCATTACATAACGAAATTCTTTATCATCTAGTGTATTTCCTGCGTCTTAAATATAGAATACTGACTGCTGAAATGAGAATTTGTTGTTAAAAATAGGCTTGGATTACTCAATTTACTTTAACTAAGGAAATTTTAGTTAAATAGATGATTAACAATTCATTAGACATAATATTGTTTAGTTTTGGGTATTAGAGGAAATTACCTGATGGTAAACGCTGTATGCAGAGTACAAGAATGAACGACAACAAACCGGCAATATTAAAATGAGAATTGGTACCATTATGCCGGCTTGGGATGCTGATTCACGCCTCTTCTACCTTTAAAAGAAACTACCCTTAAAAGCCGGCATAATGCCCAGTCCTAATTATCAATATTTTGTCTTATGAATTAATAAATCATCATTTAACTAAAAATTCCTTAGTTAAAGTAAATTGAGTAATCTAAGCCTATTTTTGAACACCTATATTAAGTTGCACCAAAATAGATTCACATCCATTCCACCGAAAGTGTGTGTAAGTTGCACCAAAATAGATTCACATCCATTCCACCGAAAGTGTTTTGGGGAAATTCGGAGCTAATGAAAAATTCAACACCTCCCAACACAGTATCAACAAATGTTATAAAAATATAATGACCCATGTCTGCTTGCCCAGTCCGATACCGCTCGAGCCTATTTCACGATGCCCCAAAATATCGACACATTTGGCCTTTTCTAATAATAGGACACATTCGGAAATTTTACTATTTTTATATTTCCTTGGTTAGTTTGATTGGACAAAAAATGTTTAAAAAAAGTTTTAAATTGCAAAAAGCTTTTGCAAAATCAGCGCCAGAATCACGCTTTCGACTTGCGTGTCGGTTTAATGAATTCGATTGAAAAGTGACACATCTCCGTAGAAAACTGACAGTTTCATTCGATTACAATCATGCCAATATTTATGAAAAAACGCGAGAAAATCCTCCACAGTATCAAGTACTCAGGGTACTACTGTTCATCTTCTAGTGATTATAAAATAACAATATAATTTGAACTGAGGTTTCGTTATCAATCATTGTCCATACATATGCAAAAACCGTCAAGTGACATATATAATTATAATAATATGTAGGACAAATTACACATATTGCTCTGGTAACAAACTAAGCTCTAGGCTTGTACTATGTGTACCAGAAGCAACGATATAATACATATTATATTTTATAAACACCCAGACCATGACAAACTGTATAGAAAAAACGTTCTACTTAATATTTTTTTGCCATGGGTGGGAATCGAACCCACGACCTCCAATTAACAACATTTATATACTTAAGTTAAAAATAAATTCAATACAGGCGGGTCCAGGAACACACAGGTCCCAAATTGAATCATAAAAACTGATTTGCACGCATACAAATTCATTGTGTGGTTTGACAAAAATCCGTATATTACAGTCAAAATTGGGTTTTTATTAATATTAAAAAAAATGGCTAAATAAAAAAGTACACGATTAATGTAATACCAATACAAAACAATAAAAAAAGCATAGTTGTCGCTGAAGATATTGAGTATTACGAAATTAAAGTTTTTAATTTATTTATTTTTTCAGAAAAACAACTTTATTATTTTTATTTATTCGATTACTATTTTTATTCATAATATAACGTGTCTACTGTATTTTTTTGGGCTTTTAATTTAATGCTAAGGCATCAAATATGACGAAGAAAAAATTCTTGATTTCAAGTTGGTCCTTGCCTTAATGCCCTTCATACAGGTTTTACAAATACCCCGGCTGCAAACAAACTTTACAACAATTTCTGTATTAATTTTGTCAGTAAATGTTCACAAAATTAAATTTTGTCGTCCGCTGCATTTGTGGCTTAGTTAGGCTGGCAATCTCCAGTGTGCAGCCGGGTACTGAATGGGTCATACTGTGGCTTTAAGCCTATTACACGCCTCCGCTGGCGCACTGTTTACTCTGCCCATTAGCAACCAACAGCTAACACTTACATAACGTCTGTGTGAACCTATAGTGCATTCATTGACACTCTTGATTGTGAATACCTAGTTTCTGTATTTGTATCTGTAAGCATATTTAATTTTGTATTTATAAATGTTTCCACCATATTTAACACCACGCAAATATTCTTCTTTATAAGCGTCTCTAGCGGTATTTTTTTAATTTTATTATTAGAATACAATTGATGTTTTTGTATTATTTTTTTATTGTTGCTCCTTTGCTCTCCTTTGCAACATAACATTTTTATCTCTTTAAGATATCTATTGTTTAAGTAAAACATTATTTTGATTAAAAATAAACAAAGCTACTTTGTCAGGATTAATTTTAATATATCTGTACGTTCTTCTTATTCTTAAATTTAAGAGCTAGGCTCTTGTCGGTGGAGCAGTCGCCACTCCTACCTATTCTCACACTTAATTTATGTATAATTTAATTCATCTGTACGTTATTTAAATTAATTTTAGCTTAGGAGCTATAGGATAGATGAACCTAAGAAAAAGGGAACTGCAATTCAAGCAATGTTAAATAAAGTAAGCTCATAGAAAATAATAACATTGGTAGGTAACATCGTTAATAGCTTATTAACATTTTCTACGGCACATTATATCACCAACAGCCATACATATTTTACTAGCAGCATGCTATAAACGTTCGTTATCTTGTAAAATATATAAGATTTGTCCTTTCGTACAACATACGTTTTCGCCAAAAAGTTCATTTTAAAGACATTTATTACTCAAAAGAACATTATTGCTCACTTACAGAAAGAAATTTATAATAAAAACAAATATTCGTTTGGTTTTGTTGCGAACTGTAGTAACAATAGTATTTAAACAAACTCAGTTAACATAAAAAATAGTAAATATTAAGGAAAAAACAAAAAGTAAAACAATTACAATACGGTCAAGCTAATGTGACTTTTTAACAGTTTTTTAAATTCGTCAAAAAGTTTGTAATGCAATGTCGTAATTTCGATCGAAATTTTAATAGTTGATATTACATTATTACATATATATTATATTACATTAAGTAATATCCATCACTCATTCAGATGATACAAATATATTTTATAAGTTATTAAGTAACACTATACCAAATGGTTACTTTACATCTAATCATTCTCAACGTCTAAAATGTAATCATCTTGTATGTCCAATCGTAAAACCTATTTGGCAGCCTCCGCAGCGTAATCCCATTAATGGACCCATACTGGGTGCTTTGCCCTGGTGACCCACTTTCAGTAGTTCAGCGAACCCGTGACGTCACAATTTTCACGGCTACCCCTACCCTACTCCCGCTGGAGGGTGTAAATCGAGGTCATTCGACGTTCGGAGCTCCGTCCGTGCGCTCGTCTTTGTTCAGATCGCGCATTAGGTCTTTGTGTGAATTTTATTGAATTTTTGTGTCGTGAAAATGACCGTGATATTGGGTACGTAATGTTTTATTTTTATAATTATTACACAACACATAATTAAAATTCTTTAAATGTTAATAATGTACATAAAATAAACTATGTAAAATTTAATGCATATTTTGATATGTTGTTTGAGTAGAAGTATCAAGAAATAATATGAATTATACTCGTATAAGACACAATTTTTTTAAGTATTTAAATTAATTTTAAAATAGATTTATTAAATTGGATATCATTTTTATATGTAGTATTTAACAATAGCGAGTAATTATTTAAAAAAATATTTTCAATATCAAAATCATTATTATTAATACATACAAAGTAGCAAAGAAATTGCAAATGTGTAGGTTCCCATAGCATTCGCAGGTTTTATTCAATGGGATCCTTTGTCCCTTTACCCTGCATGGGTGCGAAAGAGATGCACGTATGACGTCACTAGAATCTAGTGACCTATATTTCTCATCTATGAATCGACTTACCTGAAACCCGGTGGTAGTAGAAGTAGCATAACTTTATTATCCCTCTTGTCGTTCGATAGTTTTGTTATCAATGGTCAAATGTGTTTTTTTTTCTTTCATTGGTTACTCAAGGTCGGAAGTAGTGCCAAGTAGTGTATGTACCTATTTAAAAAACATTTTTAAATTATATATTTCCTTTGAAATATACGTGGTGGCCGAGTTGGTTAGACCTTGGACTTAAAAACGCTTAGGTCCCTGGTTCGAATCCCGGTGTGTACCAATGAGTTTTTAATTAAAAAAATTATGTACATTTGTTTGACAACACCACTATAGTGCCTCGGAGAGCACGTTAAGCTGTCGGTCCCGGTTTCACTATACCAACTTGTGAAATTGATTATAGATGGGTTATTGAGTCTATTCAAAACATTGCGACGAGCTAGCTACTTGTTCGGTGTAGACTCATACCATCGGCTACAACGAGGTGGGATTAAAAACCCCTCCGCTGGGTACCCTGGGGCCGTCTAGGCGGTCTCGGGCGCCGTAAGGCACCCGTGATGATATATATATATATATATTTCCTTTAAGTTTATTAATTCTTTCAAACAAATAATGAAATTATTACAATATCATTAGTAATTTGTATTGTTCACAATATATAATATATGTTTCATTTAGGTATTTCAATCTATACATACATATCATCACGGGTGCGTTACGGCGCCCGAGACCGCCTAGACGGCCTCAGGGTACCCAGCGGAGGCGTTTTAATCCCACCTCGTCGTAGCCGATGGTATGAGTCTTCATCGAACAAGTGGCTAGCTCGTATTAGGTATTTCAATATAAAGCGTTATTATAATCCTTAGCTAATTCCTTGGGAAGATTTTATATTTAAATTGACCCAAAAGATTATCTGTTTTAGTGTGCCCTATTCAGAAAAGTAGATTAGGTACACCTAGTCTACAAAAAAATTTCAGTATTTTGTTTCAGCCATTTTGTCGTTGTAGTAAATTCTATCGTTCTTATCCTCATCCTATGCATCAATCTACAAAACCTAGGCATACGTTAAATACTTCATTACAATCTGATGTCTTATAAGATCCTGTCGCTCATTGCAGAGGTCCTAGATATGCGTGCGCCTGCTTCCCTCGGCGTGGTAGCGGCGACGCTTCCCCGGTGGGCCCACAGCACGTGCCCACCAGTAGACCACGCCCAGGTCCCAGCGCGAGGTGCCAACGGATCCTTTCCCTACGATCACACCATCAATGAAAGACTGGCCTTATGGTGAGTTTTAAAAATTTAATCATTTTTTCAGCTCGTTATTTTAATTTTCATGTATTCGAGGAAATAGTTATACCGAAGAAAGTATTAAAGCAATTTTATGAAAAAATACCACTTCCCAAGCTACATAACCAATGTAAGGCTAGGTGGTTAGATGATTCCATTGACCTACCAAACAGTATCTGCATTGCAAGAATGCCACTGAGGCGACCAACTTCAACTACCATATCGTCCAGGCCCAAGAATGCGGAGAAGCAAGAATTTCGGATTAAGATTTCTCTGTCACCCGCGCACAAATATACTCTCGACTCGCTCGCCAAGGAAGACGCCGTACAGTAAATTAATTACAGAAATAAGTAGTGTTGGGTCACTGTCATAAGTTCTCCCTTTTCCGCCTTCTTGTGCCTTAAATGCACAGGAAAAGGATTCGCGAACTCGAGCGTCAAAAAGCATCTAAATGTGGTTTTCAGTGTTAATGAAGTTTTTTTTTTGGAAAAAAAAAACGGAGGTGTAGATTTTATTTATTCGATCCTAATTACATGAATTCTTTATAAAAATCTAAAGTAATATTTTTAGCATCGTAAATCGATCTGTGAGTGTCTTTTCAAAAGTTATATAGATTTTTTATGAAAGGGCCAGTCTAATTAGGACCGAGTAAGTAATATTTACACCTCTACGTTCTTTTTTCATTAAAAAAAACTTTGATATCAATGAAAACAACAGTTAAACGTTTTTAGACGCTCGAGATCGCCAATCCTTTTCCTGGCTTCTTAAGTTAGATGTCGAGCACTTATATCGATATAAGGAAACTACAGTGGCTTTAGCCTCTACTTTTCAGGCTATTTACGGTTTATAAACAAAGTAAGCCGATGCAGACACGATTTGTCATTTATAATTTAGCAGCCCCGGGTTAGTAAATAATGAATGGACAGAGACCTACGACGTGCGGGCGTGTCAAGGCCGGTCCTCACTGCTTACCTACTATTAAAAATTTGGTATTTTTAAATCACTTTAATACTTAAGTTGTAGTACTCAGAGCGGCTTCGACCAAACTGTCGATATCTGCCGATTTATAACCAATAATGTCATTTAACACCATGACTAAAAATTCATTGGCGTTTGACTAACTGTCATTGACAATTGATCAAACAATTGACATTGTCAATCACTCCAATTAAGTTAATTCGACAAATTATACGACTGATTAATGACTGAGTAAAACAACTAGAAAATTGTTTTTTTTGTTATAAAAATTCATAAAATCTTGCTCCTACTAGAGGTAGATCGTATAACTTTGCGACACGGGAGATATTTGTTAATTTACACTGCGGTTAAGGTTTAAACGGGGTATATTAATAAGTTTGGTGAAACCGGCCCTTAGTAGATTAAGGGCCGATTCGACCGAAATAAGGGCATAACTTATACTGGGGATAGTAATGTCAAATTTCATACAAATATTTATTCATAGATTAATTAATACTCAGAATAATTATTAGTATGTGATTTGACATTACCAATCTCGGTATGAGTTATGCCCACATTTGGTCGAATCCGCCCTTGAAATAAAAATTAATATAAGACAACTTCTTAATTGTTACTTGAGGGAATTCAAATAACTTCAGTCTTAGGGGAGTTCTCGATTGTAGAACCAATGATGAACCATACTTGAACGTCAAAAAACTTCTTAATTTTGTTTTGTTTCTTTTAGGGAAAAAAAATGGCGGTGTAGATTTTACTTACTTACCCTGATTACATAATTTATTTTTAAAAAATATGTTAAGTTTTGAAATGACAAAGAAATGAGATGGAGAGATAATTTGAAGAGGAAAGTTAGAAAAGACCGAAGCGAAGCCAACTGGAATGCATTCAAGTGTGCAAGGAAACGCGTAAATCAGATGTGTAGGAACGCAAAACGCCAATACATTCACACTTTCTTTAGGTCCGCCACCCCACAAAATACTTGGAATATTTTTATTTACCGTTTGAACCCATGCACCATCAACACATTTCCTATCTGTTTGACCAAGTACATGTAAAACACGTGACAAGTAAAAAATCAAACAAAAAGGGTAATTGTGGGTCGTATTCATTAATATTCTATTACAGTTTTATTAATATCAAACCCCCTATTTTTGGGTACTTATTTGTAGTTGCGACATGCGATGTTGAAACTTTATCTACGAGTAAGTTACGTGTTTTCACACTATCCTATATTAGTAGTATCATTTTATTATATCTATAGATTTTTAGGTAATAGATTCAACCAGTGTGTCCAATGAGTATTGAATTTTAAAAAAATCGTCTTTCACAACACCACAACATTCGGAGTAAGGCACTAAATCTACACCATCCTCTATGTAAAT
Source organism: Monopis laevigella (assembly GCA_947458855.1). Lineage (NCBI taxonomy): Eukaryota > Metazoa > Arthropoda > Insecta > Lepidoptera > Tineidae > Monopis > Monopis laevigella. The sequence goes on along the minus strand of OX381590.1, from coordinate 21,612,901 downwards.
ATTCCCTATTGAATCCATCGCAATACTGCGAAGAGGTGGCCACTTGTTCGGCGTATATTTAAAATTAAATACCGCTGGGTACCCTGAGGCCGTTACAGCCGTGTATTTTTTTTCTAAATCCATCTTGTTTGAGCGTCCGTGTTGTATATTTCAGGCACGGCGACATAGCTACGTTGGAGGTGGACGCCATCACAAACCCCACAGATGACAGTCTGCTGGAGAGTAACCCTGTTAGCGACAGGATCTTTGCGGCGGCTGGACCAGGGTTTAAGGAGGACATAATTGCTAGAAGCTATGGTAAGCATTTTGTTTTGTTTCATGTAATTTAGGCAACATAGCTGCAGAGACAGCCTGAATGAGGGTATCATTTTAGCGGCAGGATCTTTGCCGAAGCTGCATCGTTAAATACGATCACACAAAAAGCATACACATACGGTGGCGCCACCAGATTAAATGATACGTCGATTCTTATATCTAGGTATATGTCACGTGATAAAAGAAGCCTATCACACAAAAAGATCCATCAATAGATTGAAGGACCTTAAACTATTTTAGGTCCCTGGTTCAAACCCTGGTGTATTTTTTTTTATTCAAAAATAAGTACATTTGTTGGATAACACCGAACAAGTGGCTAGCTCGTCATTCTCAGTTACACTCTACCAAATGTTGATACATGGTTTATTGAGTCTATTCAAATATCGCGACGAGCTAGCCACTTGCTCGGTGTAGGTAGAGTCAAACCATCGGCTACGACGAGGTGGGGTTAAAACCCTTTCGCTGGGTACCCTGAGGCCGTCTAGATCATATGTTTGGAGAGTCTCGTCGTCACATGTCCACATTTTGGTGAGAACTTGACGTGGGTGTCGCGTGTGGGCTATATCGCCTACAGACAGTAACACCGCGTGGTTGTGCGGTTGCAGAGAGCGGGCGCGCGCTGCTGGTGTCGGGCGCGGGCGGGCTGGCGGCGGCGCGCGTGCTGCACGCGCGGGCTCCGGCGCCGGCGCACGAAGCCGTGCTGCAGTGCTATACGTGAGGATCTTTCTATTATATACACATCTATACTAATATTATAAAGAGGTAAATTTTGTGAGTCTGTAGGGGGTACTACTGAACCGATTTTGAAAATTCTTATAGTGTTGGATAACTTATTTATCGAGAAAGGCCAGGCTATATAAAATCACGATACATAGGAGCCGAGCATCGATGAAAAATGTTGGGAAAACGGGGAACATTTGTTCCTTTTGAGAGTTTTCGTTGCGTGCGCTGCGTAAACAGTTACGCAGACGCGCGAAGTTGCGCGTGTCAGCTAGTAAATAATAAAATTATAAATGAATACATTTAACTGATTTTTATAAAATGACGAGTTGGACTCTAAATAGCCTACAGAACATGAATCTAGTATTTTAAGAATTCATGTGTTTGTTGTCGGAGCATCGCTTGACAATTACTGGATCGATCAGTGCGCATTTGTTAAATGCCTATTTATGATTTTGATGATGATTAAACGTTAATTTAGGGTTTTTTCATCAAATAACATTTAGGGTAACGTTATAATGTATCTTATTATCTTTCAGTATTTCGGCAGTCTGAAATGGTTCTTTTATTTAGAACAAAATACCTAATATAATGAGGACCTATACCTCGTATGCCATACTCTGAAAATAATACTAAACTCACTAAAACCAAAAACCGAAGTTTAAAAATCCTTAGTTACGTTTAAATATGTAGTTATTTTTACATAAACTAACCTTATTGCATAAACCAACTTTGGCTCTAACCATAAAACTTACATGGTTCTTCCTCGGGGCTTATGGTACAACATATATATAGGGTATACATATGTTGTACCATAAGCTTTAGTGGCATTAGTAAAATTCTCAAAACTCTACTGCAATACTACACCATAAGCTATCCTATCAATAGTAAAATTATGATACTAAAATTATCTATTAATGTATTAACAAACATGTACTATTTACAGAAATATTCTAGAAAAGAGCACAGAGCTAGGATGCCGATCTGTGGCGTTGTGTGTGATGAGCAGTCGCCCCAGCCTCCCACCAGATGTCACTGCTCACGCTGCTTTATGTAAGTTAAATAACTGTTAAAACAATAGTTCGAAGATTTTCTGCAAAATGACCGGCTATATTATAATATTATTAATTATTTGTGATGATACCCAATAAATAAACATATTGTTGAAATAAAATTATTGAAATGTAACTTTCTGCCTTTAATATAGGGGACCAATGGACTACATGTTGCAAAAACAAAATTTCCAACCCCATTTTAATTTATTATCCCTTCCCTACAGGCCTAAAATGTTTATTTGCTTTTTGTATAATATAATATTTTATAAACTAAATGGCAACTTTACAAAAAATCATACTAATATTTTTTTTGCCATGAGTAAGAATCAACCAACGCTAAATGCGAAACCACTAGTCCCGAAGGTTGTAAAGCAATAACAGTTTACTTATTATTATATACTTTTTAAATATAAAAACCTTAAAATGTTGGCTTCATTCTTTATTTATTATAATATATAAGAAATATATTTTCATTTCAGATGCAATTCGTCGTCACCTCGAGCACAACGTGTTTCCCCAGTTGGTAGTGCTGGCCAGCGTCACCATGTCGGAGCTGAGCCTGTTGTGCTCGCTGGCGCCGCTGTACTTCCCGCGCAACGCGTACGAGGCCGCGGGCATTCGGCGAGACTGCGCCGCCGACAGACGGATCAGAATCATACACAACCCTCATATAGATAGCGGTGAGTATATAAAATAAACAACTAATAAAACACATCGTTTAAACATTTATATTGTGTCAGCCATATTGCGGGAAAAATTGGAACTAAGTTTATACACAATCCTCATATAGATAGCGGTTGTTTTTTTTTACTGGAGCACGGCATGTCACTTTGTATCTATCCTATTCATGGATTTTGTAGATCTGCTTATCACCGTAAGCAAACCTACAAAATCCATGAATGGGGTCGACCAATACATTGTTGTTTAACAGCATTAATCGCTCTATTATTACCGGCTAAATGATTGTATAATTAAAGTTTGACCATAAACAAACTGATAATATAAATCATGGTTTAAAGATTAATATTAGATTTGCCATATTGCGGGGAAAATTGGAACTAAATTCACCTATAATATATACAACACTAGCAATAAGTTTTATCTGATTTCAAATTATAATTTGGTCTATTATAAAAAAAATAAAAACTACTATACGGGGTGGAAAGTTATTAAGCTACATAAGTCTCTATAGGGTACACCGAGGTATTGTAATTTCAATAAAAAGTCAAATTATTTTTCTATTTTGATAAATTGACTCCCTCCGTGGTCTAGTGGTTGCGCAATTCTCGTTGTATTCGGAGGTCGCGGGTTCGATTGCCACTTAATATAATATGAATTGGCATACATAGTTTCTGGTACACTTAGTTCAAGGTTCGCCTAAGTGTTCCGTTGGCCGTAATGTTGGTAACAATGAAACAAATGTTGCCACATTTTGAAAAATACATTAAATAATACGTAAAATTATTGTTAATAAGGGATCTTTCATAGAATGATTACATAATTGAAATATATGTAATATATAAATGTAACGACCTGGATGCTCGAATACTATATTATGATGGCTGGGATGTGAGAATTTTAGGCGCCATTTTAGTACACAATTTTTGCATGTTTAAATTGTTAAGTAATATTTGCCGTACGAATTCTTTTTGGAATATCTAGTGAAATCGCAGAAATAGTTGTCCGATTCGACTCGGTAAAATCAATATCGAAAAAAAGATCTGATTTAGATTACCGATTTATTTGGATATTGTCATCCGTTTTTGACGTGGAACAGGGCATTAATCATCTTAAAGCCATTATGAAAATGCTTACCACTCAAAACACGTGCAAGCCATAAATATTTATTGCCATTAACTCAATAAACTACAAGTTTCAGTAGCGGTTTTTCCAAGTTTCATGTGAAATTTCAACAAATATTGCTCTATCGTTAGATACTGTGACGAAGTCCTACCCACAGGTCATAAATTGGCTGTGAGATAGAAACAACGTACATAGAATAAAAAAATAAAATTATATTAAAGTAAACCTAGCTATTTACAAACTATTAGAAGAAGAGCGAGAGAGTATAATAAGAGAATGGGTTCTATCAACATCCAGATTATGTCATGGGAAGAATGCTACTGCCCTGATTATGCGACGATCGGGGAGGGCAGCATCCAACGTCCTTCAGTGGCAGGCCAGGCTCCGGGCAGCGGTCGGTTATGGCCGGCTATGGCAGGCCGTGACGTCTGCTCGGACTTGATTCTCCACCTCGGACTTGATTCCCCACCTCGGACTTGATTCTCCACCTCGGAGTTGATTCCTGGAATCATTCGAAGGGAAGCCTAAGAGCTTCCAGCTCTCGTTGTCTACAGTTCTTGGCAGGGCAGCAACAATAATTGTGCATTGCGTAAAACTGCAGGACGGAAGCTGGAGTGTAGTGCTAGACAGACGCACGGACACAGTACTATATTTATATAATTCTAGTGAACCCTAAAAACATCCCTATGAAAGTACTGTATAATTAACTCACCAAATTAATGTTGGAACTCTGAACTTTGTGCGTCACTATTATATATTTTTGTAACTAACAAATTATTACAAACACACACTCGCGATGTTAGCAATTTATCAAATGCCCTGCGGTACTCTGACCGCGGTCTATTTATCGGAAATGTTTAAGTAATACGTTACTTCGACTTGTAAAATGCATTTATTTAAACTACCTGCCTCTTGCATTTTGCACTTTTGCAAAGGATAATTTTAAATCCTAAACTATCTGTTCCATTTCGTGGACCGTCGTAAATTTTGTAAAATAAAAAGTAACGTTCCGTTACAATACTCTATTTCTTTCTGGCGAAACGAAAAGACATCTCTATTGCAAACAAAGGCTACGGCTATACTGGTGAACTATATAGATTTTTTTACAGGATAAATAGGTACTGCTCTGAGAAAAATAGCTTATTGGAGTCGTTATTAACTTCATTACTATTTTACAAACCTGTCATAGCAAATCACGTTTTCCAACGGAAATATTGGCGCTTCGTAAACTTTTTCTCGTTTGCAAAAGCGTTTTACATTTAACACCAACTCTGGTTTAGCACTTATCAGTGTCTTAGGCATTATTTTAACAGATTGTAGAATCATAAATATTTCAGAAAACTGTCACACATTTTAACTTTTTGACATTTCTGACAAACAGTGCAGCCAACATAACGGCTAAGGGAATACTTAGGTGAAATGCACTATACGGTTACGTATTTTACGTTGTTTTTTGTGCTTTTTTGTCATATATCGTTTCTGTAGAGGATACATTTCTAAATTTCTAACTGCTAATAAATATTCAGTGATGTATTAGTAAGAGGAGGGCTGAAAGAGTAGAAACGATCTAACCACAATTGGTTAGATCGTTTCTACTCTTTCAGCCCTCCTCTAAATTAATTAAATTAAAATTTCCTTTAATTCAATTACGACTCAATAGTCGTAATTGAATTAAAGGAAACACAAGAGCGCGAAAACGCTCGCAGAAGCAATTATTATCGTAAACAACAAGATTATTATATTCATCAATGTATATTATGTCAATTTAAACAGATATGTGTTACGATTACCATCCACAGCCTAAAACCGTGAAACGATTTTTTTTCATTTCGAAAAAAATATAATAACACAGAATGATTAATAAATACCATTACTCGGTATTTGTGCTATCTCAGCGAATCCCTTTCTTCAGTAAAATATGGAAAAAAAACGGGAGCGATCAGCAAATTTTAATAAAACGGAGACACGCAATTTAGCTGACCTGGTAGCTAAATACCGGAACATTATAGAAAATAAAAGACTGATGCCGTTACCAATAAAGAGAAAGAATGGACATGGAAAAAAATAGTTCCCTTTTTAATGCTACATCAGGTTTAATACCTAGAAATCTAAAAACTCTCAAAGTCTAGTTATGAGAGCATTATTATTTCTTACTTTGGGCTAATATAGTCAACTTTTCCAATAACAACCATTTTGGGTTGTCGGAAATGGCAAAATTTATTGGTTTCTTCATTCAAATTGACTCTTTTAAAATTGTTTGATTATCATTAGGTAACTTATATTATTTTTAATTACTGTCTATTATGTGTAAATAATTAAATAAAAAACTAAATACATTTATTATTTTGCTTTTATTTCTATTTATAAAGTATGAACAGACTTGAGACCGCAAAGTAGGTTTAAAGGCCTTTTGAACCCTCACCTGCACTGTGTTCACTACCCTCTCTACTCAACCAAATACTATATGATCCTGTTGGCGCCATCTTGAAAACACGCTCCATAAAAGTTCCGACGGCTGATTTCGGAAGGCCAAGCAAGATCCTTCCTTCAATAGACGATGCAAAGACTGCTGGAATACCTCTTGCACCAACTTCCACTGCATAAAGTTGAGTTTGAAATCTGTTTCTAGTAATTTCGTTTGTGAGATCAAAAGATTTGTTCCACTTGATGTTGTGGTCCTTAGGAATGTTTGTTTCCCACGGAACGGTGAGTCCTATAAGTACTACTTTCTTCAAACACCGAGAGTATACCAGTATGTCTGGTCTATAGGCTGAAACTGCTAGTTCGTCTGGAGGAGTAATTGCTGGATGTGTGGAACACATTGGTTTCTGAAAATTGAAAAAAAAATGACGTTTATATAGGTACTTAATGTTTAAATTATCAGTGATTATTTTAAGCACTGAGTTTGAAATGATAAATGTTTCATGGGTTTAAAGTAAACAAACACTAGGTACTAGAAATAGCTACTAATGAGTATGTAGGTGTAGTTAGGTTATAAAAAAGGAAGTTAAATATAATTAAATCGTTTAGGTACCTTTCCGCTGGATTATCATTTTTTTCTTTGATAATTGCAAGTAAAATATTGACAGTTTCTTTCTGGAGACGAAATCTTTTCCTAAATTCACCCTCGTCCCAGCTGGTATAGTCAAATCTTTCGCTGACTACTCTTTTTTCCGGTTTGATTTTAAATAATTCACCATCATAATTTCTTCTTCGTAAGTAAATCTTGAATTGAGTCAAACATTTCCATGTTTCCGAATTTAAAAGAAAAACACGCAAAAATACTTTAAAATTATAACCATGACAGACCACAATAACAGCTTGATAAGTTTTAACTGACGCTTGAACTGCCAGATAAATTTATTCCACTGTTAATATGTTTATCTGTCACTTTGACACTATCCAACCATTGAAAAATCCAATTTCTTGTTAACAATAGAATAACTGCTATCAGACTGTTTAACTGTGTATTGAAAAATCGGGCCTAAATCATTAATATAATTTTATAAATCATATTACAATTTTTTTACACATCATAGTATAAAAAAAAAATTATCAATATCTATAAGTTTATAACAATGTGTTGTAATTGTCTGTGAAACTTAACAAGGCCTAGTTGTTGGAAACCTAGTAATAGTAAAACTTCCGTTAAAATGATACTCGGTTTGTGAACTTACTGCTTTTTGTGTATATACTGGTACGTTTGAGTACTGCTTAAAAGGCTTACAAAGCTAGCTTAATTTACTTGACAGGTGTTTTTTTAGTACTTCGCTTTGCTTTGGATTTTTGACGACGTCACAGAAAAAAAGCAAATTACGTCATCGAAATCGTTGCAAACGCTTAGAAAATACGAGTAGTGCAATTAAAGTAAATTGTCTGTGGTCACAATTGTGTATCAAATACCTTTTTTTGTTTATTTTTATTGTTCCCTCTCCCTTTAATTTAACAGTTTTTATACTCTATTTTGTATTCTCTTATGAATTTTATATGATTTTTATTTATGAACATAAAACTGTTCGAGTACTCCTGCAAATGCTGCGATTACTTTGCTTCGCTTTGTGTACTTTGACGGCTGATTAGATTGGCTTAAAGCCTAAGCGCTTTAAGCGAAAAACAGTAGTAAACGAACACACTGTACACGTTACTGGGTGCGGTTATGAGAAGGTCAAGTAGTTAGAATAACATATCATTGCAAAGGGGTTTCCTCGTACTAGTCGTAACCAATGGTATTCAGAATCAACATCGACCAAGTGTCAAGCTTGTCGGGGTGTTTGTATTTGTTTATTAAAAACTCATTGATACGTACCGGGATTTGAACCCGTGACTAAGTATTTTTTACTCTGTGTACTAACCAACTCACCCACCAAGTAGATAACCTTTATTTTAACACGCGCAAGTGGACCTGATATAAGAATGCAGTGAATAATCTGTAAATAGTCGGTGTCCACACCTAATCTTATCTCCAGCAGATAACACTAACAACTGCTATTGACGCAGTTACACTATCGATTCCTTACCACACGTATCATCCTATTGTGCCTAATAATAATAACCAATTTCTTACTTCATTTTATATTATTGGACATAAATAATTATTTAGCATCGTCCTAAACGTCAGCGATACAAAATGGATGTGCAAAGTGAATATAAATTGGACATCGAATTGAAGCCGAGACTACGAGGTATTGTACTTTAATAAGCCTGGCTTGTACTAATCTGTACAGTTTTTTTTTTTTTTTGAATTAAGCCATTCAAATATAATTATTAACTAGCTGCCTGCCCCGGGCTTAGCACGGGTGTAATGAATAAAATGAGACTAAATATTGCCTTTATATTAATTACAATTACAATGTAATTTTTACTAATATTTTCACAAAACAAGAAGTTGTAGATTTTTTCGGACAAATTATTGAATTCCTCTCTAACATTACTTAATGACCAAATTAATATTTCCAGGTTACCTATACTAAATATATTCAAGCCAATCAATAATCCAACATAACATCGTCATAGTAAGATCGATCGATTGAAGGTTTGACTGGCAGATAATGCCCAACGGCATTAAGTCCGCCTTTGTATTATGCAATAAAGTTTAATAAATAAATTAAAAAAAATAAGCCCGTTCGTGATGCCTCGTTGAAAGGGGAAACACGTGTCGACAAAGGTGTTTGTTTGTTGGTGATATATCTTTGGTAGTTACATGTAACACATAATTAGTACACCAACATCATAAGCGGAATAATTGCAAAGTAATATTATAATTATACTGTCATTTAAATAATGAACTTCCGCAAAATAACGCCTGATTCAATTAAAAATAAATTATTGAATCGATTAATTGGTAACATGTAAGAAACTAAAAAACTAAACGAATCTCTCAATATTTTTGTAGATCTCCCTTTTGTCTTCTGTCTCACACTTTTTTATATGAAGTTTTTTACTTTCCCGTACCATTTTTCAAAGATTTTCTTCCTAACAAGCCTTTGTCCTGACAATTACAAACAACAACAAAAATATTATTTATTTACTTGTTGATTATTTGTGAGCGTTGTTTGACCATTGAATACTTTATTCAACGTTACAGAAACTGGGGGTAAAGCTAATGAACTATAATTGAATGCATATTTTTTATATAAAACTAATAATACACATTATTTTTACCTAACAAAAAAATCATGTTACGCTTGATGAAACTGCTAACATGAATTGGGCAATGGATATATATACCTTATTGTTATAAAAACTTTAGTTAAGATAGGTTTTGTCTCTTTGCATATATATAGAAAGGGACAAATTCGCAGTCTCCGAAATAGACGCGCCTGTATGAGAAGATGTATGAATGTTGAGGCAGCTAGTGAAGTATGTAAGGATCGTACGAAGTGGCGTACATTGCTCTCTGCTTACCCCATAAATGGGATACAGGCGTGATGGTATGTATGTATGCATATATATTTTTGTTGTTAAAAAAAAGGAGACAAAAACTTATGTAATTAAAGTGTTCTTCAAGGATTCAATAAGTTTTTATGAATAACAAGTGTTAGTTGTTAAAAAATCCACGTACCGATATTTTTTTATATTGATTTCAAATCAAATCATTTATTTCATGTAAATCTTTACAGATATTTATGAATAGTCAAAAAAAAAATGTTTAACAATGAGGTCTTAGAGTGCGTTTGGTTAGGCAGCTATTCATTATTAAAAGAACGACAAATATTTATTATACCTCGATATCAGATTTAGAACTTAAATTTAGAAATCTGAGTGATCACTATTTGGTAAGATTTTGTTGTCAGTTTGTCAAACTGCATCAAATATCTCGAGAATGCCTATGTTTATTTAGCAGTTTATCGTGGTGGCGCCATCTGCTTGATATATCTCACATTAGATTAACCTCCTCTCGTTAGAAGTGTTCTTACTTAATTACAAATAATCTATAGAGATGGCGTTTGAAATGCTAACTTATGTTCGCATTTAACTGTTCTATTTTATTTATATTACTACATGTGTATATAGATACAAAAAAGAGTGTTTAACCTACGAACGCCGAGTCACTTTACAATATAATAATAATATATTATTTGTAGTCGGAATGTTATTGGCGACAACCAGTAACGGAACAAAACCCCTCCGCTGTTAGATACCCAGAGAATGTTTACGCGCCGTGCTGATATTATTGAGGAGCAGAATGTACACACAAGGTCACGGCCAGACATCCATAATGACCATAATATACCATTATTACCCTCTAATTTTTCGCGGAACTTTTTTCTTACCTCATACCAATTAGGCATGTATTAATTATCATCGGAATAGCAAAAGCAAACACTCAAATTTGTGTTTCGCAAACATTATACGAGTGATAAAGTATATTCATTCAAAGTCGCTCTTGGTCTCGGGTGCGCCATTTTTTATAACCTCCAAAAAAAGCATTTTAATTAATAAAATATTTTGATACTTCTTTTATAGTACAATCTAAAATCAAATTATTATAATTTAATGTGTTTATATATTATTACCGAACAGTGGTTAGTTTTGAGTTTCAATCCGTTACTTACGAAGTGTTGTGTTTTCCCGCCAAAATAATACAAAATGGCGGATGTAATGTTCCCGGGTATTGCGGAAAGTGTGATAGACGACGATTTTGTCTTCACCAACGAAGGGTTCGAATTTGACTGTAAGTATTATGGCGGATTCCTATCATATTTGGTAACGATAACGGTTCGTCATTTCCATACAAAAATTATAACTTCCTTTACTTAATATTGCATACCCAGCTCCCGTCAACATTTTAACTATATAGAAGCACCGCATGTGAATCTACCTGATGATACGCACACCTACAAAATCCTTTATTGGGATGAAAATCAAACAGCGTTTTCCTTTTGTCCAATATTAATTACTATGAGAAAGTTTTCATTTAATATTTTTTTACAAAAATGTGTGCATTGATGACAGAATTACAAAACACGAGATAAGGGATGGAATATACACAAATTACATTACATATATTTCTTTTCCCCAAGAAATGGCTTAATTATTTTGGAATACACTACTGCTAATTTATAAAAACAGTTCTATTAAAAATTGCGTGAAGGTGGCAATAATTTGATGCATTACCCTAACTAGTCTGAGGTGGTTGTCTCCTGTCAAAGTGCGGTTAAGAAATGGGTAGTTAATTTGACGACAAAAAAAGGTTCCGTAATGCAAATTCGTTTTTGTCGCCGTCGCATTTTGTAACCGCATCATTTAGTCGGTATAGTGAGAGCGATCAAGCTGTTAAACAACAATGGATTTTGTAGGACTGCTGACTTTGTGCTACCGTCAAAGTCATGTGACTTTGACGGCCGTGATCCAGTAAACAAATAAATTAAAACAAAGTACAGACACTAAATTAGAATAGAATATATCTTATTATCAGAACAATAAATAAGCTAATACCGATATTACAGGTTAATTTAGTTATCGGTAAAAATATGGGGTATATATTAGGGAGATGCTCTAAGGCCTAGTCTTTCAACGTGAAAACGTAAGATGGCACGTCGCTTGCCATACAAAAAAAACAAAAAGTGAGAACAATATTATAACCAATCAATTATTCAATCTCAAGTGGGAACAGAATACGGCAGCAACGAACATGTTTGACATTTCATTTGAAAGGCGATTTTAGGGTTAGGCTACGTTTTTTTTTATTATAATAGCACGACATGTGACTGCATAACTCTGATTTGGTAAGAAAATTATGCAGTGCATGAATAGGTGCCGACAACGCCTGGTGGCGTCTACTATGTCGGGTTTTTAGTTGCAAATTCACGCATCGTTTGAAGAACCCGGGCTTCCTCTTACTTATAATCAGAGGCGTAGCTACCTAGGGGCAAGGCGGGGCAGTGCCCCGGGACCCTCAAGCTTGGGGGGGGGCCTCGAATCCTTACCAGAAAATCTCGATCGAACAGAACTTTTGAAAATTTATACAATTTTCAAAATAAATATGACAGGTTGCAACTCGACTTTAATCATGGCAACTCAGTTGAGAGAAATGCGAGAGTTATACCTAGGGAATACCCTAAATTCTTTCTGTGGGTAGGCAGTGTTATCAATTTGATTAAACCTTAGATAGTCGTGGGGCCCCATTTTTTTTATTTGCCCCAGGGCCCTTGGTTACCTAGCTACGCCACTGATTATAAGTAAGAGGAAAGACACGCTGGCACTTCCACTTTTTTATTGTACGACATATAAACGTTTTATCAATTTTATGATGTTATATGGATGCATAATTCAGCCAGTGTATTCATTTTATTCTCACTTTTATGATAAAAAAGTAAATATTAATACTGGTTCCAAGTCCATACCATGGACGTTTGAAATGGCCCTTATTATCGCCATTTCAAACGTGAGAACATAAGATGGCCGCCAAAACAAAAACTGAGAACCAAAAATATCTAAAGCAATTATTGAGCATGGTTAGTTGAAGTCATTTGGTAGACGATTTTAGGCTTTCGGGCGATTCCGTATATTGTTCTTATTTTCTTGGTCCATACCAGTAACCTACACTACCCGTAGGTAGTTTAAGTTTTTGCGACAATTTCATCCTTTCATATATGATATTTATTAAAAATAAACACTGAATCACGCGCGTGGATTCGTTATTATAATTAATACCGCCAATAATAATGTGTATCTAAATCTTACGAGCGCAATATAAAAGTTGACGCAGTCTACTGTTTATAGATAACGTTATGGTGCGGGTATCTATCCTTCATTCCACATTATCTACTGTCGCAATGCGTATTCTCAATTAACTTAATCATAAGTAGATACGCCCATACAGATGCAAATACCGTCGAGTGACCTAGTCATGTTTCGGTTTTAGTCTGTGGGTTCACCGGTTTTCAGGATATTACTGCATCGATTTCTTGTCGAGGCGTTCGACAAAGATTGTTCAAGGTGCGGTTTCGAAATAACGATAAGTCAGCGAAAATATTAAAATATACTCGTAAAGCAATTTGTCTTTATCGCCGCCCATTTCGTAATCGCTTCATCTAACCGGCATAGTGGGAGCAATCAATGTTGTTATTGATTTGATTGATTACATTGAAGAATTATTGATTTAGCCCATTCACGGACTTGTAGGTCTGCTCACCAAAGGGTAGATACAAAGTCACATGCCGTGCTCCAATAAAAATAAAATAAATGCGTCTTAAAAATGATATCTTAGTTTAAATATTTACTTTTACTGCTGGCACATTTTTTTATTTACTTTATATAATTATTATAAAATATAATATGTATTAAATCGTTGCTTCTGGTACACATAGTACAAGCCTAGAGCTTAGTTTGTGACAGAGCAATATGTGTAAATTGTCCTAAATTAAAAAAAATATGGTTGCTAACACAACGGATATATAAATATGTATATTTATATATAATCTTTTAAATTAAGAATGTAAATTTTAATATATAATTTGCCTTCGTGGTCTACTGGTTGCACTTTCGGAGGTCGTGGGTTAGATTCGCACTCATGGCAAAACAATATTAGTACGGTTTTGTGTATAGTCAAAAGGGGTTTTGGGCTAATACTGCGTGTATGAGACAATAACAATACTAAATATTATATTCTATGAACACCCACACCAGGGCGAAACAAATACATACCTACTAATATTATTTACTATGTGGGATTCAAACCCTCGATCTTTGGATAAAACTCCAACCACGTAACTACCGAGACCACGTAGGTGGTATATTAAAATATAAACGATATACACATAAACATTAGGGAAATATCTGAAGCCAAGTGCTTTTAACTATATTTAAGTTGTAATATTGGGAGTACGAATGTCAAGTTGACTACAGAACTCTTAAATAATTGAATGAGCATTGTGTTCTCTTGTCCTCGCAGCGGAGGATGAAGGCTCGGCGTACGACTCGGATGCGGCTGCGGAGGCGGCGGCGGCGCTGGCCCGCGCCTGCGACACACAACGCCTGCTGGCGCCGGAGGTGCGGGACTCCTGGCACGACGCGCGGGGAGACAGGTAGGCCCACACTAGTCTGCCTGCGACACACAACGCCTGCTAGCGCCGGAGGTGCGGGACTCCTGGCACGATGCGCGGGGAGACAAGTAGGCCCACACTAGTCTGCCTGCGACACACAACGCCTGCTGGCGTAGGAGGTGCGGGACTCCTAGCACGACGCGCGGGCAGACAGATAGGCCCACACTAAACTGCCTGGGTTGCATTCTTGAATGTCAGCGATGACTTTGATACCAATTAAATTTGAATTCAATAAATAATAATATGTAGGACAATTTACACATATTGCTCTGGTCACAAACTAAGCTCTAGGCTTGTACTATGTGTGTACCAGAAGCAACAATATAATACTTATTATATTTTATAAACACCCAGACCATGAACAGAAAAACGTACTAATATATTTTTGCCCATGGGTTTTGCTCATGAACCCTTACCACTTAGGCTTTAGACCATCGCACAGCGTTGGTAAAAATTACTGATGACCTTCGTCTGGCGATGGATAAGCGCAAGCTCACCCTTCTTACTCTCCTTGATTTCAGCAGCGCTTTTAACTGCGTTGTTCATTACATTCTCCTGGCCTCGCTATGCTTCCTTAATGTTTCACAGACTGTGGATACAGTGGTTTCACTCCTATCCTCGCGGTCGCAATCAGTGCATTCATTCGGACAATAAGGTTCTGGTGTCCATTGACGGCTGGCGTACCACAAGACGGCGTATTATCTCCTTTACTCTTTTCAATATTTATAAACTCAGTAACTCAAGTAGTTAAATTTAGTTCCATAACACCTTACGCCGATGACTTGCTGCATTCATTATCCTTCAGTAGGGAACACATTGACGATACAATATCTAATATGAATACAGACCTCGATGCTATTCGTCTGCAATCTCTTAACCTCAGTCTTCTGGTAAACCCTGGCATGATCATCGGTTCTAGGCATATGCTGAACAGATTGAATTTGGACTCACTCTCTCCATTAAAATTTTATAAAGTATTATTAAATTTGAATTTAAGCGGATTACCGCTTCCTTTCTACCAGTCTGTCAGAAACCTCGGTCTAAACATGACCTGCGACTTGACATGGACTGCGGTGTCAGAAATTAGTAGGAAAATTTCGCCAGTATGCATTCGTTGAAGAGGGCCCAGAGCTTCATTCCTTTTAAGGCTAAGCTAATGTTAGTCAATTCTCTGCTCCTTCTTATCATTGACTATGCTGACAACTGCTATCCCGATGTCACAGAAGAGCTGCTGAACAAACTAGATCGTCTGCTTAATCTATGCATGTCTCCAGTTTCAGAGTTCAATTAATATTCGTTTTCGCAGAGCTCTACATATTCTCACCTCTCTATGGTGTCCTCAATAATCCCCTTGCTCCTCCATATTTGAAGCAATGTTTTCGACTCCTAGGACATTATCATCGTTTTCGACAATTGTTCACTAGGCTCTTCTATTAACAATCAACTTAAAATTGCTTCTAATTCTTCTATTAGATATTCTGATTCTTATACTGTATCTGCAGCTCGCCAGTGGAATAAATTGCCTTTAGTAATCAGACGAGTGCCATCTTTAAATGTTTTTAAACAACTATAATCACGCACTGTCTAAATAAACAGAACACTGATCAATTTTGTGTGGTTTGTATCAGAATCTATTTCTCCATTCTATTTGTGTATAATGTAAGTAGCTATATATATATATGTTTATGTAAGTTTGTATATATGTATGTATTATGATATAGGTTTTTTTATGTATATTTATGTATATATACATTGATTTTTATTAGTTTTATTTTTATATTAAGCACCCAACTCATCTTTGCACACATTCTTAAAGGTTAGCTGGTAGATAATGCCTAAGGCATTAAGTTCGCCTTTGTACATAACTTTTGTTTACTGTGCAATAAAGTGTTTAAATAAATAAATGGGTGGAAATGGCGCTACCACTAGTCTACAGAAGCGCTCAATAATAAATAACTACCTTTTATCAAAAGTCATATCTGCGGTACCAACTTGCGTTTTGTTACACGAAAATTTCCATTCTTGTTTCTCATAATAAATACGTTTCGTAGCAAACAATCAACTATCATCGGAGACTTTTTTATGAGTGGTGGTGGACACTCGTTTTGACATCATGGGTATGATCTTTTAGTCATCTGCCGACATTCAAAACCCGTGGATGAGATGGAAGGAATAGGGAATAGTAGGCTTGCATAATTTCTGTTAAGAGCAGTTTAGGGAAGGGCGCTATATCTACGCCTGTTATTGTTTTTTATTGCAGCTTGGCCATGAAAGAGGTCGATCAATACATTGTTGTTTAACAATATTGTTCGTTCTCACTATGCCGGTTAAATGATGCGTTTACGAAATGGGCGGCGATATGGACGTATTTGCATTACGTATCTATTTTAATATCCTCGCTGTTTTATCATTAATTCAATCGACCGTTTCGTAACCGCGCCATGAAAAGAGACTATCACCTCGACAAGGAATCGATGCAGTAGTCTCCGGGAAATCGGTGTACCTATACACGCGTAAAAGGAATAAACTCTTTTTTTTTTCATATAGCGCCCTACGGAATTTTAACAAAAATAAACCGCTTGTTTATTTATAACTATCGTACTGGCGATAGAGCCCGTCACTATTATCTAATGTATAGTATGGTTAGCTCACAATGAAACTCTGACTTTCTGAGGCTTGCTAAGGAGCTATCTTTAAAAAATGCTTGTTGTTTTTAATAATGTTGCTGAAAGATCAAGATAAATTTACATGCTCGATGGATATCAAATCGCTTAAAGGACAAAAAAAAAATTCTTAAGACTTCAGGGCCTTCCTTTTTACTTATAAAAATTTTGCGAATGCAGATTTATTTGTATTGTTTAAGAAAGCGATGCTATTGGTAGATAATGCTAGATTAACGCAATAGTAAACGTTTCCTTACTCTCGTATCTTCAGGCAATCTAAATAAACGCACTACAATGAATTGAACAAATCGTAATAAGGTTGTAAACAAAACTAAATCCACGACTGTTTGTACTTAACTTTTTTTTTTTTTTTCTGTTAAATTAAATGATAACATTACTAGGTAGGTACTACAGGTAAAAACAAAAGGATGTTACAGTTATAAAGATTTTTATTTGTTTAATAAAATTGGTAATTTTATTTGAATCCCAATTATAGTTCGTGGGTAAATACTAGTACATTTCTGCACAATTAGTCATGTTTGCTTATAAAATACCTAGTTTACTTGTGACAGAATTTTGAGCGAACACTTGTTTAATCACCCACAAGCGGGATAAGGAGGCAGTTTTTAACCCAACTGATTACCTACATTAATGGTCGTTTCTTTTTCAAGATACAAATCATAGTAACTATACGTGGTGGCCGAGTTGGTTATACCTTGGACTTAAAAACACTTAGGTCCCTGGTTCGAATTCTGGTGTGTACCAATGAGTTTTTAATTAAAATAATTATGTACATTTGTTTGACAACACCACTATAGTGCCTCGGAGAGCACGTTATGCTGTCTCGGTCCCGGTTTCACCAAACCAGCCTGTGAAACTGTTTATAGATGGGTTATTTAGTCTATTCAAAACATCGCGACGAGCTAGCCACTTGTTCGGTGTAGACTCATACCATCGGCTACGACAAGGTGGGATAAAAACCCCTCCGCTGGGTACCTTGGGGCCGTCTAAGCGGTCTCGGGCGCCGTAAGGCACCCGTGATGATATGTATGTATCCGTATTTCAGTCAATTCAGTAGCTAGTTACAAAACGATAGATCGTTATTGAGTCTGTCCGTGTCGGTTTGTTGGTTCGATCCAGTACAGATGTATCTTTTTGCTGCTATACCTAATTCAATTCCGTTTGCACAGTTGTAATATAATTTATATCACTAAATAAGTAATTCTGCACACAAACCTCGTCTTCGTTTCGCTAAACTACTATAGTATCATATGCAATACATATATATTTTGCTGAGTTTAGCAGACAATTTTCTATAGTTTTAAAAAAAAATCCTATATATTTTACTTAGTTAACTGTAAGACGTTATCCTCTCAATAATGCTCTTTTCCATAATGGTTTATTTTTCCGTTGTTTTGAGTGTCTATTGCAATTGCTTGATCGATAATTTCCCTGAGGTTTCCCAATCAAGCAAGTCCTTAGACATTCAAGCGCTGCAAGCAGCACGAATTTTTCAGTAATAACAGCCCAATTATTTTTGAATATGTCTCGCTTTTCTTGTGGCCAGATTGATTAGACAAACTCTAATAATATATTTTTCTAAATAAAATAAATACCTTCACGGGTGCCTGTTTGGCTCTCGATAACCGTTTAAACGGCTTCAGGGGGGTACCTAGCGGAGGGATTAACCCGTCCTCATTTCGTCGATGGTATTAGGAGGCAACACCTAACAAGTGGCGAGCTTGTTGCGGTGTTTATGATGAAATAGCCTCGTTGTATAAAGCGGTCACCCATCCCAGGCCGGCCTTGTTGTCATCTGCTTAACCTTGTTATTAGTTGCGCAGTGACTTAACCTCTAGGCTAGGACCGATTTATTTATAATATATTTTATAATTTAAATTTTACTAAATCATCAGTTTCACAAGTTGGTATTTTCACTATACCAACTTGTGAAACTGTTTATAGGGTTACAGAGTCTATTCAAAACATCGCGACGAGCTAGCCACTTATTCGATGTAGATTCATACCATCGGCTACGACGAGATGGGATTAAAAACCCCTCCGCTGGGTACCCTGAGGCCGTCTAGGCGGTCTCGGGCGCCGTAAGGCACCCGTGATGATATGTATGTAAATCATCTACCTCAATCTTCATTTCTTTTCTTGTGATACCAGCATGAATAGTAATAATATTCACTAATAGCAGGTTAGCAGAGGTTAGCATGTTGCTCTCAGAAATATTATTTTATATTCCCAACAAAAAGAGAACATAACGTGCGTAGCATCAAGATTTTTGTAAAAAGTGTTTTTGATATTTTTCTTGAAAATTATTAACAAAATTTATGATCTTTAAGGTTAAGAGGTTACATACTTGGAATAACTATCTCCTCCTAAATTATTCCAAAATGTTTCAAAATCTAAAGAATATTATCGACTAATCATTATTTAAAATGATTAAATTAAAGAAACTTAGTAAATACATATTTGAAAATCTTTAATTTTTCATAAAATTTTATAATGTAGGTCATTGTAGGTTAATAAATATAAAACTACTACGGACGATTAACCAACGACATATATAGATATATATGTAGAGAGGCCTACATCTATTTACCTACATACATAGTCCAAGTTATATAAATCCTTTCATAATTATCCCACTGCACCTTATATATTGGGACTTAAAATATTATTGCTTAATCTTATATATACTATCAACATCGATGTATATAACACATGCTGAAAAATATACCACAAATAACTATTCGTGTTATAAATAAACATAATTTAATTTTAATTATCTTAGTATGTTATGGCAATGAACCAATTTAGGTAAAATACTTCGCAGTTATATTAGCAGAACGGTTATGTGCCGACTTCCGTAACGAGCAAGGTTGTGTTTGTATTACTTATCTATCACCTAAAATATCTCTTGGAGCTACATCTGCAGGGTTTTACATAATATACCTCGTTTTTTCATAAGCCATGTAGATCACATGACTTCTCTATTTTAAAGAACACAGGCAACATCATTTCCAAATCTCTCAATCTCCACAAATCGCATTTTAGGGTTTAAAATAAACCCTGTTACAGAATTTATAATAAAATAACTAATACAAAATATAAAATAATATATACGTGGTGGCCGAGTTGGTTAGACCTTGGACTTAAAAACACTTAGATCCCTGGTTCGAATCCCGGTGTGTACCAATGAGTTTTTAATTAAAAAATATATGTACATTTGTTTGACAACACCACTATAGTGCCTCGGAGAGTACGTTAAGCTGTCGGTCCCGGTTTCACTAAACCAACTTGTGAAACTGTTAATAGATGAGTTATTGAGTCTATTCAAAACATCACGACGAGCTAGCCAATTGTTCGATGTATACTCATACCGTCGGCTACGACGTGGTGGGATTTACCCCTCCGCTGGGTACCCTGGAGCCATCTAGGCGGTCTCGGGCGCCGTAAGGTATTAGAATCAGATAAGTAAATCATACAACTCGACGTATGTTTTTATGAAAAAACTATTTTTCTCTGAACTAAAGCAATAGCTTTAGCGAAGCAACAAGTATTAATCCTGCCATAAATGTTACATTCCGCTGCAACAGTAGCCGCGTAATAAAATGACTAATCAGGTAAAAGCATTCCGAAGATCCAAAAGTGTTCAAATCCTGTTATTGCTACATTATTTATTTGTTACACGAAATCGCATACATTATCAAAACCCATTGTTTATTTATCAGTCTCGAATGTTTCCCCCGTTGATGCGATTGAAGTATCTCCACAGAAGATTCCCAGATCCCGCCCACACACGCAAATTCCCAAAATGTTTATAATTCTAATAAATAATATCTATCCGGTATCCTTAACATTTCATTCATAATTTTCTTTACAAATAGTTTGTGCGTAAGTGTGGTATTTATATAATTTTCCTCTTACCGTACTATTAATTATTTTTATGTATTTATGATTCATTTGCGACGTCTTGTATCTTTGCGTCAAATCATTGATAAATAGGTCAAGGTAACTTTTCTCTGTACCTACTATAAGTTAATTTCTGTTGTGTTATAAATTCAGTCATAAGTATTTTAAAATTCAAAGATATATCGTATATCGTCATAATCGCCGTCCATTTTGTAACCCCATCATTTATCCGGCATAGTGGGAACGATCAATGCTGTTAAGCAACAATGCCTTAATCGATCCCATTTATGGACTTTCTATGTCTGCGTATCAACAGATAGGTACAAAGTATGTGACTTTGTAATACTCCAATAAAAAATATTAAAAAAAATACAAAACCTTGAACTGTTTCATTTCACCGATTTCTATATAAACACCGCGACAAGCTTGCCACATGTTCGGCGTAGAATCAGAATACGGTGACAACGAGAAGGAAACAATACCCGAAGCCATCACATCGTTTTCGGGCGGAACCCATGATGATATACGAGTATACACCGAGTATAATATGCAAAAATATATATACAAAAATGAACTAATAACTATATTTTTTGATAAACTTACGGTTGTATTGTCTGAACTTTGTTATAAAAATGACAGAAAAGTTATAATATGTGGCGATTTTAATATAGACATGATAAGCAAAAGTAAAATTTCAATACAGTTTGAACAAATGCTATTAGGGTTTAACTTGAAATTAGGCATCTGTGAAGCAACTAGATTAAGTAGTGGTAAATGTATTGATAATATAATACATAATAATATTAAAGGTTGTAAAGCAGAAATTAAAGAATTTGCTTTATCTGATCATACTGCCCAAATTTTTAAATGCCCTATAAAGAAAACGTGTACTATAGCATATTGGTATTCAACTAAACGAGATTTCAGCAATGATAATATGATAAAGTTTTTTGACTGTATAAGCAATCTTAGCTTCAGCGAGGTATACATTAATTCTGATCCTAATAAGGCTTTCAATATTTTTCATGACTTGTATAAGCTATTCTACGACCTGTGCTTTCCAATAATAAAAATTAAAAACTATACAAGTAAAAAGGTAAAGTGGATATCAAAAGGTATTAAACTATGCTGTAAAAAGAAACGCGAGCTATTATGGAAATATCGAAAGAATCCTAACATGCATACTAAATCTAAATTTAAAATATATTCTAATAAACTAAAACGTATAATTCAACTGACCCAAAAAGCACAAAACAACTATTACATTGAGACGTCTAAAAATAAATCAAAGGCAACATGGAAAGTTATAAATGAAAATAAGCTAAATGTACCTAGGCAAACTATTCAGAAATTAAACATAGATGGTTGTGTTGTATGTGATCCAAAAAATATTGCTGAAAGTTTTAATGATTTTTTTATTAATCAAGTGACACCAAATGTTAATAGAAAACATCATACTAATACTCTAAAAAATAATTATAGTCAGTCATTTTATGTGAATCCTACAACCACAATTGAAGTATCAAATGTTATTAAATCATTAAAAAATTGCTACAGTACTGGATATGATGATATAAACACTAAAGTCATAAAATATACAAACATTATTATATCTCCAGTAATTTGTCATATTATTAATTTATGTTTCGAGATGGGTGTTTTTCCAAGCAAATTAAAACTTTCTATAATTAAACCTATTTTTAAAAAAGACAACAAAGAAGATATGAATTTTTACAGACCTGTAGCATTAATCCCAGTTTTTTCAAAGGTTTTTGAAAAGATTATATATACTAGACTGTATTCTTACTTGGATAAAAATAACATATTAATTAATGAGCAAAAAGGGTTTAGAAAAGGCATGTCTATAAATCTAGCCATTTACGAGCTACTTAAAAATATTATTGATAATGTAAATGATAAGAAACCTGTGATAGCCATTTATATGGACTTAACAAAGGCTTTTGATTTTGTTGATCATACAATACTATTAGATAAATTGGACACATATGGAATACGCGGCATTACAAATAGATTGTTTGAATCATATTTAAAGACCAGACTTCAAATTACGCAAATTAATAGAATAAGTTTAAAATCTAAATGTGAAGAGATATACAATTCAAGTAAAAAAATTGTACGCTATGGTGTGCCGCAGGGTAGTGTTTTAGGGCCGTTATTGTTTTTACTTTATATTAACGATTTCAATAAAGCTACTCACTATCCTATGATTCTCTTTGCCGATGATAGTAATATTGTATGTACATGTAATAATATTAATACTTTCGAAGACGATGTAAATAATACGTTGAAGAATGTAATAAACTGGTTGCAAATAAATAATTTAAATATAAATTTAGAAAAAACTAAGATAATGAATTTTAAGCAAAGACCAAATGATTTTCAAATGTGTGTTAAATATAAGGATAAAATTATTGAAGAAGTTAGTACAACAAAATTTTTGGGGCTTATTATTGATAACAAAATAACATGGAGGGATCAAACACAATTAATATGTAAAAAACTAAATCAATTCTCATATGCATTGCGAAAATTATCAAAAATTTCAAATAAATCCACAGTACTAACAGCATATTACGGTAATATAGCATCTACTTTAAGATATGGAATTATTTTTTGGGGCAATTCTACTGAAAAGGATAGTATTTTTAAAGCTCAAAAGAAGTGCATTAGAGCAATGTGTAATCTTCAATATTCAGATAGCTGTAAACCATATTTTACAATGTTAAACATACTTACATTTCCGTCTTTATACATTTTGGAAGTAGCCATTTTTGTAAGGACTAATTTATGTATGTTTAAAAAATTTTGCAGTGTTCGTATGAAAAATAAAATAAGCCCTGGTCTATCAAAAACAGGACTGTATAGCAAAAGCATCTTTGGAATGGCTCATAAAATTTATAATAAATTACCTGATCATATAAGAGATATTAATAAAATAGAAGAATTCAAAAGAGCAGTTACTAAGATGCTTTTACAGAAGTGCTATTATAGCCTTAATGAATATTTGGATAATATTATATATTCTTAAAACATATAAATTTAATATTATCTGTAATTAATTGTATAATAGCTTTAATAAAATGTGTAAATATAAATAATAGATTAAATATAATATGTAATTAAATATTTGTTATAATGTTAGGTGTAATGAATATCCATGTATGTACCTACTGTATCGACTTATTAGTAATAACAATATAATTTTTGAATGTAAAGAAGGAATTGTATTATATCTTTATTATTATATATATTAAAGAAATGTTTATAACATAAATAATAATAAAAAATAAAAAAATGATTTGAATAAATTAATTTAAAGTGTTTAATATATAAATAAATATGTTTATGATAATGATAAATTTAATTTTAACAATAATGAATATATATTTAATTAATAAGAATTAATTTGATTTAATCTGTAAATTTAATGGGTTTAATAGAATGTGTCAATATAATTAATAAATAAAAAGAATATGTAGCTAAATAGTAACTATTTGTTATAATGTAAGGTAGGTATAATGAATGTATCATTAGAGTGATGTCATAATATCACAAATTAATTTGCAAACCAGCTTGGTAGATAAGCAGCACAACACAAACAAAACTTGTTAACACCTTTGTAACCTTATGAGCAAATAAAGAGTTTTATTATTATTATTATTAACTTTATTATTATAATCAATAATCATACAGTCAAGGCATCATCATGTGGATGAGGTTTGCAAAATTAGCAGGCATTTTTAATAAGTTCCAATGGTTAATTTTTTCTTCAAATTTCTACATTGATTATTATTGTTTATTAACCTCATGTTAGGGATTTTAATAGAACGCTAAGTGGAATAGCAACCTGTGCCAGTCCATATGCACGAGGGTAAGTTTATAAATAATTGAATGCGGGTAGACAGCAGACGAAGTTCCTTTAGTTTCCCAACGTTGTGAGGGACGACCTAGTTTGCTTGGACAAAGCGAAGCACTACTTCTTTTAAAGTAGGTATTGTTTGTGAATCTAGTTGTTTAAAGGGTTTCAAGTCTGAAGTTTTTTTTAAATTATATATTTTTTTTTAAGTTGTGCCAGCCTAGTAGTTAAGTCACTGCATAACTGACAACAAGATTAAGCAGATGACAACAAAGCCGGACCTTGGATGGATGACCGCTTTATACAACGAGGCTATACCATCATAAACACCGCAACAAGCTCGCCACTTGTTAGGTGTTGCCTCCGAATACCATCAGCGAAATGAGGATGGGTCCTCCGCTGGGTACCCTGAGGCCGTTCAAATGGTTCTCGGGAGTCAAAAAGGCACCCGTGATGGTACACGTATTTATTTTTTATTTTATATTTAAAACTGCGTTTAAAACTCAATCTTGCCTGATGGAAGGCAACGATAAGGTTGAAGAGATGGCTCGCTTACTCTGTAATTAGAAGACTACCACCTCGATAAGAAATCGATGCAGTAGTCCCTCGAAATCCGTAAATATCACTTGAGGCATTATAGTTCCGGGACCTGTCCGAAATACTTTTTGTAAACAATTGTTAAAAAACCTTCATTGAATTCAATATCACACACCACCACGGGTGTGTTATGGCGCCCGAGACCGCCAAGACGGCATCAGGGTACCCAGTGGTGTGGTTTTTTTTCCTATCTCGTTATAACCGATGACATTCTGAGTTTACACCGAACAACTAGTCTGCCTGTCGCGGTGTTTGGTTAGGCTCAATAACTACTCTATAAACTGTTTTTCAAATTGCTATATAAGTAAAACTGGGACGGACAGCTTAACGTGCTATCTCAGGCACTATGGTCAATTCTTTCAATGGTATTAATTGCCTTCAGTCGAGATTTCGACAACTGTCAAAATCCATCCTTTGTAGATCACGCCAAGAGTGCCGACTGCATCAAAAATTCTGGCTGAACGCGATTCCGTTAAAGGAATTCTCTAAGCCCAAGGATATACTGTTCTAATTTATATAATAATAATAATATGTAGGACAATTTACACTAATTGCTCTGGTCACAAACTAAGCTCTAGACTTGTACTATGTGTACCAGAAGCAATGATATAATACATATTATATTTTATAAACACCCAGACCATGACAAACTGTACAGAAAAAGCGTACTAATATTTTGTTGCCATACTTACTATTGCCCGCAGCTTCGTACGTTTTCATAAACACCTCTAAATCTTGGGCCCGTGACGTCATACCTAAATATAATCCTATGTTGACCACCGGCAATTAATTTTACTCTACCAAATTTCATCTACATCGGTACAAAAGTTAACAAACAAACAGACATATCCACTTTTGCATTTATTATTTTAGCTACAGTGTATATGACACCTGTCTCTTCAAATTGGACCCACTGTAGCATAGATAGGAACCTCACCATGAGAGTGACATGCAGATGTATCTGTCGCACAACACGTGTCGCGTCGCATTGTCGCCGGTGTGAGACAATGGAATTGTCACTCGGCGTTACTTCCGACGCGTCACACTTTGTGGTGAAACTGTCTCGCTTGTTAGGATATGCTGTCATGTGATATGGGCCTCTTGTACATAGTACATGTTATATGTGGAACACGTAAATGTCAGGAAACCCTTTTAGGCTACCTATGTCTGAAATGTCACTTCGTCAAATGTTCTAGGTAGGTAGTTTCTTATTTTAATTAAATCAAAAAAAGTAAATAAAATCGTACAGTTTTTCAGCCTTATTTTTTACACAAGCCTTGTTTGATGATTTGAAATCAAGATAAAATCATTGATTTAGACTTTTACTTATGCTATTTAAATTATAACGGGCCTTCTCAATAATCGATATATCTTTTAAATTTAACTTTCAAATTCAAAATTATTTAATTTGATGCAGATATTAATAAAGAGTAAAAAAAGTTTATAACAATAAGGTCTTGGTTTTAACAATAAGGCGTTTGGTTAGGCTGTTTTTTCGACGTCTCTAGTAACCATAGAAACTACTAAATTCATTATTTATAGTGGTTACTGCCGGTCAAAAAGAGATATATATATTATTGAGAAAGGGCATACCACATACGTACTTTTAAAGATTTGTGGACTAGGGTAAATATGGTCACAAATTCCTGTTTCGGGGCAATTGGAACTTTTGGGCCGAATAAACGAGTGGCTTTAGAGAAAATCCAGGCGAGGCGACATTTTGCGTCGTTCAGTCGTATGGATTTTGACAGTGACAGTAGGCGAGTCATCTGTCAAAGTCAGTTTTAATTAAAAGCATTTTGCATTTACTCAGGACCCTGCGGCCATATTCTGTTTCTTTTATAGGCAACGTTAGATTGCCAAAATAACGTAATCTTTTATGACAGTCGTCACCTCACGGGAAGCCAAAAACTGTCAAAGCAATAGCACCTGACACACAAGGACATAAAGTGCTTGCATTTTTTAGTTATTGTTGTTGCTGATTGTTCAATGTAATTTTAAAAGGATTCGTTATTTTGACAAGTTAACGTTTCCGTCATAAGAAACAAAGTGTGGCCGCTGAACGCAAAAAATATATTTTTTCTGTCATTTTTCGTCAAAAAAGTTTGTTAGAATTACTACATTTACTTATATTCTTTTTTAAATATTAAAAAAAAAAAAATGTATGGTAAATATCTTCTGAAAACAATTCAAGTAGAGATACCACAAATCCGACTCCTGGTGGGCAATTCTCGCGCTTTTGACATTCATCTTGATTCGAGATTTTTAAACGAAAAATGACTAATATGTCATTTTTCGTTCAATATTTAAATATTTATTAATTAATATTTATTATTTTTTTCGTTTAATGTTCGATATTTTTAAACGAAAAATTACATAATATGCCATTTTTCGTTCAAAAATATCGAATCGAGATGAATGTCGAAAGCGCGAGAATTGCCCACCAGGTTCCGTTACAGGTAGTCCCGGAACGCCAGGAGTTGTTGGCAGTTCCGGTTCAGCATTCACTAATGTGGACAAACGCGCATAAACATTTTTAGTGAAAAGGTAATTATTTTCCTAAACAGAAAAGATTAGACAGTTGCCTTTTTCTTTTTACTCGCTTTTATCAAAAAAAAAAATTGTAAAGCAGCCCTAATTGAATTGTTAAAAGATGCTTAGGACATGATTAATTCGATCCATTCAATGTTTTGTAAGTGCCTTAGTAGTGCAACTAGTCGGTCGATCGATGAAGCGACGAGTCATCCTTTCATGGGCGGTTTTCTGCTTTCAGTTACGGTGTTGCCATACTAAGATTTATTTAAACCAATATTATTTTACGTTTTTAGTCGAGTTGGTTAAACTATAGTATTAAACATAGCGAGGTCACGCCTTCAAACACAGGTGTGTACCAATGAGTTTATATGTACATTTTGACAATCACACTATAGTCTTGGAGAGTTAAACCGTGTCGCATCGGTCCTAGTTAATGTACCAACTTCTGAAACTGTTTGTATCTATACTAATATTATAAAGCTAAAGAGTTTGGTTGAACGCGCTAATCTCAGGAACTACGTGTTCAAATTAAAAAAAATGTTTTAGTGTTGGATAGCCTATTTATCGAGGAAGGCTATAGGCTACACAACATCACGCTATAGGAGCGGGGCAACAATTAAAAAGTTGCAAAAACGGGGGGAAATTAATCTATTTGAGAGCGGCGTAAACGGTTAAAGTTGTGCAGATCAGCTAGTGTTTATATAAGCAGCGAGCTTGCCACTGGTTTGGTTGATAATCAGAATACGATCGACGATAACGAATTACCCTTCCGCTGGGTATGATTGTATTTCTCTGGTACATGTTGATTCTAGTTTATCTTACTTAATAAAGGATACTAGTAACATTTTCTTCAAAAACTTGAATACTCAATTATATTACAAATCTTCATAATTGGAATAGACAAATATTTTGTCATGTGTAATAGAAACTACTGAAAAACATGCTGTTTTATCAGTGTAATTATTTGCATTTCAAGTAACTAATCTTTGTAAATATATAATTAGGTATATGAGTAACCAAATATAATTCTTTTGCATCATAAAGACAAAACAGTGTCAAATTATCAGCATGGGTGGCCTAATATACTTAGTTGTGCATTTTTATAAATTCCTTTATAGGATAATCTTATATATATATATATATTTTAAAGATAAAAATGCAATGAATAAATGCCTGGTGGGTGGGAATCGAACCCACGAACCTCGAGATCGCGGCAAGGCGCTCAACCGCTGAGCCAACCAGATTCCTCGCGAATTTTGTCATTGCGTTATCTACTTATACACAGACGCCCTCTATTAGCTTTCTTTCAATAACTCTATACGGGTGAAGTTAGAAGTCCTAGTTTCTAATACTAGATGGCAGAGGAGTCTGTTTTAAGATAAAAATGCAATGAAAAATTTCCTGTTGGGTGGGACTCGAACCCACGAACCTCGCTATCGCGGCAAGGCGCTCAACCGCTGAGCATATACTAATATACTTAGTTCTCACTCCCAGCGGCTATATTCTGTTACTTTCAAAGGGAACTTTTGAATGTCAATATAATGTAATGCACAATGACTGTGACCCAGAATGGTAAAAGCTATCAAGTCTATATACAAGGTAATAAATAGAGTGACATGTTTTTTTTTAGTTTTCTTGTGTTACTGCTTGTTTAATGTATTTTTTTATAGGATTTCGTTATTTTAACAGGCTAACGTGTCCATTATAAGAACCAATATGGCCGCTGGTATTTTCTGCTTTTCACCATAACTAGCCAAAAAAAAAATTGCGTTTTGATACTTATACGAGTAAATGGTACATGGTAGGTGATAAAGATGATTTTTTTAGCAAATTTGTCTCTATTTTTTACTAATAAAATTATCTTTGTCACCAAAGACAAAGCAGCAGTTTAACTCTCAATAAAATTAAAGGACGATTATGTAGCGTCCTAGATAGCGGCGTATTGATTCAAGATAATCTTCCAAGAAAAGTTGCATTAATAATATAATCACTTTTATATATGGAAGATTATCTTGATTCAATCCATCATAAAATATTCCTGAAACTGTATTTAATTTAAACTTACTCTGTGGCACTGAATAGTGTTGACCTTTTGCATATTTTCCGTAATTTCGGGTAGAACACCCCACAAGCCACCCCGCGTTGACGCCATTGCTTTGGACGAGCAAACGGTTCGGCAGTGTGGCAGACGGCGGCAGTGTGATCGCGATCATTGCGCAGGACGGATCTGCTTTCATATCGACCGGCTCTTCCACAATTATTTCAAACACTGCCATTCTTGTAAAACTATTTTATAACCTTTTCTAATACGTTGAATTTTATTAATTTGTACGTTATTTTGATGTATGAGAATACTAGGTACAGTGTTTTATTTGTCGTTTGATAATTGATTATTAGTCAGTGCAGTTTTAATAGCTTTTTCAGTGAGTGCATTAATTAGTTGTTTTGCTTGTGGTAAATATTGTGTGATACATGTTTTTGGGCTAACTCATATCCTTTTAATTTGTTGTTAAACAAATATCCGGTTAACTCTAACCTTATCATCAGCATTATTAATATTTTACTTGAATTTGGTTTCATATTGTTTTTATTTGAAGCAATAACAATTAGGTTTAGATAGGCAATTATTTTCGTTTGTATTGTCTGTGCGACAATTATGTAGCATCTTGTTATAAGGTTAGATGAATTAATTAACATAAGTATTTTATCTGATAGATTTGCAATGTTTTTGTTCGCACTTAATTGTTACTTATTTTTGCCACAATAGAAATTGTTTCTCACGCAGTTAACTATTATAATATGAATTGTTAATTCAGATTTATCGCTGTCATGTTGAATATGCTAATATAGATTTAACTAGACCTATAGGTATGTAGATTCTATAGTGAATACTTACTAGATTACAAATAATTCTGATATCTACTTGCGCCCGTCTTAAAGGTCATTGGGTAAAAAGCATAGCATTATTTTATTTCCGATATGCCTATCATACATTCCGATATACAGGGTGACCCACGAAATTTGTCTGTGCCATAATAGCTTTTATTATAAGCTGCACTAAGTATTAGAATATCGCTGTGGCATTTTGTACGCACAGAAAACGCTCCCCATTGACTTATTTACCCTGGGAGTTTTTTTCCACCCCGAATAAGTGAAGCACATATTTTATTGCTATCAACTATAATAACTAAAATATATAAGCCTTTATGCTGTGTTAAATACATAGTTAATTTCTTATTAGTATAGACATAAACTTCATGTATATTGTTTAAAATCGACAGCCAGTTTACTCTATTTATTCTAGTTGGTTCTTTGAAAAGGGCCTCTGATTCAGCTACTCTTGATCTCTTCCCATTGTTTTGTTCCTTCCTGTCGCTTTGGTACCATTCTGTTATTAGTTAACTATAACATATCTAAATAATTCCCTATTAATTTGTGGTTAAATATTGAAAACTAGTAATTTTAGATGTCTCAGTATTGTAATCATATGATGCGACATGGACGTTATCGTCGCCATTTTCTTAATGTATGTGATTTCTTTTTACGATCCAGTTAGAAGGATATAGCAATGTTATTAGCAATTCCCTTCGTTTCATATTATGTTCTTAATAGGTTAAAATATTGTACATGTAACCATAAAGGACTTGTAACACACTTGGTTATTGCCGGCGACACAATAGCAAAGGCGTCATAAAACATACAAACTATTTTTATCATTTACTTAATGTTGCCAATTTGTATGCAATGTGTACTTTTGTTACTCATATATTTGCTGAACGTACCTGAATGGTTTCTTTGTTAAAATACGTTTTTAAGGAAATATATTAATAATTGAAATGTCCAAAATTTTAAGATGTGCAAAAATGGACATCTAAAGAAATAAATCAAGATTTAAGCTATATGTCTTAAATTATAATAAAAATATATAAGAGTATCTGTATCCAAATAAGTTCACAATCCCATAGTAGAACATAAAATGACACTGGCATTACTGTAGTATACGCCCAAATGTGATTCTCTAACCCTAACTCGGTTTGCTGTCTCCAAAACGTTATATTCTCTGGTAGAAACGCTCGGTCATGTAATGTAATGTATTATGTATAGGTCGTATAAAATTGTCAAAGGTCGTAGGAGACGTTCGCAGACAAACGAAGGAGAGGCTTCAATGCTTTGTGTGCAGAAATACGAGACTCCTTTAATAGACTGGCTACTTAGGTATACCACGGTTACTCGACCAAAATAGAACCTTCAAATGTCTGTTGAATTTGGTCAATCAGGAGTTGTGAGCTGAATAATTATATTTAAGCAAATTAAAAAAACGTCCGCGCAAGATTGCATTAGTGTTTTTTATTCTTTCTTAAAACCGTAAGTATTATTAAGTATTCTCCGACATTGTCGCAACTTGTATAATTTTGGTCTGATAACCTTTTAGATATAAGTGGCCAAGTAAATTGAACCAGTGATTTAAAATATATTTGATGCGTTCAGAGAGACGGACTAGTATCTTGCTATAAGAAATCCTTTACTTAAGAAAATCGGAACTTTAAAAGAAATAAAGATTTATCGATTCGTTTATTCACAGAGTCTTCTATCAAAGACTCATCCACATTATTAGTTATTAATATTAGTTGTTTTTTTTGTTATGACACTACTTTTGTAGTATATGATTGATAAGTTTGTTATGTGCTTGAATTGAGCTATACATTTTCAATTTAATGAGAGCAACCTATTGTCACTGGTTGTATCGAGCTTATTTGCCCGCACCAAATATACTTCTTAATATTCAGAAATGTTTTAGATTTTAGCAAAGTTTGTTTTGTAAAATATTTTTTAGGCTCAGACTCAACTGTTAAAACTATAACTGGCTAATAATGATTTATAACTTGTGATTTACAACTATTATTCTTGGTACATGTCTGTAATGTGAACTACGCAATTTCAAATTCAGTAAATATTTATTTTAGTTATTTTACAAGTAATTGTAAAATTTTATTTGCTAGCTGCTACAAACTGAATGTTATTTCCGGTTTATTTTTAGTGATTGCTGCCGATAGATCCTCTATTCTTATAAATTAGTCAACATTGTACTTTGTTTTTTTCTTAACGCAAGACTGACACGGGTCAACGACACTTCTACCCTATGGGACATTCTGTAAACACATCCTATTCCTTCCAAATACATGTTTGGGAACATACTTTTCAGCTTGTAACTTTTTGTCCAAGGACTTTTGTTAGACCGTTTAATTATAGTACTCTGTTTTATCACATTCAGCCAAAAAATAAGCTGAATAAATATATATAATATAATTTTAACGTCACTTATTTTTATCAAATACTTTAATGGTATGTTGACAATGAATTTAGTTTTGTCTGCTTGTGTAAATACGGTTTGTTTGTATATGACAACTTCTTTACTGCTTTTGGTATGTTCTGATGTTACCTTCTGTAATTTGCTAATGTCATTATTCCATTTTGGATCAGTGTTTTTCTATAGACGTGCCGTTTTCGTTAATTCTAAGGTTACTAGTTAACTGGATATTGGATTTGTTTTAACTATTTTATCATTAATAATAATTTTAATTATTTATATTGTGGGTTTTTACAATCAATTAGTTACCACTTTAAATATTAGGAAATAGATAATAATATATGTTATTTTATTTCCTTTACTCCATTTTTTTATTTTTTATTTATAACATAATTTACAATAATAAGAAAGAGAAACTAAATGTAAAACTCCAATATTTATTTAATTTAAGTTTCGCGTTAAATTCAATGTTATTTTTACATAAAGCAACAAAATAATTTATTGAAAATATGATGTTAGCTCTGAAACATTAACCTACTTGTTTACTCAAACTAAATACGCGCCAACGTTTATCAAATCTGTCTCTTCCAGTAGAGTTGTAACTATCAAACGTGAACTATTCTTGTAAAGATACAGACGTGTTGTCGCGAGTGAGTGCTGCTGTGAGTGTGTGGCTCTGGGTCTGCAGTCATATAATATATAACAGACACATGATGGCGATGGACACTTTGGCCGTGGAACTACCTGATCTGGGTACACATACTCAGCCTCCTTTAGAAGAAACTGCTGAGGAAAAGTAAGTTTTCTGGTGATACATTATTATATTTAACATACTCGTAAGTTTAGGCCGTGAAAATTGTGTTCTTTTTGTGTTCGACCATTTTTCACCTGTCTGTATTATTCCAAATTTCATCTGTAACTATTTTAAATTTGTAGTAAATCGGACCAGTGCAGTTCACAAGGTATTTGATGGGGTTAGGCAGACGGACATTCTGACTGTAAGGGTAACTTTATTAAAAACAAAACTGGCAATTCGTCTTGGACAGTCTTCGGCAGTTAAGTTGAGTTTAAAACCTTTTTAATAATTTTGTCTGTGCGTATGGTTTGTGCTCGTATTTGTTCGACTTTTTAAGCGATCACGAAAATAACCCACAATAAAACCTGATCAGAAAACATTTATAATTAAAAAACAGAAATCAAGAAAACAAATAACTGGTGTTACACACAAGTTTTAACGAGTTATGCACACAAACAGACAGACAGAACGACGTAGAATTAAATTTGTATTAGAAATAATAATGTAAATGTTGCGCATTTATAGGAAACGCAATTACAATCCTGACGCATAAAACAATTCCTAAGCAAAATCCATCTGATGCCGAGTGATTTATCATAATTATATTGTTCCTAACTACCACATAATTATATGACCAATCATATATTATTATATTATATGTGTATAATATGATTTATTGTATCATATACTTAATGTTCTATTAATTTGACTTTAATGATCGGCCAAGCAAAGTATAACAAAGATCAACCTTGGTCAACTTAACTATGCCAATATAATAAAGGTAGGGTAAATATACCTAATATTAGCACCCTTTCATTTGAACTTAAGTCTAAGCACATCATCATCCATCTTTAGCATCAATCGTCGTTTAAATGTATATACTATCATCTTAATTTTATTAATAAAGTCCATTACAAACTGTGTGTCCTTCATGTTGGGACCCATAAGATGTTATTTTTCATCTCTAGTCATTTGCATATCACATAAAATAAAATTTGTTTTGCTCACTGATTCTGAGTATAATTATGTCTGTATAGAGTGCATGATATTAGCATTAATAAATAATGACTTCGTTTGGAGACTATATAGCAATGACAACGATTCTTGTCGTCATGTGCCGTGTAGATAAATAGTTAAGATCAGGCGTGTCTTTTCACCACTAAACGGAGTCTCTTTGATCTGACTCCAATTTCCCAGAATGTAAACATAGCGATCAGAGTCCTCGGTATAGACCCAGCGTCCAACCTCAATTTCTTACTGTCAAAATAAAAAAATAAATAAATACCATCACGGGTGCCAATTTGGCTCCCGAGAACCGTTTAAACGGCCTCGGGGTCCCAGCGGAGGGATTAACCCATCCTCATTTCGCCGATGGTATTCGGAGGCAACACCTAACAAGTGGCGAGCTTGTTGCGGTGTTTATGATGAAATAGCCATAGTACTGTCAAAACCAAACCAAAAAATGCAGCAAAAGGGTTTTAAAGAACTGTTTGAAGGAAATCAAGGTTAGTAAAGGCGATACTCCACACCGTCTTAGCTTCAAAACCTTTATAAAGATCGGGCTCGCTCGATTGCTATTGCATTGGGACGGATCATCTAAATATCAAATGGGCACTCTGGACTCTGTAAACTTATTGACACCAAATAATAACATCCAGATGCGGAGGATTTTATATTGGAATTATAGAGTTATCAGGAGGAATTAATTAATAAATACTCCATCGCAGACTCTAAAATGCAACCTGCAAAGACAAAGAAACAGGCAAATTTTTGTCTGAGCAAGACTGTCAATTTTTGTATCTAAGTCTACTTCGTGTCAGTACTGTAGTGCACTTTCCCATAACCCACCATAAGTAGGTCGTCTTAATAATCGACGACAACAACAATACAGTATACCGTTTAACATAAATCATATATCCAATTAATATGACTTGTCTCGCTCAGAGTTTGATAAACACACATTAATCAAATCCCCGAGCACGTGTACTTTTCCATTATTCCCCCTATCCCGCTGGACTATGACGTCATCGCCCCCTACCAGGCGCCATATACTTGCCCCCTGTAGCGGCGCCTGTCGCCCACCCTCTCAGGTCACTACTCGAGGCACTAAGTGCTAACGTCTATAGATGCCGTGCTATATAGTTAGAAAACTTTTGAGGAAACTCATATAGTATGTTGAAAAAGTTTAGCTTTCTATGTTATTTCTGAACGGAAGATATCAAATGCCATGATTAGGGTTGTAAAATAAATATATATACGGAATACTAGGTATAATAATTTTATTTAACTTCACTTCCCAAAAACGAAAACCAAACCTCTGTGACCATAATACGTTTCTCTAAACCAAGTCTTTTTTTTTATGTGTTTTATAACATTTGTTCCATATCAATGTAACAGGAAAAAAACAGAAATTTAACTAATAATATATTTTATTACATCGTTTGAGAATAGAGCCGTCTATGTGTAAGTGTGGTAACAGGGATTTTAAATGTAATAAGGTCAATAAACCCTTTTTTTAAACATTTATTATAGACATCAAGCATTTTACTATGAACTAAACTACAAAACAACACCTTGTATGTACCCATATGGTATTACATACCAACGGCGTTACAGTTTTTTTTTGTACCGCAAACCTATATAGGTACTGTGGAACCATTGGCATCACAAATACCGATTGGGTGCGCATAAAAATAAGAATTATGTTAGTAAACACTCCCACGTGTATGTTCTATATTTATACCTATGTTTACATCCATATCCTTGCGTGTTCCACAAGGTACATATTTTTATTACCCATTTATAAGATTTTTTGTAGGTTATTTTTATCTGGTTGGTGTTTTCGAGGTAATATTTGATTATAATTTATTATAATAAATTTGTGAATTTATTTATTCAGAGACCACAGCTACGGTCATATTCTGTTACATTTATTCAGAGACCACTGCGGTCATATTCTGTTACATTTATTCAGAGACCACAGCTGCGGTCATATTCCGTTACATTTATTCAGAGACCACTGCGGTCATATTCTGTTACATTTATTCAGAGACCACAGCTGCGGTCATATTCAGTTACATTTAAAGGTAACGTTAGATTTCCAAAATAACGAAATACTTTATCTACAATTGTCACATTACGGTATGCTAAAAATTTTCGAAGCAATAGCACCTCTGCCGCAAGGAAATAAAGGGCTTACCTTTTTTAGTTATTGTTGACATTGAACTATCAGAAGATAGTTAAATGTCATTTTTAAAGGATTTCGATATTTTGACAAGCTAACGTTTCTGTTATAAGAAACAGAATGTGGCTGGATGTGATAAATATATTTTTGCCAGCAATTATTGTTTATTTACATTAGGTATTTTCTAACAGCTAACCTTTGAGAGAATGAAATATGCTAAGGATACAACAATTTATAAAATAAAATATATAAATTTTTACATAACATCGCTAATCAATCCAGATAAATTATTTTTAATTGATAGAGATGGTATCCAGCATACCTACCAGTCCTACCATTAAGGTTATATAGTAAGGTTTCCACTTATTAAAAAATAACTTAACCCTAAAAATAACCCACCACTGTTTGGTTATCTCATATGGACCATGAGGGGTATGTCCAACAATATAACTTTGCACTGTTTGGTTATCTCATATGGACCATGAGGGGTATGTCCAACAATATAACTTTGCTCTGTTTGGTTATCTCATATGGACCTTGAGGGTATGTCCAACAATATAACTTTGCATTGTTTGGTTATCTCATATGAACCTTGAGGGGTATGTCCAACAATATAACTTTGCACTGTTTGGTTATCTCATATGGACCTTGAGGGGTATGTCCAACAATATAACTTTGCACTGTTTGCATATCTCATATGGACCATGAGGGGTATGTCCAACAATATAACTTTGCACTGTTTGGTTATCTCATATGGACCTTGAGGGGTATGTCCAACAATATAACTTTGCACTGTTTGCATATCTCATATGGACCATGAGGGGTATGTCCAACAATATAACTTTGCACTGTTTGGTTATCTCATATTGACCTTGAGGGGTATGTCCGACAATATAATATTCTATTAGAAATATTTAAAAAAATGCTACCGTACATTTACTGAAAGAAATAACTTTACAAGACGACTTATGACGTCACCAAGTCGTTAGTTTGACGTAAAAGTGGTCGGACATGACGTGTTCCGCGGTTTTTACAGAATGTATTTTGGGAGAACCCGCCCCACACCAAATGCTATCCTACGTCAAGTGTACACTATTTTCTTATGATTTATTCTGAGACACATGTCTGTTCATTTATTTAGTAAGTATATATATATATATAAGAAATATACAGTATACAACATTTCAAATACAGAATACAACAACCAAATATAAAGCCAGTGAAATAATTTATAAAATAACAGAAAATAAAAACAATACATTGGTATGTTTTTTAAATAAAATTTTGTTTGTACAAACAACGAATACAGAGTGTAACATAAAAGCTTTTACAGGATGTTCCTCTTCATGAAAATTTACCATTTTGACAATATCTCCCGCGCAAAAAAAAATCTAATTATCTATGATTCCAAAATATGGGCAGGATTTGTTTAAAAAGTTAAACGACGACTTAAACGAATTTCACAATTTCGAAATACTACATACCTGTCAAAAAGGATTACATTTGAATATTTGGGAACAATTAGAAATAGTTAAAAATTCGACAGACAGCCTAATTAATGAACAAATCAACGTTACAAATTCACCTATCCTCAACCTATTTCGGCCATCATAATTAAAATTCAGTCCTGAAGATGCTTCGCGGAGAAGCGAAACATGTCGACGTCGTCTAAGTCGTCGTTTAACTAGCGGAAGAATTTGCAATAAAGTAAATATTACATTATTATATAAAATAATGGAATTCCGCAAAATAACGCCTGATTCAATCAATTATAAATACAAATTATTTTATACTATGGCATTATGTGATGTATAATAGATGTTATTATAATAATCGATCTCACAAATAGCTTTGACACGCAATAAAATATGCACCTAAATTTCATTCATGGACGTTGTAGATCTGCTTAAAGCAGATATCAAGTAGATTACGTATTCAATATCATAACTAAATTTAAATTAAAATAAACCACTTGTTTTGTTCCGTTATATACTTATTTAAAAATAAATGTGTTTTCAAAAAAATGTACTTTTAAAAAAATCATTGAACACCGGGGTTTGGAGGACCTAAAAACTGTCATGTTTTTAGGTCTGAGGTCTAACCAACTCGGCCACCATGTATATATACTTATTTAGTAAAATTAATTCCAAGACCATGATCAAGAACCATGAATATCTTGCAACCTTAATTAAATTAAAATGACCCTTCTATAGAAATTAGGTTAATAAGCTGACCCATTAACCCAATAAACTATTCTTGAAGCAATGATGTTGTTAATAAATGAGACGCTCAGCGAATGAAGACCACATGTACAGTTTAACATTCCCAAATTGGACGGATAAATTGTATACTAGCCAGATTCGTAAAACACAGATTGCCGCGGTCTGGATAAAATTATAAAATGTATTAGCACAGAAGAAATAATAGTACAAGTAGTATTAGTATCCTAGTACACATGTACACATGTACAAGCCCGAGTTTTGTTAGTTTATTTATTTAATTCGGTTACACTACTGCAAACAAACATTTGTAGTACAAAATATAACGTTAGTATTATTGATCATGATTGTTTCCCACTAATGTGTAAACACAAATATCAATAATAACACAAGCTAACACCTATTAATAAAAGTTAAACTAATTAACTTAAGTTATTTAGGTTTATAAAACATATTAAAACATTTTTTTAAACACGTTTGTGAACAGATATCTGTGAAATGTCCATATACTATTATTTTTAAAAACGGTCCCAACCTAGTGGTTAAGTCACTGCGTGACTGATAACAAGGTTAAGCAGATGACAACAAGGCCGGTCTGGGATGGGTGACCGCTTTATACAACGAGGCTATGTCATCATAAACACCGCAACAAACTCGCCACTTGTTAGGTGTTGCCTCCGAATACCATCGGCGAAATGAGGACGGATTAATCCCTCCGCTGGGTGGGTACCCTAAGGCCGTTTAAACGGTTCTCGGGAGCCAAATAGGCACC
Organism: Monopis laevigella; assembly: GCA_947458855.1. Classification (NCBI taxonomy): domain Eukaryota; kingdom Metazoa; phylum Arthropoda; class Insecta; order Lepidoptera; family Tineidae; genus Monopis; species Monopis laevigella. The sequence goes on along the minus strand of OX381590.1, from coordinate 21,572,586 downwards.
CGTGATGGTATTTATTATTATTTTATTACTATTATTTTTCCTTTGGCATGTCTTTTTCTATCTATGGTAAGCAAACATCGTGAATGGGCAAATTGGGCGGCGACAAAGATTAATTTGCAATACGAATTAACTTTTAACTATATGCTTTATTCAAATTAATAATTACCCTTTTCCTAACCGCACTCTGAAAGGAAACTACCTTGACAAGAAATCTATGCAGTACGTTCCTGAAAACCGGTGAACCTTCAGACTAAAACCTCAACATGACTAGGTCATTTGACGGTTTTTGCTTCTGTATCTACGTTAAAGAATAATAAAATAAAGTTTTCTTCAACTTTTTTTTTTTTTAATATGTTTTATTAGCAATGCTTTTTGTACAAAAACGTATATGAAGTATGAACTCGATGCAATCTAGTCTTGAGTTCGACGTAGCGTGAACTGCTGTATGCAATTAGCGACGTGTCATTAGAACCAATGGACCGAACCAATACTTTGTGTCAGCATCCTACTTTCAAAATTTTAAATGTCATAGAATTAACTATGTGATTAGTTCGAAAGCCAAGTCTTTAAGAAACATACGCTTGTTGAGAAAATTAAATATAGCTGAAATATTAAAAGTTACAAATAACAAAGTACTGGCATCTATATCGCCATCAGAGGCTCTACCATGGGTTTTTGGTTCGTACCAACGTAACGTTAAAACGTGAGGAACCACCAATAGGATCGCTTTATTCAACCGCGTTACCTAAAATAAAGCGGTCCTAGTGGTTATTGCTCAAGTATTAACGGGGCTAGCGAATCTCGCAGCCACGCCACCGTTGGAAACAGATAATGCCCCTCAGGCTCCCTGTATTAGTCAGTCAAAAAATAAAAAAGTATTAACTTTACGTTGCTACAAAGTAAAAACCCATGGTAGAGGCTCTGAACTCTTATGGTATTATCAGAAATCTTTTGTTTAGAACATCTACGTTCATCGATGTCTATATTATAGAATCTAAATTATTTCTCTTAATTCAACTAATTTAAGATTTGAACCTTAACAATTACTAGTAAAGAAAAGAAAAAAAAATATCACGGGCGCCTTTTTGGGTTCCGAGAACCGTTTAAACGGCTTTTTGGCCTTTCTGGTGGTTAACATGAGGACGGGTTAATCTCTCTGCTGAGTACAGCAGAGGAATTAACCCATCCTTATTTAGCCGATGGTATTCAGAGGCAACACCTAACAAATGGTGAGCATGTTGCTTATTAGTAACGAATGACGCTATAAAGAAGAAAGTAATAATATTAACCACCAGAAAGTTATATTTTAAAAATCAGGCAAAGTTTTTTTAATGTCTATACTTCCTTCAATGGAATGATATTGATAAGAGTATGACATAAGAAAAGTGGTCTGGCGCAGCACATGCTCGCGCGTCAGCCTTGGCCTGAAAGCGGGACCCGATAACGGTCGCCGAGCCCACTATTATAAGAACACACTAAAATAACTTTACGTCAATCATACCATTGACATTTCTCCTGTCGCCTGCTCTAATATTTATAAATGTACTATGACCATTTTGTCAATAGCTACCTATAGTGAGTAATAGTACCTTTAACAATAAATTTCGACAATGAATAGTGACGACAATTTTTGATATATTGAAATAGTCCATAAAAATATGTTTTATTATTGCCATAATTAATAACACCCTGACCATAAATAATAATACGTTGGACATTAAAGACAATGATGTCCCTGGCCACAAACTAAGCTTTAGGCTCCTACTATGCGTACTAAAAACAACATAAAATATTGTATTTTATAAACATCCTGAAGAATAACGTCCTGATATTGTTTTGGCATGAATGGGAATCGAACCCATGACCTATAACGCGGCAGCGTTATGATCTTTAATACTAAGTATAGAATTATCTATAATAACAATATCAATCACAGATTTTGATTCAGAAGTGTACGTCATACAACTACTTTTAAAATATCCTTTAACAAACATATGCTCCTGTTAGAGTGATTGGCTTATTTTTTGTTATTAGGCTTATATAAAATGTTAGTTCATATAATATGACAGGACGTCTGTTTCTTCTCGGTAATCTTTCATTTATACTACTCTGGATGAAACCAAAACATATCCATCTAGCTCTTAGGTTTTATAACATTAATGATGTTGTTTTGTTTTAAATATTTTAGCTTATCTATTTTAACTTTGAGTAGTATTTTTGTTAGTACCTATAGAAACCGTACCACATTAACAGATTCAAACATCAATAAACTCCACGTCAATTGCGAATGTTTGCAATTCGCAAAGGTTAATGGCAGCGACCTTACATGTCTAGTCAAGAGCTTGTTTTTTTACCGTTCTGTTTTCGAAGGAAAATTTTACAGATTTCTTTCCTGTATTATGTTTCCTGAAAAGCTTTCGAGCAATGTCAAACACATTGGATATTCGGATGTTGTTTATCTATTTTAATGTTTAGAGCACATTACTGTTTATGTAAAGCCAAGATAAAATGTATACTATACTTATTTTTAGTATTCCGAATTAAATAATAATACTGATGATGAAGTTCAGGCAACAAGCGATCAATTACAATCTGCGGAATTCTTTACTCCACTATATTGACGTCTCACCAAGTCAATGTTTTGTTAGGACAAAACAATATTTACTTTATATTTTGTGGAATTTTAAACCGGTATCTAAACTGTGATCCTATTAAATTTGAAATATTTTACAGACATTAATCAAAAATAACATGAATACTATTAAAACTAATTATAATTTCCTATATTTTATGTTTATTTTTTCAGTTGAATATTATTTGTAGGTTATTTTTATCTTGCGAAGTTCCGAATAACCCTGAGCCATCGAATGATTTTAGGGTGAACTTAATTCTATGTAAGGGTGGTATTTTTAGAATAGTAAGGTTATTTCCGTCCAGATAATGAATGACACTTTAACGTAGCATTTGGTGTCATTTGTCATGATAGTATTGTAAGCAATTGTAAAGAAAGTTTGGGTGAGTGCTTATAAAGCATTGTCATTAATTTGAAGGCCTTGGCCTAGTTTAGTTTTCGAGTAAACCAAATGAAACTTTAAAGGTTTCTTATTTATAAAGGGATTTATATTTGTTAAGATTTTGTGTCTTCCATATTTTTGGATTTTACTTCAATGTGCCATTCCACATTGCTGGGCGTTTCTCTCACAACACTCTGCTAGAAACGTTAATAAAAATTGCGCGCAGTTTGTAAAAGTTTTAACTCAGTTCAAATTTAAGTGCGCCTTGTTATTGCGGTGGAGTTGCCACACAGCTCACTTAATAATTATTTTACCTATCTCTAACTAACGTTGTCTGGAACATATATTGATAAGGGATTTCACCAAGATGTGCAAAATATTTGCGCGTAACAATTTTGGGTAAAACTCCAACAGTCCCTGAATATCATATTTTATAAACAAAGTATTACTCCCATTAGTTAAAAATATGCCTGTTCTAGGGCCTACAACAGGCCAGGAAATGCAGTCAGTTGAACTTTAAAAAGTCTCAGTAGTTCAACGCCTGAACTAGTGGTAATGAGTGGTGTTCTGCTAGTCCACACATCTAAGCTTTAGGTTCTTAAAAATACTTTTGTGACCAACAATGAACAACACGCACGCTGGTGAAATGGTCTCCAGAATGAGGTATAATTGCTGAAACCTGCTGGTCAGGACTTAGTGTCCGGGTGTCCCTACTGAGAGTATTTAATGTTGTCGCATTGAAATAAAATATTTGTTTGTCCTTAGATACGACAGACTTTTGCGGAGAGCCCATTTGGAAGACTTGAGCGAGGTGTCCGGCATCGGGTGTCTGTACCAGAGCGGCGTGGACCGGCTCGGCAGACCCGTCGTGGTGTTCATCGGGAAGTGGTTCCCCATCGGAGACATAGACTTGGATAAGGTAAACATCAGGATTTTACTTGAATAACCGCTTTATGATCTACTAGCTAATCCGCGCAACTTTGGCTGCGTAACTTTATCCGTTTACGCAGCGTACGCTCTGAAAGAAAAAAAAATACCCGTTTATGGTAAATTTTTCATTGTTACTGCGCTGTTATTGGTGGTAGCGTGATGTTATGTAGCCTAAGCCTTCCTTGATAAATGGGCTATCCAATCACTAAAATATTTTTTCAATTCCCACATGTAGTTCCTGAGATTAGCGTTTAGTATAGATTTGTGTTTTGGTGATTTAGGAAAACCATACAGAACAGTTTTTTTGTCAACTTTATTTGTAAAAAAGTTTATCATTGATTGCTTTATGTACCAACACCACTACTTGTTACAAAACCCCTCCACTGGTACCATGAGTCCGTGAAAATATTAAATTAAAACAGGCAGTCCAAAATTATTTTTATTTATTTTTAAATTATGATAATAAATGTGACGTCACCACATTTAGGACCCGTCACACTTCGTCGACCCCCTCCTCCATCCTTAACGTGTGACGTAATTTATCGATGGCCCCTAAAATAGTTTCTGACATATATACGCGGTGGCCGAGTTGGTTAGACTTACCTACAGTTTTTAGATCCTCGGTTCAAATCCTGGTGTACCAATAAGATATTAATTATAAAAAAATGGTTGTTAACTTAAGGCACTATATAGATAGTGAGTCACGTTATACTGTCGGTCCCAGTTTCACTATACTAACTTGTGAAAATGTTTATAGATGGGTTATAATAGAGCATCCAAACACCCCACTAGTTCGCTGACCATTTGTTAGGCCAGAACATCATCGTTTACGATAAGGTGGAAATAAAACCCCTCCGCTGGGTACCCTAAGGCTGTCTAGGCGGTCTCGGCTGCCGTGAGGCACCCGTGAAGCTATATAATATATAGTTACTAATGTAGGCTAATATTTATTTTTAAACTAAAATGTATTGAAACAAACCCTAGTGGGCGGGACTCAAACCCACGATCCTCGCTTTGGCGGAAGGTTCAGCCTACATTATTATTGAGTATAATAATGTAGGCTGAAATATATATTGATGGTATTTTATAACTATCGTTTTATCTTACTCGATCCACTTAGTGGTGTCCTGGAGTGGTTTTTCTGTTTATTTTGGTCCATGCGTATATAAAGCAGTATCCTCGGTTGTAGGCTCTTCTATACCTGATCAAGCTTCTGGACCCAGTGGTTCGCGGAGACTATGTGATCGCCTACTTCCACACAATGGCTTCCTCGTCCAACCACCCGCCCTTCTCATGGCTCAAGGAGGTCTACACGGTGCTGCCTTACAAGTTAGTACCACACTCTTATCTAGTTTAGTACCACACTCTTATCCAGTTGCTAGTACGGAAGACCGCGCGGAATTTCGGTTTGCTTAGAAAGTAGTTATATGTTTTATGGTAACCCGATAATAATACCTATATAACGTTGTGGTATACAGATTTTAATGAATTGCCATAAATTGGGTTGACAGCCTCCGTAGACTAGTGGTCTTGCGTCTTTGGCGTTGTATCCGGAGGTCGTGGGTTCGATTCCCACCCATGGCAACAAAATATTAGTACGCTTTTTCTGTACAGTGTGTCATGGTCTGGGTGTTTATAAAATAAAATATGTATTATATCGTTGCTTCTGGTACACATAGTACAAGCGTAGAGCTTAGTTTGTGACCAGAGCAATATGTGTAAATTGTCCTACATATTATTATTATATTAAAAAAAAAAGTATATTGAATCTATTATATTTCGTATTCCATTACTACTGTTTATTTTGTTCAGTAACATATTCTTCAACAACTTTAATGTTTATCTTGATCATGTTTCAGATACAAGAAGAATTTGAAAGCGTTCTACATTGTACACCCGACCTTTTGGACAAAGGTAAATTATACTTTCGATCTAATTTCTAATAGTCAAGATTTATATATTATATTAAAGTGATGTGATTAACGATTAAAATTCTCATCACATCAATATAATATAAAAATCATGACAAACAATATTTTTAGCTAGTTTCGGACATTGGGATTATATACTATTAGGAGTAAAACAGCTTTCACTTACTATGTAATTAGAAAATATATACATATCAGACTATCGGACTCTTTGTATATATTTAAAATTATATTCCCTCGAAAATGTATATGTCGGCAGGATGTGTGGACTTTCGTTGCCGGACTGGTCGTCTTCCATTATGGTAGTCAAAAATAAGACTCGATATCCACTCAATATATTATATTAGATTAATTTAATAAACAAAATAAATAATCCCACAGGGATCGGATGGATACGCATTACTATTGGAATGCGGCGAGGTCGGAGTGAGGTTGGCGCCACGTGCGTTCAGTTCGATAGCTAAATACAAAGTGTGCGTAAAAATGCCGAAACCTTTTCCGAACACGCCCAAGTCGGTTCGGTTCGGCTTGACCTTCCGTTTCGAAATCCACGACATATATAAATGTTGGTGTATTTTGTTTGTAGATGATGACCTGGTGGTTCACCACATTCATGGCGCCGGCGATAAAGGCCAAGGTGCACAGCCTGCCCGGCGTGGAGTACCTGTACTCCGTCATGCCGCGCGACCAGCTCGAGCTGCCGGCCTTCATCACCGAACATGACATGACGGTATGTACCTCACTGACACTTGCAGGCACCTTAGTAGATGTGGTGCATCTTCAGAGTTTGCAACTAACGGTCATTCGTTATTAATTATAATGAATAACAATAATATGAATGAATGAATCTTTATTTGCATAATTCAGAGTTTACAAGTTGTTAAAAAATATATGTATACAGTTTATATAGTATGTATACAATAGTATGTATACAATATGTAGGATATATATACGTGGTGGCCGAGTTGGTTAGACCTTGGACTTAAAAACACTTAGGTCCCTGGTTCGAATCCAGGTGTGTACCAATGAGTTTTTAATTAAAAAAAATATGTACATTTGTGTGACAACACCACTATAGTGCCTCGGAGAGCACGTTAAGCTGTCGGTCCCGGTTTCACTATACCAACTTGTGAAACTGTTTATAGATGGGTTATTGAGTCTATTTAAAACATCGCGACGAGCTAGCCACTTGTTCGGTGTAGACTGATACCATCGGCTACGACGAGGTGGGATTAAAACCCCTCCACTGGGTACCCTGGGGCCATCTAGGCCGTTTCGGGCGCCGTAAAGCACCCGTGATGATATGGATGGATGTAGGACAATTCACATATATTGCTCTGGTCACAAATTAAGCTTGTACAATGTGTACCAGAAGCAAGTATATAATACATATTATATTTTATAACCAAACTGTAAAGAAATAACATACTAATATTTTTTTGTCATGAGTGGTAATCGAACTTACAACCTCCAGATACAACGCTAAAGGCGACCACTGGTTTATGAAGCTGTTATAGGCCCTAGCAAACGAGGGTTTTGGTAGAGCCTGTTATAGGTCCTAGAATAAGTGGCTTTTGGTAGAGCCTGATACAGGCCCTAACAAAGGCGGATTTTGGGAGAGCCTGAGATATACTCTAAGAAAGGCGGGTTTTGGGAGACACTGTGATAGACCCTAACAAAGGCGGGTTTTGGGAGAGACTGTGATAGACCCTAACAAAGGCGGGTTTTGAAATAGACTGCATAGACCCTAGCAAAGGCGTTTTGGGAGAGCCTGTTATAGGCCCTAGAATAGGTGGGTTTTGGGAGAGGTTGTAAAAAGAGAGTTTGTTATAGTATTATTGTTTTTTCATGAAACTGACCTGGCACAAGTTTGTCATTGGTGCTGTACAACATGTTTGATATATAATGTTTGTGTACCAGATCAACGGCCTGCACTACTTCCAGCCCGACACCAACAACACGTAAGCGCGTCGCCGCCGCCTAGTACATAATATTGTTAATGCATAATATTACCATCGAGCTTTCTCTAATATAAACACTCTATAACTCACTTTTTTAATATCAAAAAATATATTTATAAATTATGATATTTGATTATTATGATATACAATACAATCAATGGATTTTTTTCTGCGTATATTTCTTTTTATTGTTCAAATTACTTTTGTTATACAGTAAAATATTTATTAAATGTAAATATTTACAGAGATAATAAAGGGAGTAATGTAAGTTATTCATAAAAGCTTATAGAGTCCTTGAAGAACGCTTTATTTAAAATATATTGTGTGAATTGTGTCTCTTTTACACATATTAATTTTTTAGCTAAAAAAGGAGACAAAACATTACTAAGTTCTTTAAGAACTCAAAGTATTTATGAATAGGGACATTAATATTTAAGAAAGCAAAGTAAAATAATAAACTGAATAATTTTTCAAAATAAATAATTATAAATGTAGTAAATTTGGGCATCACCGTTATGAATGTTTAAATAGAAAATTCTCAATACTTCTTTACTCTTTAAAACGTTTAAATAATTAATATATTGTACCTATATTATAAACGTATAATGGTGCTTTATTTACCTTAAAAAGTGAGTTAGACAGAGACGCGAATAATAAAACGCCGTATAAATTGATTATACAAAATTATTCGATAAGTAATGCTTCCATTTGCGAGAAGTTGATAATTTTGTTATTTAAATAATATTTGTACTTGAATTTAAAGACTTTGTTTTAAAAAACGTGTAATTAAACCCCCGTTATCATAGCATTACATTTTTTTTAAATATAAATCCGTAATGAATATAAAATGTGTAGATAAGTACAAATATTATATAAAAAAAATATTATAAAAAAATGTAGTATTAGAAAGTGCATTTTTATTTATAGAAAATAATGTATAAAAATTGTAGTTTTCTTTTTTGCGATCTGATTTTTAAATAAAATTTGAAATATCATTCCAAGAGAAAAATCGGGCCTATATTTTTATGAAAATATATTATATTTTTATATTTAAACTGATGTCAGAGAAATGTACTTATGTTACTTATTAATATATAATATTTCAGCTCTCGTTATTAGAAATAGTATAAAAAACAAGAGATTACATTTTTGTTTAGTTTTTTTCATTTTGTTTTATTAATTTAATGTTAACTTTGAAGTAATAACATAACCCATAATAAGTATTAAGTAGTATTTTTGTACTTATTTTTATAATTTTATTTTAATGGATTTAAGTTTTTATATTTTAACCGCCTAATTTTAATAGATGTATCGTTTTTAGATAGTATATTAAATAAATTTATATAATAAATTTTGTAAATATTTATATATATAAAAAATCCTGTTATTTATTGAGTAAGTGGCGGTTATTATAGATTAGGACTAAATCCATAAGGCCTTTTTAATTTATAATAATGTTTGCAACTTTATTGCCACCTGTTTCGTAGCCGCTTTATGTAGACGATGGAAATGACTCTTATTGTTACATAACTAACATAACACTCAATTGATCTTCCATATTCATGGACTATGTAGGTCTGCTTATTTATTTCCTTAAAATATTACAATTTTTAACACATCATAAATATTTACATTGAATTAGCTATTTTCAAGGTTCTACAAGAAAGGCCTCCTCCATATTTGTCCATTTACTTCTGTCCAACACTGATTCCTTCCATAGTTCCCCAGTAATCTCTTCCCAAAGGAAGACCACCAAATTATAGACAATATCTTTTGGTCCAGTCTGTAGTCTTGTAGGTCAGCTTACCATAAGGTAAATACCGAGTCTCGTTGAAAGTACCAACTTGTTTTGACAAAGACAAAGAATAAGTAATGGTGTGTGCAAGTTTTTATAGTTTCAGACATTTTGTTTATTTCCCTAGGGGTCTCTTTCAAAAAGGTAACAATTATAATTTATAATGAAAATGTATTATACTTTGCTTAGTTTAGTTTGAATGATTCAGTTGGAACAAACAAAACCAAGCAATGTATTATAAATTATATTGTTACATTTATGAAATAAAATTATATTAATATTTTAATACTACATTGAAAATCCGTTGAAAATTTTATTGCTAAATTATTGTAGTATTAATATACAATGAAGTTATAAAATAGTAATGCTATAAGAGGTCCTAGTATGCCAGGACTCTGGTCATATTTAAAATATTATAAATTAAAAAGGCTTTATGAGCATGTGGTTATAGTTTCAAAGCGAGTCTTCTAATGATCCGCAATATATTTTATATTATTTGTCACCGGATGTAACTCGCTTTGAATGAATTGTTAGTAGGACGCCAGGCGTAGTGTTGCTAGATGAAATAACTATTGAGGCCACTGCCACTCAATTATTTAATACATTGCTAATGGCGTTGTATATCACTTGTTCATTTATACCTATTTAAAAAATGTATTTTTTGCACTTTGATTGGCACGTGTACAGTTATTACATTAACTAACACTTGTGAAGAACACTTAAGTTATAGTACAATCTGCCGTTTATTGCCCGTGGTACTACCGTTATTACTACCAGTAGTAACACGGGCAATAATATTTTCCCGTAGTACTACCAACTGCTCCGGTAGTACGATGGGAAGTTTTTTTTACCCGCTGTACTACTAATAAAAAATATAATATAATATCATCACGGTGCCTTATAGTGCCCGAGACCGCCTAGACGGCATACTCAAAATGCACCCCCACTAAAGAGCATGCGTAAAACACCTTATGGCCGATTATTTGTTACTGTACCAATGTACAGTACTACACAATATATTGTGGTACAGGTACTTTACTAGTAATAAGAAAAATAGTACCTATATAAATTAAATATAAATAAGTAGGTAATCAGCAATGAACCTTATCCAAAGACAAATAGTTACATTATGTAACTATTTGGCTTTGGAGTAATAAATATAAATTAAGTAATAATCAATTATTACAGTATCAGACTTCATACGCACTAACCTACGTACTATATTATAATGTAATAGATAATTTGTTTACTAGTTGCGAGACTAGTAAACAAATAGTAACATACATACATATCATCACGGGTGCCTTACGGCGCCCGAGACCGCCTAGACGGCCTCAGGGTACCCAGCTGAGGGGGTTTAATCCCACCTCGTCGTAGCGGATGGTATGAGTCTACACCGAACAAGTGCCTAGCTCGTCGCGATGTTTTGAATTGACTCAATAACCCATCTATAAACAGTTTCACAAGTTGCTACGCGTATTTATAGTGCCTCGGAGAGCACGTTAAGCTGTCGGTCCCGGTTTCACGGTACCAACTTGTGAAACATGATAGATGGGTTATTGTTATATTATAATATAGTACGTAGGTTAGTGCGTATGAAGTCTGATACTGTAATAATTGATTATTACTTAATTTATATTTATTACTCCAAAGCCAAATAGTTACATAATGTAACTATTTGTCTTTGGATAAGGTTCATTGCTGATTACCTACTTATTTATATTTAATTTATATAGGTACTATTTTTCTTATTACTAGTAAAGTACCTGTACCACAATATATTGTGTAGTACTGTACATTGGTACAGTAACAAATAATCGGCCATAAGGTGTTTTACGCATGCTCTTTAGTGGGGGTGCATTTTGAGTATGCCGTCTAGGCGGTCTCGGGCACTATAAGGCACCGTGATGATATTATATTATATTTTTTATTAGTAGTACAGCGGGTAAAAAAAACTTCCCATCGTACTACCGGAGCAGTTGGTAGTACTACGGGAAAATATTATTGCCCGTGTTACTACTGGTAGTAATAACGGTAGTACCACGGGCAATAAACGCAATCTGCCTCTTTTTATTTATTTATTAAATATTGGAAAACTATCAGCTAGGTCTTAAACAATATTAATTACTTAAAAAATAACTTAAAGCTATTAACAAAAATGAATATGCTTAAAAGAGACAAAAACCTATTTTAACTAAAGTGTTCTTTAAGGATCCGACAAGTTTTTTTTAATAAGTCTTACAAATAAAATACAAATCCATTGTAAATCACGAAAAGAATCATATGACCTGTATGTATGGTATGTAAATTGTGTTATACATATTTACTTTTAAAGAGCAAGAACTGGTATAAATAAATAACTTTTTATTATACAACGCCTATTAGGTAAAGGGTTAAAATTACAATTGTTGCTGTTACAAGAAAAAAGTGATTATTTAAATAACCTTTTCCATATAATATATCTATGTTTATTTAATGTAAATCATAAAATTAAACAAACCTTAAATATAATATTATTAAACCTTTTATTGTTATTATTATACATAGTTATATGGAAGCTAGTTTTTATAAATTTTAAAGGCAATACAATTTAGTGATATAATTGTTTATAAAAAAAATATGATTATTGTTGTATGTCTACATGTAACCCTGTTTTTGTAGCATTTCAGAATTTTAATATAGTATAAGTACTTAGATTTGTTTGGTTATTTTGTAAAAAAGTTTTTAAATATGCAATTTTTTAAATAAAGTTAGAAATAGTGTGATTGACCAGTTATTATGTATTGTATAATCCTATTGTTATGATACTCCAACTTTCAATAATCAATCCATCTTTTCTTGACCTGCATTACTTAGGTGCCCATAAAAAAGATAGATTGATTATTGAGAGCGGCCGTTAGTCGTCCATATTCATGGACTCCACTCGTAAAGAAAATAATTTGTTATTGGCGTTCGTAATCGGTATGGCCTTTAAAATATTTTTGTATAATTGTATTATTAGACAATGACTGTTGTTTCACTAGACAAGCTGTTCAATACTAAAATGAAGTTGCCTATTAATGAGTTGCGGCCAGTTAACCCGGTCCGAGTTTAACGTCAGTAAATATAACTTTCGCGTGTTTTCATTATAAATTAATATTTAAACGCGACGCGACGGGTCTAAATTTACAGGATGCCGTTTTTAATTTTAATCGTCTCAATTACTTTAACGGACATTTTGGTGCAACTCGGGCTAAGTTGCAATAATCGCGTTTAGACTCGCTTTTTTTTAAAGTCACCGATTTATGTGAGAACAAAAAATATATATTAATTTAACGAGCAAGGGAATTATTGGTATTTATAGCTTGTCTAGTAAATACATATAATATATTCAGGATAGCAAAAATCATAATCAAAACTAACAACTGTTATATTTATATTATTGTTATTACGATGCATAATAAAATGCTTCAAAATGTTTGTTATTAAACAAATGACAAGTAAAAGGCAAAGCTTTTACTTTACAAACATTTCAATATAATAACATAACATTATACAAAAAAAAAACCTACCAAAATAAAATAGAATTAATGATTGTTAATATTATGATAATATCCCATTGGTGGGATCTTACAGTTTAACCTGTACAGTAAGTGAAAGATTGTTTAACAACAACTGGTGGTAGAGCTACGGTCGTTGTGGCAGCATTGTGATCGGCCATCGGATACTTATGTTACGATAATAGATAACTAAATAGGTGATGTATGTACATACTTAACAAACAGAAAATAAAATTAATAATTTACTACTTTGCTTGTTTTATTCATCACTTATCCTACTATCCAGCGCCGGATTTAGACTTCGGCGGCCCATAGGCAGAGCATGTGGTGGAGGCCCTCAAATCGTTTGTGGTTAACTGTTGTAAGTTTATATTGTGGTCTAGGTAAAGAAGAGAGCAACTGAATAACATAACATTTATTCAAAATTAAATTTAGGTACCCACAAGCTAAATTATTTTTCGTCTGACTTATTTCGTGCTGCTCGATCTTGCAAATTTTCATAAATTAACTTGTCCCGCCCAAAGAACCTATTTTTTTCTTTGGGCGGGACAAGATAATTTTTCGTCTATTTGTAATAAAACTCGGTATTTTTTTTTATTTCAACTGAGCCTTTATCGATTTTTTTTTGTGGTGTGGTGGCGGCCCCCTTATGGTGGAGGCCCATAGGCAACTGCCTATGTTGCCTATGCTTAAATCCGGCACTGCTACTATCATGAGAATATAACGGACTGTATAAAAAAATATTCTGTCCAGGTTTTTGATTTTTTAATGTCATCTATAAAATTGATGTCACCAGTGAGAAAAATATCACCGATGACAAGGATATCACAGTTTATTAAGTCGTATTTTTGAAAGTCATATGAGCGGTACCAACTTACAAATAATTCCTCATTCACAAGAGCTACTTGCGTTTCGTTACACGAAGTAAATATTGTTTGTCGATCAATGTTTCTTAAGATAATTTACATTTCTATGCTAAAACATAAAAACCCAATGGTCTTTCCACCATATAATGTGACCTGTGACGATTATATCTGTCATCGGCGACTATATTTACACGCGTGGTAGGAGGCACTCGTATCAATTGATATCATAGGTATGACATTTTAGTCACCTGCAGGGTTATTACGCGTCTTAAGTTCGCTCGCATGCCAACCGCTATGACGTTATTCTGACGTAGATCAAGCTTGGCTTCTTAACAATGGCTCCAAAAATCTTTGAAAATTACGTCATAACGATTGGCGTGCGAGCGAACTTGAGACGCGTAATCACCCTGCTGATGAGATTCAAAAATAAGAATTTTAGAAATCGATGACTTTTTTGACATTTCAGTGATATTTAGTCATCCGCTGACATTCGCTGGCACCCTGTGTATACTCATTAATGCAGTGCTATTACATGTCTCAAATTGGTTTACTGCAAATAATCTGGCGTTAAATGCAAAAAAGACTAAGTGCATAAAATTTAGTTTACCGAATGTGAAACATCTCGATACGAAGATAATTCTTAATGATGAAATTATAAAGCTAACAGAAAGCACTGAATTTCTAGGTATAACTCTAGATCCTAAACTACAATGGGGTCCTCATATCACAAAACTAGGTACAAACAAACTTAGTTCTGCTGCCTGTGCCATCAAAAAAGACATTACAGATGTGCATACTGCCAGAATAGTGTACTTTAGCTTTTATCATATAGGCTTCAATATGAAAACATATTTTTCAATCCAATAAGATTTCAGTCTTTGTTTTTATTAGCTTATAGCATTGGAGGTGAAAGTGGGGCATATATTATACCTTCAGCGAAATTATTCTCTAGTGTAAGTTTTTTAACTAGGGGAGAGGGGGGCATAACGGGGACATTAAATTATCATTAGGAATAAAATTTAGTAAAGTAATATTAGTAGTGATTGGAATTTCGGGTGTAGAGGAGATATTTCAGTCACCCAAAGAGATTTAAAAATACGAACTCTGGTATTTATTATTACAAATTTTAACAAACTTTTAGATGGGAGGAAAATATCTATAACTTCGTTAGTGACCGACCGGTCTCGTAAACCGTCAAGTGACCTAGTCATGTTACGGCTTTAGTCTGTGGGTTCACCGGTTTTCAGGAGACTACTGCATCGATTTATTGTCGAGGTAACCGCACCTTCAAAGGAGACTACGTAGTTGAATAGACAATAAAACAGCGAGTATATTAAAATATACTCGTAATGCAATTCGCCATTGTCGCCCCTCATTTCGTAATCATCGGTGCGATCAATATTGTTTATGAACAATTATTGATTGACCCCATTCATGGACTTTGTAGGTCTGCTCACCACCAGGTAGATACAAAGTCACATGTCGTGCTACAATA
This sequence comes from Monopis laevigella, assembly GCA_947458855.1. Classification (NCBI taxonomy): domain Eukaryota; kingdom Metazoa; phylum Arthropoda; class Insecta; order Lepidoptera; family Tineidae; genus Monopis; species Monopis laevigella. The sequence goes on along the minus strand of OX381590.1, from coordinate 21,557,058 downwards.
AAAATAAATTAAAAAAAGTTCAAACGCAGGTATAATTAGAAAAGTCACATTGTAGTCGACTTGACATTCATACAAGCGTACTTCCTATATTACAACTTGGCTTTATATAGTCAACAATATTCTTGATCGAAGCTGTTAGTCGAAGTAAAATTATTATTTTATGTTGGTAATGTTACGCAAAAATCATTCTGTTGTCGGTACTAAATATTTTTGTATTAGGTACCTATATTTATTTGTAACTATTTGATTTTTTTTTCTGACTTCGTTAAAAAAAGCAACGCAGAAAGATTAATAAATACCTACAATGACCGACAAAATTTTTATTTTAATTCTGCGACAAACAAAGTACTACTCGACGAAGTACCTAATTTTTTTTGACAGCCTCCGTAGACTAGTGGTTGCGTCTTTGGCGTTGTATCCGGAGGTCGTGGGTTCGATTCCCACCCATGGCAAACAAAAATGTTAGTACGCTTTTTCTGTACAGTTTGCCATGGTCTGGGTGTTTATAAAATATAATATGTATTATATCGTTGCTTCTGCTACACATAGTACAAGCCTAAAGCTTAGTTTGTGACCAGAGCAATATGTGTAAAGTGTCCTACATATTATTATTATTATTATTATTAATTCTAGTTTACTGGAAGTGCGAACTCATTTTGTCTGGTACAGGGTGTTTGTGTTTTAAGTCTCTTACAAAGTGCGAAACTGCACGAGATAGAAAGTGTACCTACTATTAAGAAAAGTGTAGTATATTGAAATTTCAGAAACCTGTTATTCGTATAATGTTAAAATATCAAAATTTTTGCCAATGCAATGAAATAAAATTATTATGTAGTGTAAAGGATTAAGGAAATAACGGCACGCCTCAATTTTCCCCAAGTCTGGTGGTGATATGCGAGCCAGGTCGGGACTTATCAGCTAAGGTCAAAGCCATCCAAACAAATAAAACGACTGCACGTATATTTAGGTCATTTTATTACGAATCACTAATACAATATCCCCTCACCATTCGTTCGTAAAAATAGTTATCTACATTATAAAAATTAAATGCTCTAAAAACTTAAATCTCACGCTACAATGTAAAACTTGACAATTAAATTACAATTACAAACAAATTAGGCATTTAATAATAACGTTAAATTATTAAAAACAACATATTTATGCTATTAAATATTTAATTATTTTAGAAGAACATAACAGGAAGGTCATTTTATAATTGGTCTCAAAAATAATTACAAAAATTATTTACACAACAGGGAGTTCATAAAATACCTATATTTTATATTTCTCATTATTATTATAACACCTCAAGTTCATATTTTATTCGATATTAACGACTAAGTCGAAATAAAAAATTATATGTATCTAATAAAAAAGTGAGGAAATAATTCTAAAATAAATCCGCAATTGTGCATTTATATTATATAATGTGAGTGGGTATAAAATTATATCATTATCACTTAATATAAATACTTATTATATAGTAAATTAATTGTAATAAAATAATGTTACTTACACAACTAAAAAGTCCAATTGTTAAAAATAATTATATATTTTAATTCCTTATTGATTACAGGACACGTTGGCGATTAGGTATATGTTACTCAGTACAAGATAAGCGTTGCGGAAATCTAAGGGTCTACATGCAAACATTCATTATATTTACTCCAGTCAAGTTCCTACTTATCAGTAGGTCTACCATAAGTTTTTGCAAACAGTTTTTACTGTAGTCGCTAGTAACTATAGATAGGGATCAACCAATAGGGCGCTTTATTTTTTTTAAATAAACCTCTCTTATTGGTTGATTCTTCTATGTAAATAGTTCTTAGCGACTATAGTAAATCCACTTGGTAAAAACCGATGATTGAACTACTGGTCACACTATAGTATGTAACAACGTAATGGGTAACACTCAATCCTTAAGTCAGCTAATATAATTAATTATACATTCAATTGATTACACAACTACTATATGAAATTCAATAAAAAACAATGACATAAAAGCGACGAAATTGCATAACTATGATTGCCATCATAATATAGGCAGCGGCAAATAACTTGAACAGTGTGTTGTAGTGGGGGTAAATTCGCGCAGTTTCGGGAAACAAAAATACTTAAATAAAAAAGTTTCTTCGCAGCAATTGTTCAAGTAATTGCCGGGAATTATATGGCATTTCGTCGCTTACAGTGGCTAATCTAAATATGTATATTTCCGCTATATCTCAGTGGTCGCTTGGATATTACAATACTATTAATGTTAATTTTACCGTTTTGCATTTTTCATTCGTCATTTTCTAGGAACACTTCATCAAAGAATGTCAGAAGAAAGTGACATGGCAGAATTGTCAGAAGCTATCTCTGCCCATAAAACAAATTACAAAAATGACGAGACTAGATTAGTTAATCAATAAATTATGAAGCTCCCAGAGAGCAACATCTTTACATTGAAGTTGCATTATTAGAAGTCACTTTGTTACCACACCGCAATTATATGCCATCACGGCAAGCAACATATCTAAATTCCAATCCTCCGCCTCCGTAGACTACACTGGTTGCGCTTTTGGACTTGTATCCGGAGGTCGTGGGTTCCATTCCAACCCATGACAAAAAAATATTAGTACGGTTTTCTGTACAGTTTGTCATGGTCTAGGTGTTTATACAAAATAATATGTATCAATATCGTTGTTTCTAGTACACATAGTACAAGCTTAGAGCTAAGTTTGTGACCAGAGCAATATGTGTATTTTTTTCTAAATATTATTGTTATTCCAAAGTTAGAAAACCCTCTGTGCATTTTTGCACTTTTTCTGTGAAGTTATATTATAATATAACTTCACAGAAAAGGTTACTTATACGATAAATGCTGGCGATGTTGTAATATACTATACTATAAGCGATGATTTCGTACACCTAAATCCGTACTACTGAAAGGCAAACAATTTTTATTCCTAACGGTACAAGTACAACTAATGTGGCATACTATGTGATGCTGTCTGATGTGTCTGCACACATCGGTGTGGCATGTGTTTCTCGAGTGTATGCCACACAAAGTAAGAAATATCGCTAGCCGCGAAGCTTTCATATTTCGCGCTAAGGTTTATGCACATGGAACGTATCAAGTCAAATCCGGTCCGACGCGTTCTGTTTGGTTTGAAACGTACTTTGTATATCGCTTTTAAGTGGCAACACGTTAAAATAGATCATTCTATATTTTAATATAAAGAGGCCAGCCTTAGTAATCGATAAAACAACCTGATGCCCGGTGGTAAGGGGTGTGGTATTGTCCCTGTGTATACAGAAATGACTTCCCTGCTCATGACATTGGTGCGCGCGCGCAGGCCTCCCGCGCCAGCTCCACACCCCCACAATTATAATAATCGTAATGTACTTACCCACTTTGCTAAAACCCTTGACCAATATAAACCGTGCATTAGGTTTCTCATGATATAATAATTGATTGACAACAACAATTAATATAAAATATATGATATTATTGTGCTTATACAATAATTATAAGTAATAAAATATTACGCCTAAATTGATTTAAAATAAAATTTATTTAACAATTGGAACTTAAAATATACGTAATAAAAAGTATTTCCTATAATTATCATTTCAATACCTAAATTGATTCTTATACACATAGCTCGCAATTATATAATTTTTATTCTTATTTATAATATAATAACTTAATTAAAAAATATATATTATTATAACATTTATATTAGATATGTTGATGTATAAAATGCAAATGTATAATCATCTTTGATGTTATGCTAAAGTACTTTGTTATCGCCTATATTAAGATCCTAAGGCTGGGTTGCACCAAAATTACATATCTGTTATTGTAATGATTAAAGTAAAACAGTCTGTGTATCCCGATCAAGCACTTAAAGTTGAGCACATCAGAATAGAAAAAAAATAGGAATGGGAAGATAAAAAACACTTTATTTAAAAAGGTCAAAATTTTGAATATTTTATATCCCAACATTTTCAATTTTGTATTTTATTTTACGTTTATGAGTTTTTAAATTATGTAAATTAAGTATATTTTTTTAAATATATAAAACTACTGAAAACGAGCCCTAAAAATGGTGTCAAATGGATCAGTTTTATTTTAAATGTCGAATGACAGCTGGGGCCTTACCGAGAAGCCACATCGACAAACCGATTGACGCGTCGATGGATAAAAATGTATAGGACAATATTTCCTATACATTTTTATCCATCGACGCGTCAATATCATATAATATTTCCTATACATTTTTATCCATCGACGCGTCAATCGGTTTGTCGATGTGGCTTCTCGGTAAGGCCCCAGCTGTCACTCGACATTTAAAATAAAACTGATCCATTTGACACCATTTTTAGGGCTCGTTTTCAGTAGTTTTATATTTTCAAATTACTCAGAGACAGTAGATCTCGATCAAAAAAACGATTGTAGAAACGTCAAATCACATACATTTTATGTTCGCTTTCAATCGATCGACGGCGATCGAAAGACAAATATCATATGGTTTGATATATTATATGGTTTCCCGATGGTTTGCCCTTAATCATTACATCTATAAAGACGTAACTTTGGTGCAATCCATCCTGAAGCAAAACATTGTATGTACTAAACTTATTAAAGTCACTGTTAACCAACAGCTACTGCAAGTTTCATTAATTATATAAACCACGGTTTAATTACTTAAAACCTGCAAAACTTTAACATCAAATTGACATTTACAATTCTATTCAGTACATTGTTTAAAAGTCGAAATATATAATATAAACATTTTCGATCGATTTCGTAACTAGAATTTGAAACAGTTGTAAAATGAGATAAGTTTTCGTTTAGGTTCATAACCAGCTACGAAACAATGCACTAGACCTTGTGTAGCCTTTCTCATTGAAATGTTTATTTTCTTTAGTTACAAAATCTCCCGAAAGTAAGAAGAACCAACAATGAGCCAAAACACGACACTGCCCACCAATTGTAAGCGAAACCATTTGTAATCAAAAGGACTAATTAATATACTTTGTTTTACAAAACTGAATTTTATGACTTTAAAAATATAATCTTTTATTTAATAGCTCATTGTTTAAATGTTCTTCTTGTTTTTTAGATATATTCATTAAAATTTATAAAATTGCTTCATTCCTTACATTTCATCTAAGTAACTATTTAATGGGAAATCAATAGACGGGTGTTTTATAATTTGGTAGTGGGATGTTATACAAATAGGTCATATTATCATCGCCCAGCCGAAACTAACTACTGAAGCTAAGAACGTGACATTTGGACACTAGCTTTGTTTTGAGCTTTAACATTTAAAAACTTGAATCCTAAGGGGGTGAAATCAGAGGTATGATACCCCTGATAAATAAATTGTTAGCAAAGTTAATATCTCTCTAGAAATTTAAAATATCATAATGGATTTAAGGGACAGGGAATGTGGGTCTAAAGATAATATGGCGGGGGAAGCAACCCGGCTTACAAAAGCTAGTGATATTAAATAAAATCATTTAAAAAAAAACGTTTTACCAATTATTTAACAACTAATCTAAAAGGTAATCCTAGATGAAATACAAGGAACGATGTTAGCACTTCCAAGTCGCGAGTGGTCCTCTTTGTAAACGTATTGTCTACAGTATTCTAGACACATCACAACATGTTTACAACAAACTCTTCCGCCTTCTGTATAATAACTACACAAAAATATAGGGATTTGTCTCAGCCGAATGCGAAACGAATCGGTAGTCAATATCACAATGCGCCGACTAATTGTAAGAAGCTCATAAGTTAATCGGTAAGCCTGACCATCCGATCGGTCACTTAGTGGTTCGTTTTACTTTGATGGTCGTGGCGCGCGCGGGCTTGGCGGGGTGCCTGGCGGGGTCGGTGCGCAGGCGGCGCGGCGGCGTGTGCGCCAGCGACGTGTGCCGCGCCAGCAGCGTGGCCGCCGCGAACACCGCGCCGCAGTCGCAGCGGTACTCCGCGCTCTCTGCGGTCATCCCATACTATCATCTACTCGGCCATGCTAATATAAATGAACGGAGCTGGACTATAAGTACTAGAGTCAGGATTACCATTCAAGTCCTGTGACTAAAACTGAAGCTAAAAATGTGGCTTGTACTTTGACAGAAGTGTGCTACAGAAGCGCCACGGCTATTGGACTTGGATGATGGTGCCTACTCTACTTTACCTTGTAGTCCACTAGATTCATCCAACTAGATTGGCACCTAAAATTATCCCATGTCCGCTTTCTCCTGTAATATTCTAACCTGACATTAGTTATAACATAATTCATCATCAAGTCCAATACTCAAACGCTATACTCAAAGTTATTTCACGACAACTAGGTATTCTTGTGATTAAATGTTACATGCAAAAAAAAAATCAAATAACTTACGCTTCTTTGGTTTGGCCACTTGAGGTTTAGGTATAGGGGTCTTCCCGACCGACAGCCGCTTGACCGCGGGCGTCCGCCGCTCCACCGCAGACTTTCTCGGCTTGGTGACCGTTGCAGAGACCAGCTTCTGCTTCGGCTGCTCCGGGGGAAAGGAATACTTGGTATCGCTGTCATCGGAGCCGGGCGAGGGCACCGACCGTCTCGTGGCCGCAGCCGCCACCGACCGCAGCCGCGGGGGCGGGCGCGGCGCGGGCGGTAACGACACCCTGCGCGGGACGGCCGGCTTGCTGCGCCGCTCTATCTGCAGCGAGCTCCGCTTGTGCGCGCGCACCGCGTGGAACATGTCTTCGTGGTGTTGGTGCTTCGGGTTTAGCATGTAGCGCGCTTCTTCATCGTCGCTGTCGATTTGAATAACGGATGGTGTGGCGGGAGGCTTGCTCTTGGTCACGGTGGCGGACGAAATCTCTTTCCCGAGCGCTTTCTTGTCCAGTGCGTCTGTTTTTACCGTCTGTAAGGGTTCAGTGACCGCCTCCTCGACTCTCCTGAGCTTAGCGGGCGTCTCGAGCTCTTTCTTTCGATCGAAATCCGACGAATTTCTTTTCAGTTTAGACAGTTTGGTTTCCTGCGATTTGAGCCGCTTTCGTTCGCCGGCCGATCGCTCAGAAGGCCCAGCCGTGTCGACGCCCCGCGTTTCCTCGCAGACTGTTTTGTCTATAGCCTTGAGTCGCGCAACAGGGACGTCTTCTTCGTCGTTGTCTGCCTCAGTCGCCGCAGCCTCAGAAGGGGTTTCGTCAGTGGCTTTTCCTTCAGCGTTCCGTTTGGCCGCGGCCTGTCGTCTTTTTCTTTTACAAATTATGATGTGCTTCTCGAGAGAATAATCATTAGGAAATACCATATAGCACATAGGGCATTCGTGAATTATGTCCTTGGATGATAAACCCTTCTTTTCGTTCAAATGTGTCTCCTTATGCTCACTCAAATGATGTAGTTTTCGGAACGTTTTCTTACAAATAGAACATTGCGGCGGTGGATGCGTGTCCTTTTGAGTACTCTTATCTTTTTCGGTATCGACTTTCTGAACTGAACCGACAGATTTAGTTTTACCGACACCGTCGTGCGTCTCCCTGTGCTCTACAAGATGATGCAATTTTCTAAAAGATTTGTCACAACGCTCGCAGCGAAATCCGGCGCCTTTCCCGATAACCGTGGAGTCTACGTTAGAGCTGACGCTCGGACGAACGGGCTTTTTATCTGGCTCTTCCAAAGACCTGCGTTTCGGCCTCGCGTTATCCTGATTGTGTATTTCTCGGTGCTGTACCAAATGATGTAGTTTTCGAAATTTTTTAGAGCACACTTCACATACGAACACGGATTTGGATTCCGGTTCGTCTTGAACTTGTTTCATTCGGGTTTTAGACTCATTTTTATGCAGTAATTTATGATGAATCAAATAAGACATTTGCCGGAATGTTTTTCCACAAATTGGACATACGTGATTATTTATCGAATGACCCGGTCTGGTTACGGTCTTTGTTGAAACATTCTGCTTATTTTTAGTTTCGTCTTGCTCCTTTTCTTGCTTTTGAAGTTTTTCTGGTGTATCTTCAATTACTATTATGTCTTTTAATTCGTTTTTTGGAAGCTCCGGGAGCAGCACCGGCTTGTCGACGTTTCTATTTTCTGTGTCACAAACTTTATTTTTGAGCTCATCTTTTTCGGGAACATTATCATGAACTTTGGTTTTGTGAACATTCTGTACCTTATCATTTTTGTTTTCAAAGATTTTGTTTTTGTTAAAAACTGATGTTTCATTTTTTTCTATTTCAAATAAGTCAGATCTAGAATTCCTGAAACTTCTTCTTTTTTGTAAAAGTTTCTTTTGCTTTTCAGATGCTTTGGTACAATGCTGCACATGCTTGTATACCACCTCTTCTGATCTAAACAACTTATTACAAATGGGACACAAAATATTCTCATTAATTTTTCCCATAGTCCAATTCTCTTTTATTTTTCTTTCGACTGTATCATCACTTTCGTCAGCACTTTGATCGGTTAGAGCCCCTGTAATATCAGAAGTCGTTGTAGAATGATTGTTAGTCTTCTTTTGGAAACTAGGTGACATGCTTTCAGATCTAGAGTCGTCAGTCAAAGGATACTTTCGAGGACGTCCTCTTCCACGTTTCATAGGTGAAGTTTGTGGCACTGGAATAGTCTTTGATTGCAAACTAACAAGAGTTTTTACAACATCAGGCTGGTTTTCAATAAGTTCAGCGGCTTTTACGAGACTGTCAAGATTTGACGATACATCTTTTGTATAATCTGAAATGTTGCTATTCTTCAAAACTTTAATGTCAGGTTCTTGCGAGGCGACTACAGACAAATCTTTTTTAGCTTGCGTATTGCGACCGAACAAATAAGTTTTTTTAGGCAAAAGGCTTTTAGAATACTTGTCATCTTGGTTCTTTGTTCTATTGAAATCTTCAGTTTTTCTTTTACGTTTAGAAGTGACATCATGACCTAAATCATCAGGCTCAATGAGTTCCAATTCGGGTGTTTCTACGGGATTCAATACTTGCTTACGTGGATGTTTTGTTTTTAGTTTACTTTCTCCCGAGTGCTTAGTGTTAGGATAATCAACACTATCTAAGAAATCAGAATCTATAGAGTCGCACGAACTTAACGTACCGCTTTCGGTGTCCCTGACTTCTAATATATTGCTCGTAAGCTGTGGGCCCTGGGCATTTAAGTTATATGGTATAAATTCATTAGTGCTATCAACATAAAGTACTTCAACTTTTCTATCTTCCATATCGAATGGGGCGATGATAGATTCTTTTTGTCGATTAGCTGTTAGAGAGTGATAAGCGATTTGAACTTGGGATGAATAAGACTTTCTTTGTGATTCGTCATTAGTAAGCTCATTGACCTTCACAGGAATACTGTGATTGCTTGAAGTTTTGTTATATATTTGTGTTGTATATGTTGACTTTAGCACATTGAGAACTGATTGACTGTAATGATGTTCAGTATTTTTCTCAACTACTAGAGTCAATTGATTTTCTAAAGTAACTGAATTCCTTCTAGCAAATTTGTCAAATTCATTTTCAGTTATAATTGTTGGCTTGTCTGAATAAAGAGTAACATTATTGGAATCATTTGATAAGTTTTCTACTGACTTATTAGGAGATAAGCTATTAAATAAATAGGATTTTGGTTGGCTGTCAGCAGTGACTGGTTCATGTTCTAGTATTTCTTCCTCAGATTGCTCTTCGTCTTTTGGTTTGTTATCTATCATACAATCTTGCGAAATCTTATTGCTAGCAATTGGATTTTGATTATCAGAATTACTTTTTTTTAAATATGTTTTACTTGCTTTGCCATAACAAACTAATTTACTTGAATCAAATTTTGTTATCAATGGTTGCTCTACATTATCACATACTAAAATGTTTGTTTTTTCCAATGAGGGTTTATTTATTTCCTTGGAGTTTGGTTCTGGTGATGATTTTGATGGTAACTTTTCCATAATATCCATAATTGTTTTATCAATTAAATCTTGATTGTTCATTTCAGTGCGACTATCTTTTTTATTATTATCTATAAGCAAATCATTAGGAGGAAACGATTCAGTAAATGCAGCCTCGAACCTGGTTTCTGGAACATGTAATTGAAACGACGTTGATTTTGGTATATTGGATTGAAGAATTGATTTAGCAGGGTTAGCAAAATCTTTTTTTTGTGTGTTCAAATTTTGTCTAGCATTATCTATCTTTTTTAGAAAATCCCTTCTGTTTAGGTCATTAGGCTTTTTTATTTGATTTTGGTTGGAATTTACATTTGTTGGTTTACTCTCTTTAATTTTATTTAAAAACTCTTTTCTGTCAGCTCCAGTCCATTTACCAAATGGCACTGCATGATTATTATTTATAGATTTTGTTTCAGCTTCTGCATTATTTACGGGCTTTGATACGGCTTCTGATTTAACACTATCACCAGCACCAAGAACTGTGTGGTCTTGTAAAGATATTGAAGTATTACATTTATCAGGTTTTTCAGTAAATAATAAAACTTTAGATTCTTTGGCTTTTGATTCATCTATCTTAATTGTTTCTGTATATATTATATCATTACATTTTAAATTTGGTGAAACTTCTGTAATTTTTACATCTTTAGTATTTGGACTCTGTTTATTATCTTGAATTTGCTCTACTAGAGGTTTACACATTACATCTAAAACAACATCATCTGAGACCTTTTCAATTTTAGAACATTCAGCAATAATTTGTTTGTTTTTAGAACTGTCAGTAGTTAGCTCAATGGTTTTTTTAGCCATATCAGGAAGTTTATTTGGGTGTAGTTGCAAGTCAACCATAGTTTTTGTTAATGGCACACCTTCTTTATTAGGTGTAGAATGAAAGGTCATTGGTGTAAAACTTCCAACTAAAGGTGACTTCCTGGCTTCACTGCGAAATTTCATTGGTTTGGTACCTTCATTTGACTTGTTCTCAGCCTCCATATCAGATGCCATTTCTTGTCCAGTTAGTTTATCATTCTGTTGATCTTCAATTATAGTTTTATTCGGTTTTATTTCCACTTCATTCTGTACTTTATTGGTTACATGTAATGCAACATTTGAGCTTTTATCAGGTGTATTTTTATCCTTCTCTTTCTAAAAATAATAATAAAGCTTGTTAATTGAGTTTTAATTTTAATAAATAGAATTTTAATTTTAAAAAATGTTTGTTAAAAAATTAACACAGATTTATTATAGTAACTTATTAATTACTTACGGCATCTTTTGTAGTTTCAACAATTTCTTCAATTACTTCTAAGTTCCCTTCAGCATTTTCCCTGAAATTGAAAACATTTAGGGGAAAATATTAAAATGCCAATTCTACCATGTTACTTATAAAATTATTTGAAATTAATTATCCTAATTAAATATTACAAAGATATATAGAGAAAATATATTATGGTATAGGTGGGACAAGGTGCTTTGCTATCTAGCAAACTTGGCAGTGACTTGTTACCACCATTAGTAAAGATGCAAAAATCGTCAAGTGTAGTGTATAGGCGGAAAGTAGTTAGTGGCGCCTAACTCTACATTGCCGCCTTTGATTCTATACAACACAAGTGACCTAGTCATGTTTCTGTTTTAGTCAGAAGGTTTACCGGTTTAAGAGATTACTGTATCAATTTCGTCTTGGGGTGGTAACCTTTCACGGGTAGATACAAAGACACACGCCGTGCTCCAACATTTTAAAAAATATAGATCAATTTGTTATATTTTTTTAGCAGAATTGTAGTGCTTGATTTTATGCAATAATGTAAGTACTTAACATAAATTAAGGTATCTCTATTACAAAACATATTAGCACATTTAGTCAGAAGCTGATAATCAGTTACATATAAAAATGTTTAAATAAAGTTAACCTAGGCAAACTGATGTTATGTAAATACAACCACATAAAAAAATTGAGGTCAAACTTTTTTAGATATATTTCCTAATAACAGCAAATTTATCTAAACTTTGAGTAATTAAAAGCTTTGTTTTACACGAAATTAGAAACTGTAGTTAGATACATTTGAATACTAATATGTTTTAGGGTAATTCGTCGAAACGCGATTTTAGCGCGTTTGAATGATGTGAACGCCAAACGATTTAAGAATTTTTGTTTTTAAAATAAAAAGGGTCAAATATGTATTTATCGTAATTAAAATTTTGGAATTTAAAGTAGGGGTATTATTTTTGAACCGTAAAAAATACAGTTAAAGAATTAGAGTTAGTTTTTTTTTATATTCCTTATTTATCTATAATCTTAATTGTTTCAAGTAGAAATTTCAACTTTTATAACTTAATATTTTTAATAAAATATTGCAATTTCAAATTTGTCCAAAAAATATTTATCATTTCCTTGTTGCATACTAAAAGCACCTCTATTGCAAACGGAAAGGTTTTAGAAGTTCTCTAGTAGGTACCTCCCTTCCCCCTGCTCCAGGAGTGTTTGAGTAAGGGCTGTAAACAGGTATGCGCTTCGTCGCAGGAGTTTCGCGCCAAAAGTTTTTAATACCTTCATTCTAGGTTTTATGTCAAAGTGAAATCGGTTGAGTGTATCATTTCCATCATCATCTTTCTTACTTAATAATTACTTACAGAACTTAGCTAATACTTAGAACATCACACGTGGGTTTGTCATTTTCATGACTCTCATTTCTATAGATTCTTGTTGAATTTTCTTTTAGGGAAATGATTTCCATGGCCACTCAGGGCAATTATAGTCACTAAGGATTTAGGTATATACATATTTACAACATAATACAACAAATAAACCACAAAATACACTAACTTATGTAGAAATATTTAATAGTAATGAAACACTATAATCAAACCTACACAATAATATCAAGATTTAACTACAGCATCCATAGGACTAATTTTAATGTTTTAACTGATTTTATATATCATGTTCACACTATTCAAACATGCTAAAATCGCGTTTTAATCGCGAATTACCTATTAATTGGTTAGTAATACCCTTTATTATATACGTTAGAAACCCTATAATACATTTCTAAAGTTGTAAAACCTAAGTTCAATGGAGCATCCATATAGGTATTTTTTTATTCTACTCTATTTTTTACTAATAAAATATCTAAAGTAAATGTAGGAAAAAAAATACAATTAATTTCAACTATTTGTTTATGATTTACAAAGTTAACAAACTTGTTCATGAAAAGAAATCTAATTTATTTGTCGCGAAATTGTTGTATAAAACTGTTTGGCTATTCCCCGCACTCTTCATTCACACGTTTATCAAGCACCGGGTGCAAACTTGCGCAAAGTAGTCAGTCAAAATTCTGGTCTTTGGTCATGTAAGTAACTAATTCTTTAGCAATATTTTTTACTGTTTTATTTGCTATACATGATTGATGAAGCTGGCATGTGATAACAAGAAATAATATAAATATGTTTGGCTATTGAGAAAATAAATATTTTGTATGACTTTCTAATTTCTTTGTGCGAAATCTAATTTCATTGGATGCTATGCCAAATAAATTAGCGACAAAGAAATTTAATTTGGCACAAAGAAATCAAAATAAATTCTAGTCAAGAACTTAGTGTTTTTCAATGGTCAGATAAAGTTATTCAACAGGGTATTAAAAATTGACAAATTTATATATTCTCCATACTGTCTAAAATCTATCTGTCAAAAAACTTAATCTGACGATTAAAAATGGTCCCTAAATTTAAAAAATACTTTGCTTACTTGCTATTCTATCTCTGAGTATGCTGTAATGACTGGTAGAAAGGGCCCCCATTCAAAGCTAGGGTGGGACAATTTTAAGTGATAGACGTTTTTTACCAATATGTCCCACAAATGTAATCAGAAACAGTTTAAATTAAAACACAGGCAACAGATTTTTCATTTCATGCATGTGACCTATTGTTGTTCACTATATTTGCATGAATTTATGTTACACAAAAATCTGTATGATATTTAATATATATAAGGGAGAAGCTGATTGCCAAAATAGGAAAATAAGTAATGTTATTTTAAATCACTTTTACATGTTGTGCCAACACATTTTGATTATGTTTTTAATTAAAAAGTTTAAGTTGAACTGGTGTTATTATTAGTACCGATTTTAGATTGATTGATTATTAGTACCGATTTTAGATTGATCATTATTCCTAATTTAATTACGATTTTTTTCAAACTATTTATAATTTCTTTTGAACAAATTATAATTTCTTTGGAAAAAATATGTTCAACTACTACAACTTTTAAATAGCTTTATCAAATTGACAGCCTATAACATATAAATGTATGTTTTAAAGTGCTTATTATTATATATTATTTTAATGTATGTTTTACAATATATATACATGTGCATATTTTATAAGCCAGACAAGTAGATGAAGTATTATTATTTCAAAACATTGATGGCTTTTGGAGATACCAGGAGATAACATGTTTAATTCAACTTGTTTATCATCTTTTTTATTAACATAGCAATTATGTTTACATAATAAGAAAGAACTACCAAAATGTTTTATTAATAAAAGAGTGGATTGTTACAAACAGATTAGCTATCAAATGTAGTGTCAAACATATTAATAAATGTTTGCTTTGGAGTAAATGTGAAAGGGAATGTCAGTCTGCATCTTAAATTAGTCATTCAACTTTGGTTCAGTAGTTCATAAGTAATGATCAGAAATTTGAGTGCAATTATATGTAACCTTAACTTTTTCCTGACAAAAAAATGCCTTTATGAATATTTTTATTTCAAAAATTCCAGATCCATGGGATTTTTATATGAAGATATACAAAAAAATATCAAAAAGACATTTTTATCTCAAAAAAAAAAGTTATGGTATAATTGTACTTGAATTTCTGATCACTATTCATAAGACATTTAAATTTGACATTAGAGCTATTAATAGCTGAGATATAAATTGGGCATAAACAAAACATTTTTAAAGATCCATTAATATGTGAAAAGCTGCAGTTAAAAGCTAGGATTTTTGATTAGAGCACAGCATTTAATCTTATATCATCTGGTGTTTAAACAGAAATACAAAATTAATGAATTAATCACTCCCACTATGTCAGCTAATGATCAAATCATTACAAAATAGCAATAAAGATCAAATAACATTATATAATAATTACCATTTATATTAAAATTACCTACATAAATATGAATTTGGACAAATTAACTTAAAAATTGTTCTATAATGAAGATTGAGTATGATACCCAACAAAATGTAACTTAAAACTTAAGCTGACTCAACATCAAAGAAAAAATACACTCAAGTAAGCCTTGTTACACAAGATGATGCCTTGATGTTTTATCAAATAACCTACCGCACTTTTAAAAACTTGAATGTAGGTTGCGAGTCTTCAGTATTCAATATCTGCACGGCCGCCAAATCTTCCTCTCCATCATTTTGGCGCCGGTACAAATACATGCCATTACCAATATCAATAGCATTTACATTATTTCCATCTATCAATAAAACTACTTCTGTATTTTGTTCAGTTACAGCTGCTTCAGATTTTTTATCTGATAATTCAGGTATTAAATTATCAGTCACTTCTTGCAGAGGCTCTATTTGTTTAGGCTCCATGGTTATTGCATCTGGCATAGTTATAGGTTCATTTGCTGTTCCTGATTCATCTGGTTTGGTACTTAAATTTGGAGAAATAGCAGTAGATTCAGAATTTAACACTAAATTAGATATTGAGGTAGAATCTGTTACAGTCATATTCTCATCCGTAGGTGCATGATCAATGCTCTCTTCCTCTCTCGTGTCCAACTCGACATTGTCATCAATTACCAAATTATTTCCGTCAGGAGAATTATCATGATCATCAAAAATATTTACTCCACCTGACAATATATTTGCTGCATCAATTTCATTTTGTATACTAAACTTATCTGCGCCGATGGTGGAATTATCAGAACGAGTGGTGTCAGCAGCTACGCCTTCGCTAGGCGATTCCATGGTTAGAGTTACATCTTTGGCGGCGGCCGAAACCTCCGCAGAACTATCTATTTCTGAGAGGGAAAAATACTTAGAGCTGTCCTCGTTGGCCGTGAGATAAGCCGGGGACACAGACGAGTCTAGCGACGAGTCCCGCGAGCCTCCCGCCTCGTCGCGGAGGTGGCTCAGTCTATCCATGCCAACAAAACATTAACCCGACCACAAACAAACATTTATCCAACGCACATAAATAACACTATTCAATCCCGATTAACTATCGCCGCGAAAACACTAAGGTCGATTAAATTAGCAACTAGGTCAATAGCAATGATTTGCTTTCAAAGTTTTTTAAGAACGAAGATGTGTGACACAACATCAAAGATGGACGCAAACAAAATAGTCAATGTTGCTGTTTTACAAAATCAAAATTAATAACAAAAAATGATAACAAATAACTAGTGGTCCGAAACATTTTTTTATGACAATGAGCCAAAGACGCGGCTACGAGGGGAGACCCATAGCGCTCTTCACTGAACAAATGCGCTCTTATCTAATACAAAAATGTCTGTAAATTTTTGAGGAAAGGGTACAACTTGGCTTGCGTTCGTTTTGGGACAGAAACATGTTCACAACCACGGAATAGAAAAAACAAGTGGAAATGCTATAAAGCACCAAATGTATTAGAACCGGTGTCGCCAAAATCATATATCTATAAGTATTGAATCTATAACCACTTCGTCCTGATTGGTTGCAAATATACACAGCAATTTTAAACACTATTCTCCAAATAATTAGATTTAAATTCATATAAAAAAATAAACATGCCATCTATCATAAAGTAGTAAGAACCTCCTATAAAATTTGTTCTGCTATTCCAACACAGATGGCGTGATTACTACAACATTCGAATAAATGTTTTGTTCAGTCGACATAAGGCATATTATCTTTTATATAAAAAAGTATTTTAGTTTATTCTAGAACTTTCCTTGCATAAAAATATAATAATTGAAAGGCGGCGACATAATAAAATATTTAAAGTATCGATATCGATGCTTTTTTAAATATAAATTGTGCTCTATATATTTAAACGCAGATGGAAGGGAAAACTTTTTAGAAAACATAGCTATAAAACTTTTAGGAAATATAAAGGCTTAAACACTGATTTTTGAGATAAGTATATTTTTTTAAGTTGAGTTGGGTGACGTTGTTGTGACGTGAGCACGAAACAAAACTTTGGGACGCAATCTTAATATAACTAGTATTTTTGTAATAAAAATAAAGAAATTAGGCAAAATAAAGAAATTATTTTTGCCTGGAATATAACATTATTTAAAAAAAATATTTTTTATCGTTATTTAAAAAAAATGAGTTTTTAGTCGCAATGGTACAGACCCCAATTTTGTTTGTGCATATGACGAAGGTTAGAAAGTTGGTTAAGTTCTTATTGATGACCTTTCAATGATTTTAATGAAATTATATATAAACCGCTCATTATAACAATATGGTAAATAGTAAGTAATGGTAATGGTAAGTAACTGTAACAATGGTAGCCTAATAAATTTTGATTATTCAATTTTATAAACTATTAATTTCAATTTCTTTTTACAAACAACTGTTACTGTGTCTAAATATGAACACAATTCTTCGTAATAGAGAATAGCTGCTGCGCTATAAATATTTTTTTATGTATGTGGTAAACCAACCAAATTGTGCTGACTTCTACGTATAGGGAGTTTATCGTTATAAAGAGTTTACACGTACATTTTATTATTCTAAGCCCACACTATTAAAAAATTGTATGCGATACAATATGAATAAATATTTAAAAAAATATGTAAGTATATAATTTTGTATAACTGCCGAAACTGGTGGGCGATTCTCGCGCTTTCGACATTCATCTCGATTCGAGATTTTTAAACGAAAAATTACTAAATATGCCATTTTTCGTTTAAAAATATGTATTATTAAACGAAATAAATATTAATAAATAAATAATAGATATACAAATATTAAACGAAAAATTACATATTTAGTAATTTTTCGTTTAAAAATCTCGAATCGAGATGAATGTCGAAAGCGCGAGAATCGCCCACCTGTTCCTTCTTTTCTTTAAATAAATAAGTTATATCGATAAGCACCCATTACAACACTAACCGAGTAGCAAGAACTTTTGAAATCCAAAGTTCAATCTAAAGTATTCTTTATTACAATTACATAAGGTTGATTTTAACTTCATTTAAACTACAATTATTAGTAAACTAAAATAAGCTAAGGTTTTTAAAGAATACTAACAAAATCGTACTTACCGATGATACGAAACACCTCCATTACGAAGATTTTTTCTCCTACTATCGTTTTTGCACTCCAGAATGCAACAATAAGGCATATTTACAATAATTATGCGGAAAAATCAGGAACGACGCGAGACTACCAACTCGAAGCGATGTTAGACACGACTGATAACGACTGGGATCAAATAAGCGTAGCTACGCTTAATTGTGCCACACTAAACACGCCTACTTTGCACTTCCACTTGTTTTTTCTATTCCGTGTTCACAACGATCACGATGTATATGTATCCGTTTTTTTTGAGATTTCGGCGGCAAAAGTGTCATTGTGATCTGCCACATTGGGCGTTTTTTTTGGCCCAGAATGCTACCGTGAACTGGGGCCTTAGAGAAAAATCCTCCCGCCTACTGTCACTGTCAAAATACATATGTTTTTGACTGAGGCGACGCGACATGTCGCCTCGCCTGATTTTTCTCTAGAGCCCCTGATCACAATGACCCCAGTCGATAGGTGAGGCGTTGTGAACATATTTTGACATTTGTAGTTGTGACAGTTGTTGTTATTTTAAAGCCGTCTTATATTTTTAGGATCAAATTTATTGTATTTTAAATCGAAACGATTTTAGAAAGAATTCGCATATAAAATTAGTGGATTGTACGATTTAACCTATATTTTACTTGACAAGTGACAGTTGACAGATTCGTGATAACAATTGCGTTCGATTTGGATAGTGGTAATTGTGGCATTGTGATTGAAATTAACCAAAAAAAACGCAAGTTTGCACGATGTCATCATGATCATTGTGATCATGTCTCATTCCCAAGACGAACGGGCCCTTGGTGCAACACACTCAGCAATACATCTGCCAATGAGCGATTAGAAAAATACTAATTACCCACACACACAGAGCGCAAACATCAACACTAATTCGTGATCAAATATTGTAAAAACTTACATTTACAATAGTAGTAGATGTCAACGGCTAGGGCTACCCAAATGTCGATATATCACATAATTATATATATGTAGATAAAAAAGGAATTCACAAAAAAAAAAAAATTAAATAAGTAATATTAATTTAAAAACAAATTGTATATAGAAGTATTATTTATTTATTTATAAAGGTAGAAATTTGTACTACCTTCAAAATTCGTAACAGTGTGGTGGCGATAAATTATAATAATTTTCGTTTTTCAAATTTTTAGATAAATAATATTATGTATGATTCTTGTTTTAAACAATTACAAGATAAATAATTGATACTGTATTAGGCACGTAATAGAAAAAACAAGTGGAAGTCCAAAGTAGGCGTGTTTAGGGTACCACAATTAAGCGTAGGTACGCTTATTTGATCCCAATCGTTATCAGTCGTGTCTAACATCGCTTCGAGTTGGTAGTTAGTAATCGTTGTAACTATGCCATATTGATACATTCTGGAGTGTAAAAACGATAGGAGGAGAAAATATCTTCGTAAATGTTAAGATTTTTTAAATGTCACGTAAGGTTAACGCTCTCACAATTAAACGAATTAAAAATATTAAAACCAAATGTTTTGGACAATCTTATGTTTAAATTACAAAATTACAAACGAAATAACATATACAAATAACTGTTTTAATAAAATGTGTTGTTTTAAAATAAATAATTCGATAAAATAAGAAGCGTCCTCATACGAAGCGACTTTAATTTGAGTATACCAATTATAACAAGCAAACAAATATATATGTAACCATACGATAAAGTGCCAGTATACCAGTGAATAAATAATTACTATTACAAAGTGATATTAAAAGTGAATAAATTGGTGAAATTATACTTCTACACATTTTTTATTGTAAAGAGGGTTGGTTTATTTGTTTTCTCATTGACTTTGGTTCTAATGTGATCGATGTTTTCACACACATCTCTGTAAGCGCCGGTAGCCCAATCTGCGGAGCGACGATTCAAGCTGTCCAGTGGCTCTAGAGAAAAAGCAGGCGAGGCGACATGTCGCGTCGCCTCAGTCAGAAACGTATGTATTTTGACAGTGACAGTAGGCGTGAGGTACGCTGTCACCTGCCAAAGTCTATACACTTTTGATTGAAGGCGACACGACACGTCGCCTCGCCTGATTTTTCTCTAGAGCCCCTGGGGTTCTAGAGAAAAAGCAGGCGAGACGACATGTCGTGTCGCCTCAGTCAAAAACGTATGTATTTTGACAGTGACAGTAGGCGTGAGGTACGCTGTCACCTGCCAAAGTCTATACAGTTTTGATTGAAGGCGACACGACTCGTCGCCTCGCCTGAATTTTCTCTAGGGCCCCAGGGACACTGTGATCATGAGTTCGAGCCTCACTATCATGAAGGTAAAAACCGTGCCCGTCCGCGTTGGCGCGGGGCGCGTTTTTTTAGCTTCATGCTCACTATGGATTGACTTTTAATTGCTTTTTTAATAAAATATTTTTCTAAAGATACAACAACTACAAACACGACATCTAGCGCTGCTTAGAAAAACTAAAACCCAAACATCTTACCTACCAAAGAGTACTTTGTTATACTAGAAATAGAGTGATAACTCAAGGGTTGTTTGAGTAACGAAACAGCAGCGAAATCTTTTATTTTTAGCCCGAACAGAAAAAAAATCTAAATGTTTAGACCATGCTTCAATAGATGGCGCTGGTGGTCTACTATTTATATACGTATATATATTATATATATAGATCTTAAGGCTGAGTTGTACCAGTCTGATAATGTAATGTAGCGATTAAAATTAAAAATGGCGTCGAAAGTACCAAATTTATTTTGCAGTTCGAATGACAACAGGTACATTCGACGTCATTTTTAATTTTAATCGTTACATTACATTAACAGGCTGGTACAAATCAGCTTAAATGTTATTTTTATAATCTTATATTTGTAAGTTTCATAATATATATATATATATAGGTAACTATAAAAAGGCAATACGTAAGTCTGTTAAAGAGAAAATAAAACAGACAAATATTTTTTTCTCGATTTATTAAAATGATTTTCTGCTAAAGTTTGCACATAATCGTTTTCGTCTTCAATTTGCCTTTTGCCACATATAATGTTGTTTATATTTTTACATAATAGTTTTTTTTAAATAAATTTACCGTGCTGATAATGATACAGACTTTTGCAACCACCCACGCGACAACATTTTGATTTATTTGGCATGATTTCAACAACAATAACTTCACTTGACTCTAAAAAATTGTTTTTGAAGCAGTGAATACGGAGGAGAAAATCTCGACTCGACTATACACTAGAATACGAACACCCAACACAGACGAATTAAGAATACTAAAGTACGTAATTTAAAATAATATATCTACAGGGCCGTGTTCGTAAACTAACAGTTTGACACTGGGTAATGTCACTACACTATTAGTGTGTTCGTTTACTACTGTTTTTCGCTTAAAGCGCTTAGGCTTTAAGCAAGCTTTAAGCCAATCTAATCAGCCGTCAAAGTACTCAAAGCGAAGCAAAGCATCGCAGCGTTTGCAGGAGTACTCGAACAGTTTTATGTGCATAAATAAACATCATATAAAACTCATAAGAGAATACAAAATAGAGTTCAAAAACGGTTTAGTGAAAGGGAGAAACAATAAAAATAAACAAAAAAAAGTATTTGATACACAATAATTGTGACCACAAACAATTTTCTTTGATTGCACTACTAGTATTTTTCAAGCGTTCGCAGCGAATTCGATGACATAATTTGCTTTTTTCTGTGACGTCATCAAAATCAAAAGCAAAGCGAAGTACTAAAAAAACACCTGTCAAGTAAATTAAGCTAGCTTTGTAAGCCTTTTAAGCAGTACTCAAACGTACCGTATATGCATCTCTTGTTCTCTAAGCATTTTTCAATATTTTTATCGCACTCTGTCACACTACCCAGTGTTAAAGTGTTACGTTTCCGAACACGACCCAGACTCGAGCACTCAAGCGCACAACAATCACCGAAGTTGACAGAACTTGACCGAAGTTCACCGAACGGCCGAACGACGGTTTCGGCAGGATCCAGAAACTGATTTGTTTTTTTTTTTAATTAGTAATGTCACTGAATTTTTTTTTTAATCTGGCAAGTTTAAAAAAAGATCAGAGACATCTATTACGAAAAGCCCGAACTACATTATTCTGCTTGTAGAAATTTGTTTCCATATTTTTTGTTCGAAGATTGTACAGCATGTTACCTACTAAAAGAGGTGTCAGAACTGAAAGTTAAAATAATGGCAACTACAGGACAGGACAATGATAAGAATAATAAACGAACACTAAAGTGTTATGAATGTAAACAATGTCATGATATCGGTTACGCTAGTATTAGCGAGACACAACTTTCCTTAAGATCTAAAGACGATAACATTTTGTGAAAAATCCACATTGAATTACACATCAGACTTATCAAACACATTTTTAGAAATACAGAACGCGAATATACAGGGTTTTTGGAAGGGAGCTGTACATACGCCTAGGGTAGAAACTAGGGATAGTCTGCTACCTACCCCCGCCCAATATATTGACCTAGGCCTCAAGGTTTTTTTTTAATTTGACTTTTTTGTGATTTTTTTACTAAAACTACCTGTAGCTCAAAATCTGTCCATGGGACCGGTCTGCTAATGGTCTTGTTTTAATCGTTAGAGTCTTAGGGTCCTGCGAAAAAATATTTTACACCAGAAAATTTTGGAGAAGAAAAGTTATGGGGCCTGAAGTACCGTAGTAAGGTAAATAAATAATTTTAAGGGCAACTTTCTATGGGGTTTAAAAAAAAACTAACAGGGTTGGAGTTCTTCTGATTTTTTTAAAACATGCTTAGTTCATGCCCTTTCTAACGATATGCTAAAAGTGTAATTATCACTTTTAGTTTTAAAGTTATTAATTAATTTCCGCAACTAGGGCACTTTTACCACCACGACTCGACATTTGTAAGACAAATGTAATTTCCAGAATTAAAACCAGTTTGGCCTACACTTGGCAGGTAAAATTTATTGTCTCACTCTTACAAGACAGCAACACGTATTTCTGTCTCTTTCGCTCTTGGGTCGACGGGGCCGGGCAGGTAACTCGTTAGGGTCTTTGTTAGTCAGTCGAGATTTACCCATCTTAGCTAACTTACGTACTTGCCGTTACGACACTCCACTGTTTTCGTTAATTTTGTTGAGTTTGTTATTTGTTACCTTGTTGTTGGCAAAATGGCTGGATTTACCAACGAAGAGTACACCGACATGCTGGTGGTGTATGGAATGGCTCATTGCAATGGGCGCGAGGCACGGAGGATTTATCAAGAACGGTATCCTAACCGGCGAGTGCCTAACCACCAAACGTTTGGCTCAACTTATCGGCGTCTGCGAGAAACCGGAAATTTAAATTTCCGGGAACCAAGCGTGAACATAAAAATAAATATGAAAAAAGAACATGTAAATAAATATGAAAAAAAAGTGTGGTTCATTGAAAAACGACAATTTAATAATCTAAATATTCAGAACTTTAAATTAGAATTAATAAAAATTGATTGGAATAAAATTATATTAAAAAATCAAAATGTAAATGAAAATTATGAAGCTTTCTTAAAAACTATAAGCAACATATTAGATAAATGCATTCCAAAAATTAGAATAAAAATAAAAAATAATACAAAAAAGAAATGGTTAACAAAAGGTATAAAAATTTCTTGTAAAAACAAAAGATTACTTAAAATATTATTAACAAAAACCAATAACCCCGTTCTTCTTAATCACTACAAACAATACGAAAAATTACTTAAAAAAACAATTATAAAGTCAAAAAAAATGAAATATATAAAACTTATTAAAAATTCGGAAAATGTAATGAAAACAATGTGGCATATAGTTAAAGAACGTACAAATAAAATTACATTTAAATCAAAAGAAAATATTGAACTTAACATTAATAAAAATACAATAACTGACCCAGAAATAATTGCAAATACATTCAACAATTTCTTTACATCAGTAGGTAATAATAGCAACAACTCCTCACCACCAACAGGTCGACCGGTCATCTCCCCTTCAGAAAATTCTATATACCTAAAGTCTGTTAACTCACGCGAAATTTATGAAATTATCATGAAATTGAAAAATAAAAAAAGTTTTGGCTATGACGAAATCCCTTCTATAATAGTTAAACAATGCGCTACCGAATTTGCACCACTTTTATCATCATTAATTAATCAATCTTTTGAAGAAGGAACTGTACCAAACTTATTAAAAATATCTATAATCAAACTAATACACAAAAAAGATAACAAACAGGATTGCAATAACTATCGCCCAATAGCTTTACTACCTACCTTTTCAAAAATTTTTGAAACTGCAATGAATAAACGACTTTATTCATACTGTGAAAAATGTAATATTTTTAATGAACATCAAAATGGGTTTAGGAAAAATCATTCTACTACCCTTGCTGTATTTAAATATATAAAAGAAGTATTAAGCATAATTAATAACAAGCAATATGCAATAGGTGTTTTATTAGATATGAGTAAAGCATACGACCGAGTTTTATATAATAATTTACTACAAAAATTGTACGGGATAGGAGTCAGAGGCATCACATATGAATGGTTTAAGTCCTACCTCAATAACAGAATCCAATATGTAGAAATAGAACACCATGATCATCAAACCGGCAATATAACAAAAATAAGATCAGAAAAATCTATTATTACTAAATCTATTCCGCAAGGAAGTATCCTAGGATGTATTTTATTCCTAATTTATATTAATGATTTACCTAAAATTATCCAAATATAAACGATCTCCCGGATTCTACTGTTCATGAATGCATATTATTTGCTGACGATACCACAATAACTATAAATTCCAATAATATAAATAACATCGATACAATAATATATGATAGTCTAAACGATGTAAATAACTGGATGAAACAAAACAAACTATTGATAAATTATGATAAAACAAAGATAATAAAATTCCACACAATTAATAATTTACAACCTAATTTAAGTAGTATTAAATATGATATTTATACTATTGAGGAAGTCGACTCTGTTACGTTTCTAGGTTTTAAAATAGATAAATGTTGCAACTGGAAAGCGCACATTAATACGTTATGCGATAAGTTGGATAGATTCGTCTATGCCTTGAAAAGAATTAAAGATATTGTCTGTTTAAGAGCTAGTTTATTGGCCTACAATGGATATGTTTCATCCCTGTTACGCTATGGGCTTATCCTATGGGGTAATTCAGTTGAAGTGAATAAGGCGTTTGTGGCACAGAAGAAATGTATACGTGCGATGTGCGGCGCACACTATTTGGATAGCTGCAAACCTTTATTCAAAAAATTAAATATATTGCCGTTGCCGTGCTTATATGTATATGAAATGGTTATTTTTGTGCATAAACACCCTAATTTATTTAAAACCAATGGTGAAATGCTATACCGCAGTGAAAGATACAGTAGTAAACTCTATATGCCACGGCAACGTCTAACATTATATTCAAAAAATTGCTACTGTATGGCAATTCGAATTTATAATCACCTACCTTCTCACTATACTGAATTAAATCTAAGGCATTTAAGAAAATTGTTACTTCAATTATTACTGGAAAAAGGGTATTATAGTGTCAGAGATTTTCTTAACGACAGACTCGTCTAAATGTGTTTTTTAAGTATTATTTTGTATTATGCAATAAAGTATTGCATTATTATGTAATAAAATAAATAAGTAAATATATGTATTAATAATAATAAATACTAGAAATATTGAATTTTTAATTATAATAATAAAAAAATATATATTATGTGTAATGATTATTGATATTCTGTGTAATAAAAATAAAATAAAAATTATGTATAGTAATGGACATCAATACATTGTGAGAATAATATATAAATGATAACAATAATATAATAATTGTAATATAATAATACCTAGCAATAACATATTAATAATGAAAATTACTCTAAATAATAATTGAATCTGTATTGATATTGTTCTTTTTGTGTATGTGTGTGCAAATGATATTGCTATAGTTGTTGTTGTCTTGCATGTTGTTTGTAATATTGATCTCAATATAGATGAAGGGAATCTATATATATATAAATGTGTTTCTATATCGTACTTACGAGTACCTACATAAATCACATACTTATTAAGAATATTATATTGATTATTAACATTTAAAACTGTGTATAACTAGATTTTGCACGCCATAAATGGCAGAATATGTAGATCATTGCAAAAATTAACAAACTGTAACACCATATTCTTGCAAAATAAACATATTTCATTTCATTTCATTTCATTTCAAAATTCCTGTATTATATATTTCCCTATTCGCAGATGACACTTCAATACTTATTCCCTGTAAAAATTATCTTAACTTAAATTCACAACTAAACAATACTCTAATAACATTATCAACTGGCTTAATGAACACAACTTACAAATTAATTATACGAAAAATAAAATATTACAATTTAGACCATACCAAAAACTTCCCTTAGACATACATTTTGCTTACAATAACATTCAGATAGACCTCGTAAAAACTTATTCACTACTTGGTATAAACATAGACTGTAACTTAAACTGGAAAAATCACATCAGTAAAACTAACACTAAACTATCTAGATTTACTTACGCACTATATCAGCTAAAAAGGACAACCGATCTAAAAACTACAATAAACGCCTATTACGCATATGCTCATGCCTGGCTCCAATATGGCATCGTCCTGTGGGGTAACAGTACAGACGTGAATAAACTTTTTATATTACAAAAACGATGTATAAGAATCCTTGCAAATATCGACAAAATGGATAGTTGTAGACCATATTTCATTAAACTACAAATACTGACTTTAACATCACTTTACATATCAAACACTTGCATTTTTGTAAAAAATCACCTTCATCATATTTCCAGAATATTCCAGACCTAAAAATTTACGACCTCAAAACAGATTAGCAACACCATCATCAAAATTACAAATAGTAAAAAACTAATAAATGTTTCGTCATTAACAGTATAAGGTTATTTAATAAATTACCTAAAAGCATTATAGATCTGAGTGAAATAAAGTTTAAGAATTGTATAAAACACATTTTAATCAATAAGGCTTACTATAGTGTAATAGACTATTTTAACGATAAAGACGTCTGGAACCGTCCTGATATGCAATTGAGGTCTCGCAACCAGTGAACAAATTACTTATTACATAAACTTGGACAGACAGTTTAACATGCACTCCGAGACACTATTTGGTGTTGTCAAACAAATGTACCTACTGTTCAGTTTACTTGTTAAAAAAGTATAGGTATTTATGAAAACGACAGAGAATACTTTGAAGTTTGTATTCTATTGGCATGTGCCACAGTAGGTACATAAAATGATTTGTAAAATAATTCTAGTTTGTCCATATTATAATTATATTGTGTTAAATAACGTTTTATTTAGCGAAAGACCACCCCAGAACCTACAAAAAACCTTTATAAGGCCTACAACCTGGTCACCTACATTTTTTTTTGTAAAAAAATCATTGGTTCACATTGGGGACCAAAAAACTCATGTTTTTAAGTCTGAGGTCTCACCAACTCGTCCACCGTGTACCTATCTATATAACGGAAAAATTAAACTTTTTAATTTAAGATATTAACAGCAATAGTTAACTAACTTTATGTATTTTTTATTTAGTTGGCCCGTGGGGCCCTCGTACTGAAAAGCTTATCAACGAAATTACACAAAAACTAATTGACATCACTGGTGACCAGAGGGCTGGCTCTTTCCTAGCACAACATATTTCAATAACAATACAATGAAATGCTGGCCAGCGTTCTGGAAACATTTTGTGTACATATTAATTATACTCTATGGGGAACATTACCGGAAGGAACATGTCTAAATTTATTCTTTATAAGTATTTTTTTTTTTTTATTAACTATTTTTATTAAATATACTTATAACAAATAATGTGATTATATAATGTGCAATATAAAATGTTTACCCATTGAAACCTTCACCTGTTTTTTTTTTGCAAGGATTGTCCCATCTAATTGATGTTACTTCTAGTACATTTCTTTTTTTTTTCTCGATAATAACTATAATATAAGAGCTTGTGGTTAGTAATATCTTCTTAGAAAATAAATAGATAGGAACGACGATAGAACGTCAAACCCCATACATTTAGCTTTCGATGGGTATTTCGATTCGATTATCGATTGGCTCTTTGGTAACCCCCCTGGGGCTCAAAAGAAAAAGCAGGCGAGGCGACATGTCGCGTCGCCTCAGTCAAAAACGTATGTATTTTGACAGTGACAGTAGGCGTGAGGTACGCTGTCATCTACCAAAGTCTATACAATTTTGATTGAAGGCGACACGACACGTGGCGTTTTTACGCCTTCAATCAAAATTGTATAGACTTTGGCAGGCTTTAGAAAAATCTTAGTTAAAACTGTACGTGTAGAGCTCGCATAAGATTGACAACTATAATATAATCATTCATATATAATCTGTTGTGGCATGGTTAAATAATCTTTGTCTCTCCAATTGTGGTAAAACCAAAAAAAAATAAAAAATAATCTGTGGTGTCTATTTTGTTTGTGCGTGCTTTGTGCAAACGTATATATTCAAAATTGTTTTGAAAGAAAAAGTGTTAAGTAGATTACTCTTCTAATAATAACGCCAATAGCTTAAATAATGGCTCCTCAGGAAAAGATAAAAACAACAACTTCAAAACCGATTCCTATAAAAGCAATGAAAACTCCAATGAAGGCAGCTGTCCCTAAAACTCCACTAAAAGGTATTCTTTTGTTGGTTGTGGCTTCCTTTACAAATTTTCTGCCATTCCATGTCTAGTAAAAGTTCGCTGCTTATAACGTTATATATATTTTTCAGTAGTAACGAATACTTTGAATACTCGCCAGCGCACAGCTAGCGCTCCAAGGACTCCTAAACCTTCAGGACCCGTGACTCCTGCCAAACCGACCGCACCAAGCTGGAAGCGTCGCCCCCCTGCGGCACATTCTGGAGTACCGGTGCCGGAAAAGATGCGCAAATTATTTGATAAAATACGTAAACAGAAACTGGCTGCAGCTGAAAACTCTATAGCAAATAGTGCACCCAATTAATCGTTTATTAGACTTTAGTGCTTTGTTCCTATAACAGTTTTTAATGCTGCACAGACCACAGTCAAGAAATAATTATAAGTTGGGTAATATAATATTTAAATTGTCATGAAAACCATAACAAAGCTTTCTTTTAAAGTGAATAAATAATGAATGCCCCAGGCCAATATTGTATTTATAGTATATTTGAGTTATATTAATAGATAATTTAAATTAACAACCTAAATGTGTAAGTGCTGTCAATACTCACATATTTGTATTCGTCAATGGGTGACCCAAGTGATCAATATGATGATGACCAAATTGATTTATTGTGTCTATACCATACTTTACATTGTGCGTAAATGCTGTAATAGGGCAAGGTGTTTCAGATAAACAACTATGATTATTACAACTAACAATACCTTATTAGGGTGAATTTTTTAATTGGCCCTTCAAAGCCAAATACTTAACTGCAAGGAATAGGGAAAAAAGCTCAAAGTAGTCAGGGCCAAGGCCAATTTTGATAAAAACTTAAGCATCATTAGATTATTCTTCTAGCCATGAATCAAACCGGTATTGAAAAAAACAACAATAATACAGGTATTGTTGCACCAGCTGATAGTGTCGGTTGATGTTGTTACCGGAGGTTGTGAGTTTTATTCCCATTCATGGCATGACAATATTGGTATGTTTTTCTGTAGAGTTTGCCTTGATCTGCATGTATATAAAATTTATTAATATGATTGTTTCTGGTACCTCATATACAAGCCTAGTTTGTTATCTGGGGAACCAATATGAGACAATGTTCTTAGCTAACCAGCTAAAAAGCGGCTCTGGCCTAGTGGTTTAGTCACTGCACAACTGATAACAAGGAATAAGCAGATGACAAAAAGGCCGGGCTGAGATTGAGTGACCGCTTTTTACAACGAGGCTATTTCATCATAAACACCGCAACAAGCTCGCCACTTGTTAGGTGTTGCTTCCAAATACCATCAGCGAAATGAGGACAGGTTAATCCCTCTGCTGGCCGTTTAAACGTTCTCAGGAGCCAAATAGGCACCCGTGATGATGATGGTATATTCTTAGCTAACCATGGATTCTCTGTGCGGGTGCCGGGTCCATTGCATGGTTGAAAGGCAGGGAAATGAACTGCAGAATTCCCGGACTTGAGACTGCGAAGTAGGGTTGAAGGCCTTTTAACTCTCCCCTGCACTGTGTTCACTACCCTGTCTAATCTAATGAACACTAAGAACCATATATCAACTACAATACCTAGTAATGTTTCCAAATTGCGTAATTGTCAAGTTTTAAAGCCCTTAAGCAATGTTGTTTTCTAAAAATATCTTACTATTTAAGTATATGGTATATAACTGTTGCAAAAACCAATGACTGATTTTACCTGAATTAATGAATCAAGACACAAAATTATGACTTGTCAGATGTGCCTGACCAATTATGATTTAACTAGGCATTATATGTATTTACCAAACTTTAATAAACCTTCTATATATTCTAAAAAAAGGAAAGGTAGTGTATTAACATTAACAATATTTGTACATATTAAATTAGGCCACATATTAGTATCTACTACAATAATTATTAGTAATTATTTTGAGTATATACAATAACTAAAAATAATAATTGTGCAAATGTCATATTTAATAATTTAACTTACTATAGAGTTTAAGTAATATAATACAGTTTTATTATGGTAACCTAAAGTACTACTTATTAATACCATTTTAGTTTTTGGTCTCTGTTATTTACATGATTAGAATATGGAGAACAGTTTGTTTTTTTAGTGCTTTTTCTTATGAAAGTGTTTTCAATTAATTATTATTGGGTGTAATTTGTATCAACTTTTGTTTTTTTAATAATTTCCTACTAATTTTATTTACAGCAGTATGTTTAGTAGTAATACATTTTGATAATTGTAATAAATATATTATATTAGTTGTACTTGCAATAAGTTATTTTATTTTATATATAAAAACAGCACAGGGTTTTTATAAATTTATCCATTACCTAGTTGTATGCCACTATGAATAGTATGTATGTGTATATAAACATATGCCTATATGTAGTTGTATGCAACTATTGATAGTATGTATGTTTATAAAATGACGCCTCCATAGACTAGTGGCATTGAATCCAGAGGTATTGGGTTTGATTCCCACCCATGGAAAAAAAAAAGTAGGTACATATTTTTTCCTAAGATATGATACAGTTACAGGAAGATCACACCCTTTTTTCCCCTCTCTCAGTCTCTAAATGATTTTTTTTAAATGGTGAAACACCTATCTATTTATTTTCTAAGAAGATATTACTAACCACAAGCTCTTATATTATAGTTATTATTGAGAAAAAAAAAAGAAATGTACTAGAAGTAACATCAATTAGATGGGACAATCCTTGCAAAAAAAAAACAGGTGAAGGTTTCAATGGGTAAACATTTTACATTGCACATTATATAATCACATTATTTGTTATAAGTATATTTAATAAAAATAGTTAATAAAAAAAAAAAAATACTTATAAAGAATAAATTTAGACATGTTCCTTCCGGTAATGTTCCCCATAGAGTATAATTAATATGTACACAAAATGTTTCCAGAACGCTGGCCAGCATTTCATTGTATTGTTATTGAAATATGTTGTGCTAGGAAAGAGCCAGCCCTCTGGTCACCAGTGATGTCAATTAGTTTTTGTGTAATTTCGTTGATAAGCTTTTCAGTACCAGGGCCCCACGGGCCAACTAAATAAAAAATACATAAAGTTAGTTAACTATTGCTGTTAATATCTTAAATTAAAAAGTTTAATTTTTCCGTTATATAGATAGGTACACGGTGGACGAGTTGGTGAGACCTCAGACTTAAAAACATGAGTTTTTTGGTCCCCAATGTGAACCAATGATTTTTTTACAAAAAAAAATGTAGGTGACCAGGTTATAAAGGTTTTTTGTAGGTTCTGGGGTGGTCTTTCGCTAAATAAAACGTTATTTAACACAATATAATTATAATATGGACAAACTAGAATTATTTTACAAATCATTTTATGTACCTACTGTGGCACATGCCAATAGAATACAAACTTCAAAGTATTCTCTGTCGTTTTCATAAATACCTATACTTTTTTAACAAGTAAACTGAACAGTAGGTACATTTGTTTGACAACACCAAATAGTGTCTCGGAGTGCATGTTAAACTGTCTGTCCAAGTTTCACTATACCAACTTGTTAAACTTTTTATTAAAGTTATTTAGTCCATCCAAACATTGTGTCATCGATAGCCTTATAAAACTGTAATAGATTTTTGATAAATTTCTATGGTTTTGGGAGGGCCATAAAAAGATCTATACCTATTTTTCAAGTCGTTTATTTTCAATTTATTAAATGAGATTTTTTTCAAATCAATTAAAGTTTAGGCATAGTTTAGAGGTACAAAACAATTTTGGCCCCAAAGTCTTTTTGCTGCCTGCCTGAATTGTAGGTATATTCATGGACTTTGTAGGTCTGATGAACATCAGGTAGATACAAAGTCACAGTTGCCGTGTAGCACTCTCCGTCAAGGATATAAATACAATATTCCATAGATTTATACGATATGTATAAAAAGAAAATATTTAATATTATAAATGAGACATTTTATTTTCGATCCGATTTCTTTTTATTAAACGCGGAGCATAGGTAGTAGGTATATGATAAAGTTAGGCAGTGACGAATATGTGAGGTTCATTTTAGTTTATCAGCAGATTCTCGACCTACCAACTCCATGAATAGGGACGGCAAATAAAGGTACATTTTGTGAGAGCACGGCTTTGTAGTCTAGGTATACTCTCTGTGGTCTCATTTCACAGTTTATCTGCAGATTCAGTTCTCGTTAAAATGCGCACCATCAACTATTTTATTCTTATATTTTTTAAAGTGTCTAGCGCCAAGACGTGATATAATTATAAAACTAAACGACGGATCTTAGTACCATGCATGTAATAAATTTATACATACCAAATAATTTTAATGAAGTGGATGACTTAAATTATATTATAAATCTATAAGTAAGCGGACATCGGCGCTTATAACCCAAGATAATGGAAAAAAAGTTCGAAAAATAATGCTTTAAATTAAAAACTGAAATTATAAATTAAATATTGTGTATGATTTCCTGTGTAAAAGAATTGTTAAGCATAAGATATTCGACAGAATTTTATATTTATGTACCTACCTAGCTAAAATACGCATTTTTTTTTACAGAAATGGACAATAAATATAAACGATACAATTAAATAACAATAATTGATATATAATTACTAACTTTTTTTCAATTGGATAGGACAAGTAGATTTTTTCAATACATACTATTAAATTAACTATTTAGCATTAATTCCCATAGAACAAATAAGTGATAACTTATTTACTTCAGGTATTCGTTAAATTGAGCTCAAAACACTACTCTATACTACAAATAAATTTCAACAAAATAACAACTGATATAGGTATTTGCTCCCTGAAAATTATCGGTACGTTCAGGCGCCCCGCCCATCACCATAACAAGCTATGAACAACGAATTATGGCTAACAACGACGCCTTAAAATTAATTCATACACCATAATAATATCCAATTATCATTTATTCGGCTGTGTGTCAAATTTATGGTCTCAAAACTCCGCCTGTCTCAATGATTGATATTCAATTGAGGAGAAGCGTGGCCAGCATTATGCATGAGGCGCCTATGATCCAATCCAATCTTTATCTTGTAGATCACACAGATAAAAACCATAGCTTGGCTAGAATAGAAAATTATTAAAATTTACGTGCATTTTTAAAGAGAATTCAGTATTGTCATTTTTTCAGACCGATATTTCGAAAACCGGTTTAGATAGAAAGTAAATCGAAATATAACATCCTTTGGGATACTTGTACTATTATTTTTTCCATGCTTGGGGGAAAAAAATATTTCAGAAATTAATTTTAGTTTCCGCCTCCGTAGACTATTGGTTGCGCCTTTGGCGTTGTATCTGGAGGTAGTTAGTACGACTCCCATTGCACCCATGGCCAGAAGAAATAATAGTACAAGTACCCATGGTGGTAAAAAATATTAATACTTACGTTCTTTTGGACAGTTTGCCATGGTCTGGGTATTGTATTATATCGTTGTTTCTGGAACACAATTTTGAAAAAACTAATGGTCGGATTAATAGTCATTGCTAAGCAATTGCTAATGCTTAGCCGATGCTTCGGACTGTCAAACTGCATATAAAAAAACTAAATTTTGACAGTTCCAAGCAATGGCTCAGGCTATGCAACGACTATTAATCCGACCATACGAGTAGGTACCTATTGATAAAACTTTGCTCGTAGATACGTTTGTCTACAAAATGAGACTATATTTTCTTAAATTGACATATTAGTAATAAAGTTACAGTTCATTACATGTGAGCGGTTAAATTTTTTGAAAGATAAGACCTAGTTATAATATATTTTTTACTAAAGCCCTTGAAGAACCCTTTAGTTATAGAAGGTAGTCTCTTTTTATTAGCAACAAAAATTATATGCGTAAAAGAGACAAAACCTTCTACAACTAAAGCGTTCTTCAAGGGCTCAATAAGTTTTTATGAATAAGGCCATAAATGTTTTTCGAACTTGTTGTACGGAACCCTAAGAACGCCAATATCAATCACACTTGACCGATCTCTTATAGTAGCCTGTAGTCAAGGTGGTAATCTCCTTTCAGGGTGCGGTTACAAAACGGGTGGTTAAAATGACGATAAGGCAACGAAGATATTAAAATGGACGAGTAATGAAAATTCGTCTCTGTCGCCTATTTCATAATTTGCATCATTTTGCCGGCATAGTGGGAGCGATCAATATTGTTCAAACAACAATGTTTTGATCGAACCTATTCATGGACTTTGTAGGTCTGCTTACCATCAGGTATATACAAAGTCACATCTATTCAACAAAAACTACCTGATGGCAGGCCACAGACCTACGAAGTCCAAGAATGTCAAATGCATTTGGTGGCTCCGTCTAAAAAATAAATAATGCTGTTAAAAAGCTACAAATTTGGCAGTTTCATCGTCAAATCCGCCAGTTTCGACTAACAGTAGGTTCCCAAAAACCGGCGAACCCACAGCAGACTAAACGAGAAACAAATAGGTTTAATTTAAATAATATACTTACCTCCAATATATTAGTTACGAAGCTTGCCAAATATGATTTTCATGATTTATCACTTTTTTCTAATTTTAATTCGTGTTTTCCGCACCACTCAAGGATAGTTTGTCTCTAATATGTCTTGATTTGGTGGAAAGGGGCAGACGTACCTTGAGTGAGTGGAGTGGACTTAAAATAAGGGGGGTAACTGTTGCTTGTTGTCGGTTTTACACACCAGAATGATAAATAAAATGTTACAAATTACAATAATTTAAAACAAAAGTTGGACTTATGCGTAATTTTAAATATCCCCCGGGACTGACTTTGTTCCGTATTTGAACTGTGCCCGATTTGTTATTGCCAAGCTTAATATTTTTATTATTTATAATAAATAACATATTTAAGAAAAAAGTACAATTAAAATCATACGAACAGTAATTTTTCTAACTAAATTAACTAGATTAAAGATAATGAACGTTTTAATTTTTTTCATATATATGTTAAATCCAACAAAAAATATGTTACCAGCCTTAGAGAAAAATCAGGCGAGGCGACGTGTCGTGTCGCCTTCAATCAAAATTGTATAGACTTTCCTTGCGGTCCGATTCGCGACAAAATCGATGTCAGCGCCGGTCCGATTGAGCGTAAGCGCGCTAACGATAGATGATTTGACATTAATAGTGACGTCATTACAGACGCCATATTAGACTTACAGTGATTTTGCTTCCGGGTGAAATCGCTGTGAGCGCTGTCAAAATGACATTTATCTAAAGACATGTTTTTGAGGAAAGTATTAAAATTTCTAAAATAATTATTAAGAAGATAGTAAAAGTGTTGTGTTCTCGCTTATTTTGGTATTTATGTAAACAAATATACAAAATACATTAAAATTCATTATTTTTTTATGGCGTTTTATTTGACATTCAAATATAGTGAGAAGAGCGTATGTTTTAGTTGCGAGATAGAGGGAGATACAAGTGATGTTCTTGTGAGCGCGCTTAATCACTGGTCCGATTCATTAGCACGCTTATAACGCCGTGAGTGGTCTCATCGCGCTTTTTGAATCGGACCGGTGAAAATGAACGTCAGCGCTGACAGCGGGTATTATCGCCATTCGGACCGTGAGGTTTGGCAGGTGACAGCGTACCTCACGCCTACTGTCACTGGGCTCTAGAGAAAAATCAGGCGAGGCGACGTGTCGTGTCGCCTTCAATCAAAACTGTATAGACTTTGGCAGGTGACAGCGTACCTCACGCCTACTGTCACTGTCAAAATACATACGTTTTTGACTGAGGCGACGCGACATGTCGCCTCGCCTGCTTTTTCTCTAGAGCCCACTGTCTCTAGAGCCCCTATTGTTGCCTGTTTATCACTCAGAGATCTTTTTTTTTTAATGTCCTTGATAAAAATCTGAAATAATGTATTTTTTGCCGATTTAGGTATTTGTCCCTTATAGTCTAAAAAATCTTTCAACACTACTTATAATACAGGGTATTTTTTTCTAGTGGGCCTTCAAGACCATATCCTAAACTACAAGGAATAGCGAAAAATGCTCAAAGGTGTCTCGGGGCCGATTTTGATATAAAATGAAACTGCAACATTATTTTTGAAAAAAAAAACTTGATAGCTTATTACGATCAAGTAAAAAATATACGATCGAATACGCTGAGTTTTTTTTTCAAATTCGCTACAATTCCCGTCTAGGAGATTTAAAAAAAATCTAATGATGCAGTTTTAGTTTTTACTAAAACACCCACTTGAAAAATTCACCTTGTATAAAACGTGCGTGCGAGCAAACGTTGTCAATTTTCGAGATATCAGTCTGGACAGACAGACGGACTGTGTGATCCCGTTCTACTTTAAAAGCGTACGGAACTCTATTAAAGTAGGTAATTAAGTATGAGGTGACAGATTGCTAGTTAGTATGCTTTTGGTTTCAATTTATGGGATAACTCTACACGGGCGAGGTACGACCTACTTACCTAGCTACTTTTTTTTTCTTTTTTTTTTTCAATAATATAATTTTCATTTATTTACACAAAGAAACTTACAAAACATAGATAAATAATAAAAAAAGAAAAAAAATTAAAACTATCTAAATTAAATAAAAAATCTCCTTAAATGGGATACCACTTGGCAGAGTACCTATAACACTGGCAGCATTGCCACGTTGAATGGCAATGCTGACTTTTTGTTTGAAGTAGTTGTAGCATTTGGGGTCTCCACATTCGAAAAATACACGTTTCCCGAGGTCATGGAGAAATTCTTTAGCCTCGGGGCCGAGTGCTAGCTACTGTATGTTGATGTTACAAATTGACGAAAATAATATTTTTTTAGTCACTGATAATGGTTAACAGCACGAGAAAATAGTCGATAGCATGAGAAAATAGTGGACAATACGAGATAATAGTCGACAACCTAGATAATAGTCGACAACGCGAGAAAATAGTCGACAACACGAGAAAATTTGTTTTAGGTATAGTCAGATAAACTAAAATAACAATCGCAATAAAAATCTAAAGCACAACTGAATTAGGAATGTTTTGGATAGCTAGTTTGAAATATTTAAAACTTCTTTTAATCACACATTTTTACATATATCATCACGGTTGCCTTACGGTGCCCGAGACCGCCTAGACGGCCTCAGGGTACCCAGCGGAGAGATTTTAATCCCACCTCGTCGTAGCCGATAGTATGAGCCTACACCGAACAAGTGGCAAGCTCGTCGCGATGTTTTGAATAGACTTAATTACCCATATATAAACAGTTTCACAAGTTGGTATAGTGAAACCGGGACCGACAGCTCTCCGAGGCACTATAGTGATGCTGTCAAACAAATGTACATAAATTTTTAAATGTACACATTTTTAGATTACCATTTTTTTTTTAAAGAAACTCTTATGGTGAGAATAATTATGAATGTAAATTGATGGATTTTCTCTCGGCTCGAGTGGCATCCGCCCGCAGTCTCTGTTCTAACTACTTCTAACTAATCCAATGATGCGCTAACGTTTAGAATCTAAAAGGGCTTGTTATAAAACACAAGCGAATAATGTTGCCAAAATATAGACCCAACTATTCTTAAATAGGCTTTATTATTTTTATTGTAGGTATGTAAAACAATAGGTATCTGTCATGCATGATCTTAAGTTATGTTGTTTATATCTATTGTTCTAATATATTATTGGTTCAGTCTAAGCACAGTTAACACTTCTTTGGATGCGTTGTAATTCTTATCCATTATGCATCAGAAGTATCTGAAAAACTTGATTTGAATGGATGTTTGGCAAGAAGTGGACTTACCACATATTTGGTTATATGATTGAAGCATACCTATATTAAAACATTTGACTCGAAGATTAAAAAATAATTATGACGATGGAATTTTGGAGGCAAATGTTTTTGGTTTCTATATGTTATTTTTGACTACTATTACTAAAATTAATTAATAAAAATGTTACTTCAAAGTTTAGATGTAAATATTAATTACTTAGTTTTAACTTTGACACCTGAACCCGACATGGTTCTTATCACGATCATTATAAAAGAGCGTTAAACTGTGATTCCAAAAATATAAAAGCACGTCTATTTGCAGAGATAATCTTGATAAGATATTTTTAGGTTTTTATTTCTCTGGATGTAAAGTCATAATTAGATAATAATTTTATCTCATGCAGTAATTTTTGAATGTCAGATTATAAAATGCAAAAGTTACGTCGGTTTTTTATTATTACGTTGGTACACTGTGATTATTAAATACATTATCATTAGCATTTGCGAGCATTGGCCTGTTACTTAGCACAGGTTTTTAAAGCGGATATATATTTTTTATTAAAATTTTGACGGAACTTATTCAAAATTAAAAGTGCAAAATTTCAAGGAAAGAGTGAATCTTCGTTGGTAATTTCATTGCCATTCAATCATTGACGAGTCTTGTCCTGTCTAATGAAAATTTGGAAATAAGGTTCCTAACCCAGAAATATCTACTATCGCAATAGAATAAAGCACATTCAACCAAACTATTACTTTTTCGAATAGCTACCAAATAAAACTGTAGCTCTACCAAAAGTTTTTGCAAACAATTTTTACTTTAGTCTTTAGTCGCTAGTAACTATAGATAGGATTCAACCAATAAGAGAAAGCGATCTTATTGGTTGATCTATATCTATTCTATAGTTACTGGTTGCAAAAACTTGAAAACAAAAAGTAATGTATTCCCACTGTATTCCCTATTAGATTTTTTGGCCTACTACTATATAAGTTTAATGTTTTTCTAAAATATTTTAGTTAAGACTTATTAACTAAAATGTTGTAGAAAATAAATTATTATTTTAAATTATACGTAGGTAAATATTGAGAAGTTTAGTTACCTTCCTATTGGAATTTAATATCGGTTGGGATAATTTTCCTGTAAACTCCATACAATAATGGAAATACAAATAGGGAAGCCCCACGAGCTGGAGTATACTCCAACATGGGTTACACAGATTTATTTTCCCGGATACCGATGCATACTAGGTCGGCCTTAGACTATTCTGTCCGGCACCACCAGGATATTTTACATTGCATTTTTATCTATAAAAAATTAATATTCATTAATTAAAAAAAAAAAAAAAAATTTCAAGTTTTCCTTAAAATTTGCGCAATTAAAATTACAATAAATTATTGGAAATTAAAATGTATCATAGAAAATTTGATTTGTCGAGAGAAGTAAAAATGTAGTGATTAAGAAATATACATACCTAGATCATACATTTATTAGTTCATATACTATATGCTACGACTTAGCTAGTAGAAAATAATTACTTAGCAAGGTTTATTACTACAGGAAACGCATCCGTAATTTACAATCCAGATATTAATAATTAATATATACTTACATAACTGTACAAAATACGTTTTAGTTGTACCTAATTACTTATAGGTATTATACTTATTATAGGTAAGATAAAAATCTCTAGATTAAACAATAAAGTAGGTAAGACCTAATTAAAAAATATTTAATATGTTAAGTAATGATTAACAATTTTGGTTAAATAATATTGGTCTCTAAAGCAGAGCGGTTGGATAAATTAATGTTATATTTTATGAATTATTTTTGTCGTAGCTTTGGCTGCTGTAGGGTTAAGCAAAATCCCGAGATGACGTGCAATGCCTATAGAAATGGTTCGCGGTAGATGTCAAGAGTTAGTATATAAGTTGCAGGCGGCAGGGGCGCTCAGTGGATTAAGTTTTCATAATTGTTTCGTGTCGACTAGTACAGTGAAGTGCAAACATGTCTACAGCGCTACGAGTTGTTCTCACAGTTTTGGCGGTAAACGGTAAGTTAAATATTTTAAGAAAACTTTTTAATATTAGGAAATTGTAACGACTTTTATTGAATAATTGAAATTATTGATTCCAAATTATAATTAGATACATATTTAGGTTTAATAATAGACCTAACTAAAACCTAAAATCATAGCTATTCTAAGTAAAGAATTACCTACTAATTGATCAATAACCTATAAGATAAACCCTTCGATCATATAACCAACTTAATAAATAGTTATTTCGTTTGAGACCTAAGACTTTTTTTTATTAGTTCAGAGTAGGTAACAAAATTTGACATCCTGTTGCGGTTTCAGGTAGGTACTTACTACCTAAATACAGATTAGATTATTGCTGTTACAGATTCTTTAACACAATTAAATTCAAATTTAAGCTAATTTGAACCAGAAAAATAAGTATAGAGATTTGTCTAATAATAACTTTGTCATTGAGCTTTCAAGATTTGCATAATTTTCAAAAATATTGATCCGTTTGCTCGGTAATTTATAATAAGCGTGAAATTTGCAATATTACATATACATAGGTTTTTTTTTAATGGGACATATAAAGAAAGAAATATGTATTTAAATTGTTTAAATAATTTTAGATTTCCTAAGATTTCACTGAAAAACCTTTGTCCTTTATTTTTCGACAATAAAAACAAAACCCGAAAAATGGACTATCAATAAAAATGGACTATCAATAAAAAAATTAAGAATTCATGGACTTTGTATTATTACCATTACGAAATGGAAAAAAATACTAGCTGTCCCGTCGGTTTCACCCGCCCGTAATTTAAAAGAAATCGGATCGATAACAACATACAGCCCTCGATATTACCTAGGTGATACCTTTCTATTTAAATTAGCTCAGTAGTTATTTACTTAATCCGGAACAAAAAAACATTATTAATAACAATTTATCATTTATTGAATCTGTTAAGTATC
This sequence comes from Monopis laevigella, assembly GCA_947458855.1. Classification (NCBI taxonomy): domain Eukaryota; kingdom Metazoa; phylum Arthropoda; class Insecta; order Lepidoptera; family Tineidae; genus Monopis; species Monopis laevigella. Next base: position 21,515,373 of record OX381590.1, on the reverse strand, counting down.
ACAATTTTGTGTCGACTCTAGTTCCCACACTAGGATTCCCGGTCAATATTGGCGCTTAGAGGTCTCTTACTAAATTTCAAAAACTAATATCTTTTATTTCTGTAAAACGATGTTGATGAAATAATAAATGTAAAATTTTACTCACAATAAAGCATCTATCTTATTTTCAGTACCAATTCCTTCTAGAAACCCAAATTACTAGCTTTTACGTGAAAAAACAAACCGACAAATAGACAAAATAATAATAAAAAACATCTTTTACGTTAATTATGTTCTAGGTATTCTCATATCTATTGCCAACTATAATCTTTATAAGTGTTATATTTATTTATCATTACGCTTTGCGGGGTAGGCAGAGACCATCCATACCCACATGTCTCTACATGTGGGTATGGATGGTCCGTCCTTATGTTGTGACAGACATACCTAGAATAATATTCATAACTCTTTTCGTACATACAGCATCTTTATATGTATATGTATATCACTGTAGTTAATGAGATATGCATGCCGTAGGATGTTTTGAAATACCTAAGAATATAACTGAAAGATATTGTTTACATACAATAAATAAATAAGTAATCATATATCGTGAAACTATTGGACTAGATGGAAATGGAATACTTATTAAAAATAAATAATTTAATTAAATATATAATTTTTGACTAGCTGACCCGCACCACTTCGTCTGCGAAATTTTAACCGTTTACGGAGAGGTCTCAATTTTCCCAGTTTTTGCAACATTTTTCATTGATGTTCCGCTTATATTAGTCGTAGCGTGATGTTAGGCTTCCTCAATACATAGGCAATCTAACACTAAAACATAGATTTGAACTAGTTGTTCCTGAGATTAGCCGTTCAACACAACAAACTCTTCAGATTTATAATAGCACAGATAAGTAAATAAATATATTAGCTACATAAAACAGGTACCAATTTAAAACTAGATAGGTAATCTGCCTATGGACGCCAACAGAATCATTTTAGAGGGGAGTATCTGTAGCTCTACTACAAGTTTCTACTATAGTCGCTACGGGAAGGAATCAACCAATAAGAGAGGTTTATTTTAAAAATAAAGCGACCTTATTGGTTGTTACCTATCTATAGTTGCTATCGACTATAGTAGAAACTGTTTGTAAAAACTTGTGGTAGAGCTACTGTATCTATGCATTCTATTTATTAGGTTATAACCTACCTACAAGCACTCAATATTACTAGTAGGCAGAACGTCATTTGTATCTCTACATACTGCTTTTGCCTCTTCCGCCATCGTAACTCTTCTCCATACATACACGCCGATTTCGGAGACTTTTATTTGCACCGAATATTAAAACCTTTTCAATTTGGTCATGACATCATGTCTTGGTCTCCCTCGGCCACGTTTACCCTTCACCTCGCTTTTATATATGCTGGTTTGTCAGTCTTTCATCACTCATTCTTTTTATATGGAAGGACCCGAGGCTCACCAGAAAAATATAGTTCTGTATTTAAAAACTATTTTTGTTTTGCTTTTTTATTCCAAAATTGTAAGTTTCTATCTCAAATGGTTGCTGTACCAATAAATATAATACATTCTATAATAATACTGTTTCCTAATCTCCTTTTTTTTCTATGTTGTACGGAACCCAAAGATTTTTATTTTGTGTATTTTACTTACCTATAGTCAATAACTGCGGCTGCCAAGATACTGATATAAAATGTTTAACATAAAAAATAATCCTGAAACCGTATATAAAATAATAATAATGTAAATTTATTTATTCACTTATTCATGATTTTTTTTCTTATTATTTTAGAGTTCCGTTATAATTTCTATGGAGAAACGTTTTTTTTATAAAAAACCTTTCACTTTTCGTTATTTAGGTATTTTGTTTATCATTTTTTTATTGTATTTTTTGGTGTTCCTGGTACACAGTTTCTAAGGTCAGGGAATATATATGTGAAATGTTTTACATAGGTACCTACATATACTACATATCTAATAATAATGAGTAACTATCTAAGATGATGATTATTATTGTTGTATTTGTGTACTAGAACCAACGATACATATTCGGTATATAAACACCAGACCATGGGAAACTGTACCTTCTGGGAATCAAACCCGCACAACCTCCGGATACAACGCCAATCACGTAATCACTAGACCATGGAGGCAGTCACTACGATCATTAAGATCTATATCCATTTCAGCTAAATCAGACCAGTAGTACCCGTGATAAATGATTCGACAGTCAGACGCTTACAAAAAAACTTTTTTGAAAAAAATCAGATCCCTAAAAAGTCTAACAATTAGGTATGACTCGCTCGCCAACCCGCAAAAAAAATCATACCTCTTGAAACGTAATAAACATGTAGGTATCCGTGTAAACCGAAACATAGAAAAAAATACGAAAAGTAGTAAAAACACGAAGTTTAGTTTGTTACTATGGGTATTATATTAATTATGGTAGGAACAAGAAGAGTTAACGAACTTCTTGAAATATAATACAATATACAACAATGGTGCATATCGCACCACATTTCCTGAAACAACTAATGATCTTTATATATACCTACCGAAATATCTCCAAGTTGGCAATTTCAGCAGTTCGGTGGTATTTCTATTTGTTAAATTTTATCACGATATTTGGTTTGCATATATTAGTATAATACCATATGTTAACTTTATATTTACAACATTCATTGTCTTACAATTACTTAAATATTTAATTACAATATCGTTTACATTCGTAACAATAAAATCGCAAGTGCTTACAGAACTGCAATATATTTATACTCAATATTAGGTGTGATTATATGTATTTACTATCTGATTATATTTATTTACAAAACTATCTGTTGCCCACAACTTTCAGTGCTTGTTATTTAACACACCTATGGCTAATATGCTGCCCATCATTTACTGCCTTAACAAACTCAAAAATTAAAAAAAAACATTGGGTTATAATTTTGCATTTTTGTACTTGGGTACCTTAGCAATCACTGCCAAACAAAACAACTTACCTAGAAGATTTTATAAAAATAAAATCGAATTATTTCAATCTAGACAACTTTTATTCTTAGTACACTATTTTTTATCTGGTGTGTTTTAAAACTACCTATTATTGAGCTACTATAACTGATCTCCCTGTAAGTATATTAAAGTTAAAAAGTAAATATAAATTAACTTAAATTGCCTCAATATTATAATACAGTTTTTTTTTAATTGTAACATCTTGACAAAAGGCTCATAATATAATAATGATAATAAAATACTGGATCTGCGAATAATAATAGAGATTTAAAAGATTTTATTAAAAGACAAATTGGTTGTTATGCCTAAGGCATTAAGTTCGCCTTTGTACATAACTTTTGTTTATTATTTATTTAAATTATCTTAATTCACATAATAAAAAGGTCTCATCTTAATAATTGATTCATTAATAAATAATAAATAATAAATTAATAAATGATAATAAAGTCATTGACCAGTTATCTTGTGCAATGTACAGACCTACATTGTGATATTGAGTTATTACAATTTATTGAGTTATTTTATTATGCAAAAGTCCAACGAGCTAACTCAATTTGTATGAAATTTTGTACAAAAGTAGGGTAATGTCTAGTAAAATATCCATTGTAGTTACCGGGATTCAAATATATTCACTCCCAGTAATTACTATGGATAAAATTCATAACTCAGGCAAACGAAGTCACGGGCTGAAGCTACTAGACAAATAATAATTTTGCATAACTTAGCTAGGCATTTATAAAAATGGGTGTTTAAACGAATGGGCCACGACATTATTTATCTCAGTTAGTAAGTATAAATTGTATTTTTACGATGTATCGTAAATTAGTTGGACACAGATCGATGTTCGGGTATCATCCACGAATATTAATGTCATTTATTCCATGCCACGTACACTTCGTAAATATTCGGAATGTCTTAATATGCGCGACATGCGATCGTATTAATTTACTTATCTAAAATTTATGGTTAGTGGGATTTATTTAAATAATAATAAGTAATTAACTTGCTGACACTTATGGGGCTTTTTTATATCCTGTCTACCTAATAAATGGCAGCAAGCTTCTTAACTTTTTTGACCATTATCTGCTTCACTCAATAAATTTTATTAGACAGTATACCTGTTTATTCATTATAATAAAAAAAAAACATCACTCAAAATACTGTAGAAACTCTTGGGCAATGGTCTCCGGACACAATAAAATTTGGTTTAAAGTTAAGAAAATTTTTAATAGAAAAGTCCGGAGACGGCCGAGCTAGAGCTTTCTTCACGCAAGAAAAATCCATAGAAATTCAGTGTGGAAATGCAGCCAGCGTCCTCGGTACGGGTACGGATGCGGCATCGGAGGATCTCAACGAAATTTATTGTTTTTTTTTGATAATTCAATATGAGTAACTATGACAACTATATGTAGGTACTTAGTGAAATGTGAAATGGTTTCGATGTTATTTTGGTCAGATTTTCCTCTGGTCATGGTCATGGTCACCGTGTTGGCTTGGTCATGTCTCAGACGAAATAACAATGGATCGAAGGGTCTTGTCTATGATAAATAATGTGCAAGTATAATATTGTAAGTCGATACGGCGCGGGCGCATATTATTATGACTTTGCAAAATACATAATAATTGACAAAATTAAGGGCTTACAACGTTTATTTATATTACTGTAATGTCAAAATATAATAAAAACAACAATCTGCTTTAATTATCACGAATGACGTTTTCGTAAAGGATTTTGGTTTATGTCCTGCAATAACATTATCTTGTGTTATCTTCACTTATTCTCACACGGGATTAGGGCTCGCGTATAAACTTATTTTAAAGTGCATGTAAGTTTATGTAACTTTTTATTATCTTCATTCATGGATTATAAACACGTGCTGTGAGATTAGTGTGTAAATGTTGTTCAATTATATTTACTCAAACGGGTTATATATATTTAGAATAAAAACTTATTGTACTATATTAGGTACTCATTTACTAAATTTATATACCTAATAAAAATGTGGTGGTAGTAGTTGTCCCTTATTTTTTTATGAGATTTAATTATTTCAAAATTAATCGACCCCCCTATGCCATCTATAAATGATGCGGTTACAAAATTTTAATTCATACTAATTATAAATGGGAAAGTAACTCTTTGTTTGGAAACGTACTACGCCTAAACCGTTAAACCAATTTAGATGAAATTTCATATGGAGATAGTTTCAGACCCTGGGAAGGACATAGGGCATATCACTTTTTGACATAGCTATATGGGGTGCAGTGCAGATAGGTATTCATAGGATGTTTATGTTTTAAGAGTCTCTTAGGTATTTTTTTTAAACACCTAGGTACACCGCAAATACAAAAGAGTTATATGAAGCAAATTTTAAAATGGCATAAAACTGCATTGAAATAGTTCTACATTAACTTTTTTAGGAACATTTTCTTTGTTTTTTGTCATCTTTTTGGCTACTTTTAAATGATTTGGAAGATTTTTAAATTTACTTAACTAAAATTATCCACCCACCAATTTTTTTTAAACCATTAATTCGTGAAAAGCCGTGGGCAAAAGCTAGTATTTCATATATTTTTGTATATATACCAAGCCGATTTTGATGCATTTTAAAGTTACCTTTCGTTAGGTCTAGAGGGATTTTTCTTTCGCATGATGATATATTTCATTGCCTAAATCGGAATCATCTATTATCACATAACTAACGTATGTAAAGTATCCTGTCCCTTAGAGGAAAATCGCTAAATCATTTTATTCGGTAGCACTTATCACATTCCCACGTGGGCCCGCCTTTGTACAGTCAACGGCAAGATAATGGTATACCCCTATGCACTCTATGCCTTTGTGTTAAGGGTTAATTTACTTTAAAAACGTATACTTTACCTTGCCGTTGACTGTACTTGCATTCGGTAGGGATCTCTACAATACTATTCACACCGGTAATATTAGCGGAATAGGAAAAAACTGAGACCATGAGATAATAACGCATACCTAATACCTATATATATATATTTTATGAAAATATTATTAGACACAAAGTAATAAATAACAACGACTTCGCTAAGCCGTCAAGTGACCTAGCTAGGTCATAATATAATCCCGGTTTCGGAGACAGCTGCAACGATTTATTGTCGTGGTGGTAGTCACCTTTCGGGGTGCGGTTACGAAACTGGCAGTTTAATGAGGAGTTTTCTTTTAGACGGTTCCAAAATATTTCACTAGATGGCACCAGGAGAGATATCCACAAAAACTGTCAAAAAAGGCTGTTTCTATACTCAAATATAGACTCTAAATTCTCTTTGACTTTAAACTTAATTTTGGTATTGCAAGACGTGTTATATTTTTTACCATATTTTGTCACTTTTGTATGTATCTACTTACTCTATATTTTTACACTCTATAATCTTTGGTAGATATCCTGTCAAGAAAAACTTCGTAAAAAGACCAAGATACCTTAGAAATATAAATTTAATTACTTAAATAATGATATTGAAAAGAAAAAATATTACTTAAGTTGGTGCCGTAAGGCAAAGTGCTAAGGACATTAGTGTATATATTAAACAAAGTTAACTAAATTTTATAAATTATTCGTATTTACTTTCCTATTCACCCTAAATATTGGGTGTATTTTATATGTTACCACTATCTAATTTGACAGTTTTAGTAGATAGCGACTAAACGCCATCTGTTGCGTTAGATAATAATTACTGGAAAACTCCTCATTGACGATAAAATGTTTCGCTCGTAGTGGTAAATCTTTGTATCCAATACCTACTCATTTCGTAACCGCATCGTCGACATAATGGGAGCAATCACTTAAACAACAATGTATTGATCGACCACATTCATAGATTTTGTACCTAAGTCTGCTTACCATCAGGTAGATTATTCTCTTTATTTTTTTTTATATATTAGTATTAATAAATATTTACATTGCGAAATTTTTTTGTTCCGCTAAAATAGTTGTGCCTATTAGGAAAATCAAGAACTCATAGATTCTCGACATCGATTGAGTACCTACGTTTTAAAATACCTACATAATTGAAGTAGGTACTCTTTGATAGGCAGTGGTGTACCCACTGCCTCAACAGCTCCATCAATCTGATATATGATACGATATAATTGTCGATACTAGAATACTAATATGATAAACACTCAACAGTGGCAGTTATCTGTGGGTGGGGATACCGAGCTTCAGACCAGCGTCGCTGGGCCGTGGTGCACCCCGCGTGCGGCGGTCGCCAGCAGTCTCCCATAGCGCTGTCGGCTCGCCAGGCCATCCCAATCTCCATCCCCGCCATAGAGCTGGTGGGTTACCAGAACCCGCTGCCTGGACCTTTGGTACTCAGCAATAATGGACATTCAGGTATTATATTATCAGCAGCCACTTATTTACTAATGCAGAAGTTTTGGGAAAGCCTAGGTTGCCCCAATTTTGCCTTCAGCGGGAATTATTGACTCGAGTCCTTATTCTTATTATTATGATGTAAATTATTACGCATGATTTCGGCTTTAGATTTTACTAATTCAAAACTCCCTTTTCAGTGGCAATAACAATCCCGAAATACAGTACAGAAGAAGAGAAAAAAGGTTTTAAACTACCGTACATCTTCGGAGGACCTCTAGACAATGAATACGAGCTGGAGGGTCTGCACTTCCACTGGGGAGACAAGAACAATCGCGGCTCAGAGCACACACTCAACGATATTCGGTTGCCGCTGGAGATGCACATTATCCACAGGAACAAGAAGTATAAGAGCGTGACCGAAGCTCTGCAGCAACCAGATGGGTTATGTGTGCTGGGATTCTTCTATCAGGTAAGGAATATGAATACGGGCTAGAGGATCTGCACTTCCACTGGGGAGACTAAAATAACAGCGGCCCCAGCATACGTTTAATGACATACGGTTGCCACTGGAGATGCACATCATACACAGAAAGCGCCCGTGTCTGAAGTGCAGGTTTTAGAATTTGTAGGTACAAAATAACTTGTGAAACTGTTTATATATAACTATGTGTTATTAAGTATATTCAAACATCACGACGTGCTAACCACTTGATGAAAATCATCACCTCGGGCGTGATGATTTTTTTATATATTTATTTTTATTTTAGGTAGTACCTAAGTTAAATTTTTAAGTTGCCATATTATTGGTCAATTTTAATATTGATGTAACGACCTTTAGGTATCTAATTATTTTTTATATTATATAAAGGTTTATTTAGAGATATTAAGGAACAATTAAAGTATTAACTATAAAATAATTAAAAACAAAATTAAAATTAAAAATACTTACCTATAAATTAAAATATTCTTCCAAATCACTGTCTGTTAGTGGCATGGTACCCAATACGCTGGCAGCATTTCCTCTTTGAATTATTATACTCAATTTTTGTATGAAATAGCTGCCACCTTTATTGTTTCCCGAAACATCGACGAGCCTAGGGGCAATTTCCTTATAAAAGGCTTTTGCCTTAGACCCCCACGGACCCATCGTCTCTACAGCAAACGCCGAAAATTATCTAATTATTGATTCTTTACTAATGGTACCAACAATTCCCCCCTACAGGTAGTAGAATTCGACGCGAAACTTCTAAGCCCAGTAATCAAGAACCTGTCAGCGATCGAGAACTACAACTCCAGCATGACTCTACCTCACACGTTCTCTCTGTCGAGCATCCTCACGGGGCTGGACACCGAGCGCTTCTACACCTACAAGGGCTCGCTCACCACGCCGCCCTGTGCTGAAGCCGTCACTTGGGTTGTGTTCTCAGACTATTTACCCATATCAGTCTTCCAGGTCAGTTTTAACATACAAAAAATATGATATTAAAAATAGGTTAACTCGAGCAGTTTGACACAATTAATTTCTTTATCATTCAGAATGAATAGTTATTACACAAAATCTCATTTACCTATTATTTATACATCTACAAGGGCTCCCTGTATGCGCTATTAGAATTTCAACTGCTTTTCTATCCAATATGGGACTTCATGCCCAGGCAACAGGGATTTCAGACAGGTTCTCGGTAGGGCTTGAGCTCCGGAATTCCGGTTTTAACAAAATTCTGGAATTCCGACATATTTCAGTATCGTTTGTAATACCGGAATTGGTGATTCAAAACCGGAATTTCGATATCGAAAAAAATATATAATTTTGTCACGGTTTGAGGCGTACCGCGTCATTGCGTAAATGCATTGACGTTCTTGAAATTTCACTACTAACCAACTTTCTAGGACTTCGTGGATCAGGATTCCTACCGGGAAGCCCATCGACACACCCATCGACGTGTCGATCGTTAGAATACGAAACCCAAATGTATGAAATTTGACATTTCCCTTTAATTGAGTACTTAAACATTTTTATCAATCGACCGATCGACGCGTCGATGGGTATACCGATGTAGCTTCTCCTTGTATAACATTTTTAAAGGAAGCTTTGAACTCCGGAATTCCGGAACTGAATAGCTTAATATTGAAACCCAATACCGGAATTGAAAAATGGTCCGATATTCAAGCCCTAGTTCTCGGCCCTATCAGACTTTAGAAACTTCCTGCCGCTATGAATATTGCACAAAATACACTAATATCACGACACATGTAAATTAAATGATTTTTTTTTCTGGTTTAATTTTATATATTACCTACCTATTCATGGATAAAAAAAAATACAATCTATGAAAAAATGGCTTTTAATTTATAATTTTGCATTTGCTTTCAGATGGACAATTTCCGCGGACTTCTGTCCAATCTGAACCTTCCCCTCGTGGACAACTTCCGCCAGCTCCAGCCGCTGTACGGGCGCCGCGTGTTTGTGCGCATCACCTCCAAACATCCCAAGTTCAAGAAGACCAAGCTGCACTACTCCAAGTGGGACTGGGTCGGCCACAAGAAGACTGACAACGAAGTCAACGATTTCGACGATTGATTCGTTTTGAAGATATGATCCAATTATTTTTATGAATCTAGTCTATATCTACAGGCCTATCATAAACTACCTACTCAAATGAAACTCGAATTACTAACCGATAACAAACACAGTAGAGGTTGCAGTGCAGCACATACTAACCAAATTGCAGTAAGTAAAGTACCTACTTTAAAATTTCTTGTGAAATAATTTTATCTCACAATATGGCGAACATGCGCTAGTACTGTTATTTATATCCATACCTAAATAAGTATTTCACAACCCAGTGGGGTAGACCCAAAGTTAATATTTATAATTATTTTATTTAGTAAATCATCAATTGAGTAATATTTATCATTTCAATCACATCATAGCATTAAAAATAAGTTTATAAAACTAAAAATTAACTTATTCAGCATGCGAGTATAGGTAAAATGGATTCCCAAATTTACAAGGTTTGTGATTTCAGTTCGTAATTAGTTTCATTTTTGTATACCTACTGTATATGAAAAAGGGCCTTACATTATTTTTTTATATTTTTATATATCACTATGATAAGCTAGGTTTCTTAATTTACTGATAATTTATTAATACCTATATACATTCAAATGACTGTTTTGGGTTTAAGTTTTAGTAAAAATATACATACTACCGACTCCAAATACTTAGCAATAAATAAATAATAGATTATTATAATATTTACCATGATGTATAATAATAATATAAAGTTATAAAATAATAAGTATTATATCTAGTATAGTTACTCGTATATCTAATATTATAAGTTATTTTAGAAATTAACACGTACCTAATATAAATTTTATACGTAATAATAATTAATGAAAAACTGTGTTTTTTGTGCCAAAATAATGTGTGTCCAAAATGTACTTAGGTACAGATATTTCAGTATTTCCGTCCATTTTTGTGTATATCTAATAAGTAGGTAATGTTTAATGTCCAATGTGAAACCTTTCATCGATTTAGTATTAAATTGATTAATAAGGTGTTTTGTGTATGTGTTATTAAAATACTTTGTATTTTTATGTAAGGTTTATTATATTTAATAAAATTATATTAAATTTAGTTGGATTTATTATTTATAATATAATACATGAATAATTATAAAATAAAAGAATATAATACTTAATAATAGGTAAGTATATTACAGAAATAATGTTTTATTTAAGAATAATTATCGGCACCAAACATACTCTGAAAACGAAAATAATACAATAATTAGTGGTCCACACTACCCTCATAAGTAAAGAAACACCTAGAGCTATTACACATAACTGTAAAAACTCGAAAGGGTTCCTCACTCAGGTTCATACTCTGTTTACATGAATATCTCGAAAACTACTGGTCTGATTTACTTGACTTTTTGAATAATGAGGTAGATCTTGCTGGCCGTGAGCATGGTAGTAAAAAGGATATAAGTCAAAACATCCCAAAAGGTTAAGATGAAATTTTTTCAAAAATTGAGAAAATTAAGTTGTGTGGATATTAAAGAAAACTGTAACTTTGCTCATTTCAAAACTATTTTTAGATATGGGAAAAAAATACGTTCCCCTTTAAAAGCCACTGTGCGACTTGGCCCTTTATGTCACTGTGCGACTTGGCCCTTTAAAAGTCACTGTGCGACTTGGTCCTTTATGTCACTATGCGACTTGGCCCTTTATATGTCACTGTGCGACTTGGCCCTTTATGTCACTGTGCGACTTGACTGTTTAAAAGCTTCATGGAGCTCTGAGGAGCTCATGAAGTGAAATGATCATACCTACCTAATAGATAAAGGCACATCACTTTCGCAGCTAATGTCGAAGAAAGAAAGAAGATAAGTTTTGTTGTATTTTATAGCTGTTTGAAATCGTTAAACGACCCCTCGCCCCCAAAGCATTGCTTACTGCTTTCACTCACAGATAAAACACAGTGGGATTTACAGATTTGTCGTCAGTAGACTATTCACATTTAGCCCCTACTGTTAGGTTTTAAGCTCTTGGTGCCGAAAAACAACACTGTTAATAATCTTTTTTAACCTATTGTGTCTAAAAAAAATGTTAATGAGAAAAAAAAACATCGTCAATCCTACTCAGCCTGTTGGTAAATCCGCCACAGAATAGACGCGACCCTGTCTGTAAGTGAAAAACGTTTCGAACAAACTAAATACTGCTGCGTAATATCGCAAGATTCGTACAATTTGGGTGCGAGATTAACCTCGCATAATATACCTACTTATACAAGATATTGCGATATCGAGATCTCGCAAGATTAGATTCCCTAGTATACCTACTAGGGAATCTAATCTTACGACCTATACAGGGTGATTTTAGTAACTGTGCCTTCAAATCCAAATCCTAAACTACAAGGGGCCGATTTTGATTAAAAACTAAAACTGCGTCATTAGTTTACTCACCTAGAAGAATGTTTTAGAAAAAAATATAGATAAAGAATTGGTAAAGTAGACGGTGGTAAAGGATGAAAACCTTTTTTAATAAGTTATTTTTTTATTAAGAATGAGCACTTTTCTTTAGTTTGCCGCTAGATATTACTTTACAGAAATTGATCCTTATAAGCAACACTATCAGCTGGTGACACTTGGTTTTTTTTTTAAATCAACCGGTTCGATTCCCGGCTAGAATAAAAAAAAAAAATCTAATGATGCAGTTTTAGTTTTTATCAAAATCTGCCCGAGACTCTTTTGAGTACTTTTCGCTATTTAGCCTTTTTTATTATTGGAGCACGACATGTGACTTTGTATCTACCTGGTGGTGAGCAGTCCCACAAAGTCCATGAATGGGGTCAATCAATAATTGTTCTTAAACAATATGATCGCTCCCACTATGCCGGCTAAATGATGCGTTTACGAATTGGAGGGCGACAATGACGAATTTCATTACGGGTATATTTTAATATACTCGCTGCCTTATCGTCAATTCAACTACCCCATTTCGTAACCGCACCTTGAAAGGACGACGTGGTAGTCCACGTCGACAAGAAATCGATGCAATAGTCTCCTATTCCTTGTAGTTTAGGATTTGGCCTTGACGTATGCGTGACACCAGCAGGACAACCACGTGTGATTTCGATTTTGATTATGCCAGGTTTTTAGTACGTAATTTGTGCGAAAATTCACCTTGTATATTTTTCGAAACTTTTTAGTTAAGTTTTTTTTGTTATTAGGCTCGACTTAATTAAATCAATCTTATATATAAGCACTTTTAGATATGTATATGAGGGTTAACAAGATCTATAACCATATAGGTAAGTATTTTCGAGATATTTGATGCGAGCAGACAGACGGACACACTAGTATGCGTCTTACCATAAGGGTTCCTTTTATTTCGAACCCCTAATAGCCATTAGTAGGCATAGGCATTGACAAAATATACAACCTCCATCACTCCTGCATCCCTAGTAGCACATCATAAATAACATTTAAACAAATAGATGATTAGGTATATACTATTACTTAGGTATATGATATACATGGTGATTTTGAAAGGATGTACTTTGGGCTAATATGAGGTTCTACTGATAAACACGAACAACTTTTCCCATGGAACCATGTGCCGCAATAATGTTAAAATGACCAATTTGTATGGGGAAGCCAATTTTTTTTTCATTCGCGACACATGGTTCCATGGGGAGAAGTTGTTCGATTTGATCAGCAGAACCTCATATTAGCCCAAAATACATCCTTTCAAATTCACCCTGTATATAATTACTATAAGACTTGGAAACCTTTTTCTTTTGCTAGTTTAATGCAGCAGACAGAACACACGGAAATAAAAACCATTACTCTTTCAAAAATAAAATCCGAAAAACGCATGCAGCTTTTTAATTTGGATATGTACAAAATTATAAATAATGTATGGGGTAAAATCAAACAAACAAAATACTCAAAGGAAAGTTAATAAAACAACGCTTTTTGTACTTCATATATTCTATTAGACACTACACAATAATATATACAGTATAAATAATAATACTTTCACATTTGATTTAATAATATTGAATTGGAATGTGTTCAAATGCCCTTTGATAATATTAATTAATAAAGCAAACTGATAATTTCTTTATTAATATTTTTTTTAATCAAAGGAATTGTACAGTTTAAATGTTGAGTATTTCATATAGATATATCTGTACATAACGCAAATAATTATACAAGAGGAGTACCCCCACTGAGACCTTTTGATACACAGGGCGATGCGTGAGGGCGGATGCAGTGACATCTAGCGGTTGAATAGTCAACGTGTTGTTATACACCAGCGGCCATTTTCTGTTTCTTTTAAAGGTAACGTTAGATTGTCAAAACAACAAAATCCTTTATGTACAATTGTCATCTCAGGAATGCTTAAACTGTCAAAGCAATAGCACCTGTAACACAAGGGAATAGGGTGCTTGCCTTTTTTAGTTATTGTTGTTGCTAATTGTTCAATGTCATTTTTCAAGCTAACATTTCCATCATAAGAAACAGAATGTGGTGGCATCGCAATGATATCGCAAAATATTGTCATTAGTCAAACTATAATTTGATAGCAGTCATTGTAACTGTCACCAACTCCTTTTTACACTACAAGGGCTCTTTGTAAAGTTGTACGCCTATAGTTTCCTGAATTTGTACATGCAAACAAATAAAAACATTTTGTAAACTTGGTTTTATTACTAACCCGAAAATAATCGAATGTTAATTAATAATTATTTTGTTAAACAAATTATTCAGAAAAAATATAAGTAAATACTCAACAAATTGCACACAATGTTAAAATATTTTGTCAATACAAGAATTTTCTCAAATAGGTTGATAATTTATTAACATTATATATCTTCTTTAATTTACATGGTTATTCAGTGCAACATAAAATGTGATCTGGTGACCACGTTAAAAATATATTTGGATTTACATCTGTATTGCACTGATTGGGAAAAACTATAGGTCCCTCAATTCTATAACTAAAACCGAAGGAGTAATCAAGATGTTAATTTAATCAAAACTATAATTGTTTAGTAACTTGTAAAGACAACAACGAGGTTAGTATAATAATAATGGCGTATGTACAAGTGCCGAGCCAGGGAAAGGCACACAACACCATGCAGAATGAGTTTAGCGTACCAAATCTTCTGGGTTGAACATGCCCTGAAAATAAACATTATTAAATTATTTTTAGAAAGAAAAGTAACTTCTTTTTTTACTACAATTCGCCTTTAACTTATTTAGTTTAACCTATAATTAGGTTAGGGTTTTCGTAATAGCTGGATCTCAGTTTTTGTATTCATTCTCAATATCTATGGTGCGCCAAACGCTATGAAGTAGTTTAAAGATGTTTTTAAGTCCACATGCTTCTATCAAATCTGGATCAAAGTTAGTTAGACTATTCGAAAGGTTAGCTGGTAGATAATGCAGAAGACATTAAGTTCACCTCTTTTACATAACTTTTGTTTACTGTGCATTAAAGGGTTTAAATAAATAAATAATCCAGGGAAAAGCTGTAGCCTGTAAATAATATCCCTACGTAATGTGGGAGAACGTGACAAACCTTGGCACGTCTCAGTATAGAGTCCTTGCTGGCATCGTAGGGGTGGTCCTTGGACGGGATCTCCAGCACAGCAGGCACGGGAGCGTTGTGGCCGTCGATGACGTGGCGGATGAGCTCGGCGACGTTCTGGTTGATGAGGATGATGTCGATATCATCACGCTTAACGAACCGCTTGAAGCACTCCTCGATCTCGCTCACCGGGGTGTCTGCAAGGTTTAAATACATAAATAGCCAAGTGTCATGGTCCCACGGTCATATCAGTAGATATATGGAGAGTTTTTAAAAGATATCATCGTGACAGTGTATAAGGCTTGAAATAGTGTTACGCGCACGTTAATATACAGGGGACTGAAAGGATGTACTTTGGGCTAAAACGAGGTTCTACTGATCAAATCGAACAACTTTACCCATGGCACCGTGTGTCGCAAATGAAATAAAAAAATGCCTGTTAAAATAACCAATTTATATGGGGAAACCAACATTTTTTTCGTGGGAAAAGAATCGAACATATTTAATCCGCAGAACCTCATATTAGCCCAAAGTACATCATTTTAAATTCACCCTGTATAACAATATGTTCACAATTAGGTAAGTGTGCATACTGAAGTGTTGACGACCAGCGGCTCGCGGCAGTACAATGTGGTCCTTGCTACGAGAACGCAACACGTGCGTAACATTATTTAAAGCCTAAATTATATTTTAAATCTTCTCTTCCCAAACGTACATATGTAGTCCTTGTGACGAAATGTTTTTTATCTTGTTTTTTATACAGCACAACACAGTTGTTTGTTTTTTATTGTTGCGAATTATGTCTTGTAGAATTGTTTGTTTTTGTTTTACCTTATTGAAACGTGCCATTAACTCTATATATTTGGTGGAACCTACAATGTCCTTGAATGTGCACAACGAATTTTCAAAATTTTACATTTAATGAAATTGTGAATCCTTCTTCAATTTGTGTAGATCTGGCCTGTTGCCTGTGTATTCCGGGGAATCACGGCGGCAAACCAACTGTGATAAAATAATTTTAACATTGATAATTCAATTGTTTTCAATACATAATGAAATTTTGACGTGATAAGCAATTTTATCACACTGCTCTATATCTTGCTCGCTGTGCTACGGGGGAAGATGGAAATCCCTAAGTTTATTTCTGAACACATTCATTGCGTACCAAATTCATTCGGGAAAATATCGATTAACAAACGTGTTTAGATCCAAACCATGTTAATAGAATTTGGGCGCTCTTTTATACAGTTAGTGGCCGGTGAGCAAGGCATGGGAAATTCGATATAGAAGAAGAGGGATTGCCCAATCTTGTTTGCGCGATCCCCGCATTAGGGACCTATTTTACTCCGCGCGCCCTCACTTCTTCTGGACCCGCGCGAAATTTAAAGTGGTTGACAACTTGACTACTAAGCCAAATGGGCGACACACAAAAGCTCGGTAGGCCGCAGGTTCAGTATATCTGGGTTAGGGTCATGTGGGCTATTTTGATAGGTCAGGAGTTGTAGAATTTACACCTCAGTCCAAGCTTACAGCCAGTTCAATAGCTTCGATACTATGGCCGTAAGCTCATTCGTAAACATCCATAATTCATAATCCTCTAAGTAGAATGCTCTTTAATATTGGTTGCACTGAGACCATTTACAAAAGTAATGTATCATATACTTGGCCGCTTCCATAGACTAGTGGTTGCGCCTTTGGTGTTATATCCGGTCATAGGTTTGATTTCCACCCATGGCAAAAAATTTGGAGTTGGTTGTCATGGTCTGGGTGTTTATAAAATATAATATGTATTATATCATTGTTTCTGGTACACATAGTACAAGTCTAGAGTTTAGTTTATGACCAAGGCAATATGCGTAAATTGTCCTACATATTATTATTATATAACAATGAGCATTTATTTAAAGGTTGGTACTCTCTATATGTCTCTATTTATTATATTTAAAGGCTGGGTACTTCTGGGAGTACCTATGTAGTACTATATAATAACAGAAGTATTTTAACTGTAATGTTACTATACACATATAATTTAGTACACAAAACGCTAAGCTCCTTTTATTTGATTAAATTGTGAAACAAATAAAAATAACAATGATAAGATAAAAGTGACAGTTTTCAATACTTTCTTTTTAGTAAATTTGATTGATTAAGGGTTTAAAACATTTGTTTTTAAATTTTCAACAACAATAAATAACTACCTACTTATTTATCTTGTTTAAACTTCTGTTAATTTACTACTAATTTGAGTAAAATATAGAAAATATAATATTGTTTTTTTATTATGGCATGGCATGTTAATAAGCAGACCTACAAAGCTCACAAATGGGGTCAATCAATACATTAATGTTTAACAGCATTTATCACTCCCACTATGCCTGATAAATAATGCAGTTCAAAAAAGTTAGTGACAAGACTAATTTGCATTACGAGCTTACTTTAATATCCTTGCTACATAATGGTTAATAATTCAACTGCTTGTTGCATGATGAAACGAAAATTGGTGACGTACTCTCCTGCATTAGTGCTGTACTATGACAATTAAATAACTACATTTGTAACCATATTTTAAAGCAAAATATTTTTTTAAGGCAACTACATCTGTATTGGCCCACAGTCAGCCTAATTTATTTATTAATTAATGAAGTTTTAGAGACCTCTCTTCCACCTAATATTCTTTGTAAACCTAGTTAATAAGTATATAACTACACAATATCTTATAAAATATTTTTAAGTTAATCTGAATGAAAGAATGAATCTTTATTTGCATACTTTAAAGTTTACAAGTTGTTAATAATTATGTGTATACAGTTTCATCAGAATTTACCAATGGGGTATGCAAAATCAGTACTTAAACTATCTTGTTATTTGTTAAAGATTGTTGTCTGATATTTGTTAATGGTTGTGGACTTTTCTGGCAAATATTTTTTTTTCTTAATTACATAGTAGAAAAAAAAACATTTCCCTTAGCACACCAAAAGATCATGAATGTATTTATCTACTTAGGCTTACTTACATCAAATATCAAACTGAAATACAGTACATAATACCACTAATAGTATACCTAAGTCATACACCACTCTTGTAATATTTAGGCACAGGCATAATTATTTAGCAGTAATATGTTATATTATCAAATTAAAAGCGGCCCCAGCCTAGTGGTTAAGACACTGCGCAACTGATAACAAGGTTAAGCAGATGATAACAAGGCCGGCCTGGGATGACCGGTTTATACAATGAGGCTATTCATCATCATAAACACCGCTACAAGCTCGCCACTTGTTAGGTGTTACCCCCAAATACCATTAGCGAAATGAGGACGGGTTAATCCCTCCGCTGGGTACCATGAGGCTGTTTAAACGGTTCTCGGGAGCGAAATAGGCACCCGTAATGGTATTTATTATCATTTTTATCAAGTTAACAGGAAAGACAATGTAAAGAGAAACCCTGGTACTAAAACCCAGCCTGGGAGAGAGATATTATCCTGCCATAATGTAACCATTGTTACTATCTCTACTAGTCTATGTCCTTTTATAAAACACTAATTCCAGGACAAGTGTGTAAAATATCCATAAGAACATTTTTTGTTACGGAATACCATGTCTTCTGAAAAGCTAGTATTCTATAAGGTCTTTGGAAATACCCTATAAATAAAATATGTACTTACTCTTGTCCACAACCATAAAGTTGGGATGTCTGTTCTTATTGATTTCTCCAACACCACCCAACAAGAATCCGACGCATGTGTCCTAAAAAACATTTTTCTTTCATCAGATTATGTTAGTTCAAAGTTTAATGAAAAAATAGTCCAAAGGAAATTTCATTGAGACGAAAAAAGCAAATATTAGGATATTACGTATTGGATAAGCTTAAATTAATACAATAACTTGTAGTGACATACCTCATCACCAATAACACTTAACAGTTTCCCTTTGATAGCGGAGTGTAGGGCCATTTTTTTATATTTTTGATAATTTTTGTGAATATTTTCAATAAACGAGCTGTCACAAGACAGTCACCTGACTTCGGAATATTTATTAATATCCTAGGCCACCACAATCGTGAAAAAAAAAAAAAAAAATCGTTAAAATAATATAAATGTTTAAAAACTTAATATAATAAATATTCATATATAACATTATATTATTATTTATTAATTTACAATTTATTATACATTTATTTTTTCTTGAAAAATTAAAATATAAATATAAATTTTGAAGTTATCGGAACGTTTACAAGAAATGTCAAAAATTTGGTTACGTTTCAAATATAAGTTTTGAAATCTATTTTGTTTGATAATATTTGTTTGTATTGGATTCATATTATAATCTAATTAAAATAAATTCATAATAATATATAATTCTTAATTTAATTATTTTTCATTGTATTTTTTGCCAAAAATACCCGCCATTTTTTTGGTGGTTTTCTGTCACGTGACTGACATTACACAAAACCTAACCAAACCAATAAATTTCAAGAAATGGCTGACGATAAAGAAGTGGAAAAAACTGTGGCAGAAGACTTGGTAGTGACCAAGTACAAGCTAGCTGGACAAATTGTTAACCGTAAGTAACCTGGCCATTATTTTATACAAAATGCTATGACGGGTTCAGTGTTGTTTTTTTATTATAAGCTAGTTATACACAGTGGACGCGTGTCACCCATGCGGACTAGAAATGCTGTAAAACGATGCTATCCTCGGTAATTATCGTTTGTAATTGCAGGTGTATTGGAACAACTTATAGCGAAATGTGTGCCAGAAGCTTCGGTTCGGGAACTTTGCGAATTTGGAGACAAATTAATAATAGAAGAGACCTCCAAAGTATTTAAAAAGGAGAAGGATTCCAAAAAAGGCATCGCTTTTCCGACATGTGTCTCAGTAAACAACTGTATATGCCACTTTTCACCAATACCGAGGGAAACTGATTATGTTTTGAAAGAAGGAGATTTAGCAAAAGTGTAAGTTTCTCTCATTTGTAAGCAAAACAATGTGTCCATTTATTGGTTACCTTACTTTTGTAATAAAAAAAAGTCACTTCATGGTGAAATAATTTTGAAGTAGTAAAGTAAGTTTTATCAGTGGTCCATTACAAACCTATTGGACAATTTTGGTACTCATCTACTAAGAAATGTAGTATTTGGGATACCAATATACAAAAATGTCTGTCAACACTATAATGAACTACTGGTTATTCCTATGTTATTACTATCCCTGAGTCTTTCCATCCTAGCTGACCAATAGTTTGGATGGCACAAGCACAGGGGACAACAAATGGGAAGTAGAGATAAACTTAAATTATTATTTTTGTTTTAATTCTGGTTTCCCTACACATCTTTGTAAAGTACAGTAATACCCAAGGAATACCTAAATTTAATTATTTATTTAATATAATTATTAAATTAATGGGAGTGGTTATAATCAAATAACAAGGTACATACCTAATGTATTTTTATTCCCAAAAATCTAAATTTTCATCACTTGTATATTTTGTAAAATAGTAGTATGGTTATTTTTGTATTGCATTTTATTTATTTAAGTATATACATACTGCAAGATGTAGCCATTAAATTATATGTTCACAAATTGAGTTGTTTCAACTGCCTGCTGTATGTATAATATATTTGAAAAAGTATAATTTTTATAATTTTCAGGGACTTGGGAGCCCACATAGATGGATTTATAGCTGTGGCGGCTCACACAGTGCCCGTGGGAGGCTCAGCCAAGGGCAGGGCAGCTGATGCCTTGCTAGCAGCACACTATGCCAGTGAGGTGGCTCTGAGATTGCTGCGTCCTGACATTGAGGTATTACCAGTTTTGTAGAACAGTTGTTTACTTTTGTTTCAAATCCATCAGAATGCTTACATTAAATATTCATAGGGCCATTTTTTGTTATTCCAATGGAATAATCATTTTTGGGTATTGCACAATAATAACAGTTAATTTGAGAAGAACTATATTTATTTCTAGGAATAGGTATGAAAGACAAAATAAATGCAAGTTTTGGTAACATGTATTTATTTTATGTTATGGGAGCCTTTGGGTTTGATAAAATTTATTGTTTTATATTGCTGATAATTTATGGTATACATATTTATTAAGTTAATTTGAATAGTATAACTTGGCAAACATCATAAATACTGATCTTAACAAAAAACTTGGCACCTTTCTGGCACTTGTCACAAGATAAATTTTGGCAAACTCATATTAAGTTTGGTAAAATTTGTCTTGATAATAAGATTCATAATAAAATTAGTTTTATAATAAATATTATCATAAGTTTGCATATCTATCTATATTTTCATATTGTATGCATTCTACTGCCTAAAGTAAAATATTAATCAGTATAATATAATGTAGTTTTAAACACACTTCTAGTAATTTGTGTAATTAAAGTATTGTTATTTAACTTAATGTGTGGTGCCAGACATATACAGGTATAGTTCCTATGACACAATGGCTTCTCTGTTTATTTCCCCTAGATTACTCTGGTCAGATAGGCATATTTGAACTTTACTTATTTTATTATCCCTGAGTCTTTCCATCACAACTAATTAATAGTGTTGATGGCACAAGCACAGGGGACAGTAATGGCAATTGTCAGGAAACTATTTTCACAAATTGCAATTTTGAATAATGCAATTAGAAGAAAGTTTCCACAGTTCAGTGATGAACAAATACTGTTTCTATAAGAAGATCAAATAATAAAAAAAATGTAAATTTAAATAATCAACTTTAAATAAAAACTGGAAAGAAAAAAATGTCTAGTATTCTAGAACTCTGTTAAGTAATATTGAATAACTACACCATGGAAATATCTTCATGATCAATACATACTAACCTTTGACCACCTCAGAGGTATGGAGGTAGTTTTTAATTCCCATTTATGGCAAAAAAAAAAATAGGTACATTTTTTAGTTTGTGTCAATATGTATGAAATGTCCTATATAATTTAGTTTAGTTATAATTTTTTTTCTTGAAGTTTAAATAATTAAACCTATTTATTCCTCTATTTCAGAACTATGAAATAACAGATAAAGTTAATAAAACATGTCGTGATTTTGCGTGCAAGCCTGTTGAGGGTATGCTGTCTCACCAGCTCAAACAGTTTCGCATTGACGGGGAGAAGAGCATCATCCAGAACCCTTCCGAAGCCCAGAGGAAAGAGCATGAGAAGTCTACTCTGGAGACCTATGAAGTCTATGCAATGGATGTGTTGGTCTCTACTGGAGATGCTGTGGTGAGTGTTGCAGAGCCACACAAACAAAAGTGCACTGTGGTTGTGGATTCCAGGGGAGTTGGCAGCTGATACTGATGCACAGCATTTAATTTTCATATTACAAGCTGTGGTAGATCCATTGGTTTACAATTTTTACATAATATTTATTTACTTATTTTAATATTTTAAAGGGTCGGGAAATGGACACCAGGTGTACAATATACAAGAAAACAGATGAAGTATACTTGTTGAAGATGAAAGCCTCTCGAATGTTCTACAGTGAGGTATGTGCTGATATTTTAAGCTAAATATAAAATAATATATCTTTTGATTCTGTAGGTGGATTTTAATGAAATAAAAATTAAATGTTACTCCCAATAAAGCTTCTTATCTGTCAGTACATAATTTGATTTTATATTATTTGTGGAAAAAACTTTAACATAAAGAGATATTCAATGCATACAATTTTATTATATGTATAGATGTTATACATATCAACACAGGTGCCTTACGGCGCCTGAAGCCCCTGGGTACCCAGCAGAGGGGTTTTAATCCCACCTCGTCGTAGCGGATGGTATGAGTGGCTAGCTTGTAGCGATGTTTTGAATAAACTCAATAACCCATAGTATAGATGTTATAGGTTCTGAAATTATAAAATATCACCAAAGCAAAGTTTTTTATTTGAAAAAACTAAGTTCCTTATTTTCACCATGATTGAGAAATTCTTTTTTATTTATCAAAGTCCTAAATATTAGTAGTAGTATTGTATGTGAGTAGATTTTAAAACTTGATATTTATCAATACCCACAAGTCAAGCCGATATAATTTAATACAAATCTATATAATAATGAATATGTTTGTAGGTCCGCAACAAGCACGGCTCCATGCCGTTCAACTTGCGCTCATTCGACAAGGAGACAAGCGCGCGTCTTGGGGTCGTTGAGTGTGTCAACCACAAGCTTATTGAACCATTCCAGGTCAGGAAATGATTTTTTTTTTGCTTATAACAAATACTAATAGCCATTTCAGATAGCCAATATTAATGGTGTGTTATTCTCATACAAAAATGTTAACATCTGTATTTTAATGGCATTTTTATATGAAAATATCAAAACATTTTACCATAGATATATAACTGTTTTGCCTTAAAAAGACCAAAAAGTGCTACTGACACTCTTTTTGATGGGAAACTGCAAAATTCTTTTTCAGCTGTCCAACTGTTAATGTTCAGTCTTGTTTAAAAAGCATGAGGAATTATTTATATTCATTATTTTTTTCAATTAGGTCACTCCCCTGCACTATTGACAAGGCAATGAGTGTATTAAAAATACTCATTATGCAATTCCTCTTTATCCTCGCGCATTTCGTAAACATATCATTTAGCCGGCATAGTGGGAGCGCCCAATATTGTTTAAGAACAATTATTGATTAACCCCAATCATAGACTTTGTAGGTCTGCTCACCACCAGGGGTCTATTTCATAAATGTGACAATTATAATACATTGCTTGGTATTGTTTGTTCTAAGTAAATAATTCCACTAAACTAAGTAATGTATTATAAATTGTCATGGTAAATTATATTATCACATGCCGTGCTCCAATAAAAAAACATTGTATGGTACAGGTGCTGTACGAGAGGCCCGGCGAGTATGTGGCACAGTTCAAGTTCACAGCACTGCTGCTGCCCGGCGGCACGCACCGCATTACCGGGGTGCCGTTCGACAAGGAGCAGTGCCACAGCGACCACAGTGTGCTGGACCAGGACATCATCGTAAGTCTGCCACACATTACTGTACAACTCTTAAAGCTTTGTCACATATCAAAAAGAGGTGTGTGAGCCAGATTATGAATGTGTTTAATATAGTGGCACCCTGCTACCCTAAGGCCCTAAATTACTTTTCATCCAATCTACGAGCATTTATTAGTTTAAAGTGAAAAAAGAAATGGCGACAACAAACAAGTTTGTGATTTCGTTTTACAGGCAATTTTAGACATTAGGGCAGTTCCATATATTTTTTCATACTTTCATAGGTCCAGGTAATGCCAAGGCCATTGAGGTTGGCTGGACCTAACAGAGAGTTCTTACATATCTAGGTAGATAACAATCGTATGTGACGGCACACATTGAAAGTTCCCATGTTTGTGATGCAATACTTTTATCAAAAAACGAAAAAGTGGTCCATTCAGCCAGAATTTTTTTTTTTCTCAAGTAAGTCAGATCTTAGCTCCAAAGTGTTTTACCATATTTAACAAAAGTTTTGTGACGTAATATGTGACGGCATCCATAGTAGTTTCATCCATTTTAATGCAACTTAAAAAACATGTGTCCGGCGGGCTCTACCTACTAGGATTTTTCTAGGTGAACCATAGTTTGTTGAACCAAGTTTTTTGACAATAACGCACAAACGCATGAGTAATGATGGTTCTAATCTGTTGGATGCCGGACAGCAGATGTCGGCTGAACACATGTGGTTTAAGATTTCTTGAAAAGTATTGCATTATAGCTGGCTGAACCACATTTTTTATGTTTTTTGATAAAAGTATTGCAACAATGAAACCTTGACATTGATTGCAGTCACATACAATTTATTATCTATCTAGATATATGGAAGCTCTCCAAGTTAGGTGGTCCAGCCAGCCTAAATAAAATGCCAAGTACTGCTTTCAAATTATGTTTATATTATTTATCTGTTGTCAAAAGCCTTACATTTTGTATGGAAAATGTTTAAAAACAATTATGTTGATACATAGTACTTTGACAGTCAATGCATTTAGGAGAAAAGGCCCCTGTGGCAGCAGTCTCCACATAGATAGCGATCGCTAACTTAGCGAATTCGGTCGCTAACTCGTAACGATTGAGTTTTAACGATTTTTTGTAGTCTGTATTATCAAAGTTATCGACAAAGATAGCTACGGTATTGATTCCTCTTGTCAAATTTAGTGATTATCGCAAACTTTAACGACGAATTTTGAAACCCCGCAAAGTC
Organism: Monopis laevigella; assembly: GCA_947458855.1. Taxonomy (NCBI): domain Eukaryota; kingdom Metazoa; phylum Arthropoda; class Insecta; order Lepidoptera; family Tineidae; genus Monopis; species Monopis laevigella. Next base: position 21,489,703 of record OX381590.1, on the reverse strand, counting down.
ATCGTTACGGTTCCTAACTTCTCTAAAAACACAAAAAATATTTTAGCGAAATTATTGCAATTGCCTATATATCGCCCCACATTTTTTTATTATTATCACAAATTTATTTTATCTCGTCTTGTACGCTTACTCTACTCTTACTCTATATAAGGACGGAAAAATACATTTTATTTGGTGAAATTAAGATTGCTGGCATAATTCTCTCAATAAAAATTTGTATTTATTTGTTATTAATGATATTAGTATTTTAGATATATAAATATAACATCGTTAAGGAAGTAGAGACTTGCAATTGAAGTAGACATCATAATGACAACCAATTATTTTTGTGAAAAATTAACGATCGCTATCTATGTTGAGACTGCAGGGGCTGGTAAACATTGATTCAGTTAAACATCTTGTTAGACAATCAAAGCCTATTTATGTACATAAATATATATTGCATTTTGGAACAGTTTCACACATAGCGATAACTATATCATATAGTTGGTTGGGCAGAGGGTAGTGAACACAGTGAAGGGGAGAGTTGATTTTGGAAAAGCCTTGAACCATGCTTCGCAACCTCAAGTCCAGGACTACTGCAGCTCCCTCCTCGGCCTGCCAACCATGTGATGGGACTGGCAGCCACACAGAGAATGGATAGCTAACAACATTGTCTCTAATTTATTGCATAATTTTCACAGTCCATCCTCAAGAGCTCCACTTCAACAAAGTCAAACAAAAAGAAGAAAAAGAAGGCAACAGAGGAGGTCTTGATGGAAGTAGAAACGGTTGCCTAGGAACCACATACATTATACCCCATCCTACATGCACTCTGTTACGTAAACCAATGGCGCTAAATGACGAAATGAAGTTTTGGAAAATCACAGCGTTTTAGATAAATTGTGTGTAAATAATATGAATTAAGTGTATAACTTTTTAATACCTTTTTTTATTACATTCTTTAAAATGTACCAAGTTGTCATTCCTGCCCTTAATACATTTGCTTTGTCGTAATTTAACATCAGTTTTGTGTAAACTAGGTGTCTAACAGCTTACAAATGACAGATAAACACTTAAATCTGGTTTTATATGAATTTATCTAGTAATTGGAGATATTTTTCACTGCTATTTTATATACCATCACAAATCTTAATAAAAAAATATCAGTTTAAACTGAATATAATACTTAATTAAGATATACATAATTAGATGAAATAAATAATTTGTTTATTAATAAAAAAAAACTATAGTAATCTATATCTGGCTTGATATTTACTATTGAGTCATTCCTAATGCAGTGTAATTAATTAGGTGCATAAAGTTTGTTCCTATAATATGTTGATATCTCAAGTGAGATGACGAGGCTCATACAAATGTTGTGAACTCTGGAGAAATAAACTGCCCACTTCTGAGGACCGTTTTGTATTTCTGTTGTTTTATTTCTACACATAATTTTCCAATAATTATTTCTTAGTTAAAATATTCTGCTCTTATCATCATAACAGGTTTAAATTTCTCAGTGTGATTTCATGGTCAACAAACAAATGCTAGACTCAAAATGCCATTCATGCTGGCCGGACCACCTAACTGAGGATTCTCACATATCTTGGTTGATAACAAATATGTGACAGCTTCAATCAAGGTTTCATTGTTTGTGATGCAATACTTTTATCAAGTCTACGAAGCAGGCTATTTATGCTACGATTTGATGATACAGCAGGAGGATGTTAAAGTAGACTCATATGCAAATCATGGACTTTGTAGGCCTGCCTAACATCAGGTAGGTATAAAAAGTCACATGCCATCCTCTAATAAACATTTCTTCAAAGGCTGTCAGCTGCTATAGTAGGGTAGCATGGGAAGTATATATTTAATCAATCGCTTTCCCTATGCAGGCAAAATAATGATTTAGAAATAACAGTTGGGTAGGGTTTAGTGAAAACCCTGATTTAAGTATATATTATTATATTTTGATAAATGAAATTTTGGCAATGTCTATAAAACTAAACCAAAACTACCCACAGTTTTAAATTATTTATATTATTTGTGAAAGCGGGATAATAGGATGGAAAAGACTAGGGTAGAAAAAGGAATGGCGACATGACCGTATGCAAGTATACTCTTGCCAATATCAAGTGAAGGAGGAAAATAATTAACCAATAATAAAATAGGTACCGCCATTTTCTCGAAGGCTAAGATATTATTTGAGATAACACACTTAGATCACTGCATTAATGCTACAATTCTCACATTTGTGTGCACAGGAAAGGATTTGCGAACTCGGGTGTCAGAAAACATCTAATCTTTATTTTCAGTGAAAATAAAGTTTTTCTATTGGAAAAAAAGAACAATTAACAAGATTTTTTTAAGAAGAGAACAAGATTTTATTTACTTGATCTTGATACCTATAATTTCTTAATAAAAAATCTGTTAGGTTGGAAATGACAACTAAAGTAATATTTTTAGGCGGTGTTCGAGTTAGGTGTTATTTTTTCCCAGTCACTAAATGTCGTACACTGAATGTTTTCCATATTGCTACGGAAGAAACATTGGTTGACACAAAATTGAGGAAAATGACCTGGTGAAAAGTACAAATAATAAACAAGAATAAATTGTGCTAATTATTGGGACATAATAATCTATTTAGGTTTGTTGTCTTGGCTGGATGGTGCAGGTGCTTGGAGGCTGGTGCTTATAAACTTGTATGACTTGGTAACGGCTTGGCATGAGTGTTCGGGGAGATCTATTATAAATCTAAATGTTGATTTAACTCCAGAGTTCCAGTAATATTTTAATAAATAAGATACTCTCTCTGATGAAGGCAGAGGGGGAAGCTGAAACAAAATATTTTAATTATCTCATGTTGTTTCCTCAACCCCACTTTTCACTCAAGAAATATTAAATCAAGCAAGAATAAGTCAGACAACAATATGTACAAAAATTTACACATTGCTCTGGTCTTACATGGCATAGGCTTGCACTATGTTTACCAGAAACAACAATATAATACATATTATATTTTATAAACACCCAGACCATGACAACATAAAAGCTGTACATAAAAACATACTATTATATTTTTCCATGGGTGGGAATCAAACCCACAACCTCTGGATAAATGCCAAAGGCGCTACCACTAGTCTTCGGAGGCGGTCAATATAAAGTAGGTATATGAGAATAAAACTTCGAACACAGGGGCATCAAAATACCCATAGTACATTGATGCATACCTCATAAGGAATCTGTTTTTTTAAATCCCCAACATATGGGGATACACCCTTCTCCAAATCTTCATACAATGCACTTGTAGTCTGGCTATCTTTCCAAACTCCCTTATCGATCGTATAATACACCGCTGATCCGAGCACAGCAGATTTAATGCCGAATCTAAAAATATTGGTGAAATTAACATCAACACAGAAAAGTGATAGGTAAATAGGATATAAACTTCTTACTTTAACATTTTATAGTTGACAACAAATATGGATTACATAAATAAGTGTAGCGGGCTTTCAATATTACCAAATTAAAATCAAAGAAAGAAATACGAAAAATTATATAAGTTTCATAACCACCACACAATAAATAATAGAGGGCACAGATTACGTAGTACTCTATTTTATCTGTGGCACAGATTAACCTCACGGTCCGAATGGCAATAATACCGCTGTCAGCGCTGACGTTCATAACACCGGTCCGATTCAAAAAGCGCGATGAGACCAATCACGCAAGACCTAGATAGACCCCATAGAGTAAAATTCCTATATTTTTTTATCAATCAATGCGGCGATTCAATTGGCGATTGTGTTCTTTGGTCAGGCCCCAGTGATTAAGCGCGCTCACAAGAACATCAATTGTATCTCCCTCTATCTCGCAACTAAAACATATGCTCCTCTCACTCTGTCAAATAAAGCGCCATAAAAAAAATATGGAATTTAATGTATTTTATATATTTGTTTACATAAATACCAAAATAAATGAGAACACTACACTTTTAACTATCTACTTAATAATTATTTGTGGAATTTTATTACTTTCCTCAAAAACATGTTTCTAAATATGTCATTTTGACAGCGCTCACAGCGATTTCACCAGGGGGCCTTAGAGAAATTACACTCCATTCCATCGATGGAATCGCTCTCAGTCTATTAAGTATAAATTTTGACAGTTGTCAGTAGGCCTTGAAATCGGACGGGAAAATTGGTAGAGAAGTGGCAATTCCATAGAATCTATAGTAAGCCACACCCACTCTGGAAAATATTTGACATTTGTTTGTATCGTATCGGTAGAGAAATCACCAAATTTTCCATATTCCGTAAGGACAACGGAAAAAAAAGTTGACGATTTCAATTCTGTCTGGAATAGGCTCACGGCTTGTTCGATTTATACATTTTTTAAAGTTTTTATCATATGAATGTTTGTTTGTATGTCCGAATTTTATTAAAGTTGTAGTTAAGAGAGAATAGATTAATAAATTATTACTGCTTCAATAAAAAATCGTCCCAAAGTTTTAAAAATAAAGGGGATAATTTTATATAGGATATTGATGTGACGAATTTAAGGACAACTTCAAAAGCTTATCTTAATAAACTAATGACAATAAAGTTTTTAGACTGATTTTAGAATTAAAAATAGGAATTGTCAATATTACTTGTAAATATGGCAAGATTATTTTTATAAATATCTAATCACCATAAGAGTGCCTTTGAAAGACCTAATTTAAACAAGGGCCTGGATTAACAACAATAATAGGTATTAAGTAGGATTTTCTTACATAAATTGTTCTAGTCATAAACTAAGCTATAAGCTTATCCTGTGTGTAGGTACCAAAAACAATGCTTCTAATACATTATTATATTTTATAAGTAGGTAAGTTTATAGTCCCTTTGTGAAATATAATAAAGGTGCCTGAAGATTAATGGAACATATCAAATGTTCCATTAGTCTTCTAAAGCTAATCTACCTAACTAACATAACCACATATGGTACAAGGTACAGATAAATAGATAACAAATATAACATGTTCCATCCCCCAAAGTAGTGTACCTATTATTAATTTACATCAACAACCTACCTACCAAAAAGCAACTTGAAAGGTACTACCATTCCAATGTAACCTATTTGCTGATCATAAGTATATCAATTTTAATTAAAAATGAAAGTTATATGAGAATATTGACACTCAAATAGAAAACATTTTTAACATAGGTCATAAATAAATGGCTTCAGGAACACAATCTTGATGCTTATAATTTTAAACCATACAGTAGGTATTAGAATGAATTTAATAAAAAATAATAAATGTTTATTGTTAAGTTAATAGTAATGTATAATACTAAGGATATATTTAGAAAGAATTATAAATATAAAACACACATAGGATAAGTTGAGTCATTTAATTACCAATACATAATTTATAACCTAGATTTATACACCTACACTTTTTGAAGTTAAATGAGGTAACTGTGCATATGCAGGGCATGAAATAAGGTTTAATGTTGAGGAGGAATAGGGTATATATTAGTGATATAGGTTCTATTTATTTTACATAAAATATAAGTAGTTTATTTTACAAAAAAATATATGATATCAATGACATGTGTATATTTTTAGATATCTACACAATATTAATACAGTCCATAAATATAGACTTACCATATCCAGGATTAAAATATTAAACTGTAGCCCATACTATATGGCAGTTAATTATATTTTGTAAGTTACCGAGTGTATCAATAATGATTTGAAATTTATTTAATCTACAGACCAACTTAAAAACACCTAAGTAGTTGTTAAGTTTATAGAATAGATTAATATTTTGAAAATGAAATTATATGTAAAATAACAGAAACAATAATCCTATTATTCAAGAAAACTCGGTTGAGTGTTTAGGCTGGAATAATGTTTTAAATCTTTTTATTCAAAAAATATTTTCATTGGTAAAATACCAATGATCATACCTAAGTATGTTAGTTTAGATGGTCTCTGGGTACATTGTGGATGGTTTAGTGTCAATGAGTTATCATGACCAATGGTATTCTCAGTCTACCAATCAAGTGGCAAGCTCATAGTGGTATTTGTATAGACACAATATTTTGACTCCGTGGTTTTTTTTAGAACATTAATTAAACAATAACTGATTGGTACACACCGGCAATTGAAGTTAGATCTAAAACTGTACCATTAGTCCTATGGTCTAACCAAGTCGGACACCATGTTCTGTAAGGATATTGTAGGAAATATAAAGAAATAAAAGTAGATTTTCTCTAATCTATTGTTTTAATTTATAATTTTTACTAGCTGTTCTAATATACTCTCTAACTTATAGTGTAGGTATCAGAAAAAAAAAAACTAATACATTGTATTTTTATGTAGGGTTTATAGCCTCTTTTTTGATAAATACTAAAATGCTGTTACCAAGATACCCACATACCCAATACAAAAACACATATGGTACATGATACAGTTGTCTTTCACAATATTCACTTTAAGGCAATAGGTGTTGACAAACAAATGCGCTGGTACACATCGGTGTTTAAACTTGTGACCTAAAACTGTAGTTTTAAAGTCTACAGTCCAACCAAGTAATGCAGCATGTTTGGTAGGGATATTATAGGAAATATAAATGAAAAAAAAGTTGATATTCTCTAATCCATTGTTTTAATTCAATAATATAAACTGAAGGCCAGCTTTTTCAATATGTTGGCCAACTACTGCTTTAGTTGGTTTATTAATTACCCCTTTTTTGTATATTAGTTTTTAATAGGGCACTTTAGTCCATTCATGCTTTATACTCTAGCTAGGGGCTCCATTTTTTTTTACTTTCCACTTGTGTCTGGCCACACCTATTACAAAGACATTTATTAAAATCAAAAATAGTATCTTAATACATACATTTATTAATAACAATATGTAGGCCATGTGTGGGAATCAAACTCACGAATATACTCTCATCTAATTCTGTAAGATATTGAAGAAGATTTTTCATATACCTACAGCATATAATAGGAACTTAAATATTGTAAAATAATGCTCAGAATGTTGTTCTGCCTAAAAATGCATTTCCTACCAACTAAATGCTGCTAATCTAGACAAATGCTAACTTATTTATCATAACATATCACACACGTTTAAAGTAGTTACAAAAACAGCTTAAACTTTGTAGCAACAAACTATTTGATTAGGTATTACATCGCTAATAGTCGGGCTACAATTCGATGTGATGAAATTATAATGTATCACAGATAAAATAGAGTATTTAGTTACAAGACGAGAATAAAGTTCTTAAAATATAAACAAAAAATATATACTTACATCATCAAGAAATCAACAATTTTCCTGCATGTTTCCGTATCTATGTATTTTTTTCCGTCTTAATATTATTTGGTGTACTTATTTTATTATTAACTACTTAATAAAACACCATAAATATAATATTTCGTTACATGTTTATGAAATACGAAATTTCCAAAATTTTGCTAAGTACAAATGACAGCTGCTGTCTGGAAAATAGTGAACGAAATGACCGGTTTCATTTGTTCCTAAGCCAGAGTGCCTCTCGCTTTTAATTCTCTACCCAAATTGGCGATTCTGGCTCACGCTTACGGTTGGCTTGAAGGCCAATGGAATGAAATTTCTCTAAGGCCCCAGGGCCGTGTTCGGAAACTTAACACTTTAACACTGGGTAGTGTCACAGAGTGCGATAAAAATATTGAAAAATGCTTAGAGAACAAGAGTTGCATTTTGTGTAGTGACATTACCCAGTGTTAAATTGTTAGTTTCCGAACACACTGTAAGTTCAATATGGCATATGTAATGACGTCATTATTAATGTCAAATCATTTATCGTAACCTTAGAGAAATTACACTCCATTCCATCGATGGAATCGCTCTCAGTAAAATAAGTATAAATTTTGACAGTTGTCAAAAGGCCTTGAAATCGCACGGAAAAATTGGTAGAGAAGTGGCAATTCCTTAGAATCTATAGTAAGCCACACCCATTCTGGAAAAAAATTGACATTTGTTTGTATAGGATCGGTAGAGAAATCACCAAATTTTCCATATTCCGTGAGGACAACGGAAAAAAAAGTTGACGATTTCAATTCTGTCTGGAATAGACTCACGGCTTGTTCGATTTATACATTTTTTAAAGTTTTTATCATAGGAAAATTTGTTTGTATGTCGAATTTTATTAAAGTTGTAGTTACAGAGAGAATATATTATTTATTAATCATTATTTATTAAATATATTACTGCTTCAATAAAAAATCGTCCCAAAGTTTTAAAAATAAAGTGGATATTTTTATATAGGATATTGGTGTGTCGAATTTAAGGACACCTTCAAAGGCTTAATAAACTAATATGACAAGTTTTTAGACTGATTTTAGAATTAAAAATAGGAATTGTCAATATTACTTGTAAATATGGCAAGATTATTTTTATAAATATCTAATCACCATAAGAGTGCCTTTGAAAGACCTAATTCAAACAAGGGCCTGGATTAACAATAATAATAGGTATTAAGTAGGATTATCTTACATAAATTGTTCTAGTCATAAACTAACCTATGAAATGAAATGAAATGAAATATGTTTATTTTGCAAGAATATGGTGTTACAGAATGGTAAATGTTGATATTGATCTACATACTCTGCCATTTATGGCGTGCAAAATTTATTTGTTGTACACAATTATAAATGTTAACAATTAATTCAATTTTCCAAATATGTGATATATAGAATCGTTAAGACTATTTTTTTACAATCTTATATACCTACACTTATGTTTTAAATATTATACAATTATGAAGCCATGTATTTAACAATTAATGTAGGTAAGTGGGATACATTTAAATTTAATTAATACAATTAACATTATTACCAATACTAAATATTAGCTATATTTTTAGTTTTGCTATATTTTAATGTCTTCTTAATTACTATCATATATTAATAAGATCATTACTATTATTATATATTAATATCAAAATAATTAAGGCTTACTATATTTTAATCTCATTTTATACTATACAGAATACTAACAATTGCTATACACATACAATACTACATATTAGTTTAATAATTATCATATTTTAATGTCATTTGTCATTACTATACAGATAATTAATAATTATTTTGTACATCTATTCCATTACCATTACCATAATTACAGTTTCAATATTATTATTTTGAGCATTTTTCATTATTACCATTATTATATTAGCATTATTATATTACTATTATTATTATTATTATATTAGCATTATTATATTAGCATTATTATATTATTGTTTTCATATATATAATATATTATTATTACAACATGTTAAAGTCCATTATTACGTTTGAATGTATTTTTAGAATATCAATAATTATTAGGTATACATAATATATTTATTTTATTACTATTATTATAATTACAATTTCTTAATATTAATTATATTATTGTTATTAGGTACATAATTTAAATGAAATCAAGATCCACCTTAATAAAATACAGTAGCAATAATTGGAAAACAATATGGACAATACAACAATATCTTTTCGTAGAACTATTATTAATATTCATGTTTTTTTACAATTAAATAGTCTTTTACTGAGTAGAAACATTTTGTCGTTAACCAACTATGTAATTTTCTTTTAAATAATTTTAGAGGTAGATCTTTTAAAACGCTAGGTAATTTATTGTACAATCTTATAGACATAGGATAACTGTTTCTACTAAAGAGATCCGTCTTCATAGAAGGAAGTAATAATGAGTCCGGATATCTTGTTGTTAATTTTGAGACACTACTTAGAGTTGTATACAATTCAGGATGAGTCTTTACAAAGATGCAGCATTCGTATATGTAGATACTGGGTACTGTTAATAATTTTAATTGAGTAAAGAGAGGCTTACAAGAAGTCACGTGGGAAACATCGCATAAGGCTCGTATGCACTGCTTTTGTGCTATGAAGACTATATTTGCCATTACTGAGTTTCCCTAAATAACTACAGCGTATGGTATATTAGACATAACATACCCATGGTAAGCTTGAAGGGCTGTCTTTTGATTAGCTACTTTATTCAGTCGCCACAGTGGGTAAACAAATCTATTAATTTTAGTACAAATTTTCTGAATGTGCTGTTTCCATGAACACTGATTGTCGAGTACTATTCCAAGAAAAGTAGTTTCTGTGCATTCCTCAATTTTTCCGTTGCTATGGGTTACATTAAGATTGAGGTCTTTTTTGTGCCTGTTATGAAACTGCATATATTTCGTTTTATTTATATTGACTTTTAAACCATTTATATCCAACCAATCTACAATGTCATTTACTGTTTCATTAATTATCGTATTATAATTATTAGTCTCATCATACTTAACTATCACAGAAATATCATCAGCAAATAGGGTACATTTATTTATGGTACAATTAGGTAAATCATTTACGTATAATAAAAATAATAGAGGTCCAAGTATGCTTCCCTGAGGGACGCCTGTATGATTCCGTGTAATAGAAGACTTAGATGTCATTTCTCTAAATTTTTTATCAACATAAGCAAGTTCTACATATTGTGTTCTGTTATTTAAATAGCTTTTAAGCCAATCATAAGCTGGGCCTCGTAATCCATACAGCTCACACTTCCACAGTAGCAAATCGTGGTTCACAAGATCAAATGCCTTGGACATGTCGAAGAATATAACAACTGTAGGAATGTTTTTATCAAGGTTCTTATTTACATTATAAATTAAATTAAAGGCTGCTAAAGTAGTTGATTTTCCTTTTTGAAAACCATGCTGTTCTGTTTTAATAATCTCAAATTTGTCGATAAAACTAATTAATCTATTGTACATAGTCTTTTCAATTATTTTAGATAGAATGGGTATTAATGCAATAGGACGGTAATTACCCATTTCAGTTACATCTCCTTTTTTATAAATAGGTTTAATTACAGTGGTTTTGAGCCTATCAGGAAAAATACCAAGACTTATTGATTTGTTTATAAGAAAATTAAGAACCGGTGCAATCACAGCAGAACATTTCTTTAGAATTTCGGTATTAATATTGTCAAAACCCACGGATCGAGTATTATTGAGACTTTTGATGATGCGTTCAATTTCATCGTTAGTAGTAGGTGATAAAAATATACTCCTATGTTGTTGCATATTTTTTAAGTATGCATTGCTTTTATTAAGGTCATATTGTTTATTCTCTATATTTATAAAATGTTCGTTAAATAAATTTGATATATTTTTTGGGTTAGTTGTAACAACATCTTTAATTTTGATCTTCCTAATTTGATTCTTAATTGTAATGTCTCCAGTTTGCTCTTTTATTATTTCCCATGTAGCCTTACAGACATTTTTAGCGTCATTTATATACTTTTCATTATTTCGTTTTTGGCTTATATTTATAATCTTTTTTAACAGTTTTGTATAACTTTTAAATTTATTTTTATTTATTAAACTACTATTTGCATAATAATTAAAACGTAACTTTCTTTTTGTGGTACAGGCTTTTCTTAGACCTTTAGTAATCCAGTTATTATGTCGGTTTCGGTTTTTAACAGTTGTTTTATAGATAGGGAAACATAAATTAAAGAACAATGTCAACATGTCGTGAAATATGTTAAATGCATTATTGAAGTTTGTTTCTTCGTATACTTGAACCCACGACATACTATTTAGGCAGTTGTAAAATTTATTTATATTATCTTTATGGAAGTCTCTTTTAAATTTGATATTGTTTTTTAGTTTTATATGTTTTTCTTGTATTGGTATATTTAGTATTTGACACATTTGATGATCAGAGAGGAGAAGGGGTAAAATCTCTTCCCTGACATTGGGTATATTACTTAAAATTAGGTCTAGGCATGCTTCATTTCTTGTAGGTGCGTTAATATGATTAATAAAATTATTATTTTGTAATATCCTATTAAATTCTTGTGTTATGTTATTATCTTTTAGAATGTTAATATTAAAATCGCCACAGATTATGATCTTTTTATTTATTTTGTTTCTGATTTTTGTTAATAATAGTTCAAATTTATTAAGAAAATGCTGCGGAACGCTATTTGGGATTCTGTAAATACAGATTAGTAGTACTTTATACTGGGGTAGTTCAATTCCGCAACATTCAAAAATATTATCTTCGGCATATTGCTGTAACATTTTTAAGACTTTAAATTCGATATTATCCTTACAAAATATACACGTGCCACCCCTTTTTTGATTGATTCTAGAATAGTAATTGGCAATTCGGTAACTATTAAGTTTTAAATGATTTTCTTCTCCTGACTTTATAAATGTTTCACTAAAACATAGTATATCAATAGGTTTAATCTGTAGTTTATCATTAAGTGTAATTTGTAATATATCCTTTTTACTTAAAAAACCCGCAATATTTTGATGCAGGATTGATAATATAAGATTATTCTGTGTGTAGGTACCAAAAGCAATGCTCCTAATACATTATTATATTTTATAAGTAGGTAAGTTTATAGTCCCTTTGTGAAATATAATAAAGGCGCCTGAAGATTAATGGAACATATCAAACGTTCCATTAATCTTCTAAAGCTAAGGTACCTAACTAACACAACCACATATAGTACAAGGTACAGATTAATAGATAACAAATATAACATGTTCCATCCCACAAAGTAGTGTACATTTTTTTTTTTTTTTTTTGTTGTTTTGTTTTGTTGTTGTTTTGTTGTTAATTATTAATTGAGAATATTGACACTCAAATAGAAAACACTTTAAACATAGGTAATAAATAAATGGCTTCAGGAACACAGTCTTGATGCATATAATTTTAAACCATATAGGTAGGTATAAGAATGAATTTAATAAAAAATAATAAAAGTTTATTGTTAAGTTAATAGTAATGTATAATACTAAGGATATATTTAGAAAAAAAATTAATATAAAACACACATAAGATAAGTTGAATCATTTAATTACCAATACATAATTTATAATCTAAATTTATACACCTACACTTTTTGAAGTTAAATGAGGTAACTGTGCATATGCAGGGCATGAAATAAGGTTTAATGTTGAGGAGGAATAGGGTTAATATTAGTGATATAGGTTCTATTTATTTTACATAAAATTTAAGTAGTTTATTTTACAAAAAAATATATGACATGTGTATATTTTTAGATATCTACACAATATTAATACACTCCATAATCCTTACCATATCCAGGATTAAAATTTTAAACTGTAGCCTATACTATATGGCAGTTAATTATATTTTATAAGTTACCCGAGTGTATCAATAATGATTTGAAATTTATTTAATCTACAGACTAACTTAAAAACACCAAAGTAATTGTTAAGTTTATAGAATAAATTAATATTTTGAAAATGAAATTATATGTAAAATAACAGAAACATTAATCCTCTTTTTCAAGAAAACTTGGTTGAGTGTTTAGGCTGGAGTAATGTTTTATATATTTTTTATCAAAAAATATTTTCATTGGTAAAATACCAATGATCATACTTAAGTATGTTAGTTTAGATGGTCTCTGGGTACATTGCGGATGGTTTAGTGTCAATAAGTTATCATGACCAATGGTATTCACAGTCTATCAATCAAGTAGCAAGCTCATAATGGTATTTGTATAGACACAATATTTTGACTCCGTGGTGTTGTCAAACATTTTTTTTAAAACATTAATTAAACAATAACTGATTGGTACACACCGGCAATTGAAGTTAGATTTAAAACTGTACTATTAGTCCTATGGTCTAACCAAGTCGGACACTATGTTCTGTAGGGATATTGTAGAAAATATAAAGAAATAAAAGTTAATTTTCTCTAATCCATTGTTTTAATTTATACTCGCTGTTCTAATATACTCTCTAGCTTATAGTGTAGGTACCAGAAAAAAATATACTAATACATTGTATTTTTTATGTAGGGTTTATAGCCTCTTTTGTGATAAATACTAAAATGCTGTTAACAAGATACCCACCTACCCAATACAAAAACACATATGGTACATGATACAGTTGCCTTTCACAATATTCAGTTTGAGGCAATAGGTGTTGACAAACAAATACGCTGCTACACATTGGAGTTTAAACTTGTGACCTAAAACTGTAGTTTTAAAATCTACAGTCTAACCATGCACCATGTTTGGTAGGGATATTATAGGAAATATATGTGAAAAAAAAGTTGATATTCTCCAATCCATTGTTTTAATTCAATAATATAAACTGAAGGCCAGTTTTTCCAATATCCAACATATTGGATATGTACTCATTTTATTATTAACTACTTATAAAAAAATACATAGATACGGAAACATGCAGTAAAAATGTTGATTTCTTGATGATGTAAGTATATATTTTTTGTTTAAGAACTTTAATCTCGTCTTGTAACTAAATACATTATAATATCTTTACATGGAATTGTAGCCCGGCTATTAGCGATGTAATACCTAATCAAATAGTTTGTTGCTACAAAGATTAAGCTGTTTTTGTAACTACTTTATACGTGTGTGATATGTTATGATAAATAAGGTAGCATTTGTCTAGATTAGCAGCATTTAGTTGGTAGGAAATGCATTTTTAGGCAGAACAACATGCTGAGCATTATTTTTCAATATTTAAGTACCTATTATATGCTGTAGGTACATGAAGAATCTTCTTCAATATTTTACATAATTAGATGAGACTATATTCGTAAGTTTGATTCCCACACATGGCCTACATATTGTTATTAATAAATGTATGTATTAAAATACTATTTTTGATTTTAATAAATGTCTTTGTTATAGGTGTGGCCAGACACAAGTGGAAAGTAAAAAAAAATGGAACCCCTAGCTAAACTATAAAGCATGAATGGACTAAAGTGCCCTATAAAAAACTAATTTACAAAAAAGAGGTAATTAATAGACCAACTAAAGCAGTAGTTGGCCAACATATTGGAAAAGCTGGCCTTCAGTTTATATTATTGAATTAAAACAATAGATTAGAGAATATCAACTTTTTTTTCATATATATTTCCTATAATATCCCTACCAAACATGGTGCATGGTTAGACTGTAGATTTTAAAACTACAGTTTTAGGTCACAAGTTTAAACTCCAATATGTAGCAGCGCATTTGTTTGTTAACACCTATTGCCTCAAACTGAATATTGTGAAAGACAACTGTATCATGTACCATATGTGTTTTTGTATTGGGTAGGTGGGTATCTTGTTAACAGCATTTTAGTATTTATCACAAAAGAGGCTATAAACCCTACATAAAAAATACAATGTATAAGTATATTTTTTTCTGGTACCTACACTATAAGCTAGAGAGTATATTAGAACAGCGAGTATAAATTAAAACAATGGATTAGAGAAAATCAACTTTTATTTCTTTATATTTCCTACAATATCCCTACAGAACATGGTGTCCGACTTGGTTAGACCATAGGACTAACAGTACAGTTTTAGATCTAACTTCAATTGCCGGTGTGTACCAATTAGTTATTGTTTAATTAATGTTCTAAAAAAAAATGTTTGACAACACCACGGAGTTATAATATTGTGTCTATACAAATACCACTATGAGCTTGCCACTTGATTGGTAGACTGAGAATACCATTGGTCATGATAACTCATTGACACTAAACCATCCGCAATGTACCCAGAGACCATCTAAACTAACATACTTAAGTATGATCATTGGTATTTATTTTACCAATTAAAATATTTTTTGATAAAAAAGATATAAAACATTACTCCAGCCTAAACACTCAACCAAGTTTTCTTGAATAAGAGGATAAATGTTTCTGTTATTTTACATATAATTTCATTTTCAAAATATTAATTTATTCTATAAACTTAACAATTACTTAGGTGTTTTTAAGTTGGTCTGTAGATTAAATAAATTTCAAATCATTATTGATACACTCGGGTAACTTATAAAATATAATTACCTGCCATATAGTATGGGCTACAGTTTAAAATTTTGATCCTGGATATGATGAGTCTATATTTATGGAGTGTATTAATATTGTGTAGATATCTAAAAATATACACATGTCATATATTTTTTTGTAAAATAAACCTTATATTTAATGTAAAATAAATAGAACCTATATCACTAATATTTACCCTATTCCTCCTCAACTTTAAACCTTATTTCATACCCTGCATATGCACAGTTACCTCATTAACTTCAAAAAGTGTAGGTATATAAATTTAGATTATAAATTATGTATTGGTAATTAAATGACTTTACTTATCCTATGTGTGTTTTATATTTATAATTCTTTCTAAATATATCCTTAGTATTATACATTACTATTAACTTAACAATAAACTTTTATTATTTTTTATTAAATTCATTCTTATACCTACCTATATGGTTTAAAATTATAAGCATCAAGACTGTGTTCCTGAAGCCATTTATTTATTACCTATGTTTAAAGTGTTTTCTATTTGAGTGTCAATATTCTCATATAACTTTCATTTTTAATTAAAATTCATATACTTATGATCAGCAAATAGGTTACATTGAAATGGTAGTACCCTTTAAGTTGCTTTTTGGTAGGTTGTTGATGTAAATTAATAATAATAGGTACACTACTTTGTGGGATGGAACATGTTATATTTGTTATCTACTAATCTATACCTTGTACCATATGTGGTTGTGTTAGTTAGGTACCTCAGCTTTAGAAGATTAATGGAACATATCCAAGGCACCTTTATTATATTTCACAAAGGAATTATAAACTTACCTACTTATAAAATATAGAATAAGCTTATAGCTTAGTCAATCAAATCAAATCATTTATTTCATTTAACAGATATTTATGAATAGTCAAAAAAAAAATGTTTAACAATGAGGTCTTAGAGTGCGTTTGGTTAGGCAGCTATTCATTATTAAAAGAACGACAAATATTTATTATATCTCGATATCAGATTTAGAACTTAAATTTAGAAATCTTAATATGAAAATTACTACCAAAACCGAACACACACTATATAACCAACTAGTGTAAGACTAGGTGGTTTGCTGATTCCATTGACCTGCCAATCATTATCTGCCATACAAGGGAGCCACCAAGGCGACCAACTTCACCAACCATATCCACGCCTTAAATATTTATTCTAAATAAAAGGTAAGTAACCAATCACATATATATATAAGTAAAGGTATAAGGATCGGTATTTTTAAGGGCGGGTATACTAACTGTAAAGTCGATCCCCCCCGGAGAAAAAGAAACCAGCAAGTAAAAAACTCTAGTGTTTCACACAAACTAAAAGAGGAGCACAGCCATTGATTTGCTTATGCTATATAGCATATATATATATAGTAGCATACTCAAAATGCACCCCACCGATCAGCATGCGCACAACACCCTAGGGCAGATTATTTGTTACTGTACCAATGTACAGAACTACACAGTACTGTAGTATAAATTAAGTATAAATAAGCAGGTAATCACCAATGATTACCTTATCCAAAGACAAAATTTACATAATGTAATAAAAATAAATTGTGTAATATTAAATTATTACAATATCGGACACTACTAAGCTAGGGTTCATTCTACATTTGTTATTAGTAATTTGTTCACTAGTTGCGAGACCTCAATTGCATATCAGAAGATAAGCTTTTGAAGTTGTCCGACACAACAATATCCACTTTATTTTTAAAACTTTGGGACGATTTTTTATTGAAGCAGTAATAATTTATTAATCTATTCTCTCTGTAGTAACAACTTTAATAAAATTCGGATATACAAACAAACATTCCTATGATAAAAACTTAAAAAAATGTATAAATCGAACAAGCCGTGACAGAAATTGCAGACAGAGTTGAAATCGTCAACATTTTTTTTCCGTTGTCCTTACGGAATATGGAACATTTGGTGATTTCTCTACCAATCCTATACAAACCAATGTCAAATATTTTCCAGAGTGGGTCTGGCTTACTATAGATTCTATGGAATTGCCACTTCTCTACCATTTTTTCCGTCCGATTTCAAGGCCTACTGACAACTATCAAAATTTATACCTAATTGACTGAGAGCGATTCCATCGAAGTAATGGAGAGTAATTTCTCTATAAAAGTAATAAGAATAGGCCATAGTAGACAAGTGAAAGTTAAGAAATTACAAAAATAATTAGCAAGTTTTTTTTTCTCTAAGGGATATCTAAAAAATATATTATGGCAGTGTTTGGCAGATGTATTTTAAAATATCTACGTATCATAAGCTATCTAACGAGGTATAACAATCTAGAATTTGTATCACATTTCGTGGAAAAAAAGTAGTTGGGACCACGGAATAGAAAAAACAAGTGGAAGTGCAAAGTAGGCGTGTTTAGTGTGGCACAATTAAGCGTAGCTACGCTTAATTGATCCCAGTCGTTATCAGTCGTGTCTAACATCGCTTCGAGTTGGTAGTCTCGCGTCGTTCCTGATTTTTCCGCATAATTATTGTAAATATGCCGTATTGTTGCATTCTGGAGTGAAAAAACGATAGGAGAAAAAATCTTCGTAATGGAGGTGTTTCGTATCATCGGTAAGTACGATTTTGTTAGTATTCTTTAAAAATCTTAGCTTATTTTAGTTTACTAATAATTGTAGTTTAAATGAAGTTAAAATCAACCTTACGTAATTGTAATAAAGAATACTTTAGATTGAACATTGGATTTCAAAAGTTCTTGCTACTCGGTTAGTGTTGTAGTGGGTGCTTATCGATATAACTTATTTATTTAAAGAAAAGAAGGAACAGTTTCGGCAGTTATACAAAAATATATACTTACATATTTTTTTAAATATTTATTCATATTGTATCGCATACAATTTTTTAATAGTGTGGGCTTAGAATAATAAAATGTACGTGTAAACTCTTTATAACGATAAACTCCCTATACGTAGAAGTCAGCACAATTTGGTTGGTTTACCTTAAAACACATACATAAAAAAATATTTATAACGCAGCAGCTATTCTCTATTACAAAGAATTGTGTTCATATTTAAACACAGTAACAGTTGTTTGTAAAAAGAAATTGAAATTAATAGTTTATAAAATTGAATAATCAAAATTTATTAGGCTACCATTGTTACAATTACTTACCATTACCATTACTTACTATTTACCATATTGTTATAATGAGCGGTTTATATATAATTTCATTAAAATCATTAAAAGGTCATCAATAAGAACTTAACCAACTTTTTAACCTTCGTCATATGCACAAACAAAATTAGGGTCTGTACCATTGCGACTAAAAACTATTTTTTTTTAAATAACGATAAAAAATATTTTTATAAAATAATGTAATATTCCAGGCAAAAATAATTTCTTCATTTTGCCTAATTTCTTTATTTTTATTACAAAAATACTAGTTATATTAAGATTGCGTCCCAAAGTTTTGTTTCGTGCTCACTTTACAACACCGTCACCCAACTCAACTTAAAAAAATATTCTTATCTCAAAAATCAGTGTTTAAGCCTTTATATATTCTAAAAGTTTTATAGCTATGTTTTCTAAAAAGTTTTCCCTTCCATCTGCGTTTAAATATATAGAGCACAATTTATATTTAAAAAAAGCATCGATATCGATACTTTAAATATTTTATTATGTCGCCGCCTTTCAATTATTATATTTTTATGCAAGGAAAGTTCTAGAATAAACTAAAATACTTTTTTATATAAAAGATAATATGCCTTATGTCGACTGAACAAAACATTTATTCGAATGTTGTAGTAATCACGCCATCTGTGGTGGAATAGCAGAACAAATTTTATAGGAGGTTCTTACTACTTTATGATAGATGGCATGTTAATTTTTTTATATGAATTTAAATCTAATTAGTTGGAGAATAGTGTTTAAAATTGCTGTGTATATTTGCAACCAATCAGGACGAAGTGGTTATAGATTCAATACTTATAGATATATGATTTTGGCGACACCGGTTCTAATACATTTGGTGCTTTATAGCATTTCCACTTGTTTTTTCTATTCCGTGGTTGGGACGCTTCAGGTAGTAGTTCTAAAGGAACCGCACCTATAGTTTTTCAAGTTAAGACGCACCGTGCGAGCGAGACAAGTGATGATTTATGCAGGTGTAAGTGAAAGAAAAAATGTGTAGAGACTGATTAGGGCTGGGAATACAACACAGGATATTGTTTTGGTTGGTATTCTGCTTTTGTGCTTCGTACATAGTAGATGTGATATCGTTTTGCTCTTTTTCTCGACTTGGCTGTGATTCTGGACTATTTCTTCTCATTTGTGACTACTGTGCTTGTTAACCGGACTCTGATTTGTACTTGTGATACGGAAGTGTGAAGATGACGTCCTACACACCTGAGGAATATGCTGATATGCTTATTTGTTATGGATACTGCGATTGTGTGTCTGCGCAAGCTCGCAACGAATATATAACTCGCTACCCCGGTCGTCGAGTGCCGGATGTGGCCGTTTTTGACAGAGTTTATCGAAGACTTCGAGAAACTGGCTCTATTTTGAGACGAAGTACAGACATGGGAAGACGAATTGATGAAAACGAAGAACAGGACAATGAGATAGTGCAACGTTTTCGAGCGGATCCGACTACTTCCACTAATATTGTTGCCCGTGATCTGGGACTTTCGCAATGGAGAGTATGGTTTACAGTGCATACTGCTGGCCTATACCCCTACCATTACACGCCGGTACACGTTATTGAAGAAGGAGACCCCGCGAGAAGGTTGGACTTCTGCAGATTCCTGCTAAATGCTGACGTAGAAGAACCAGATTTTCTAAGAAATATCTTGTGGACAGATGAATCCAAATTTGATAAAGATGGCATAACTAACTATCACAACGCCCATTACTGGGCCCCAAAAGAACGAAGGAATCCCAATAAGAAAAGAGTGAAGGGGTCCCAACGAAGATTCAGCGTGAATGTGTGGATGGGCATTATCTCCAATCATTTGATTGGACCTTATGGTAGGCATACACGTAACGATATACTTGCGCAAGTTAAGACTTGCACAAGTATATCGTTATCCCCGAGTGACCACAGACGGCTCAAGTATGATTGAACGATATCATTTCTATAAAAGTGAGCAAGGCATACGGGTGTGTCGATGGACGACGCTTTGGCAATAGTTGGCTTAATGTTTGCTACAAAAAAACTGAAAAGACTTAAAAGAAACAGAAGTATATGGTGTAAAGACTGGTTAAGAAAAAGAGAGCATTATTCGCACATCAATTTATTAAATGAATTGAAATTTGCACCCAAGGACTGGCATAACTATCTGCGAATGGACGAAGAAACTTATTTGAAACTTCTGTCAATGGTTACGCCATTTATTAAAAAAAAGATTCTGTTATGCGACAACCACGCGAAAGGTTAACAGCAACTCTGAGGTTTCTCGCGACTGGGAGGAGTTACGAAGACCTAAAGTTTACAACAATAATATCACCTCAGGCCTTGGTTAATATTGTTCCAGAAACATGTGACGCGATATACATTTACGCGAGTACTGCGGAAAGATTATTTCAAGGTAAGCAAAAGTCTTTTATTTGTTTATTTATTTATTATAATCGTAGCGTACGGTTTTGATTTAGTTTACAATATTTGTTGAAAATCATGGCGTTGATGCTAAACGAATGAACTGTTGGGATTGGTATGTTGGAGGACTTGGAGTTGTAGTTACATGAATGAATTGTTGTGACTGATGTGGGAGCGTCAATTGGCCCATTTCTGCTTGAAATAGTGTGTCATTTATGATTTTTTCAGCAATCAGCTTTTGCTCTCGGTAAATCACGCAATTTTATTGCAACATTTTTGCCAAAAATGTCAAATCGGTCGTCCTTTAATATAGGACGTTTGAAATGCGCCTTTACGGATTCTAATACTTCAGTAGACAAATCGGTCGAATCTGATGAATGACTCTGACTTTTTCTTTTGGGAGGTCTACTAGGGCGGCTTGATGTCTGTTCAGAGGTAGAAGCTGTTTCCGAAGAATCATCACCTCTATCTTGTGAAGGCAGAATATCGCTCTCTGATTCATTTTCCTGAAAAATAATTTGTTTTTAATTTTTTTTTCAGTTTCCATAAACAGAAGAAGAATGGAAGAACATAGCAAAACATTTTGAAGAAAGATGGAATTTCCCACATTGCCTTGGCGCGATAGACGGGAAACACATAGACATTATTCCTCCAAGTGGAAGTGGCTCATATTTTTATAACTACAAAGGTCGACACAGTATGGTACTTCTTGCCAGACACGATCGAAAGCCTTCTCGATATCGAGGAAGACTCCGACCGTGGATCGGCCCGCGTTTAGCTCGCTCGCCATGTGGTGCAGCACCCGGGCTAGCTGGAGCGTGGTACTATGTCCCTCGCGGAAGCCAAATTGCTCCGGTCGGATTTCGACGTAGCTCTTCAACCTCCGGAGGAACAATCGCTCGAACAACTTAGCCGGGTGCGGAAGCAGGGTTATGGGCCGATAGCTGCTTGGCAGACGTTTGTCTTTGCCGGGCTTCGGCAGCATAATGACCTTCCCCCGCTTCCAGGCGGTGGGAAAGTGTCCAGTACGAAGCACCCCATTAAACAGTTTGGCGAGAGCCACAACGGCTTTGCGGGGAAGCTGCGAAAGTTGGTGGTTGGTGATCCCATCGGGTCCCGGGGCCTTTTTGGGCTTAAGGCGGAGCACGGCACGCTCCACCTCGGCGGGGGATATGAAAAAGTGCCCCGGGAGGGGCTCCGGATTGGGACCATTTATGAACTGCCGCACTGTATGCACTATTCGTTTGTTGAACTCTGTGTCGATCGAAGGGAAAGGCATGAACTGCCCCCTAAGGTGGATACCCAGGAGATCGGCTCTGTCCGGGGGGGCGTAATGTTTTGTTCCCGCTCGGTCGACCAGCGGGTGGATGGGAAGGGGGGTTCGGGTCAGTCTCCTGGTGAGGCGGTACAGGGCTCCTAGAGTACCGTCCTCGCCAATGGAGTCCATGTAGTTCTCCCATGATCTCCCCCGGAATGCGGCGATCTCTGCGGAGAGCTCTTCCGAGATTTTATTGTGCTCCCGCTTAGTGTTGGGGTCGCGGAGATCCGCCCAACGCTTTTGGAGTCGCCGCTTGTGTTGCAGTTTTTTCCGGAGGGGATGTGGGAGAGTCAGGCGTTTTTCGCCTGTGTGGGGAGGCAGCTCGTGGGTTTTTGCCTCCTTGGCCGAAATGAAGGACTCCATGAGATGTCCGGCGGCAGCCTCAACATCTTGCGGCGTTATGAGGGGACCAATAAGAGAACAGGAGTTTAGGTTCAATCTGTATTGGTCCCAATCGGTTTTGTACCGCCCTCTCGCGGCGGCGACGTCGACCTGATTGCCCAGCACAACAAGCAGGGGCAGATGGCGGGAGTCCATGTCGTAGAGGACTTCGACATGGAGTGGGCTCGTTATGGCTTGGGCCAGGGCGATGTCGAGAACGTCGGCCGCGTGATTCGCCGTCGTAGGGATGTGGGTCGGCGAATCCGGTCCGAGTACTTCGTACCGCTTCCTCTCCGAATCGTCGAAGAGGGCCCGACCGGCTGGGTTGACAAGTCGGGAACCCCACGCAGGATGTTTCGCGTTGAGGTCCCCGATCACCAGGGTGGGTGTTTTCCCGTCTAGAAGACGCCGGAGGTCTGCGGTACCGATCGTGGGACCGGGGGGGCGGTAAGCCGCGTAGATATTGTGGGTGACGCCGGACAGCTGGAGACTGACGCCAATGGTGCGGATGTGATCGAACTCCACGTGAGGAAGCTATTCGTGGACGAGGTCTCTACGAACGAGGACTGCGGTACCGCGGTAGCCGAAGCCCCGCTCGGAAACCTCGTCCCGCCTGTAAACGAAGAAGTTCGGCACGCGGAGATCGTTTGTTGGTTTCAGTTTCGTCTCGCCCAAGAGGATGATATGGGGAGCCTGCTCTTGGGCGAGAAGTTTGAGCTCGTTGCGGTTACACTACACACCGCCGGGGTTTCAGTAGATTATACGAAGCCCTACCCCCGTAGGTGTGAGTGAAGGTGGACCAGCCCTTGCAGGATAGCCTCCGCCGGTTCCTGTCCGCTGTTCACCGCCTGAAGGACTCCCAGTAGAACGGTTATTGCCGCCTGAACCATCAGGCGACCGCGTTCCTCCGAGCAGCCGCAGCGGTGGGGTGGAGGTTGCCCGTTTGGGTCGGTCCTTGGAATGGTTGGTGGTACGGGGCAAATTGGTTGTGGTGGAGCAGCTGGTAGATGAGCGCGAGTGATTGGGGGGGCAGGCAACTGGGGCCTTAGAGAAATTTCACTCCACTGGCCTTCAAGCCAACCGTAAGCGTGAGCCAGAATCGCCAATTTGGGTAGAGAATTAAAAGCGAGAGGCACTCTGGCTTAGGAACGAATGAAACCGGTCATTTCGTTCACTATTTTCCAGACAGCAGCTGTCATTTGTACTTAGCAAAATTTAGAAAATTTCCTATTTCATAAACATGTAACGAAATATTATATTTATGGTGTTTTATTAAGTAGTTAATAATAAAATAAGTACACCAAATAATATTACGACGGAAAAAAATACATAGATACGGAAACATGCAGGAAACTTGTTGATTTCTTGATGATGTAAGTATATATTTTTTGTTTATATTTTAAGAACTTTATTCTCGTCTTGTAACTAAATACATTATAATTTCTTCACATCGAATTGTAGCCCGACTATTAGCGATGTAATACCTAATCAAATAGTTTGTTGCTACAAAGTTTAAGCTGTTTTTGTAACTACTTTAAACGTGTGTGATTTGTTATGATAAATAAGTTTTGTCTAGATTAGCAGCATTTAGTTGGTAGGAAATGTAATTTTAGGCAGGACAACATGCTGAGCATTATTTTACAATATTTAAGTACCTATTATATGCTGTAGGTACATGAAAAATCTTCTTCAATATCTTACACAATTAGATGAGAGTATATTCGTGAGTTTGATTCCCACACATGGCCTACATATTGTTATTAATAAATGTATGTATTAAGACACTATTTTTGATTTTAATAAATGTCTTTGTTATAGGTGTGGCCAGACACAAGTGGAAAGTAAAAAAAAATGGAGCCCCTAGCTAGAGTATAAAGCATGAAGTGCCCTATAAAAAACTAATTTACAAAAAAGGGGTAATTAATAAACCAACTAAAGCAGTAGTTGGCCAAATATTGGAAAAGCTGGCCTTCAGTTTATATTATTGAATTAAAACAATGGATTAGAGAATATCAACTTTTTTTTCATATATATTTCCTATAATATCCCTACCAAACATGCTGCATTACTTGGTTGGACTGTAGACTTTAAAACTACAGTTTTAGGTCACAAGTTTTAACACCAATGTGTACCAGCGCATTTGTCAACACCTATTGCCTCAAAGTAAATGTTGTGAAAGACAACTGTATCATGTACCATATGTGTTTTTGTATTGGGTATGTGGGTATCTTGCTAACAGCATTTTAGTATTTATCACAGAAGAAGCTATAAACCCTACAAAAATACAATGTATTAGTATTTTTTTTTCTGGTACCTACACTATAAGCTAGAGAGTATATTAGAACAGCGAGTAAAAATTATAAATTAAAACAAAAGATTAGAGAAAATCTACTTTTATTTCTTTATATTTCCTACAATATCCTTGCAGAACATGGTGTCCGACTTGGTTAGACCATAGGACTAACAGTACAGTTTTAGATCTAACTTCAATTGCCGGTGTGTACCAATCAGTTATTGTTTAATTAATGTTCTAAAAAAAAATGTTTGACAACACCACGGAGTCAAAATATTGTGTCTATACAAATGCCACTATGAGCTTGCCACTTGATTGGTAGACTGGGTATACCATTGGTCATGATAACTCATTGACACTAAACCATCCACAATGTACCCAGAGACCATCTAAACTAACATCCTTAAGTATGATCATTGGTATTTTACCAATGAAAATATTTTTTGATAAAAAAGATATAAAACATTACTCCAGCCTAACCAAGTTTTCTTGAATAATAGGATTATTGTTTCTGTTATTTTACATATAATTTCATTTTCAAAATATTAATTTATTCTATAAACTTAACAACTACTTAGGTGTTTTTAAGTTGGTCTGGAGATTAAATAAATTTCAAATCATTATTGATACACTCGGGTAACTTACAAAATATAATTAACTGCCATATAGTATGGGCTACAGTTTAAAATTTTAATCCTGGATATGGTAAGTCTATATTTATGGAGTGTATTAATATTGTGTAGATATCTAAAAATATACACATGTCATATATTTTTTTGTAAAATAAACTACTTATATTTTATGTAAAATAAATAGAACCTATATCACTAATATTTATCCTATTCCTCCTCAACATTAAACCTTATTTCATGCCCTGCATATGCACAGTTACCTCATGTAACTTCAAAAAGTGTAGATGTATAAATCTAGATTATAAATTATGTATTGGTAATTAAATTACTCAACTTATCCTATGTGTGTTTTATATTTATAATTCTTTCTAAATATATACTTAGTATTATACATTACTATTAACTTAACAATTATTTTTTATTAAATTCATTCTTATACCTACCTATATGGTTTAAAATTATAAGCATCAAGATTGTGTTTCTGAAGCCATTTATTTATGACCTATGTTAAAAGTGTTTTCTATTTGAGTGTCAATATTCTCATATAACTTTTTAATTAAAACTGATATACTTATGATCAGCAAATAGGTTACATTGGAATGGTAGTACCCTTCAAGTTGCTTTTTGGTAGGTAGGTTGTTGATGTAAATTAATAATAGGTACACTACTTTGGGGGATGGAACATGTTATATTTGTTATCTATTTGCAATTGCCGGTGTGTACCAATCAGTTATTGTTTAATTAATGTTCTAAAAAAAAATGTTTGACAACACCACGGAGTCAAAATATTGTGTCTATACAAATGCCACTATGAGCTTGCCACTTGATTGGTAGACTGGGTATACCATTGGTCATGATAACTCATTGACACTAAACCATCCACAATGTACCCAGAGACCATCTAAACTAACATCCTTAAGTATGATCATTGGTATTTTACCAATGAAAATATTTTTTGATAAAAAAGATATAAAACATTACTCCAGCCTAACCAAGTTTTCTTGAATAATAGGATTATTGTTTCTGTTATTTTACATATAATTTCATTTTCAAAATATTAATTTATTCTATAAACTTAACAACTACTTAGGTGTTTTTAAGTTGGTCTGGAGATTAAATAAATTTCAAATCATTATTGATACACTCGGGTAACTTACAAAATATAATTAACTGCCATATAGTATGGGCTACAGTTTAAAATTTTAATCCTGGATATGGTAAGTCTATATTTATGGAGTGTATTAATATTGTGTAGATATCTAAAAATATACACATGTCATATATTTTTTTGTAAAATAAACTACTTATATTTTATGTAAAATAAATAGAACCTATATCACTAATATTTATCCTATTCCTCCTCAACATTAAACCTTATTTCATGCCCTGCATATGCACAGTTACCTCATGTAACTTCAAAAAGTGTAGATGTATAAATCTAGATTATAAATTATGTATTGGTAATTAAATTACTCAACTTATCCTATGTGTGTTTTATATTTATAATTCTTTCTAAATATATCCTTAGTATTATACATTACTATTAACTTAACAATTATTTTTTATTAAATTCATTCTTATACCTACCTATATGGTTTAAAATTATAAGCATCAAGATTGTGTTTCTGAAGCCATTTATTTATGACCTATGTTAAAAGTGTTTTCTATTTGAGTGTCAATATTCTCATATAACTTTTTAATTAAAACTGATATACTTATGATCAGCAAATAGGTTACATTGGAATGGTAGTACCCTTCAAGTTGCTTTTTGGTAGGTAGGTTGTTGATGTAAATTAATAATAGGTACACTACTTTGGGGGATGGAACATGTTATATTTGTTATCTATTTATCTGTACCTTGTACCATATGTGGTTGTGTTAGTTAGTTACCTTAGCTTTAGAAGATTAATGGAACGTTTGATATGTTCCATTAATCTTCAGGCACCTTTATTATATTTCACAAAGGGACTATAAACTTACCTACTTATAAAATATAATAATGTATTAGGAGCATTGCTTTTGGTACCTACACACAGAATAAGCTTATAGCTTAGTTTATGACTAGAACAATTTAAGAAAATCCTACTTAATACCTATTATTGTTGTTAATCCAGGCCCTTGTTTGAATTAGGTCTTTCAAAGGCACTCTTATGGTGAATAGATATTTATTAAAATAATCTTGCCATATTTACAGGTAATATTGACAATTCCTATTTTAAATTCTAAAATCAGTCTAAAAACTTGTCATATTAGTTTATTAAGATAAGCTTTTGAAGTTGTCCTTAAATTCGACACATCAATATCCTGTATAAAAATATCCACTTTATTTTTAAAACTTTGGGACGATTTTTCATTGAAGCAGTAATAATTTATTAATCTATTCTCTCTGTAACTACAACTTTAATGAAATTCGGACATACAAACAAACATTCCTATGATAAAAACTTTAAAAAATGTATAAATCGAACAAGCCGTGAGCCTATTCCAGACAGAATTGAAATCATGCTGTGCAATCTTCGAACAAAAAATATGGAAACAAACTTCTACAAGGAGAATAATGTAGTTCGGGCTTTTCGTAATAGATGTCTCTGATCTTTTTTTAAACTTGCCAGATTAAAAAACAAAATACAGTGACATTACTAATTAAAAAAATAACAAATCAGTTTCCGGATCCTGCCGAATCCGTCGTTCGGCCGTTCGGTGAACTTCGGACGACTTCGGTCAAGTTCGGTCAACTTCGGTGATTGTTGTGCGCTTGAGTGCTTGAGTCTGTAACTCTGTAGATATATTATTTTAAATTACGTACTTTTAGTATTCTTAATTCTGTGTTTGGTGTTCGTATACTAGTGTATAGTGTATAGTCGAGTCGAGGTTTTCTCCTTCGTATTCACTGCTTCAAAAACATTTTTTTTGAGTTAAGTGAAGTTATTGTTATTGAAATCATGCCAAATAAATCAAAATGTTGTTGCGTGGGTGGTTGCAAAAGTTGTTGTAGACTGTATCATTAACAGCACGGTAAATTTATTTTTAAAAACTATTGTAAAAATATAAACAACATTATATGTGGCAAAAGGCAAATTGAAGACGAAAACGATTATGTGCAAGCTTTAGCCAAAAATCATTTTATTAAATCGAGAAAAAAGTATTTGTTTGTTTTATTTTCTCTTCAACAGACTTACTTAGTGCCTTTTTATAGTTACCTATATATATATTTTATGAAACTTACAAATATAAGTTTCATAAAAAAAACATTTAAACTGATTTGTACCAGCCTGTTAATGTAATGTAACGATTAAAATTAAAAAATACGTCGAATGCTACTTGACATCGACTTGCAAAATAAATTTGGTACTTTCGACGCCATTTTTAATCGCTACATTACATTATCAGACTGGTACCACTCAGCCTTAAGATCTATATATATATAGATCTATATACGTATATAAATAGTTGACCACCAGCGCCATCTATTGAAGCATGGTCTAAACACTTCGATTTTTTTTCTGTTGTTCGGGCTAAAAATAAAAGATGTCGCTGCTGTTTCGTTACTCAAAAAAACCCTTGAGTTATCACTCTATTTCTAGTATAACAAAGTACTCTTTGATTGAAATCGTCAACTTTTTTTTCCGTTGTCCTTACGGAATATGGAAAATTTGGTGATTTCTCTACCGATCCGATACAAACAAATGTCAAATATTTTCCAGAGTGGGTGTGGCTTACTATAGATTCTATGGAATTGCTACTTCTCTACCAATTTTTCTGTCCAATTTCAAGGCCTACTGACAACTGTCAAAATTTATACTTATAAGTATAAATTATACTAATATATATTATATAAGTATAAATTTTGACAGTTGTCAGTAGGCCTTGAAATTGGACAGAAAAATTGGTAGAGAAGTAGCAATTCCATAGAATCTATAGTAAGCCAGACTCACTCTGGAAAATATTTGACATTTGTTTGTATAGGATTGGTAGAGAAAACACCAAATTTTCCATATTCCGTAAGGACAACGGAAAAAAAAGTTGACGATTTCAATTCTGTCTGGAATAGGCTCACGGCTTGTTCGATATATACATTTTTTAAAGTTTTTGTCATAGGAATGTTTGTTTGTATGTCTTAATTTTATTAAAGTTGTTACTACAGAGAGAATAGATTAATAAATTATTACTGCTTCAATAAAAAATCGTCCCAAAGTTTTAAAAATAAAGTGGATATTTTTATATAGGATATTGGTGTGTCGAATTTAAGGACAACTTCAAAAGCTTATCTTAATAAACTAATATAACAAGTTTTTAGACTAAAAATAGGAATTGTCAATATTACTTGTAAATATGGCAAGATAATTTTTATCATGAAGCTAAAAAAACGCGCCCCGCGCGCGCCGTCGTGCACGGTTTTTACCTTCATGATTTTTATAAATATCTAATCACTATAAGAGTGCCTTTAAGACCTAATTCAAACAAGGGCCTGGATTAACAATAATAGGTATTAAGTAGGATTTTCTTTACATAAATTGTTCTAGTCATAAACTAAGCTATAAGCTTATTCTGTGTGTAGGTACCAAAAACAATGCTCCTAATACGTTATTATATTTTTTAAGTAGGTAAGTTTATAGTCCCTTTGTGAAATATAATAAAGGTGCCTTGGATATGTTCCATTAATCTTCTAAAGCTGAGGTACCTAACTAACACAACCACATATGGTACAAAGTACAGATTAATAGATAACAAATATAACATGTTCCATCCCACAAGGCACCTATTACTTTTAATTTACATCAGCAACCAAAAAGCAACTTGAAGGGTACTACCATTCCAATGTTACCTATTTGCTGATTATAAGTATATCAATTTTGATTAAAAATGAAAGTTATATGAGAATATTGACACTTAAATAGAAAACACTTTAAACATAGGTAATAAATAAATGGCTTCAGGAACACAGTCTTAATGCTTATAAATTTAAAATCATATATTTTATAAGAATGAATTTAATAAAAAATAATAAAAGTTTATTGTTAAGTTAATAGTAATGTATAATACTAAGGATATATTTAGAAAGAATTATAAATATAAAACACACATAGGATAAGTTGAGTCATTTAATTACCAATACATAATTTATAATCTAAATTTATATACCTACACATTTTGAAGTTAAATGAGGTAACTGTGCATATGCAGGGCATGAAATAAGGTTTAATGTTGAGGAGGAATAGGGTAAATATTAATGATATATAATAAACTACTTATATTTTATGTAAAATGAATAGAACCTTCATTTTACATAAAATATAAGTAGTTTATTTTACAAAAAAATATATGACATGTGTATATTTTTAGATATCTACACAATATTAATACATTCCATAAATATATACTTACCATATCCAGAATTAAAACTTTAAACTGTAGCCCATACAATATGGCAGTTAATTATATTTTATAAGTTACCCGAGTGCATATATAATGATTTGAAATTTATTTAATCTACAGACCACCTTAAAAACACCTAAGTAATTGTTAAGTTTATAGTTTATATAATTAATATTTTGAAAATGAAATTATATGTAAAATAACAGAAACATTAATCCTCTTATTCAAGAAAACTTGGTTGAGTGTTTAGGCTGGAGTGATGTTTTATATTTTTTTTATTAAAAATTATTTTAATTGGTAAAATACCAATGATCATACTTAATTATGTTAGTTTAGAATGTCTCTGGGTACATTGCAGATAGTTTAGTGTCAATAAGTTATCATGACCAATGGTATTCTCAGTCTACCAATCAAGTGGCAAGCTCATAGTGGTATTTGTATAGACACAATATTTTGACTTTGTGGGTTGTCAAACCTTTTTTTTAGAACATTAATTAAACAATAACTGATTGGTACACACCGGCAATTGAAGTTATATCTAAAACTGTACTGTTAGTCCTATGGTCTAACCAAGTCGGAAACCATGTTCTCTAGGGATATTGTAAGAAATATAAAGAAATAAAAGTTGATTTTCTCTAATCCATTTTTTAATTTATATTTTTTACTCGCTGTTCTAATATACTCTCTAGCTTATAGTGTAGGTACCAGAAAAAAAAAACTAATACATTGTATTTTTTATGTAGGGTTTATAGCCTCTTTTGTGATAAATACTAAAATGTTACCAAGATACCCACCTACCCAATACAAAAACACATATGGTACATGACACAGTTGTCTTTCACAATATTAACTTTGAGGCAATAAGTGTTAATAAACAAATGCGCTGGTACACATCGGTGTTTAAACTTGTGACCTAAAACTGTAGTTTTAAAGTCTACAGTCTAACCAAGTAATGCACTATGTTTGGTAGGGATATTATAGGAAATATATATGAAAAAAAAGTTGATATTCTCTAATCCATTGTTTTAATTCAATAATATAAACTAAAGGCCAGCTTTTCCAATATGTTGGCCAACTACTGCTTTAGTTGGTCTATTAATTACCCCTTTTTTGTAAATTAGTTTTTTATAGGGCACTTTAGTCCATTCATGCTTTATACTCTAGGGGCTCCATTTTTTTTTACTTTCCACTTGTGTCTGGCCACACCTATAACAAAGACATTTATTAAAATCAAAAATAGTATCTTATTACATACATTTATTAATATCAATATGTAGGCCATGTTTGGGAATCAAACTCACAAATATACTCTCATCTAATTCTGTAAGATATTGAAGATTTTTCATGTACCTACAGCATATAATAGGTACTTAAATATTGTAAAATAATGCTCAGCATGTTGTTCTGCCGAAAAATGCATTTCCTAACAACTAAATGCTGCTAATCTAGACAAATGCTAACTTATTTATCATAACATATCACACACGTTTAAAGTAGTTACAAAAACAGCTTAATCTTTGTAGCAACAAACTATTTGATTAGGTATTACATCGCTAATAGTCGGGCTACAATTCGATGTGAAGAAATTATAATGTATTTAGTTACAAGACGAGATACTTACAAATTACAAAATTATATACTTAGATCAAGAAATCAACCATTTTACTGCATGTTTCCGTATCTATGTATTTTTTTCCGTCGTAATATTATTTGGTGTACTTATTTTATTATTAACAACTTAATAAAACACCATAAATGTAATATTTCGTTACATGTTTATGAAATACGAAATTTCCAAAAATTTGCTAAGTCCAAATGACAGCTGCTGTCTGGAAAATAGTGAACGAAATGACCGGTTTCATTCGTTCCTAAGCCAGAGTGCCTCTCGCTTTTAATTCTCTACCCAAATTGGCGATTCTGGCTCACGCTTACCGTTGGCTTGAAGGCCAATGGAATGAAATTTCTCTAAGGCCCCCGGGCTGGTTGGTGTAGTGCCGGATGGTGTTGCGCCAGTTTATGTTGCGCCGGTTGGTGTTGCGCCGGTTTTTTTTGGGTCCGTGGTTGGGCTGTCGGTGGTGGTCGTGGGGCCCGTGGAGCCCGAGGGACGTTGGGGGCCTGTATTTGTGGCCCTTGGGTGAATTCCGTTGGAGTTTTGGGTGCTGGGAGCAGCGGCCATTCCATTAGAGACGCCGGAAGCGTTTTCGGGAAGTTCTTTGTCGATGTTCCGGGTTCGGGGGCTGCTATTGGGGCCAGTAATGGTTAAGTTGGTAGTAGGGAGGCCCGCCTAGCGGGCATTGGTGCCTGGGAAGCCAGCCCCGCTGTCTGTTGAGGCGGTTGAGATTTCTTCCGCTTAGTCTTCCTCTTAAACTCTCAAGTAACTTTTTTTATATATCGGGAATACTTTTAAAAAATATTTCTGGATATCGGATCGACGGCATGCGATCAGATCCGAAGATCGGATCGGGGCATTACGATCCGATACGATCCTTAAAATCGGATCGACGAACGGGGCTTATTCCGAGTTTGCAACCGCTAATCACGACGAGACGTTGAGAAAAATATAAATATGGAAATATAAGCTCTAATCCAATGGTTATATAGTATGTATTAGGTTGGCTATTATAATGCCGCCATCTTGAAATACGCGAATTCTTCGCAAGTTTGAACATGTATGGAGCATTGGAATTTCAACTTTATAATTAACAGGATAGAACTTACATTTCAATACCCGTACTTTACGCAAAATGCGCGACGGTGAACGTGTCAAAACTCGGAATAAAGCCCCAGGATCGCGCTTCCCTATATAGGCTGTTCCAAAAATCAAATATAATTATCCGTGTGACCGCTCGGGAAAAAGAAAGAGATGGAATATACACAAATTACATATTTCCACCTCTGTCTATTTCCCGAGAGATCACACAGATTAATAAAATATTACCCCGTTTTGGAACGCAGACTAAACTAAAAAATGTAAAAAAAAAGGGGTTCGTAATATATTTGTACTAACTAACGGCTCTAACATTATTGAGTCAATACTAACCACGAAAATACACCATAATGACAGGCCACAAGGACGAGAAAAAAAAAATTAATTAATTATGAAAATTATACTCACAAGTGAGGAGACACCATGGTTCCGCAAATTTGAAGTGAGAGTCGCCTTAGAAATAGTACACTATTACACTGTAGTACACTGCACAATTAACATTGTTTTTTAAGTGAGTGGAGAATATTTATCAAACGATATCAATGACGGGCATTGAACGTGAACTTGTTTTATATATTGTAAATGGACATTATGACCATGTATTTTGGTATAGATGAAAGCTTGCTTATCTCATCCATTGGTTATATGATCGAAGCGTGAAGTTGACCATAGCAATTACTATCGTGAGGGCAGCAGGGTGAGAAGGAACTTTATTTAACACGTTCGCTTTCGTAAGTGGAATCGTTTTCGTCTTGTCTATGGTAAGAACCTGTTGAATAATATACGGAAGTGCTGTAACAGATCATGTATATTATTAAAACTGTACCATATTTTTCTTGATTCAACTTATAGAAAAGAGAAAAATATCCAAAAATCATCAACTTAATAATTTTGAAGATGCATTACAGCACTTCCGTATATTATTCTTAGAGGTTCTGACCATAGACAAGACGAAAACTATTCCACTGACGAAAGTGTTTAATAAAGTTCCTTCTCACCCCGCTGATCGCTAATTAGCCCCATGAGCATCGTCCGATTATTACAAAAACAATGGTTAAATAGCATATTACTATATCTGTGATAGCGACTAAACGCCACCTATTGCGTTGTTAAATAACTAAGTCCTCTAAACCTACTGTACGAAGAGAATGTATGGCTTCGTACCTTTGCCATGCCTTAATGGATAAATTAAATATCTATCTGAATTTTCAGGAAAGTTTGCTTCTATTTCAAAAATTTCTATGTTCTCTTGTTCAGTGGTCCTCACTCCCTTGACAATAATTTAATATATATATATTATTTATCTGTGATTTACATAATAATATAAATAATATAGGATTTAAATGTATTTGCATATAAAGTTGTTATTTATCAATAATATAAAAATGACGACCAAAAGGCAATCCAGCGATATGGTTAAATTTAGAGAAGCATGTAAAGCTGCGAAGAACATAGTAGTTTTATCTGGAGCCGGGATAAGCGCAGAATCTGGTATTCCTACGTTCCGTGGGGCCGGTGGTCTATGGCGTAGGTACCAGGCACAGGCTCTTGCCACTCCTGAAGCGTTCAGAACGAGCCCTAGTTTGGTTTGGGAATTTTATCACCATAGGCGCGAAACGGCTGCAAAAGCCCAACCTAACCCTGTAAGTTTTACCAAAGTAATGAATCACACATTAGTAACAACATGTTACTGAATTGTTAATTAGTCACGTAATGTTTGGTCAGTTTCGTTATCAAATTAGAAGTGCTTTACTTAAAATGTATAAGTGGTCCAAGGGCGTAGCCGGGTTTTAGTATAGGTATCCTTATAATTCTATGGAGGGGGTTCAAAAAATTAAACAACAAATACTGCATGAAATCGTGAAAAAAAATTCTATATTAATTTATACTCCTCGGCTCTTCTAATTTCATACATTTCGGGGGATGCCAGGGAGAATCCTGTGTTCCTAAAATTGGATTAACATAATATGTATTGAGGGCCAATTTCACCGTTCGCTATATAAACTGAGTTTAGTAAAACTAAGTTCAGCTTAAACAAGTTCAAATTTTGAAATTGATCTTGGTTTACATCAATCCGATTTCACCAGCTAAATTTTGATCGAGTTTACGAAAACGTGTTTAGTACATTAAACGCACAGATTAAATTAAATAAATAAATATTCGTGGTGGCCTAGTTGGTTAGACTTTGGACTTAAAAACACTTAGGGTCCCTGGTTCGAATACCGGTGTGTACCAATGAGTTTTTAATTAAAAAAATTATGTACATTTGTTTGACAACACCACTATAGTGCCTCGGAGAGCAAGTTAAGCTGTCAGTCCTGGTTTCACTATACCAACTTGTGAAACTGTTTATAGATGGGTTATTGTGTCTATTCAAAACATCGCGACGAGCTAGCCACTTGTTCGGTGTAGACTCATACCATCGGCTACGACGAGGTGGGATTAAAACCCCTCCGCTGGGTACCCTGGGGCCGTCTAGGCGGTCTCGGGCGCCCTAAGGCACCCGTGATGATACATATACATATATTAAATTAAATAAAAGGGATGCGTTTAGTATTTGCAACAGTTGAAAGCGACAATACAGTTTTATAACATATACTTAATAAATAATATTATAAGTATATAATATAATACTATAATATTTTCTTATATACTTAATAAATATATCAATATAATTTACTTATCTAATTTCGAAACGAAAGAAACGAATTAAAAAAAACTTTATACTGTTTGTTTTTACTGTATATATTAATAAGGACCAATTTCACCATTTGCTCTATAAACTGAGTTTAGTAAAACTAAGTTCAGCTTAAACAAGTTCAAATTTCGAAATTATATGAATCTGATTTCACCAGATAAATTTTGATCGCGTTTACGAAAATAAAGTTTAAAGACATAAACAATACGTTTAGAATTTTTACAGAAAAGCAACCAACAGCTGTATTTTAACTAAATATTTTCTTCTTTCGAAATGATAGAAACAAAACGAATACCATTTTGTTAAAAAAAAACACACTCACTCGTAGGATTGTTTGACATTGACAGTAACACTTCTTGAACGAGTTTAAAGAGCTAAACGACGAATATCCAGCGTTCAGAAAGTAAACCGAGTTTAGCTTGAACTTCGTTAGTTTTATATTGGTGAAACGTAAAAAAGAGCTCTAAACTTGGTTAGACAATTAAACTTGGTTTAGCTGGAACTGATCGCGTTTAGTGTGAATGGTGAATTTGGCCCTGAATGGTCTGGTATGTCCATTCATAGCTTG
Source organism: Monopis laevigella (assembly GCA_947458855.1). Classification (NCBI taxonomy): domain Eukaryota; kingdom Metazoa; phylum Arthropoda; class Insecta; order Lepidoptera; family Tineidae; genus Monopis; species Monopis laevigella. The sequence goes on along the minus strand of OX381590.1, from coordinate 21,452,248 downwards.
AGGTTTCATTAGCCAATAGCAGAGTAGAAAAGATTGATCTCTAAAACCCAAATCGAAACAGACCTGGCACTGAATCCATGGATAGGTATTTTCTTTCTGTTTCTACAAATCTTCTAAATATTTTAGGGCCATATTGCTATTGCAGAATATGAAAATAAGTACAATGGACATGGGAAAGTAGTGACAGTTATAACTCAAAATGTGGATGGTCTGCATGCCCGCGCCGGCACTAAGAATCTGCTGGAGCTGCATGGAAACCTTTACAAGACCCGCTGCATTAAATGTAAGGAAGTCCTAATTAATCATGACAGTCCTATATGTAAGGTAATTGTTTTATAAACTAGTCTAATAAGCAGTAGCAGATCCAGGGGGGGGGTTTAGGTTGCAGGGGGCCTTGGCCCCCCAGAATCATCATGAAAATTGTTTAAAGACAACAAGCATTTTTGATGTTTGAAATGTTACAATTTAGGACATTATCTATAATGGTTCTGGCAAAAAATCTTGAGGCCCAAAAATTAAATCCTGGATCCGCCCCTGCTAATAGCAATACTTTCAACTTTTTAAATTGATTAAAACAATTTGAATAAAATCTAATAAGTGAAAGAAAAGTTGATGAGACTGTGAACTTGAAAACTATCAAAGTCACTTTTGTCCAGATTCCAATATTCCATCATGTGGAATTATAAAATTACAAAAACCTATAAAAACATTGTGAACCTGCCTGACCAAAGAGAAGTGGTTGTCAGCCAATTCTAGAGAATACAGTTCTGGACGGTTCCTAACAATTAGAATGTCTAAGTTAGAATGTCTGAGGACTGCTAATGATCCCGGGGTCTTATAATACTAAGTAGGGCCCTTAGTATAATATGGTCATACCACAAGGGAGGTTCGTGTAAAGCAGAGTATTAGAGTATAAATTAATCATTGAATGCACTCATTTCTCATATAAACTTGCCAATTTTGACAAGCAATTTGAAAATATTGTCAACATATATATTATTATTATTTTTTTATTATGAAGGACATTAATCTGGTCATAAACTAAGTTCTAGGCTTGTACTATGAGTAGTATGTGTACCAGATACAATAATATATATCGACGCTTGAAAGGAGAAATGGGATAAGCGACAATATTTGTGAAATTAAGTTATATATACCGTTGAAATTGTCTGATTTTTCTGCGTCGATTGAGCCTAGTTTCAAGTCAATCTGAGCAAATTTATGTCGCTTATCCCGTAGGTGATTTGGCCGCCCAATAGAGTTTTTTTTTTGTACCAACCGACGTCATTTGTATCAAATTTTGTAATAATGGCACTTGGATAAAATGATGACACAAAAATATTGACTAAGGACTTTTTACTCTTCTAATTTATATATTACTGCTTCATATGTCTAGTTTTACTTCGCCGTAATAATTAGATCTAATGTCAGTTACATCTTTTTACATATAAGCGAAGCGACAAAACACGGCTGTTATTGCATTTTACCTTTACGTCTAAAATCAAAATATGTCGCTTACATCGTTTTTCTTTATTAATATTATGAAAAAGATTGTCGTTTATCCACTTTTACCTAAATATAAAGTTATTCCCTTTCCATCGTGAGTGTTTGGATATACCATACAATAAAACAATAAAATATATTTTGCCAAATACTGACATAGAAGATATTGATGTTGAATTGATGCTGTTACTATGTAGTGTGTGTAAAACAATATTATTATTATTTTATGTTTATAAACTTTATGTTCCTAAATAAATATTTCACTTTAGATTATAGCAATAATAATTTTACACGTCATAGATTTTATATTTGTGTTTGGGTATTATTTAAGATAATTTGATCTCAAATAGAAAATGTGCCAAAAACGTTTTAATACCATAAAAGATGGCAGCTGATGGCAATTGATTTATTATTTGTTTTTTGGTCAATGTTTAAGTTAATTTGATCTCAAATATAAAATATCGTTTTATCTTTATCTCATAGGAGTGCAGCTGATGCAATTAAGAATATATTTTGTTACTAAGGCTAATAAATATTATAATATCATATAAACAATAGTTTTATTTGCTATTAAAAACCTGGAAACTTCATTTTTGACTCAGTTTTTATATTAGCTGAAAAAGTTAAACCATTTATGCGTATAAATGAGCAATAAACAATGGCGCGTATGTCTTTATACCTGTTTCCATATTAAGGTATTCATTTTAGGTATTGCATTCTTCCTGATACATTTTTTTTGTCAAAGCTTAGTTGTCCCTTTTTACTTCAATAGTTAAATTAGACAATCTTAACTTAAGCCTTTTTTCATGGTTATGTGTTTGTGCCAAAATACTGTCCACCTATTTAACCTGAAAGAAACTAGTATACAATTTTTACTTGGACCCTTTTTCCTCATAAAATTTTCGTGACTTAAATGCGTTAGCGACACTATTTCCTATACTAAGTAAAATTCATAGAATGTATCAATGTCATAATTTAGAGAATAATTTTAGCACCATTTTGGTCTGTTAAATTCGAAAATAAAACTAATTGGAATTATGTTATGAATTTTTTTCTAAAAAAATAACAGTTTTTTGGCTCTCTTGTAAAATTTACTATATGTCGTTTATGCCCTTTCTCCTTTCAAGCGTCGATATACATATTACATTTTATAAACACCCAGACAATGGCAAACTTCACTGTACAGAAAAACATACTATATATTTTTTGCCATGGGTGGGAATCTCTAGATAGAACTCCTAAGGAGCAACCACTAGTTTACTGTGGCAGTTGAAATGATTTACCTAAACATATGATGATAAATCAAGACCACAAAGAGAATACCTGCTCTTGGTTAGGAGCCTAACCGTGATGTTATATCATATTTAGGCTCCTAATGTGATAGTAAATATGAATATGTAACTTATTAAATTATAACATTTTCAGGCATTAGCAGATAGAGGTGCACCAGATGAGACAGTTGTAGGATCAAATATCCCAGTAAAGGCATTGCCTCACTGTAAGAAGAGTTCTTGTGCCGGTTTGCTCAGGCCTCATATTGTATGGTTTGGTGAAAATCTAGAAGCTACCGTTTTAGACAAAGCTGGTAAGAGTTAAAATGTTATTAATAAAAAATATATATAAGAACTTACTGGCAATTTGTGTATGGCTTTCATGATAAAATTATGTAAAAATGTCTTATTACATCACAATTTTTTATTAACAACAGTTGAATTTTCACTGTTCAAAGTATTGTATCACAGTTATCTTGCCAGCGTCTGGAAGCCTAGCATTGTGCCAAGAAACTGATAAAATATTTTTGGCAATGATATAATACACAATTTTAAAAGTTTGGACAATACAAGCTATTTTGTCACATAATCTAGGGCACCATGCTATGGGGGTTGGATAAAAATTGGGTCTATAGAGATTTGAATAACTGTGAGGTGGAATTAACCACTGGGCTTTATACTTTTTATAAGTTTAAACAATAAGGTATTTATGAAACCATTTTGAAATATTTCAGAACAAGTAATGTCTACATGCGACGTGTGCCTGGTGGTGGGCACGTCGTCTGTAGTGTACCCAGCGGCCATGTTTGCGCCGGCCGCCGCCGCTAGAGGCGCTGTGGTGGCGGAGTTTAATATAGAGCCAACGCCTGCCACACACGAGTTTGACTACTACTTCGAGGGACAGTGTGGACAAACATTGCCTAAGGCTTTGGCCGACTAATTTGACTAATGGTCATTGCTATGTTTCTTCTTTCATAAGGCAAGAACAAATCACTACTTCAATGGCAGATTATAGAAAACTAGCAATATTCCAGCAGCCCAATGCTACTAATAGTTTTATTACCATTAGTGTTAAAAACTGTCAAAACATTTTTCACAATTCAATTTCTATAAGTGAAAATAAGATTCAATTTACAACCAATCATATTGTTATTATTTAAACTCAAACGGTATATTCTGATAGTTTTGTATAAATACTTGTGGAAAATTTATTGTGCGCCCTGGCTAGACGATAAAATACGAAAGGCCATGAGATGGAGAGATTCTTTGAAGAGGAAAGACCGAAGCGAAGCGAACTGGAATGCATTCAAGTGTGCAAGGAATCGCGTGAATCAGATGTGTAGGAACGCAAAACGCCAATATATTTATACTTTCATTAGGTCCTCCACCCCCAAAATACTTGGAAATTTCTTCATACTCTTGGTTTCGGTAAACCTAAATCCGATAGTTTCGTCCCTTCTCATATTAACAGCCTTAATCTATACTTCTCTTCCCCCTCTACTCCTTTAGACCCCGCTAAAAAATCTAATGTCATCTCACAAATAAGATCTGCTTCTGCCCCACTTCAATTTGAACTGCAGCCTGTGACCACAGGTAATGTAAAGAAAATTGTTAAATCTATAACTAGTAAGGCAGTGGGCTTTGATGATATTGGTCGCGCCCTGATTATTCCTATTATTGACATAATTCTCCCTGCTATTACATTAATTATTAATTCATCTCTCTCTTCAGGACATTTTCCCACTACTTGGAAAAGTGCGCATGTTATTCCGATTCCAAAAAAAACTGCTCCCACTACTTTTAACGATCTACGACCCATTTCCATTCTTCCTTTCTTATCTAAAGTCCTGGAGCACGTTGTTCACAAACAATTTACTAACTTTTTAAATAGTAATGCATTATTGAATCCGCGGCAGTCTGGCTTTCGATTGTCTCATAGCACCAGCACTGTTCTTGTAAATATCACTGATGACATACGCCGTGCTATTGACGAAAAAAAGTTAACACTTGTTCTCCTAGATTTTAGTAATGCCTTCAACTGTGTCGATCATGATATTCTGATCGCTATTTTGCGTTCACTTAATATTTCTCCTACTGCGACACAGTGGTTCAACTCATATCTTCGCGGACGCAGGCAGCGCATTCGGGTGGACAATGTTTTCTCCGATTGGTGTTTCCTCACTGCTGGCGTCCCGCAAGGTGGCGTTTTATCTCCTTTGCTCTGCTCGGTTTTTATTAATGCCATGGTCCAAGTAATTAATATCAGTTCCTATCATCTGTATGCCGATGACTTGCAACTTTCGCTGCACTTTGATATTTGTGACATAAATGTTGCCATTACCAGTGTTAATCGTGATTTGGAGGCTATTCGGGTTCGCTCGCAAAACCTTGGTATTTTAGTTAATCCTTGTAAGACGCAGGTCATGGTCCTTGGTTCTAAACACATGTTGAGTAGATTGGATGTGGAATCAATCTCTCCATTAGTATTTAATAGCATACCTCTTCCTTTTTGCCAGCATGCTAAGAACCTTGGTTTACATATGACCTGCGATCTTTCTTGGAACTATCACATTTCGGAAGTTAGTAAACGTATTTTCGCCAGCATGCATTCGCTCAAGCGGTCCCAGTACCTCATTCCATTTAAGACAAAGATTATGTTAGTAAATTCACTTCTTTTCCCTATTTTAGACTATGCTGATGTATGTTACTCTGATCTGACTGAAGACCTACTCAATAAACTCGACCGCCTTCTTAACTTGTGCATACGCTTTGTTTTCGGCCTGCGCAAATATGACTATGTATCTATTTACCGCAAACAGTTAAGATGGCTTAAAATTAATATACGATAGATCAGTGCACATGCTTTCTTTCCTTTATAACATCCTCTATAATCCTAATAAGGGGTATTAGGATTATTGAGGATCTTACCTAAAATCTCGATTTATTTTCCTCTGTGATTCTCACGATCGTCCTCTTCGCTCCTCTGTTAATAACCAATTAAAGATCCCGTCGCACATCTCCACCAAATATTCCGATTCTTTTACTGTGTCAGCTGCTCTTCAATGGAATTTGCTTCCTCTGTGTATAAGACAGGCTCCAACCATCGGTGTATTTAAACGTCTACTCACCACTCATTATCTGAATAAGTAACTGCCAATTTTTCCTTCAGCATTTTCTGTTTCGATATGTACTATATGTATTATATTGTATGATTTATATAAGTAGTATATTATGTATTGAGTGTATGTTTAAGTATTTACATGTAATATTTAAGTAGTTAATATACTATTCGCTATATGTCTTTTAAATTGTTATTTATTTGCTTTTGCCCCTGCATAATCTTCCACTCTCTCAAAGGTTAGCTGGTAGAAAATGTCTAAGGCATTAAGTTCGCCTATGTACAATTTTATTTTGTAATTTTGTGCAATAAAGTATTTTAAATAAATATTTGTAAATATCCAATTTAGGGCGGGTTTCTAGAATGTTAATAAAATTAATAGATTATTAAAATTAGCTAACAGGAGTCATGTTTGGTGTACTGTAATGTCAGGTAATTTTTTTTACCAATAATGTGTCTTGTTAGCCAATTTTATTCATAAATTATTTTGATCCACATTCTAGAAACTCGGGGTAAGTAAATTGTAACTTTGTTAATTAAAATATAATATATTGGCCTTTTTATATAAAAAAAAGATTTCATAATACCATAAAATTTTGTTAAAAATATTTACCTTTTATATATAGCTGATTTATATCCAAATCATTTGTACCCAGTTCATATATTCTTGATAAGTTGCTTTTCATAAAAAATGAATGATGTAAAAAGGATGGTAAACTGTTGTCACAGACAACTTACCTTATGGTGATACGATGGCAGTGCACAGATGTGGTATGTGTAGAAAAGATAATTTATAGGAGACACATTTAAAGTTTTAGTTTTTGCCTTACTGAAATTTTTATTAGTTTATAAATATGATTTCTATTTTACTTTATATCTCTTCAATCGGTCTTACCGTACAGTTGTGATAGCGGCTATATATATATGTATATTTGTAAGTCTATCTGTATTTAACCCATTTTCATTGAGAAATGTATGTACCACATTTGTGCACTATGACATTGAATAATTTGTGAAAGGATGCCTAAAATTATTGACTCTTGTGACTTAAATATGATGTAACATTATATATTTTTTATAATACAAAAATACAATGAATTAAAATAAAATAAACCTACTAAAGCCATAAAAGTCTTGGAATCCAGGAGGCGATGAACCCAAAGTTCCAAGGATGCCGGCGACGGTTCCACGTTGGACGGCAATACTGATCCTCTGAGTAAGATATTCTTTGCTCAAAGGATCACCTGTTGCCCCCCGGATGTGCACACTTAAGTCGAGTATTAATATTTTAGCGTCCTCAGACCAGGGGCCCATCGTCTCTACAGCAAACGGAACAAATGCACATACTTTTTTTACATAATATATTCTATATTTCTGGATATTATATTACAAAAAAAAAATAAGGTGTCATAGTTATATCTATTCATTAGGATACTTATAGAAACAGGTTTTAGCTTTTGTGTCGCATAACGAAACTCCGCATTTTTTACATTTTTCATAGGTAAATCCCGAACACCTAGGAAACGAGTCATTGATGTTCTCATAGCGAAATTTGCCACTCTAGTAAAATTTTCAATTCAGATAATAAATGACAGAACTGTACCCAGGAATTTATTCAATTCATTTTCTGTTATTGTATCAGAGTTTAAAACTTGTTTTTGTGTGGCATACAAATTGGTTTCTTCTACAATTTTCAGTCAACTCAGCCGTAAAGAAGTAGTTGAAAACTTTCAAAGGAGTTTCACATGCCACGATATCATTAGGCAATTGAGTATTACCTCGAAAAAGAAAGTCCTCGTTGGGGGTAAAAAGGTTCCTTTTCCGCCAAACTACCGGTCTCGATTGGACCGATCTTCTAGAAGAGGATGAAGAAGAATTAGAAACAAAAGGCGGGTCAACACTATCGTCTTGAACAACTTCATTATCATCTTGAGTAGCACGGTCGAACATTATAGGGGGTCACCATCATCACATTGAAGAGGAATTACTTCCTCAGAATCTTGACTAGAATCATTATTTATTATGTCCTCTGTTTTATTATATTTGAGTTGGCGTGAAGATCTGTAACAGGTTTCTTCAGACTTAGAGCCAGAGTCAGATAAGCCATCGTCAGAATCATTCCAGTCAAGTAACAAACTCTCAATATCTTCAAAAAATCACAGAATAAAAGTACCATTGTTGTTTATAAACAACATAACAAAAACTATCTTATTTACATAATCAAATATATTTTAGGAGCTATTTCGTTATGAAAGTGAAAAAATAAAGTATAAATAATTAGAATATTAATTTTTTTTGTTGTTGTGACACATGGTTCCATGGAAGAAGTTGTTCGATTTGATCAACAGAACCTCATATTAGCCCAAAGTACACCTTTCAAATTCACCCTGTATATATCATTGAAAAGGTCTTTTTACAAGGATTAATATAATATGTACATTTGTTTGACAACACTACTATAGTGCCTCGGAGAGCACGTTAAGCTGTCTGTCCCGGTTTCACTATACCAACTTGTGAAACTGTTTATAGATGGGTTATTGAGTCTATTCAAAACATCGCGACGAGCTAACCACTTGTTCGGTGTAGACTCATACCATCGGCTACGACGAGGTGGGATTAAAACCCATCCGCTGGGTACCCTGGGACCGTCTAGACGGTCTCGGGCGCCGTAAGGCACCCGTGAAGATATATATAATATAATATGATAACCTGTCGCCTGGTCGTTTGTCTCCATTTGCTGTCGGAACGGAGTTATTTTGTGTTAAATATTTTTTGTTTGATTTTGTTAAGATAATGGTTATATTATATCTATACTAAATAAACACTCGGGGATAAAAAAGAAAAAATAGCAAAAGTAAAAAACGTTATTTATTTTTAGTAATAAAATGAATAAACACTCAGGGATAAAAAAGAAAAAATAGGAAAAGTAAGAAACATTTTTTTTTTAAAATGTTATCAATAATTACATCGTTGAGGAATGCTGCAGGAGCAGTGAAGCCTTCATGTCTGGCAAATCCTAGATACCACGCGATTGAAACTATGTAAGCACAAGTGCCGACTGTTCTTCGTCCGGTCAAACACGTGCAGTAATAATTGCATAAAATGTTATGAATATTAGTGTCATTTTCGCTAACATTGTTTTTTACCAATACATAGCAATAATAAGTTTTTGACCGTACGTGACGCGACTGTATGAGTCCACGTAAAAGCCAAGCATCTTCGTTTACGCTATATTCATGTTAATCTTGGAGTGCGCTTTCTCTTTATATTTCTAAAATGGACTATCCATTTGACAAATGCTCGCTGTAGTAGGATCGGGCCAGCTTCAGTTGATAGGTGCCCAAAGAAAGTTAAATAATCTGTTGTTCCGTCAGTAGTGGGAAGTTCCCTATCCCCGAGTCAACAGTCACCGTAGCAACAAAAAACACAAATTTTAAAAGTAATACTACTTTTTTTCAAAAGTCATCGCCATTATCACGATATATTATGCATGAATAGTAAACATAATACATTTCTTGTTTTTTGTTGTTTTACATTGTTATTTTTTTCGTATTTTTTCAACCATGATAGGTACGTAATATCGTATTTTTGCAATTATGATATCTACTGAAACTGGAACTTTTGGGGGCTTCCCGTGGTTTTCGGACAAGTCGCCATAGTAAATATTTTTGCATATTAAAAGACCTATCCAATGACACCACAATGATTGCTATTGGAGCGAGTACCAAAATGCCCATTCTCCTTTAATAGTTTATAATTTTTAAAAGCGTTTTGAAATTGTGTTGCTTTAAAACAACAGGGCGTGTTTAAGGGTTAAGATAATATTGTTTTCGGTCATTGTGTTTATTAATCTTTCTGTGTTGGGTTATTATTATTTTAGAAATCAGAAAAAAAACTTTTTAAATTATATAATACAAAAAAATAATACCCACAACCGAAAGATTTTTACGTACAATTACGAACAATAAAAACATAATTGAACTTAATAATTGGAAGTACGTTTGTATGGGCGTCAAGTCGACTCCAGGGACCTTAGGGCGGGGTGAGCTCAGAAATTGCGTCGTTAAGTGCACAGGAAATGGATTTGCGAACTCGAACATTATAATACATCTAAATGTTGTTTTCATTGATAAAAGTTTTTTTGAGAAAAAAAAACCATAGAGATTTTCGGTCTTATTCATAAAAAATCCTTAAAACACTCTTAAAGAGCTCAATAGTTAAAACGTTCAATAAGGCTATTGGCTCGATAACTTTTTTGTTATTCATAAACCTCCATTAAAGCTCCTATAACTATTTGACGTTTATTAGCTGAATTAGTGATGTGTTGATAGAAAAAAATAATTGATTGTCAAGAAAGTTGGCAGAATCGCGGAAAACCAAGACCATAAAAGTAAAAAAAAAAAAATTTATGACACTTCTAATGAAATAATTATAATAAGGTTGGGCGCACACTGATAGAAAATTTAGTCACACTAGATGTGCCCCGCGGTTTCAGCCGTCATTTAAATTAAAATAATTTGTATCAAAAATATGTTGCATCTCTCTATATCTGTACCTATGTGATTTTTTATGACTGCATCTCTGTATGATAATATGTAACTTGCAAGTCGCAATACTTGTTTCACATACAACAAAAACTGTCAAGTGACTTAGTCATGTTTCTGTTTTAGTCTGTGGGTTCACCGGTTGGTTGGTACCGGGACTACTGCATAGATTTATTGTTGAGGTGGTAGTATCCTTTCATGGTGCGGTTACGAAATAAGCGACTGAATTTATGATAAAGCAGCGAGGACATTAAAATAGGCTCGTAATGTAAACTTCTTTGATTTTTTTTGATTCTTTGACATTTTGTAACCGCATCATTAAGCCAGCATAGTGGGAGCGATCAATATTGTAAAACGACAATGTATTTATCGATCCATTTATGGACTTTGTAGGTCTGCTTACCATCCGGTAGATACAAAATCACATGTCGTGTAATAAATAAATAAAAAACAGATGTGACGGCAGTCGGCACCGCCATTCAATTTTTGTAGTTTGAAGCGGCACAACTTTGTCTTTTTGGACAAATTACCGCGGTGAAACAAGATTAAATGTTAATATTTTTTTGTTACAAATTTTTGTCAGTGTGCGCCCAACCTAATTTGGTTCAAGTCCATTCGAGTTGTAAAATTTTGAGAATTTGTTGATCGGAAGCCGACTGGGCATTATTATTTTTATTTGTAATATAATTTTATAAAGTAATAGAAGTCATTTAATAAAATTTTAAACCAAAAAATAAAATATGTATAAAAAGTGAGGTTAAAATAGGTTTATAGTGGGCTCCTGCCTTCAATAAAGTTATGGAGCTGTTATTTGACGTTTATCACTATTAGAGGTTTATTGAGCGTTTATGAATAACATTTTGAGGTGTTTTGCTATTGAGCTGTTATAAAGCATCAATAAAGGCTTCGTAAGTTTTTATGAATAAGACCGTTAGATTTTAGTTACTCGATCCTAATTACATAAAACTAATTTAATATATCATAAATCAAACTTTAGTTGTCTTTTTAAAAGTTAATAGATTTTTATAAAGAGACTATCTAATTAGGATCTCGTAATGAATATTTACACTTCCACATTCTTTTTTACTTAAAAATAAACTTTTATATCATTGAAAACAACATTCAAATGTTTTTAGAAGTTCGAGTTCGCAAATCTATTTCCTGGCTTCTTAATTCTGTTTTTGTTACTGACTAAAAGAAAAGATGATTTCTTAATCTAGATTAGATAAGTGATGTAACTGTTGAACATAAAATAGTCTAAAATTTTATTTTTCAGAGTTTCATGACATTTTTATAAATGTTTAACATGTTTTCTATATAATATATAAATAATAAAAAATGTTGAAACGTATTTTACAATTTTTATGTAGTTTTTCTTAAATGAATATTTAAATGCATTGTGACTACGACATATTGTTTTCGAGTCGAGTTTTGATAGTCGACGTTGCTTACTCACATCAGAAACCCTACTTATAACGGTGAGATAAAACATAGGGAAGTAGATTCAAATTCGAGCATACCTCGCCTCAACAATGTGGTAGTAACGTTACAAAAACTCGCACTATGGCTACAGAAGGTTAAATAAAATAATATTATAATTATTTCGTTTTATGTTTCGCAAAGAACTTTGCGATACTCCCCACTGTTGGTCCGAAACTGCAGTTTGTATTTAGTGATTTCTGAAAATAAAATCATTAATTTTAATATGTATTACATTTTTGGTCAAATCTGTGATTTATTAATATGCGTGAAGCAAAATCATGTATTCTTTCGGGACTTTTTTTATTTACAAACATTTTACTACCAGTTGTGCAGCAGTAGTTCAATAAAATATCCGGTAGATGGCATTTTTATCTCTAGATCGAAAGGCCTCTATAACTTCGCTAGGTCGACCGAGCGGACTCATTACCACCACTCATACAGACGCAATAACCCTTAAGTGACCTTGTGACATTTCGGTTTTAGTCTGTGGGTTCACCGGTTTTCCGGACACTCCTTGCATCGATTTATTGTCGAGGTGGTAGTCTCTCATGGTGCGGTTACGAAACGAGCAATTAATTTGTCGATAAAGCAGTGTGGATATTAAAATAGACTGATTGCAAATACATTTTTGTCGCCACGCTTTTCGTAACCGCATCATTTAGTCTGTATAGTGGGAGCGATCAATATTGTTACTATTACTATTTCTTGATTAAACGGCCTCTTCGCATTACGCGAATTTTTGTGTCTTGTGGGTAGAGAAATAAAATTATTATATTATTAGTAAAAAGAGGGGATAACAGGATGGCAAAAACTAGGGTAGAAAAAGGAATGGCGTATGTAAGCATGCGGTATAGTTTTGCCAATATCAAGTGAAGGAGGAAATATAATATAAAATGGCGGTACCTATTTTACTGAAGATTGCGGGATTATTTGAGATAACACAAACACCGACTACATTTCTCACATTTAATATGAATGCTTATTTTACAAAATAAGTACACTTTTGCACAATAACATTCAATAAAATTAAATTTGCGTCGCGTATATTGGTTTTGGGTCGAATACGACGGCATACAGAAAACAGGTAGAGCACTGTATTCAGCTGTCAGTATATACCAACCGGTTCAAATTGAATATTACAATAAACGTGTAGGTGTATGTGCTGTGCATAATCGACTAAAACCAATTTGGACCTCAAATCGAGATGAATGTCGAAAGCGCGAGAATTGCCCACCTGAGATGAAATACATTCGTGAACGTATCTGACTGTATTCGATGTGCGCAATTTGGATGCGGTATATAGGGAGCCGCCCTAAGGCATAAAATTATCTTTCCAAACGTGAGAACTAATTAATAAAAAAGGTGAGAACAAAAAATGGTGGGAACAAACATGTTTGACATTTCGTTCGATAGGCAATTTTAGGGATTATACTGGGTACAGACGCCCCTACTTGGTTGGGTCCGACCGCCCGACTACGACCAAGTTGGAAAGTGTGTAGCGATTAGCAATTATTATTACTAGCCGGGTCGCCGGCGCACCCGACCACCACGGGCGGGACGTGCGTAGGCCTGTCGGGTGGTCGGCCACCCGACAGCATACTAGTCGGATCCAACCATGGAGGTAGGGAGGTGCCCATGGGCTTTAAATCGCCTTTCCAGTTTTGAGAACAAAAGATGGCCGCCGCCATACAAATTTAAAAAAAGTGAGAGCAAAAGCAATCACTGAGCGTTGATTAATTGAAATGAGAACAGCAACCACAGACAACGAACTTGTTTGTCATTTCGTTTTATATGCCATTTAAACCTTACAGGACCATTAGGTTTTCAGAACTGATTCAATGGTTTTGGTGATAAAAATTGGAGCATTAGGCATATACGTATATAAATATACGTATTTGAAATTCAAAATAATAAAAAACATAGTAGATTTACAGGAATTCTTGGGGACATTATGTGTCCCTATCGATAAAGTTATTATTTTTCTCAAAATTTGGTATGAACATTTCCATGTCATTTTATTTTCATTGTATATTGGCATTAAGGCGGTTCCATATGTTATCATTAGTCTCATGGACCTAAACAAGTTGGGTCGGTTAGTAGGAGTTTACCTGCACGAAGGGCGGCAGCGCGGCGGCTGTGGGCGGCCGCGAGTAGCGCGCGTCCGCCAGCACCACGCACGCGTAGTCCCGCGCGTGCCGCACCGCGCGACCTGCGCCGACACACCAGCATGGGCGTATGTATATAGGGGGGGAGCCCCAGAATGATCTGTGGCCACCCCAGGGCCGTGTTCGGAAACTAACACTGGGTAATGTCACAGAGTGCGATAAAAATATTGAAAAATGCTTAGAGAAAAAAAGATGCATATAGTGTAGTGACATTACCCAGTGTCAAAGTGTTAGCTTACGAACGCGACTCAGGATGTTGGGTAACCGATTCGAAATTATACGTAAGAGACTTAAATAACTTCATACAAAAATAAATTCAATGAGGTAAGCATGCTCTACAACCGCAAATACTATGTTCTACATACTTATATATATTATAACATACATAATATATTTTGATCACTACTTGATGCAAATTTATTATAATTACATACATTTCGGGGTGGTGGGGGGTTAGGCTACGACCAATTGGAGCGAAGTAACAATGGGAAAAAACGGGGGAAAATTATTCCTTTTGAGAGTGTAAACTGCGTAAGCGGTTAAAGTTACGCAGACGAGTTGCGCGGATCAGCTAGTTATATTTAAAAAAAACTGCCTCAGCCTATCCAGCGAAGGGGTTTTTAATCTCACCACGCCGATATGAGTCTACACCGATAATTGGCCAGCTCGCGATGTTTGGGTAGAATCGATAACCCCCCCTATAAACAATTTTATCAATAGACAATTTCAGTATAATATTATTATGTGAGCTTTTTGTATGACCAATGGACGAAAGTATTTTCTTTCTTCTAAAAGCTGGTTAATGAGATATTTATATTAAAAATCTACTTCGTGGCTCCGCCACAATAGATATTTGAATCGGGCTTAATACTAAAAATATGTTATATTTTGATAATATGTACATTATTATTCATAACTTTAAAAAGATGTACTATAAAGGTTTCTGAGAAATTCCACAAAAACCGTTGGTGAGGCCCGTAAGTAGTTATAATAACAATATTATATTCTGGGTACCCTGGGGCCGTCCAGGCGGTCTCGGGCGCTGTAAGGCACCCGTGATGATATGTATGTATGTATTATATTCACTTACCAATGCATTGGTTAACGGCCTTCATACAAAGACTTTCATAGTAGTTGTTGCTGGCAGAGCTGCCAGACTTCCTGCTCAAGTACTGAAGCTTTTGCTGAAGCTCTGGAGAAGTTATGTTTGGGTATGGCAGCCCTACCACTATTATACAGCGACCAAGGTCATCACTGAAACATACAAAACTATTATATTAAACAAAAAATGTGTTGGTATTCCATATACAGGCTGGAAGGATAACACCATCAAGTCAAACAAATACTTTGATCTCACAAATGAAATTACTTGAACCGTTTTTAAAACTCTACTTTATGCTGTGGAAGTCGGTGCTAGAGGAATTCCAGCAAAGTGTTTGCATCGTCTATTGAATGATATTTTCAAGATGGTGCGTAATATAGTATTTGGTTGAGTAAAGAGGGTGGTGAACATAGTGAAGGGGACAGTTCAGAATTCACCCGCATGGATAGCTATGAACACTGTGCTACAAGAACTGTATACCAGTATGAGTAAACTTAGGAATATTAAGCTTTTTGAAGTTCTTATCATTCACAGCTTTTGGAAAAATGAATACAATAATAAAATGATTACTGATAAGGAAAGTCTTTATGGTCAACAGAGGTCTAGGTGTTAGATCTTTCCCCCTTGGATTATTTACTATTTTCTGATAAAATAGCTTGGCGGTAAAAGACTATTGAAATAATAACAATTTTCACTAAGAATATGGTATCAAAGCTGATGCTATAATAAAATTATATAAATAATATATTTTAATATTGAATTATTGTATTGAACACTACTCGTATGTAGCTTCCACAAACAAGCAGACTTACTTTCGCATTGCATTAGTGTAGATAATATGAATATTTACCTAAAATTAAGTCCCTCGCTAAGTTTCCCGCCCACCACGCTCAGCATGAGGGCGCCATTTTGTGCCGCCATCTTGTCGCGGATACATGCGCTGTACTGGTTTAGTACCTGGCGACACAAATATACTGAATTTTGGAAAATTCGGAGGGATCATATAGGGTGAATTCAATTAAATATAGGAAAATTATATTGTAAAATTAAGAAGTTACAAAGCGTGATTTTCGAATTTTAGGTACATAAAAAAAAACAAAAAAAATAATAATATATTGAAAAACTTGGATAAAGTAATAAAACAAGTATAGGTGAAGATTGTATTTTTTTATTTCAATATGATTTAAGCATTCTTATGGAAAATAAATTTATTTAAACCTTTGATAATTAAATATTTGTTAATATAAAAGAAAAAAAAACTTACTTTATCAACCTCAGCAGCAGATTTAGGTTCGCGAAATATAGTTTTTTTCTTAGCAATGGCGTTAGTGATGTTGTGTTTGAGCATGTGTGCGTAGAGTGTGTTCTCGTATGAGTAGGAGGGCAGGAAGCACACCACCCCGCCCGGCACAACGCTGCACACGTTCCGCAGCATGCTGCACACTTCGTCCAGCTGTAGGAATAACATATAAAATATTAAATAACACTAGGCCTGCGGCCCCAGCCTAGTGGTTAAGTCACTGCGCAACTGATAACAATTTAAGGTTAAGCAGATGACAGCAAGGCCGGGGTGGGTGACCGCTTTATACAACGAGGCTATTTCATCATAAACACCGCAACAAGCTCGTCACTTGTTAGGTGTTGCCTCCGAATACCATCGGCGAAATAACAACGGGTTAATCCCTCCGTTGGCTACCCGACCGTTTAAACGGATTTCGGGAGTCAAATAGGCACCCGTGATGGTATTAATTATTTATAGGCCCGTTCCGTTGAAGAAAATGTTAGCGCAAAATGTAGTTTTTTTTTTTGGGTTAAGTTACATTACCAAAAATGTTAACATCTGAAGTTAACTTCATGCATTTCTTTACTAATCCAAACTGGAATTGCTAACATCAAAATCTAACAATTTAAACAAGTGTTAAAAGGTGTTTTATAATTATTATTATTTTGATGAATGGCTTTTCGCTTGAAGCGTAACTTTGCCAATGTCTAGTTGTTGAAAAGGCACTGAGATTGTTATATTATAGTTAGGTACTTGAGTTCATTTATAAAAGTCAAAGAACATTACATTGATTATTATGGTTTAATACTGCACATTAAAAATAAAACAGTAATATATTCAAGCACAGATAAAATATATACAAGGGTAAACGTCACAATGGGTTAAAATGGGGCCCAGGGGCCTTAGAGAAAAATCAGGCGAGGCGACGTGTCGCGTCGCCTTCAATCAAACTGTATAGGCTTTGGCAGGTGACAGCGTACGTCACTGTCAAAATACATATGTTTTTGAATGAGGCGACGCGACATCTCGCCTCGCCTGATTTTTCTCTAAGGCCCCAGGGAGGGACAGCACAAAAAGATGTTTTATTCGTGTTCATTTTTGACAGATGTTTATTTACATGTACACCTATCCACAAATTGGATTTTAATTAATTATTTTATAAATTATAACTGTTTTAATAAATCCTAAAAAATATATGATTTGAAAGCAAATTCAGCTGTGATATGTATAATTTAAAGTTATTAATAAAAATAATAATTCTAATATCATTAAATTATTGTATTTAATTAAACAATAGTTTATTTAAGGGCGTTCCTTCCAATTTTACCGCTGTTCGGTGTTTTAAGGCTTTTTTAAGCTCTTATCAAATCCTATTACAACCATGGGGAAAACTACAGTGATATGAACTGGAGCATTACTAGTTTGTATGGAGAAGGCATTATTTCATCATTGAGAAACATGCCGTATTCCAATAAAATAAAAAAGTACTCTGTCTATACAACAAGATACTATACTATCGAATATTTATATTCGCTCAATGCTCAATTTTAAAACCGTTTCTAGTACCTAATTTACATGGATCGGAAGCCATAATCTATTTCTTTTAAATGTAACGTTAGATTGTCAAAATAACGAAAATCTTTAAGTACAATATGACACGAAATATTTTAATACATTCAAGCCAAAATAGAGTGCATGACTTTTTAGGTCTTTCTTGTCGGTGAATGTTTAATGTCATCGTTGTAGGATTCCGTTATAAGAAACAGAATGCGGCCGCTGGAGGTCCTACGAACATGACAACCACGATGGTGTAGTGGTATTTATAAAAAGCGAAATTAGACATAATATTTCAGAAATTAATCTACATGGAGCTTCCTGCCTTGAAATCACGATCCCCTGCTATAAAATAATTTGTATTTACCGCTCACCATCAGAAAGAAACCCAGAAAATTTTATTTTATCGCTTAATAATTACCTAAACACTGTTGGTACAAATAATAATATTATTCTGACAGGTGATCTAAACATAAATATCTTGGAAGATAACCTTAACTATCACTCGGAGATGTACCTGGATATGTTAGTATCACACAGTCTTTACCCTGGACACCGATGTGATACAAGAATAAACAGCTGCCTTGACCACATTTTCACAACGATAGACCAGAACAAATTTAATTCAATTGTCGCTGTACTTGACACGACGATTACAGACCATAAAATGGTAGCAATATTTAACTATTTAAACAAAACATCTTACAAACCTCCAAAATATAAGACTATCACTGACTTTAATAATGCTTTAATTTCGTTACAAAATAATAACATTGACAAACTTCATTCATTAAAATTACGGATTCTTTAAATAAAAATACAAAAACTATAAAAATACCCAACAGTAAAAGAATATTAAAACCATGGATCACACCCGGAGTTCTAAATTGTATCAAAAATAGAAATAAACTACAACAACAACTAAAAAATTATGAATTTAATGAAATACTTAAAATAACATATCGAAGATACAGAAATTATTGCAACAACCTAATAAAAAAACTAAAAAACAATACGAAATAAATCTTCTAGACAAAACAAAAGATAATAATAAAACATTATGGAAAAGTATTAAAACAATCACAAATCTTAACAAAACTCAACAAAATAATACAGAATTATTAAATATTTGTAACAAGCCTAATGATTCTTCAAATCATATTAATAAACATTTTAATTGTGTTGGTAAAACATTAGCACAACAAATAAAAATAGATCCTATTGAAACTTCAAAATATTTTTCCTTACTCCCTACCCAACTAAACTCAATTGGTATTATTGAGCCTGAACCATCTGAAATTGAATCTATTATCAATAAACTAAAGCCTGAGTGGGATAATATCCCTACAAGCTTTATAAAAATGGCTAAAAGAGAGCTTGTTCATATAATTACTCACCTCTGAATTCTTTGTTTTAGACAAGGCACCTTTCCTACACAGCTTAAACGCTCCATAATATTACCCATTTATAAAAATGGTGACAAAAGTGACCTAAATAATTATAGACCAATATCAATTCTACCAGCTATATCGAAAATCATTGAAAAAATAATAAATAAAAGATTAATCGAATTTCCAAATACTACTAAATTTTTATCAACTAACCAATACGGATTCAGAGAGGGAATTAGTTCTGAGGATGCGATAGTCGACTTGACAAATGACATAACTAATAATCTAGATAAAAAACAAAAAGCTTTATGTATCTTTCTCGACTTAAAAAAAGCCTTTGACACTGTCTCAGTCCCCATTCTTTTACTAAAATTAGAAAAAGCGGGGATCAGAGGCACATTTTTGACACTACTTACTGACTATCTTCAAAATCGTACTCAACGCGTTAAATTGGACAATAACTATTATAGTAATGACGAATATATACATGACTATGGCATACCACAAAGTAGTATCCTTGGACCGACTCTATTTCTTATTTACATAAATGACTTGACAGACCTTCTTATACAAGATGGCCAGGCCTATTCTTATGCCGACGATACTGCACTTCTTTTTCGTGGCGATAACTGGCCTAATGTTCATAAATCAGCTGAGGCAGGATTTCAGAAAGTTATAAATTGGTTAAATCTAAACTTATTACCACTAAATCTAATGAAAACTTTCTATATTCCTTTTTCTATTCATGACTCCAACCAACCTGAACTCAACTTGTCAATAACAGCCCATCTTTGTAGTATAAAATTCCTAGACCCTTGCACATGCTCTTCGATTAAAAAAGTTAATTCCATAAATTATTTAGGTGTTAAAATCGATAAAAATCTCTCTTGGTACCCTCAAATGGAATCAGTGGTGAATAAAGCTAGGAATCTCATTTGGCTTTTAAAAAAATTACGCAACATTATAGATCAAAAATTACTAACGTATATTTATAAAACACTATTCCAATCAGTATTATTGTACTGCATCGTTATATGGGGAGGTACATTCAAAACCAAATTTATGGGAATAGAACGAGCCCAAAGACTAATATTAAAAATAATGCTAAAGAAAAGGAAAATATATAACACTACGCAACTATATAACGATGCCGACGTGTTATCGGTTAGAAAATTATATATTCTCCAATGCATTTTAAAAATCCATAAACATCAAACTATAGACCCAAATAAACTTAAAAAACGTAATAAAATGGTAATAAATATAAAAACAGTAAGAACCCAATTTGCTTCCAACCAATTTTTATATAAATCTGCGTATATATATAATAAATAAAATAAAATATTAAGTATATATCCTATGAAGTTATTCGAATGTAAAGGAACCCTAACCCCCTGCTAAAATCACAAAACTATAATGAAACAGAGGAAACTATGGGTTGATTTTTGGGAATAAAATTATATTGCTAAACTTAACCTATAGGTTCTTCTATAACCAATGGTTACTGCAATAACCAATAGTTCTTTTCCTAGGAAATTGTATTAGTAAAACCTATTAAATATAATATCTCACTATTTACAACACAAACATTTCTCAATCTCACACAAAAAACACAGACCAAATACATGCACACATACGCATCCACACGCCTAGACACACATACAACGTCAACATTACACTCACACGCTCAGATCACACCACACCTTTTAACTTTTTTTAGATGTACTTATAAATAATGTAATTTTTGAAAGTCTACAAGTGTAGTTTCAACTGAAGAGGCGGGTTGCTCCTAATACAGGTTACTATAACTTAAAAGGAGCAGCCCAGCTTACAGTTTAATTGTGTTGAAAAATATTTTGGTTACTGAATAAATTTATTTATTTATTAACTATTCAAAGTTATTGATATTGTTTTAGTACGTGGATGCAAAACACAGTCACATGTTAACCTCAGTGATATTTTTTCAAATTATTATTTTGATTATAAGTAATGTTTCGGTTTAGTCTGTGGGTCCACCGGCTTTCAAGATACTACTGCATCGATTTCTTGTCGAGGTGGTAGTTCCTTTCAGGGTGCGGTTACGAAATGGATGGTTGAATTGACGATAAGGCGAGTATATATAGTCAATATAGTCGTAATGCAATTCGTCTTTGTCGCCACCCATTTAATAATGGCATCATTTAGCTGGCATAGTGGAAGCAATCAATGTTGTTTAAGAACAATTATTGATTGACCGCATTCATGGACTTTGTAGATCTGTTCACCACCAGGTAGATGTCACAAAATCACATGTCGTGCTTCAATTTAAAAAAGATGAAATTGTATGTATTACACCTTAAAATGTTGCTAAAGGTATCCTGGACACACTATAAAGGTATATGTGGTATGAGTCATAGCTATATGATTGACTTACCAATTGTGTAGAAAGTCTGTTCTCATAGGAGAAGTTGAGCGTGCTACCGCCAGGCCCTCTGGACAGGCAGACGGCCAGCACATTGTCGCTGGGCACCACATGACCACACCTGAGTACGGTCAGGGAGGAGGAGCAGCCAGCCTCACTCCCCAGTAACAACTCCTTGAACTCCTGTATAGGTTCCATCGTGCCGCCAGCTACTATCACCTGAAAATTTATTTATTTATTCAAGAACCTATAAGGGTCACTTCCAGTATTACTCGACTGTTTGTCGCAGAATTAAAATAATATCTTTGTCTGTCATTGTATTAATTAATATTTATGTGGTGGGTGTATACCCAACTTTCAATGGTTGGCTTTCATAGTCACTATATATAATATTTAATAAGTGTAAAAAAATACTTATTAAATATAATAGACTATGAAAATTGTACTTTGGGCTAATATGAGGTGCTACTGATCAAATTTTCCCATGGAACCGTGAAAAAAAAGCCTTCCCCAACAAACCAGTAATGTTAAAATGACCAATTTGTATGGGGAAGCTAAAATTGTTTTTTTCATTTGCGACACATCAAGGGATAAGTTATTTGATTTAATCAGTAGCACCGAGGTTCTACTGATAGAAATACATGTAAGTGTGCCTTCAAGACCAAATCCTAAACTACAGGGAATAGCTAAAAAGTTTTTTTTTTTGTATTATGTTACAACCTTTAAAATTCAGAAAAAAATAACTGGGACTTACAGAGCGGCATTGCTTCACAACTTCAGTAAAGTGCTCGGCGGGGTTCAAAAGCAGGTACTTCAGGTTGGCGCCACCAGCAGCCCTGTGCGCCAGCACTCGGCCGTTCTCACTCCGGTCACACAACATCTCCAGGAAGTCCAGCAGGCTGTACAAACTGCTTCCTGGTGACACCTCGTTTTGTGGTACCTGATCATTGAAATATTTTAGAAGCTTGCCTAGGATCATGTTAACCTTAAAGTAAAAAGCAGAATCCAAGGCATTCATATTAATGGCTGTGTATCTGAAGAAACCTTTGTGAAGATGGGTGTCCCCAGGGATACATTTTAGTACCATTCCTCTCTCTAGTATACAAATAACTTAACATACCATAACTTTAACAACGGACTCCGCACTAGGTAGACATGTATCGCGGGCGTACAATTATATATCCTGCATGCGCTACCAATAGACATAACATTAAATGTAACAAATATAAAATACATAAAGAATTTTATCAATCAAATTAAATTGTAATAGAAATATTAATGAAAATCTTAAAAGATGATGGCATAAATTTGATCAAAATAAACTCTGGGAGAAGTATTTGTTTCGTTAATTATTTAATTTAAATAGAATATAAACAATCGAAATTTTTAATGTGCGTGAAGTAGAGTGTGGATGTTTGATGAAAGTAAGAAAGGAGCAGGTGGTGTCATAAGTTTTTATTATGTTCATAAACTTATTGGATTGATCACACATCAATGACCTTCCACACTTGGTAGGTGTTATGAATAAAATACGAGCTCAAGATAAAACATTGTAATTGCTCAAGTGACAAATTAATAATAATGAATGACATCAGCTGACGTTGACAGTAGCTTTTTTACATAGTAATATCTATAACATTCTTCCCCGCTCACTAGATTTGATCAATAAGCCGTCGAGGTGGTCTGATACTTCTATTACTGCGTCGACCAATCGGCGATTGCATGGCAGCCTGTTGGAAGAACTATCAATTCTTCTAAAGAAGTTGCATTAGTTACTTTAACAAGTTCATCATATCATTAGATGATAGTGAAATTGCGGTCTAATATGGTCTGCATGTCTACGTTTCTCAATCCCATCTGGTGTTTGTACTACATAAGAGTATCTGTGTTACGTTCAGATATTATAGCTGGTTGCCAGTGTTTTTCCAGTCCAGTCTTTATATAAACTTTGTCAGCAGATTTGTAGTTAGGTGTTTTATGCGCACTATCAATATTGGCTTGTATTTGTTTAAAGTCCAACGATCTCTTAAGATTAGGCCGCGCATTATCTAGAATACATGGTAACTGTCTTCCCGTTATCATTTGAGCAGGAGATTTACCAGTAGTGGTATGAGGAGTACTTCGGTAGGCAAATAAAAAGTTATTGAGACGTTGTTTCATTGTTAATTGATCATTAGCACTTGCTGCCATTCTTGTTTTGAATGTTCGAACTAACCGTTGGGCCAAACCGTTTGTTCTTGGATGATAAGAAGATGAGGTGATATGTAATATTCCTTTATTTTTACAAAATATTTTAAAATTTTGGGATGTAAATTGTGGGCCGTTGTCTGACACTATTATTTCAGGTAAACCAAATGTAGCGAAAATATCATCAAGTTCATCACATAGACGTTCTGTTGTTATTCTGGCTTAATTTAGGTTTGATTTCTATCCATTTAGAAAGTGCCGGCGCAATCCACATGAATACGTTCCCATACCTTATTCGGTACTGACCAGGAATATACAGGTAGTTCAGTAGTATTCGGTCTATTTTCTTGACATTTGTTACATAGGTTAACATCATTATCTATATCATCTTCTAATGTTGGCCACCAGACATAAAATCGTGCTAATGCTCGCATAGCTGATATTCCTGGATGCCCTTCATGTAAATATTTAAGAGCAGAATTATGTAAGATAATAGGTATAACAATCCCGCCTCGCCACATAATGATCTTCTTTTCTAAGGATAATTCGTTACGTTTTCTAAAATAAGGTTTGACATTTGTTTTGTCATATTCGTAATTATTCCAATCAGTTTTAATAAACTTTAGTACTTTTCTTAGTATAGTATCATTATTTGTTTGATGTAACATACATGTGATGTGACATAACATTCTTCTGTTAAATAATTTTGTTAATTAGAAGAGTCCTATGAATTTTAAATATAAAAAGTTCAGGTTTGGAATGTTGTTCATCTGGATTTGGCATTCTAGATAAATAATCAGCCATTAAGTTATTCTCTCCTTTTTTGTAAATAATTTCATAATCATAGCTACCAATTAATAAAGCCCATCTAACAAGTCTGTTGTTTACTATCTTAGGTAAATTTCTGTTAGTTCCTAAAATATGTATTAAGGCTGTATTCTGAAAATCTAGAACTACAAAACTAAAAATGTTTGTTAAAGAAATTTACTCGATACTCACAGACAACTATTATTATGCAAATAGTAACTCTTTAACTTGAAATGTATGAAGAGATTAATATAGTCTCCCATATATTATTTCAATAAAAAAATTATTTATATTTTCCAAAACATGAAAATTTTGTACTTTTTAACATCTCTGCAAGCGACAAAACTACAACAATTTTGTAGTGGTAAAAAAATAGATATCAATAGTTTATTATGTATTCTAAAAAAGTATAGGGAGATTTTTGCAAGTTTAATAGAAAATTATTAATTAAATAATTACAAAAACTTGCCAGACAGAAATCTTCATACAAAATCCATGACAGGCCGTCATTGTGCGGGCGATCCCGTCTGTGAAAGGTGGCTCCGCGTCGCTTTTTTCTATTTAACTATCGGAACACTAAATATTCACTGTTGGGAATTTTATAAGACAAGTACATATTTATTTTGATTATATTCTATGTTTTTACACCTTTTAACACGATTAACTACAGATTCAGCCAAAATAAATATGCAATTTTCACCAACTGTCACTGTCAATATAACCTTACAAAAAAAAAAGACACGACTGTCCGATGTAACTAAAACTACGCAACAGCTATTTATTTTGGTCGCTTTTATATTTTTAATTAAATGTATCGTCGGGCGCACATTATTTTACAATTTTTAAACATATTTTACCTATTTTTTTTTTTTTAAATTTATTAAGGCATTGGTAGCAAAGACCATCAGCCTAAATTTTATACATTTTTATACCATTTAGTAGTAATTATATAAAAGTAGATAGACTTAAAACTAAATATTAAATTATACAAAATTCATCTTAAAACATATTGAATCTAATATAGTTATATCTAACGAAAGAAAAAGTTACAAATCGAATTAAGTAATAGAAACACAAAATTAATCCTATATTATAACATAAAAAGTCTAACGATAAAAAAATTCAATTATAATTACTATACATAACTAATTCATAATATTTATTTGGTAAGCACAAAGATAATCTAAATATTTACAAGAAATTTAAGACAAACTTATATATTGACATATATAGTTCTGTGTTTTTTAATAATTCTTGTACAGAAGAAGGGAATTTATTTTTGTTTATTATCTCTAAACAAGAACTAATAAATAACAGTCGCTGTAATGAAAAATATGGACAAATGAAGAATAGATGGTCAAGATCACATAATTCAGAGTTACAGTATTTACAGTGCGGCGTATCAACCAGGTTAAGTCTAAATATATGAGCAGGGAATTTGCAGTGACCTATTCGTAATCTGCTTAGGGTAGTAATAAAATGTCTACTATGAAAATTTCTATAATATTCAAACCAGGCTTTAGTAGAGGCTTTTGGGTTAATAATCTCTAACCATTTACCCTTTACCAATCTAGATTCTGTTAAGTATTTTTGCCATCTATTAATCATAATTTGTTTTAGGAATAAATTTAAATCAGTACATGGTGCCATATAATTACAAATATTATTATTGTCACAACTTTTTGCCATAGTATCTACAATTTCATTTCCTCTTACTCCACAATGTCCAGGAATCCAACAGAATTCAATTACATCTCCTCGACATATAATAGTGTTAATAACAAGTCTAATCTTATAAATTATATAAT
The DNA here is from genome assembly GCA_947458855.1 of Monopis laevigella. Lineage (NCBI taxonomy): Eukaryota > Metazoa > Arthropoda > Insecta > Lepidoptera > Tineidae > Monopis > Monopis laevigella. The sequence goes on along the minus strand of OX381590.1, from coordinate 21,425,633 downwards.
TTGTAGTAGCTTTAATGTTTTTACTTTTAATAGCCTGTAAGGCACTCATGGAATCTGATAAAATAAGATTTTTTTTATAACGCTTTTCTATACAATGTTCAACGGCAAATAAAATAGCAAGTAATTCAGCAGAAAATATTGAAAAATTGTTATTACATTTAAACGTCATTCCCTCTTTTGAATAAGAATTATAATATGCAAAGCCGGTTTTATTGGTCGTTTTTGACCCATCTGTATAGATTTTTATATAATCTTTTTTTGATTCAAGATATTGGTAAACATCATATTTAGATTTAAAATTGGGTAAATTTATATTAATGTCAATAATTGTACTGTGGAAATCAGAATCAAAACATGGCAATTTATAGGACCAATAGATAAAGTCTTGAAATTCAAAGTTTAAGTAAGCTATAGAGTTACTTATGGATGTAAAAATTGGTAAAGGCAACAAATTATAATTTGGAATATTAAAATATTCTAGGTATTTACAGGTTATTGTATTGTCTCGGCTAACCAATTTAAGACAATATTTATCAGTAATGTAACTTCTTCTAATAAATAACGGTACTACTCCAGCTTCAAGTTCAAGTGAATTGATAGGTGAAGAAATCATTGCGCCTGTAATGATGCGCAAAGCTTTATTTTGAATAATATCTAGTTTATTTAGTAAAGAACGTCCAGCGTTAATATAAAGCATACAACCGTAATCAAAATGACTTCGAATAGTTGAAATATATATCATTTTAAGTACCTTGGGATCTGAACCCCATTTAATTCCAGTTAATGATCTTAAAATATTAATACCTAATTCAGTTTTTCTACAAGTATCTTCAATATGCGTTTTCCAGGAAAGTCTAGAATCTAAAATTACACCTAAATAGCGAACAGAAGTTTTAACAGGTAAGCGAACATTATTATAAAATATATTTGGCTCGATTAATGATTTGTTTTTTGTAAAAACGACAACAGAACTTTTTGTTATATTTAAATCTAGTTTCATATTATTAAATAATTCTTTATGAAGGAGTGATAAAGCATTATTCATTATTAATTCAGCTTCGTTGAGGTGGTTAAAATCAAAATAAAGTAAAAGATCATCTGCATATAATAAATATTTAATTGAAACGGGAATAGTTTTCATTAAGTCAGTTAAACTTAAAATAAAAATTAATGGAGAAATTACAGACCCCTGTGGAGTACCTTTGATATTAAATTTTGGCCCAAATATTTGATTTTTAATTTTAACATAAATTTCCCGACCGTTCAGAAAATTGAAAAGCCACGATAGAACTGTAGCTGGAATTCCTAACTTATGCAAACTTTGAATTAAATATTTATGGTCAATATTATCAAATGCGCCGTTAATATCCAAGAATGCTGCTATTGTATGTTTATTTGTTTTAAAATTGTTTTGAATATCGCCAACGAAATTACATAAATTATCCATGGTACTTTTTCCTTTTCTAAACCCGTATTGATTATTAAGGGAATGTGCTTTGTTTTCAATAAACCATTCCAACCTATTTTTAAGCATATTTTCAAAGCTTTTGGCAATGCATGAAGTTAACGATATAGGGCGATACGAATCTATATTATTTAAATCTTTATATGGTTTTTTGATAGGGATAACATATTGAGTTTTCCAAGCAGATGGTATTTGATTACCTAACCATATTTTATTATAGATATTTAAAAGATGATTTAAAGCAATATCAGGAAGTTTTTTAAGGACTATATATGGAATACCGTCTGGTCCAGGTGAAGTATTCTTTTTATTTTCTAAAACAGCGAGAAGTTCGTGTAATTCAAAAGTATCAGAAAGTCAACTATTACTATTTATCTCATTTTCAGTAAAATATGGTACGAAATCGGCGTTATTAGTGACTAAATTATTATTATAATTTGTTATTTTGTCTAAAAAATTTAATGCATTGCTAGGTTCATTAAAAAATTTGGAGTTGGCATCGTTTAGCTTAGAAAATTTAAATCGTTTAATATGGTCCCATATGTATTTTGATGTGGTATTACGATTAAAGCTTGAACATAGATTAGTCCAACTAAGTCTTTTTTGTTCAATTATGATTTTTTTCTTTCTAGCATCAAATTTTTTAAAAAGAATAAAATTATCTAATGTAGGATATTGTTTATAGGAATGAAAAGCCAATTTAGCTTGGGAAACTGCGTTACTGCAAATATCATTCCACCAAATGAAATTTTATAAATTTTATTCTGGCAATATTTTTTCTTAGGAAACGTCAATAAAATGTTTATAAGTTCTGTTACAAATCTATTGTAAGTTAAAATAGGGTCAGAATTTATTAAAAAATTAAATTGTGAAAAATTTTGATTACATAAATCTTGAAATTTACTCCAATCTATTTTCCTAAAGTTTATTGCAGAAATAGGATTTATTGAAGAAATAGTATTATTTGTTTTTTGTACAAAATGTTTCAATTGATGATGAGTTATGGTTATAAATATTGGAAAATGATTACTACTGAGAAGTTCATCTGATATTAAGAAGGAGCTATTATTACTAATATGGGGAGAAGCAAATACTAAATCTAAGACATTTCCAGTTTGACCAAATGGAGGACTTGTGGTATTGTTGTGATCATTTAAGCAGACTAAATTCTGATTGTTAAAATAGGAATGTAAAATTTTACCTCTTTTACTGTTTTCTCTACAGCCCCAAGATTGATGAAGCGCATTAAAATCACCAATTATAAAGAAATTTTTGGATGTAATTTGGGACATTGCCTTTTCTAAATATTTTAATTGAAAATTGCCATTTGGAATTGGCGGACAATAAACACATAGAAGTTGTAGTGTAAAAGAATTAATTTCAATTGATATCAGAATATTTTGAAAATGGTATATAGAATAAGTGTCAATAACTTTATATGTAAATTTATTTTTGATTGCTATTGCAGTGCCTCCATGAGGTCGGTCTGAATCGTTTCTGATTATGGTGTATCCATTTAACTTTAATATTTTGTTGCAGTCTAGCCAAGTTTCGTTTAAAAGAATTATATGTATTTCCACAATAGAGTTATGGATGAAATTTTTAAGCTGATCTATTTTATGTAAAATGCTGCGAGCATTCCAGTGTAATATATTTAGTTGACCAATATTAAGGAAACTATCCATATTTAATGAAAATTAGTTATAAGCAATTCCTTTATAGTTTTAGATGAGATCGGGCTATCTGTAGTATGGCTATCTTTATTGACTGACTTTTTGACTATATCTACAATAGTTTTAACAATAGTTTGTAACACTAAATCAGAATTTAAAATGTCTGTTACCAAACTTCTCTCCCGAGGGGGCGTGGTACTTTTCATTGGTTGGCAATCTGTAGAGTTGATTGGAGAAACAGGTAAAGCAGGTTTCCGAGCGGTGATAGATGCATAGCTTATTTTTCCATTAATTTTGTCTTTAATTTCTTTTAATTTTGCAGATTTGATAGGACACATAGAAGAAACAGCAATATGATTTGTACCCGCACAATTACAGCATTTCTTATTTTCAGGAGTAGTACAGTCTGTGTAAAAATGGAACCCGGAACATATAGAACAGACTTGCTTAGACTTGCATGAATTTCTGCTATGGCCAAACTTATAACAAATAAAGCACTGAAGAAGTGGCTTTACAAATTCTTTAACGTCAAACCACATGTTTTCATAAGTTACATGGTCTGGTTTAGTAGTGGATAAAAATGTAATTAATACTGTGGGTATAGGAACAAGTTTGCCTTCATTAGACTTCTTTAAAAATCGTTTGACTCCAACAATTTCTGCTTGGGATTGAAGGTTGACTAATAAATCCTCTTCATTAATTTGAATAGGCACCCTAATTATGCCTTGAGATTCAACACTGTCATACGGTATTCTAGCTAACCATTTATTATTGTTTAATAAAGTGATATTTAAAATAAATGAATTTGCATCATTTTTATTACTAAAAAAAATTTTAAATAAGTTTTTACCAATTTCTTTTATATAATTTACACCTTTAACTTCGGATTTCAAAATATTATTAATTGAAAATATGTTGAAATTTGGATTAATTTCAGATGATGAAAGGAGGATTTGGTACTCTTTTTTATCTTCATTGTATAGATGATTAAAATCTTTGAAAAGACCGCGCTTGGTATGAGAACATTTTGCCGCCATTTTTGGTGGTAGTTCCATAACTTTCGTTTTAGATTTCCGTTTTAGAGCTTGACGAACATCACCATCACTGTTAGTGCCCATATTATAATTAAAGAAAGGCTGTGGGTTTGTACATTAGCATTTAGGAGTTTCATTAATTAAATTAAAATATTAAAATTGAAAGACCCGCCAGCCGCGTTTTTTTTTTTTCATATTTTACCTATTTATTTTAATTGTTTTTTTTTTAATAAAGTTTTTTTTATATATGTCCAAAGCAAAGCTCAATAGGGTTCCATCCATTATCCAAAACTTTATTTTTTATAAATGGCAGAGTAGTTCAACAATTTTATTATCTAACTAACATTTAAATACTAACATAATAATGTATTGTCTTATTTTATAATCATTAATATTATTACAAGTTTTATTTTTATTTTAGCATGTGCGACTGTTTATATCTAACTCATGACAAACATACAATATTTATAAATAGGGACCAATACGATGTAATTTCTATAGAATTAGACCGATTTACTATGGCCGGCCAAATGATGCTGTTACCAAATGGGCGGCGATAAAAAAGAATAATACGAAATAATAATAAATAATTTCTAGCATAGAATAATTCAAACTATGTTTTAGAAACTGGCGGTGGGCAATTTCTAGAACATTGTTTGAATTATTTTACGCTAAATATAAATATAAATACATATTGAAAATGTTACGCTAAAAAATAATTATTATCATTCCACATGATTGGTGGAATGCCAGGTCTGTTTTTTCAACAAATTAACTGCTACTGCGTTTTATAACTACCTACACCATGAAAGGAGACTACCGCCTCGATAGTCGAAAAAATCAACGCCTAATACAAATCATAACTAGCCACCGTTCTCTATAATCAATCTATATTTTTTGACGGATAATAAACCATGGTAACTACTAAAGTACGGATAGTTTCTATGATATTTGTCGGTAAATCATTTTTCAGGTATTTATTGGTGAGACCACCTACTAAGTATGACAATACTTCTGTTAGACCGAGAGCTCGTGTCCAATACAACTATAATAGTAACCAATATTTATTTTTTAAATAGTGACAGCTGCTTTTATAAAAAATATTGTCTATTTACAATATTTAAATAAAAAACATTTTCCACCGCTGAAAAGATTTTATTATTTATTTTTTACAATTTTATACATATACCTACCAGCGGCCACATTCTCTTTCTTATAACGCGAACGTCAGATTGTCAAAATAACAAATTCCGCTATTAGTGCGTTCTCCTCCAATCAGAGTAGTTGTTAACCTTTTCTGATTGGAGGAGAGCGTGCTAATAACAGAAATCGTTATTTTGACAATCTAACGCTCACGTTACAAGAAACAGAATAAGTAATTAAAGTTTATAAGAATTATTGATAAAAATGAATGTGTATGGGTGTAATATGTGTAGGGCACGTCTGTGTGTGTTGTGTGTATGATGCGTGTGTGTAATGTATGAAGAGTATATTTTTGTAGGCTATGGTATAAGAGTAAGGTCAATTTTATGATAATATATTAAGTTAGGTAAAAAAAAAGAAAGACTAATTATTGAGAATGGACATAGGTATAACATCTAGGTGATCATAACCGGTAAACCGAAGATATTTTGTAAAATGAAAGAACGTGATACTTAATTTGCATAATTTAGTACGTGCAGATTTTAAATATCAATTTTTGTTTCATATTTTCCTACGTATCTTTTTATATTTAAGCCTTATGAGTGCTAATTAGAGACAAGTTCAAAACAAACGGACAGATAATTGATATATATATAATGTATAGATTATGATTGCTTTGAATACCCTGAGCCTGGGTACCCTGAGGCCCTGTAGAAGTTATATATATTTAAATGTATGTGTATCTAAGTTATTTTACTATAAAAAAATAATTTATTTAAAATAAAATATTTACCAATTAGGTACCTCCGGAATATATTTTTAATGTAGATAGATGGGTAAGTAGATTAAAGTGACGCAGACCCCAATCCTTAGTAATGTCAATTCATATGACAGCATTTTTTTAAACAAATACTTAGTACTACTAGACTGGCTGAATTAGTCCAAAATAAAGAAAAAGTTTTGTTTAATATAAATTCTTAGTTTATTACAAAGCGGAGTCTAGTAATAGTCACTCTTACCAATGCCTTATAATAAATTTAAACTGTTAAAATTAATATATATTAATAAAATAAACCGGTAATATCACACTTTGTATGCATGTCTGGAAATTATGAAATTATAGTAATACATCAATTTTATTGAAACATTAAATCCCCGCATATAAAATTACATTTCTTGACTATTTCGACAATACATTACTTAAAATAAAATAGTAAGATTTCTAAAAATAGATATCTAAAATAATAAACTGTCACACTCCATACAATAAAATTTCAACAGAGTTACTTTTGGGCTCAACTGTCCACAGTTAGAATAAATTGAAGAAATAATCTCAAACATTTTTGAGTGAAATCTGACAGAAGGTGATGACGTCACATATACGAATTCCCCCTTAATGGTTTGTGATCAGTGATGAGTGTGAATTTCGTTCCTAAATAATATAGCCAATGCTTCGCGGTCAATAACTGAATATTTGCTTTCAGCAGTTTTTAATTTTCTTGATGCAAATGCTATTGGTTGTTCTGTGTTGCGTTCTTTGTGAAACAGTACATTGCTTTATATTTTTAAATATGTGTTCATAATGTTTTGACCATTCCCATTTATGACCTTTGCTGGTTAATGTATGAAGATCCGAACAAACAAACGCTATGTAAATGTGGTATGAAACGTTCATAAAAATTTACCAAACCAAGGAATGATCTTAATTCTTTCATATTTTCGGGAGCTGTAGTTTTAGATATTGCCTTAATATTCATATTTGTTGGTTTTATTCCATGTTTACTGCTAATGTGTCCTAAATATTCAATTTCTATTTTTAAAAATAGAAATATAAAAGTAAATCTAAAGAAATGTTAGATTTACTTTTAGACCAGTATCGTTCTTCGTCGTTTTTTCCAGTCACTGCAATATCGTCAAAATAAATTGCTATATTTGGTATTCCTTGTAGTAATTGTTCCAAAAAATCTTGAAAAATGGAAGGTGCTGTTGTGATTCCAAATGGCATTCTGTTGTATTGGTAAAAAACCTTGGTGTGTTGATTTAAATATAACTATACCCACTAAAAAACACATCCATTTTTGATTTACTTGTATACACAAACGGTCTTATTCATAAAAAATCCTTAAAACACTCTTAAAGAGCTCAATAGTTAAAACGTTCAATAAGGCTATTGGCTCGATAACTTTTTTGTTATTCATAAACCTCCAATAAAGCTCCTATAACTATTTGACGTTTATTAGCTGAATTAGTGATGTGTTGATGGAAAAAAATAATTGATTGTCAAGAAAGTTGGCAGAATCGCGGAAAACCAAGACCATAAAAGTAAAAAAAAAAACGTTTTTGACACTTCTAATGAAATAATTATAATAAGGTTTGGCGCACACTGATAGAAAATTTAGTCACACTAGCTTTGCCCCGCGGTTTCAGCCGTTATTTAAATTAAAATAATTTGTATCAAAAATAGAATACAGCTTTGTTTATCGCGTATGTTGCATCTCTCTATATCTGTACCTATGTGATTTTTTATGATTGCATCTCTGTATGATAATATGTAACTTGCAAGTCGCAATACTTGTTTCACATACAACAAAAACTGTCAAGTGACCTAGTCATGTTTCTGTTTTAGTCTGTGGGTTCACCGGTTGGTTGGTACCGGGACTACTGCATAGATTTGTTGTTGAGGTGGTAGTATTCTTTCATGGTGCGGTTACGAAATAAGCGACTGAATTTATGATAAAGCAGCGAGTATATTAAAATAGACTCGTAATGTAAACTTCTTTGATTTTTTTTTTCTTTCTTTTTGATTTTTTGACATTTTGTAACCGCATCATTAAGCCAGCATAGTGGGAGCGATCAATATTGTAAAACGACAATGTATTTATCGATCCATTTATGGACTTTGTAGGTCTGCTTACCATCCGGTAGATACAAAATCACATGGCGTGTAATAAATAAATAGAAAACATGTGACGGCAGTCGGCACCGCTATTCAATTTTTGTAGTTTGAAGCGGCACAACCTTGTCTTTTTGGACAAATTACCGCGGTGAAACAAGATTAAATGTTAATATTTTTTTGTTACAAATTTCTGTCAGTGTGCGCCCAACCTAATTTGGTTCAAGTCCATTCGAGTTGTAAAATTTTGAGAATTTGTTGATCGGAAGCCGACTGGGCATTATAATTTTTATTTGTAATATAATTTTATAAAGTAATAGAAGTCAATTAATAAAATTTTAAACCAAAAAATAAAATATGTATAAAAAGTGAGGTTAAAATAGGTTTATAGTGGGCTCCTGCCTTCAATAAAGTTATGTAGCTGTTATTTGACGTTTATCACTATTAGAGGTTTATTGAGCGTTTATGAATAACATTTTGAGGCGTTTTGCTATTGAGCTGTTATAAAGCATCAATAAAGGCTTCGTAAGTTTTTATGAATAAGACCGAAAGAGTTTAGCATACCGTGTCAATTTCAAGTGGTAGACTATAAAACATATAAGAAGCCCCCTTTATTTGCAAATTTGTAAAAGTTTTTCAGATTCGTCGTACATTATCTGACTAAGAAATTCTAGGAGTCTAGTCCTCGCTTTTCTTACTGTGCAGAATTGTATATCAGAAGTATTTACAATATTATTATAGATGTGTATACCTAGGAATGCACCAAAACGTGTAGCAAAAGAAGATCACTGGAGTCTTTATAATAAATATTCGCTTATTCAACATTTGTTGATAACAATTTGAATTTAAAACATCCTTATGTACATAAAGGCAAATTTTCAAAACAAAAAGTTTTCTCACACTTTGAACTTTTGCTTCTTTATATAAGTCCACAGTAGGGAATACTTTCCGAGCAGGTGTAGTATAAATTAATTTTATACTACACCTGCTCGCAAAATAGGTTCTTCCTTGCGTAAGAATAGATCAGAAAGTACGTCTTTGTAGTCGTACAAATATGCGGGAGGAAAAAGTGTATGAAAATCCATTGTTAACGTGCTTAAGCGGGAGGAAAAAGTATATGAAAATTCATTGTTAACGTGCTAGTTTAGTTTTAATTTTTTTTCTTCAATTCTTCCAAATTAGGAAAGGCAAGGGTTCAAAGCCATACAGCCTAATTTTTTTTTACAAGTTCGAAATTTTAATCAAAATAAAATAAAAGTATTGGTTTATTGGCTGTTTACTTTCTTTGCATTTTTGATTTATTAAGTTTTAACAACTGTAATAATTTTAATATAAACTTTAATTAATAGATTTAATTTTTTATTTTCCTCGTAGGTGTAGTATAAAGCACTATGTATCACTCGGCGAGAAAGTGCGATTCCTAACTCGAGCGAATTAAGGCCCTCCGCTTCGCGTCGGGCCTCAAACTTCGCCCTCGTTAGTAATCGGTGACTTTCTCCCCTCGGTGAACAATGTACTATTCTAAGTCTAGAGTTGGACTGGTTAATATGCTCTTCAAAGGATAGCTTCTCGTCCACATGAACACCGAGATATTTAATACAATTTGTTTTAGATTTGGAAGCACATGTGCAGAGGGATTGAGAACTATAGTTACACGCGTGAATTTTAATATTAAAGGATATTTTAGGAGCCAAAGCTACAGTTTTATGAAAACATATGAATTTAATTTTTGAAGTGTTTAAAGTAAGAAGATTATTATTAAGCCAATCCATATTAACTTTCGCATTTATAATAGTAGTAAGGTTAGCGGCGGCGATGAGTTAGCAATATTTTAGTACCTTAACTTCTTCAACGGGAGTTTCCATTTTCTCTTCATCTGTTTTATTCTTAGACATTTTATTCAAGAACTCCTCAAATGAATTTTTATTATTTTTAACATTATTCTTCTTCATTTCTTCTTCTAGAGTAATTTGGTTGTATCTCAAGGAAAAACCGTGTAGTTTGGGAGCAAGCTTAGTTTGCCGACAGAACTGTACGAGAGGTCGAAGGTTCAAATGGTCTATCTCTGCCTTTAGAACGAAATCTTCTAGAGTAAATATTGAGGTCTCTTCTTTATCTTGTTTATTTTTTATTTGTATCATGTCTGAAATAAGTATAGGTATAATTAAAAAAAACTCTTGTGAACTATTTTTCGCCTCATTGGACTAATAGTTGCGCCGTTGGCGTAGTTGTAATCGGAGGTCGTGGGTTCCATTCCCAATCATCATTATACAATATTAGTTATTGTTTTGTGAGTTTGGTTCACTATGCTCTGGGTGTTTCGAACTATAATATAAGTATCGCTGTTCCAGGTAGACATAGTACACACCTAGTTTGGAGTGTTATCAGCAGACGAGCTTTATTGTGACTAACATTACCGTTTAGTTCATCAAAATCAACTAAATAGAAATCCATGCCATTACCGGCCCATTGCCATCACCTCAGTGCTGTGCAAAGTTCTGGAAACAGTTATTAATGCACAGATTATGCGATACCTAGAAGGTCACTCCATTATCAATGACCGTCAATACGGATTTCGTAGAAAAAGGTCTACGGGTGATCTTCTAGCATATATTACGCATATCTGGGGTGAGGCAATGGATAGGCATGGAGAGGCCTTGGCAGTCGGCCTCGATATCTCTAAGGCCTTTGACCGGGTATGGCACAAAGCTTTACTCTCTAAGCTGCCAGCATATGGATTTTCGGCGCGACTTTGTGGCTGGATCTCAAGTTTTTTATCAGACCGGGCTATACGAGTCCTCGTTGATGGTACGACCTCGGGTCGCGAAACCATTAACGCAGGCGTACCCCAAGGATCTGTGCTATCCCCTACTCTGTTCTTGCTGCATATCAATGATTTGTTATCACTCGGTAACATACATTGCTATGCAGACGATAGCACTGTCCACGGTCAATACTTGATGCGTCAGCCCCCCAGTCGCGTCGAAACAGAGGAGTATAGGAGTTCTTTGGTAAATGAATTGGACCAAACCCTGGAAAAAATCTCAAACTGGGGTTCTCTTAATCTGGTCCAGTTTAATGCCCAAAAAACCCAGGCTTGCGCATTGACAGCAAAAAAGACCCCCTTTTCTCACTTTCCCTCCCTTCAGAGCACACGTTTACCATTGTCTCCAGTTCTCGATATCCTGGGATTAGAAATACGCTCCGACCTAAATCACCGCAACTATATTGAGAGCATTGCGAAGACAGCAAGTAGGAAGCTCGGCATCCTTAATAAGGTGCGACGGTATTTTACTCCTCAACTCAGGCATCTGATTTATAAAGCTCAGATACGGCCTTGTGTAGAATACTGTTCGCATCTTTGGGGTGGATCTGCCAAATACTTGCTGCATGCTCTCGATAGTCTGCAGAAGCGTGCATCGAGAATTATCGAAAACAAAGAGCTCACGGACACTCTAGAGCCATTGCAGCTTCGCAGGGATGTGGCGTCGTTGAGCGTGTTTTATCGCCTTTATCATGGAGAGTGCTCTGAAGAACTTTTTCATCTCATTCCTCCTTCTCCTTTCCGGTATAGGACTTCACGAGCGGGTAACAAAATGCATGCATATACTGTGGCAGATATACCAACCCGCACTAAAAAATTTGGTGATTCGTATATCTGTCGCACTATTAAAATGTGGAATGCTCTACCTGCTCGCGTGTTTCCTTCTTCCTATAATCTCGAGTCCTTTAAACGAAGCGTGAATAGGCATCTTAAGCCGGCATAATAGGTGCAATCAACGGTTACGTAGATCGTAATTGTTGGTTGCATTTGTTCTTGGACCTTCATACTGCTTTCCATCAGGTAGATGTGAGGTCACATGCCGAGCTCTCATAAAAAAAAAAAAAAAAAAAAAAAAAAAACGCAGCGCACGCAACGAAAGCACTCAAAGGATTATTTTTTTTCCATTTTTTGTAATATGTTTTATTGATGCATTGCTCCTATTGGTCGTAGCGTGATGTTATATAGCCTTCCTCGTTAAAGGGGCTAACACTAAATACTTCTTTAATTCAAACCAGTAGTTCCTGAGATTAGCGCGTTGAAACAAACTCTACAGCTTTATTATAGATATCATAGATGTGCACAGAGTTGTGGCAACCAGCGTAATAATCAACGTCAAGTGACCTATTCATGTTTCGGTTTTAGTCTGTGGGTTCACCGGTTTTCAGGAGACTACTGCATCGATTTCTTGTCGAGGTGGTAGCCTCCTTTCTGGGTGTGGTTACGAAATGGTAATGGGTATTGTCGCCCCGCATTTCGTCGTAATCGCATCATTTAACCGGCATAGTGGGAGCAATCAATATTGTTTAAGAACAATTATTGATTGACCCCATTCATGGACTTTGTAGGTCTGCTCACCACCAGGTAGATACAAAGTCACATGTCGTGCTCCAATAAAAAAAATAAAAAAAAATAATAATAAACTATTAAAGCTGCCTAACATTTGTTAATATTTAATTAAAATAAATTATACTCACTCAAAAGTCTTACAACAACAAACAGCAGTTGGTTAATTGACAACAGATTTTTACTGTTAAATCTGCTTGAGTATTTATTAATATAAAACGTGAGATACACATGGACGGCCTCCAGCTGTGCGGCGGACACGGGCGCCGCGTGCGCCTGCTCCAGCGCCGCCGCCAGCGCGTGCGCCTCGTCCAGCACCAACACGTTGTTGTCAAGCTTCAGCTGTATACCGGAACGGGCGCCCGCACTCACTATGCCTGCGTGACTTAACAGTACCACCTGAAATATGGCATTATATGATACGAGTACTCATGGATGGGATTGGAGTTAAAACTGACGTGATTTTATAAGTGAGATAAAACATTTGTTTATCAAGTAACCGTAAAATAACAATGCTGTTGTTAAATAATGAAGTAGTGTCATTATAAATAACAAAACTAAATGGTGTACTCCCATAGAATTAAATAAACTAAAGATATTGTGCAATTATTTTTTAATATGATAATTTTTGTCCGGAACTATTTTGTAAGTACCAATTAATTACAAGTATTGCTACTGGGAGACGGGCTGCTCCTAATACAGGTTATTATAACTTACAAGGAGCAGCTCAGCTGTACAGTAAAATTGCGCTAATTTGGTTAAAGAATAAAAATATATATTAACAAGGAGAGAGACCAACTGAGTTTTACTTTTTCAGATCTCAAACATAAATAAAAATATAGTTACCTCAGCATCATCCAGAGCCAGTCTAGAGGCATAATAAGGACATGCCTTAAGCTGTTTCCCACACTTCACTATATCCTCCACATCCATAACATTGACAAGGATTTCATCTTTTAACTGACTTATGTTGTTTTGGTTGTAGTATGGACATCCTTTGCAAGATGAAGTCTTTGATTTCTTTATAGATTTCCCTTCCTCAGATTTTGAGGTAGTTTTGGATTTTGATTTTTGAAGATCAAGACATCTGAAAGCATAATCATATAATTTGTAATATTTCCCCTTCAGAATGTGCCATACCTTTAATATCCAAGGTGTTACTACAATTTATTTGCCACTGTTTTTACCTTTCATTAATAAGATTAACATTCTTTAGTCTGGCCACATCAGGGTTAATACAGTAATGCTGCCTTGAGGCCAAAGTGACCACTTTTGTATCATCTTTGAATATTGTCCTCTTAATCTCTCCTACAAATTGGGATAACTGGCTGTGAGTCCGACTGCTAATGTATATCTAAAAAAACTTATTCTATTACATTACACCTGACGTAGTAGCCAAGTTTTACTTTTGAGAGGGGTTCATGAAATTAGAACAAAAAAAGTGCATACAATTATTCCGGTGAAAAAAATATCTATATTAATTTATACTCCTTAGTTCATATTTCAAACATTCGGGGGGTTGAATCCCCCCCCCCCCTGGCTACGCTCGTTAACAGGTGGCAGGTAGTATCATCACTGCTTTATAATCAAACATTCCAACCTTTTCGTAACCACACTCAAAAAGGATACTACCATCTCAACAAACAATTAAATGAGTACAATCAATACTCCTAAAAACAGTGCATTAGTTTTAAAATAATGCCACACCTTAGTAATGTCATTTTTTTCTTCTAGGACAACTTCAGATTCTACTTCCTCATCAGAATTTTCATTTTGTTCTACATTCTGTTCTAACAATAAATCTAAATCTTCATTATTTTCTTTATCTACACCTAATTGTTTCTCTTCCACTTTATTTATAGTATTGGTTTTCTTAAGCAGTTCCATATTAGTAAAATAATTATTATTTTTATTCATATTGCTCTTAGATTTCTCTACTCTATTTTTCATAGCTTGATAGTTCTCATTTTGTGCCTTAATTTTTTCTAATTTACTAACTAAAATTGCTAGCTGTTGGTTATTTTTAATTTTTTTATATTCTTCTTGTAGCCAGTCATCAGTCTCTGCAAGAAAAAATGGAAATTGTTATTTGGTAGGTAGAGCTCTAGTGCTTTCAAAAGTGAGAAATAATTAGGCAGATACTGGTATAAAGCTTTCTTTTCTTTTATAATTTATAAATACTTCGGGGGACGGCTCTAAAAGTGACATATAAATAAACATAGCAGTACTTTATACTTTCAAAGCTTGCTAATTGTATACATTTCCTCAATAACTATTGGCTAGGCCGACTGTCCAGTCTCGTTACCAACACCACTTACAGATGCATATTACACTGTCAAGTGACCTAGTCAATACTATACTGGGCCATCCAAATTACATCACACATTAAGGTGTAGGGAGGGGGTCGACGAAGTGTGACAAGAGGGTTAGGGTCCTAAATTTTGTGACATTTCAAATCCTATTATAATCTAACGCCCCATCTCAATAAACAAACTATCTTTCATTTTAAACCATTGTTGACAAAAAAACTAACCGCCGCCGTTTGGCTTTTACGTCTTCGCTAAAAAGTCCAAGAGGGGGGGGCGAGAGAACTGTCTACAGGAGTCTTTAAATAACGACCTTGGCGAAAATACGGATGCCCTACGTGCGGGAAAATTTACAAGAGACAAGCCTGGTTCAAGAAACATTTAAAATCACATGAAAGAAACGAAGCATGACAGTCGTCTGTAGCTCTACCACAAGTTTTTGCAAATAGTTTTTACTATAGTCGCTAGTAACTATAGAAATGAACCAACCAATAAGAAATGTTTATTTGAAAAATAAAGTGATCCTATTAGTTGATCCTCATCTTTAGTTAATATCTACTATAGTAGAAACTGTTTGCAAAAACTTGTGGTAGAGCTACTGTAAGTTCTTCGGTCAATTCATGTGGATAGAGCTGACTGTCATATGTCCCAAGGTATACACCTACATGTGAAAGAAACCAATTCATCAACATCAGGTGGGCAATTCTCGCGCTTTCGACATTCAACTCGATTCAATATTTTTGAACAAAAAATGATATAATATGTAATTTTGCGAGCGCGAGAATTGCCCACCAGGACGTGTCTTAGCGACGTATTAAAGAATCAACTTGGAAGGTGCAAAATCTTAATTTGGCAGTTTTGAATAATAGCCCTGTTTCTAAGCAAGTTATTAACAGCCAGGTTCAAAGCTTCCAGTCTATGGTATACAATTACTTTGTGGAGCTCTATCCTCCGGAATCCACATATAAAGGGTTTTTCAACAAGGACTTATAAAACAAGTTTTATAAAACAAAAAATTTAGATAAAGATGATTAAAATTCATCGCCGTAGATTCATTCAATTCATTCAGGTAAAACCTGCTGGTTTTTCTGAAAAAATCATTTTTTTAGACGAAGGCCATTTTCACTTGTCAGGGTATGTCAACAAGCAAAATTGCCGCATTTGGGCTTCTGAAAATCCTAGAGCGATTATTGAGAAGTCTTTGCATGCTCAACGTATTACTGTATGGTGCGCTATGTGGCCTGGAGGCGTGGTTGGGCCGTTTTTTTTCAAAGATGAGGCTGGAAATGCGGTAACGGTCAATGGATCACGCGAGATGTTAACAACTTAATTTTGGCCTATTATTGATGACGTGGATATCACTGACATGTGGTTTCAACAGGACGGTGCCACATGTCATACAGCCAATGAAACAAGCAATTTATTGCAAACCAAATTTCCCGATCTCATAATTTCATGAAACTCAGCTTTTCTGGCCAGCCAGATCATGTGATTTAACACCACTGGATTTTTGATGTGGGACTATGTTAAGGACAGAGTCTATACGGAGCCAATCGAATCGATTGCAGCCTTAAAACTCAATATCCGTGATTAACGACGCCATTTTGTCAAAAAGAGATTAAAAACTTTAATAAAAGAATTGACATCTGTCAGCATGCTTGTGGTGGACATTTGCCAGATATCATTTTTCATTCATAATTGTCGAAGTTTTCTCTTTGTAATTCAACAAAAAAATTCAATCAATTTCATATTTTTTTTTGTTTTATTTTGTTTCAGAAAACAAAGTTCTTGTTGAAAAACCCTTTACATATACCAAGAAAGAAAAAGCTTTTAAACTGAAAATGAGGCGTAAAAAGAGGGTGCTCATAAATAGTTTGCTGGGCCAAAGCGATGGGAGACAAGAACCCGTGTCACAAGTTAGCCAGGGCATTAAGATCTATTCTCAAATTCATCCAGGGAATTTGTGTCGATAATAAAAATCAACGATAATATATAAAAATACTGTTACAATTAAAAATAAAAACAATATTACATTTGAATTTGGAATCTGTCATTTTTATATGATTGTTCATTGTGTTTTCTCATTTTGGCACCAATACATTGTACAATATTTTGCGATATTAAAATGGAGTGGAGTAGATAAAGAGAACCAAATCACTGTGATTGCATTACACAAAGTAGGTATAGAGTCAAATGCAATTTTTAAAACTCTCCATACACTTGGTATTAGTCAAATGTTTGTGTACCGGGCTTTTAATAGATACAATGAGACCTGCTCTGTTTGTGACAGAAAAAGATCGGGATATATATAGATAGTAAGGGAAAGAATTCGAAGAAATGCTGTCTGGAAACATTTCTTTGAATCTGAAAAGATCTGGGGTCCACATAGTGTTCGTATGAAAAAGGTAGTCAAAGCAGTAAGGGAAAGAATTCGAAGTTTCCGTTTTCTTTTTTGTACGAACACTATGTGGATCCCAGATCTTTTTCTGTCACAAACAGAGCAGGTCACAAAAGATTTTATCTCGGGAGATGAAGATAGCACCTAGAACCATGTTGTGTATTTTAAAAGATGACTGAGGACTAGCAGCCTATAAAAGAACTACTGGTCATTTCTTAACTGATAATTTAAAAAAGAATAGGGTGGTAAAATCAAAACAACTACTGAAGCAGTACGCAAAGGGAGGACACAGAAAAAAATTGTTTACAGATGAGATTTTTTTTACAATTAAGCAACATTTTAACAAACAAAATGACAGTATTTATGCTCAAAGCTCTGAGGAAGCTTTCCAATTAGTCGACAGAATACAAAGTGAGCATTATCCAACTTCAGTTATGGTTATGCATATTTTTCACATATATATCAAAACATTGTCACATCAAGATACCATTCTTGAGTGCCTTCTCAAGAATGGTATATTGATGTGACAATGTTAAGCCCCTTAACAACACCATGTTTAATAACCAAGTATGGTCCTTCCAGCAAGACTCGGCGCCAGGTCGTTAAGCTTGGTCCATGCAGTCTTGGTTGGAAGCGAACATTTTAAACTTCATCAGAGCTGAAGACTGGCCGTTATCTAGTCCCGATCTTAATCCGCTGGATTATGATTTATGGTCAGTTTTAGAGAGTACGGCTTTCTCTAAATGCCATAATAATTTGGAGTCCTAAAAACAATCCATACAGTTGGCAGTAAAGAATTTTCGTAAAGTTTTTATTAAATAAAGAAATTTGTATTTGTAAAAAAAAAAAAAAATATGTTTCATTTATATAAATTGACTGAAAAAAATTTAGATAGATAGTAAATGAATATTTATTTAGTTTGCCCTTTAATGTAAGTTCTACTTTAACTGTATATAGACTGTGAAGTCTCAAGTTTTATTCTCACCTTGATTCTCCATTTTATTTGTGTATAGTGTAGGTAAACTAATATGTATTATGATATATTGTATGTATAAATTTAATATATTATTATTTGTAATACTTTTTTTTATACTAAGCATCCAACTAATCTTTATACACAATCTTAAAGGTTAGCTGATAGATAATGCCTAAGTTCAACTTTGTACATAATTTTGTTTATGTGTGTGTGTGTGTGTGTGTGTGTGTGTGTGTGTGTGTGTATCATCACGGGTGCCTTACGGCGCCCGAGACCGCCTAGACGGCCCCAGGGTACCCAGCGGTGGGGTTTTAATCCCACCTCGTCGTAGCCGATGGTATGAGTCTACACCGAACAAGTGGCTAGCTCGTTGCGATGTTTTGAATCCCATTTATAAACAGTTTCACAAGTTGGTATAGTGAAACCGGGACCGACGGCTTAACGTGCTCTCCGAGGCACTATAGTGGTGTTGTCAAACAAATGTACATAAATTTTTAATTTAAAAACTCATTGGTACACACCGGGATTCGAACCAGGGACCTAAGTGTTTTTAAGTCCAAGGTATAACCAACTAGGCCACCACGTGTATCAATTTTGTTTACTGTGCAATAAAGTGTTTAAATAAATACCAATAGTTTTCTGAGTCTACATAAAACATGCAACAACCTTTAACAATGTGTATATGGCCTCTATAACCTGTCTACAAATTGTTGGAGTAATATGATTATGATAAATAAAATCCTACCTGGTAATATTGATTCCAGTTTTAATTGATCTATTTCATTTTGGATTTCTACAATTTTTCTACTGTTATAATCTTTTAGCCATTGGAAGGCACTGCAACAAATACTCAAAGATTTTCCCTGAAATATTAACGATAATGACAATAAAGATAATAGTAATTTCAGGTAATTTGAATCAAAGTTCATTACCTGCCAATTAAATGTAATTGTCTCATTTCAGAAAATATTAAGGGATAATAATCTAAATATAGTCAGGAATACTAACCGTTCCAGTGGGACTTTCAAATATTCCAAGTTTTCCATTCTCTATCGTATCGTACAGTTCTTTCATAAATAGTTGTTGTATATCATACGGTTTAAAAGGAAATGAAAATGTATGCTCCATTATTGCTATTTTTCACTAAATTGTATATTACCGGCACAACGGTCGGATTACATTTACTATCATCAAACCAAACCTTCGAACACACAAGTATCCTGCTTGCTATTATGTCTGACAAATACTCTCTCGTAGAAAGTAATATGTTCCTTGGGCAAATATTTTGCAAAACTAAATACTGAAAATACTTGTACTATTATTTCTTTTGAGGCCAAACAAATTTACAAAACAGAAATCAAGTTTGTTTGGCGCGTTTACACTTTTTTAAGATGTTTTATTTATCATTGTGGGAAAGGCAAGGGCATGAACCATAGAGCCAAATCTCCAAATTATATTTTCTTTGTTTTTTTAATAGTATCCTTAAACAGTATTCTTAATAAATTCGTAAATAAATTTTATTATTACAAAGTAGGTATTTTATTGTTTCTGTAATTTTATTGGGAGTTTTATTACGAAGAGTTTTATAAAATTATTGAAGTAATTATTAATCCAGCTCATTGATTGTCGAATTTTAAACTAAAGTATGTGATCTATTGTCTGCAATTGGTCGGTTTCACAGAAATGCACGAAAATCATTTTCATTCGATGTAAGTGACGATTTAATTTATAATGTCTTATGGTCGGATTAATAGACGTTGCTAAACCTGAGACATTGCTTGGAACTGACAACTTTAATGTCCGGATTAATAGTCATGGCTAAGCACTGGCTCAAGTCGTGCTCACGAAAGTAATACTCAAACGATGCTTAGCCGAGCAATCACTTCGCACTATAATAGTCGATTAAATTGACGCAGCTAAGCCAAGCAACGCCTCAAGCCAATGCTTGCTGAAATAAGTATATGACTTGGAATCCTGATGCAAAAAACCTCAAAGTATTGAGAAGTTGCATTTCCATGGAGATAGGCCCCTCTATTGTTGAAGTATTATAATATAAATTGGATAATTGGCATTGGCACAGAATCATGGATTTTGTATTAATAAATTATGAAATATATATATATATATATATATCATCACGGGTGCCTTACGGCGCCCAAGACCGCCTAGACGGCCCCAGGGTACCCAGCGGAGGGGTTTTAATCCCACCTCGTTGTAGCCGATGGTATGAGTCTACACCGAACAAGTGGCTAGCTCGTCGCGATGTTTTGGATAGACTTAATAACCCATCTATAAACAGTTTCACAAGTTGGTATAGTGAAACCGGGACCGACAGCTTAACGTGCTCTCCGAGGCACTATGAAATATACACAAGAAATAAAAGAAAACTAGGAGAATAATATTTTTAAAACAAGAAATTTTATAATTACGTTGTCAACAGAAACTTGAAGAACAGACAAACATAAAGAATTTAACGCTGAGCACGACTTAAGTAAAGGTATATCATGCAAGACTAATGCTAAGCCGAGCAACGGCTCAAGTTTTAGCCTGAGCCACTGCTCGGAGCACCGACTTTCACTTGACAGTTCTTGCTTAGAACTGTCAAAATAGCAATAATGGCTTGTGCTAAGCACTGGCTTAGTACGGTTCAAGTATATTATTTTATATAACGGCTGGATGTACCTAAATCCTTTATTAGAATTTTAATTAATAATGGAGCTACCTATGGAGACCAAAAAGAAAAATCTATCGCCCCCCGCCCCCCGAAATGTTTGGCCATAGATAAATTTGTATGGGGGAGCAGTTAGGGGGCGTCGTAGGTCGAAACCCCCCAAGAAATAGCAATGAAGGTATAGGGGTCTTGAGTGTTTGTGAAATAAAACTCTTGGTTTGATGTTTTCGAGTGATTAATACTGAATTAATTTAATTAACAAAAACTCCTATATTTATACAAAATAAAATTATAATATTGCCGCCATATTTTCCCGCCATTTCTACGGTGCATTCGCAGCTCATTGTAGTAGTGGGCTGCGACGGCGCGGCGTGGTAGTCGGGGACTATATAAGACATCCGCGCAGTACGCGCGGCCTTTTCTTGAGCGAGCGCCGCTGACACCAGCCATACGAGTTTATTTTTCTTTATTCCGAGTTTTGACACGTTCACCGTCGCGCATTTTGCGTAAAATACAGGTATTGAAATGTAAGTTCTATCCTGTTAATTATAAAGTTGAAATTCCAATGTTGAAACTTGCGAAGAATTCGTGTATTTCAAGATGGTGCATTATAATAGCCAACCTAATACATACTATATAACCATTGGAATAGAGCTTATATTTCCATATTTATTTGTTTGCGCAACGTCTTGTCGTGATTAGCGGTTGCAAACTCGGAATAAGGCCCCAGAGGCTCTACCATGGGTTTGCGCATTGTAGAAACGTAACGTATTATTTACGTATACGTGAGCAACAACCAATAGGATAGCTTTATTTTTGGTAACAGGATTGAATAAAGCGATCCTATTGGTTGTTGCTCACGTATACGTAAATTAATACGTTACGTTTCTACAATGCGCAAACCCATGGTAGAGCCTCTGGACACTGCAGCACTGTACGGAGATTTGCGGAGCGCCTGCTTCGGTGCGCAGCCTGCATCGGAGGATGGTGTTTACACAGCGGTGCTGCCGTCATTCTTCGGTTCAACAACATCCTTGTATGGACATTATAGACAGAATTTCACTTGTTTCAAACTATTTATAAAATGGAATAAAAACAGTTCTATTCAGGACTTTTGTTTCTTTACTTTTGTTGGCATGTCGCTACAGTGCTTCCCCTCAAGCGAAGCGTACCGGCAGTCTGACGACTCGCTCAGATCGAGTGATTGTGTTTTCTGTTTTCAAGATTGGTGCAAGTGGTTTTTGTTTTCCGATATTTTGAATGATGTTGTTATCTTCGGTGTGAATGTGGCTTGAAAAGTGATTGTTTTTATCGATCATATATGCAGACTTGAGACGGTCGACTGATATAGTTGTTTGACGTGTGGGTAGTTGTAAAATAAATGTTTTATCGTTCCGTTCAATCACTGAATTTATTACGGCGTCGTTCCGGATGAAAACTTGTTTACATGTGCGCAGGTGTGGGTGAACAAATATTGGTCGCTTGTTTTCGTGTGAAAGTGCTGAAGTTGGTTTGAGCGAATTAATAGTGTCCCGTAGTTGAGTGACGTAGTTGTAGTCCATGTCCCGCTCAGGTGATTTTATGGCAAAGAAATCACTGGGTAAGCGTAGGTTGTAGCCGTAGGTAAGTTCTGCCGCGCTCACACCGGTGTTTGACCGTATGGCGGCACGTAGCGCGTAGTCCCAACAGAACCAACAGTAGGTAGCTCGTTGATCCATTGAGTTCGGTCTGCTAAGCGAGTTTTTAGTGCGGTCTTCAATGTTCTGTGCCAGCGTTCGACCATTCCGTTTGCTTGAGGGTGATAAGGTGTGGTACGAGTTTTGTTGATTCCCATGATGTTCATTAGTTTGGTGAATAGTTCGCTATAAGTACCTTTCGGCGCCCGAGACCGCCCTCAGGGTACCCAGCGGAGAGGTTTTGATCCCACCTCGTCGTAGCCGATGGTATGAATCTACACCGACCAAGTGGCTAGCTTGTTGCGATGTTTTGAATAGACTCAATAACCCATCTATAAACAGTTTCACAAGTTGGTATAGTGAAACCGGGACCGACAGCTTAACGTGCTCTCCGAGGCACTATGAAATATACACAAGAAATAAAAGAAAACTAGGAGAATAATATTTTTAAAACAAGAAATTTTATAATTACGTTGTCAACAGAAACTTGAAGAACAGACAAACATAAAGAATTTAACGCTGAGCACGACTTAAGTAAAGGTATATCATGCAAGACTAATGCTAAGCCGAGCAACGGCTCAAGTTTTAGCCTGAGCCACTGCTCGGAGCACCGACTTTCACTTGACAGTTCTTGCTTAGAACTGTCAAAATAGCAATAATGGCTTGTGCTAAGCACTGGCTTAGTACGGTTCAAGTATATTATTTTATATAACGGCTGGATGTACCTAAATCCTTTATTAGAATTTTAATTAATAATGGAGCTACCTATGGAGACCAAAAAGAAAAATCTATCGCCCCCCGCCCCCCGAAATGTTTGGCCATAGATAAATTTGTATGGGGGAGCAGTTAGGGGGCGTCGTAGGTCGAAACCCCCCAAGAAATAGCAATGAAGGTATAGGGGTCTTGAGTGTTTGTGAAATAAAACTCTTGGTTTGATGTTTTCGAGTGATTAATACTGAATTAATTTAATTAACAAAAACTCCTATATTTATACAAAATAAAATTATAATATTGCCGCCATATTTTCCCGCCATTTCTACGGTGCATTCGCAGCTCATTGTAGTAGTGGGCTGCGACGGCGCGGCGTGGTAGTCGGGGACTATATAAGACATCCGCGCAGTACGCGCGGCCTTTTCTTGAGCGAGCGCCGCTGACACCAGCCATACGAGTTTATTTTTCTTTATTCCGAGTTTTGACACGTTCACCGTCGCGCATTTTGCGTAAAATACAGGTATTGAAATGTAAGTTCTATCCTGTTAATTATAAAGTTGAAATTCCAATGTTGAAACTTGCGAAGAATTCGTGTATTTCAAGATGGTGCATTATAATAGCCAACCTAATACATACTATATAACCATTGGAATAGAGCTTATATTTCCATATTTATTTGTTTGCGCAACGTCTTGTCGTGATTAGCGGTTGCAAACTCGGAATAAGGCCCCAGAGGCTCTACCATGGGTTTGCGCATTGTAGAAACGTAACGTATTATTTACGTATACGTGAGCAACAACCAATAGGATAGCTTTATTTTTGGTAACAGGATTGAATAAAGCGATCCTATTGGTTGTTGCTCACGTATACGTAAATTAATACGTTACGTTTCTACAATGCGCAAACCCATGGTAGAGCCTCTGGACACTGCAGCACTGTACGGAGATTTGCGGAGCGCCTGCTTCGGTGCGCAGCCTGCATCGGAGGATGGTGTTTACACAGCGGTGCTGCCGTCATTCTTCGGTTCAACAACATCCTTGTATTGACATTATAGACAGAATTTCACTTGTTTCAAACTATTTATAAAATGGAATAAAAACAGTTCTATTCAGGACTTTTGTTTCTTTACTTTTGTTGGCATGTCGCTACAGTGCTTCCCCTCAAGCGAAGCGTACCGGCAGTCTGACGACTCGCTCAGATCGAGTGATTGTGTTTTCTGTTTTCAAGATTGGTGCAAGTGGTTTTTGTTTTCCGATATTTTGAATGATGTTGTTATCTTCGGTGTGAATGTGGCTTGAAAAGTGATTGTTTTTATCGATCATATATGCAGACTTGAGACGGTCGACTGATATAGTTGTTTGACGTGTGGGTAGTTGTAAAATAAATGTTTTATCGTTCCGTTCAATCACTGAATTTATTACGGCGTCGTTCCGGATGAAAACTTGTTTACATGTGCGCAGGTGTGGGTGAACAAATATTGGTCGCTTGTTTTCGTGTGAAAGTGCTGAAGTTGGTTTGAGCGAATTAATAGTGTCCCGTAGTTGAGTGACGTAGTTGTAGTCCATGTCCCGCTCAGGTGATTTTATGGCAAAGAAATCACTGGGTAAGCGTAGGTTGTAGCCGTAGGTAAGTTCTGCCGCGCTCACACCGGTGTTTGACCGTATGGCGGCACGTAGCGCGTAGTCCCAACAGAACCAACAGTAGGTAGCTCGTTGATCCATTGAGTTCGGTCTGCTAAGCGAGTTTTTAGTGCGGTCTTCAATGTTCTGTGCCAGCGTTCGACCATTCCGTTTGCTTGAGGGTGATAAGGTGTGGTACGAGTTTTGTTGATTCCCATGATGTTCATTAGTTTGGTGAATAGTTCGCTATAAGTACCTTTCGGCGCCCGAGACCGCCCTCAGGGTACCCAGCGGAGAGGTTTTGATCCCACCTCGTCGTAGCCGATGGTATGAATCTACACCGACCAAGTGGCTAGCTTGTTGCGATGTTTTGAATAGACTCAATAACCCATCTATAAACAGTTACACAAGTTGGTATAGTGAAACCGGACCGACAGCTTAACGTGCTCTCAGAGGCAATATAGTGGTATTGTCAAACAAATGTAGGTACATATTTTTTGTTAATAAAAAACTCATTGGTACACACTGGGATTCGAACCAGGGACCTAAGTGTTTTTAAGTCCAAGGTCTAACTCGGCCACACCATGTATACAAATAATGTTACAATTTTCTTTTATTGCATTTTCCACCATGGTTATGGTTTAATTACAATGTTATTATTATTAACTTAAAATGTAAGGTCATAATTCAAAAGTAGGTAAACAAAAAAAAATGGAGAGAACATATAAACAAATTATATTATTATATAAACATTATAAAATATAGAATTATTAAATATATTCACGTTATATTATTTAATAAATATTTATGCAATTCGCTTTTTAAGCTGCCCATTTTTTGACAATATGGATTTTTTATAGAATATTAAATGTTGTTATATCTTGGTGCCATTCCAAAGAAACTTTTGTACATATATGTAATATTATTGGGTATTTAAATGACTCGTTATCTATCATTGCAGTTCAAACACGACCGGCCTACGAACAACGCTTATACTGATAAAATATTTTCGACGTTATTGCCTTAATAAATAAAGTTTCTTTGATATGGCTTACTAGATATCATCGATGTCTATCGTTAACCAGTTTTATTAAAACACATTTTGACATGACATTTAGCTTAATTTCATCAAGACTATAAGTGTGGCGGATCCACCTCTCCGATAGCTCAGCCGCGGAGGGGTCGCACCACAGGAGGGTATTCGGACTGGGCGAACGAGGCTGCAATACAAAGGCCTTGAAAAGACTGCAGCTGCAGGAAACCATCGAGTACACAGTTACGCGATATCATTTATAAATTAGGGTTTTGAATACCTAAATTTTTTCAATTTTTGGTATTGAAACTCGTGCGTATTTTTTATGGTTTCAGCTATCTGGATCATGAAGTCTTGCTAAGCTAAACTTAATTGATATGTGTTGCAATTCTGACGAAATGCAAACGTGGTGACATGGCATTGAAATTTGACAGTCAACTACGACATTTTGGTTAAAGTTTAGCTTATCGTTGTGCGGCGTAATAGGCCTACAGGTAGTGTAGCACGTCGCAACTTGAATTCCCATATAATAAAGATATGTGTAAAAGATGAGACAATTTCATATGTCCATGAGTATATTTACCTTGGCCAGATGTTAGACACCTTTTCAAAGGATTGGTCCAGGTCAGGAAGAGATGAAAGGGGGGAAAGGAGGAGACCTTTGCCCAGCAGTGGGGCACAACAGGTTAAATAAAAAAAAATGCAATGTTAATTAAATGGTTTCCATGAACTTCCATGTTAAATAGGTAACAAATATAGAAATAAACAAATATTAGGTATTATTTTAAAAGTAGCAAAGCAATAAAAATAAACTTCAAGATTTAGGTGTATCTTGGCTTGGTCGTGAAGGTTGCCTCTTATGAACATTTGGTTTCCGAAGCCGGTGGTAATTTGGCATTACTTTGCTAAGGAAGTCCAACTGTAGGAATTGAGATGGTTGCTTCTCTATGGCTTCTCTCATTTGATGTTGGGAACCCCAAATAACTGTATTGTCAGATAAAGATTGAGGTAATGTTAATTGGCATGCTGCCCCTGTAAATATAAGATAAATATTGTTACATATTATAAAAAAACATGTTGGTTTTATATGAAAATTAAGAGTGTTAAATATATATAAATTGAAGTTGTACTTGTACAAAGAATGTTAAACAATATTAACTTTTGCTAAAACTTAATATATGGTTACTACAGTTTATTTATTTTTTAGAAATAATATAAACATTTAGAGAAAAACAGTATAAAAATATACTCATGTGTTAGACTTCTGATTCCAGATACAGAAAGTCAGACTTCCTTTAAACAGGTGGTTAAAATATAAGTTTACCTATAACACATCCGCTACCAATTTTGATTTGTACCCCAACAAAGGACTTGCATTCAAACACATTGCTTTCTCCTATGTGGCCGCCCCGGGCTTCTAATTTGCATCCTACCTCAAAAACATTATGAGCTCCAATAAACAATGGTTTTGGAGGGTCTTCTTGGCAATCTGATTTCCTATAATATAAAATTATACTATTTATTTGACAACACTACTATAGTGGCTTGGACAGAATGTGATACTTGAAGATTTATAAGTCTATATAAACACTGCAACAAGCTTGTCATTTTGGCGAAGACTCAGGACAGGATTAAGGGGCTGTTCGAAAATTGAATATTATTACCCTCACATTCACTATATTATTACCCTCGCATATCGTCGCTGCGCATGCAAAATCCGCTATGTGATTTTTTTCTAAAATCGGTTTTTGATGCCATTTTATTCTATAAAGAAAGGCGCATCTGACTGTAAAACCGGATTTTTAATACCTATACTAGAACAAAAATAAAACATTTTCAGCCATGTGATTTTCACCCAAATTTGGTAATACAATTCGGTCAAATTACGCTAAGTGTACGAGGCACATAACGTAATTTTACTTAAGAAGTGCATATCATAAAATTTGCGCCTGAGAACGGCACATAGCGGATTCCTTTCCCCAACAAACACCGACCAAGCGATTGAGATAGATTGATAGCACGTACCAATATATAGTATACAGTACACACTGGTGTGTGTACTGTATACGTTTTTTGCTAAAAGTACAAGACGAAAATATATTTTTGATTACTTTTGGTCTCTATTATCCAAAAAAAAGCCTAAGCCTAAAAGGAAAAATACTCTGATTTTGACTGCTGCTTGCCAAGAGAAGGAAGTTGGTAGCATGCATTCAACTCTGGAGAAATGCTTTACTCAGCATTTGTATTCGCCAGCAGATTATGTGTTCAAAGTTCTTAAAGAAAAGTTATAGTCCACATGTTTAATGTTTGGTTAGCTTGGCCTCGCTTTTTGCATGCTCATCACATAATCTGCTGGCGAATACAATGCTGGAGTAAAGCATTTCTCCAGAAAGGAATGCATACTATTAACTTCCATCATTGTGTGCCCTTTCACCAATATGATTTATTGAATTTCAACTGACTTCAACCTCCATGTATTGTGTTTAAAATAAATTTATTAATGTTTTTTGCTAAAAGTACAAGACGAAAATATATTTTTGATTACTTTTGGTCTCTATTATCCAAAAAAAAGCCTAAGCCTAAAAGGAAAAATACTCTGATTTTGACTGCTGCTTGCCAAGAGAAGGAAGTTGGTAGCATGCATTCAACTCTGGAGAAATGCTTTACTCAGCATTTGTATTCGCCAGCAGATTATGTGTTCAAAGTTCTTAAAGAAAAGTTATAGTCCACATGTTTAATGTTTGGTTAGCTTGGCCTCGCTTTTTGCATGCTCATCACATAATCTGCTGGCGAATACAATGCTGGAGTAAAGCATTTCTCCAGAAAGGAATGCATACTATTAACTTCCATCATTGTGTGCCCTTTCACCAATATGATTTATTGAATTTCAACTGACTTCAACCTCAAATGTCTGATAATGCACTGGACAATACCTTGTTTGACTTTTTATACCCAGAACCATCAGATATGATGCATTTTTTTTATAGCTTTTGGTAGTATAAAGCTCTATAAATGAAACAATGCACGTAACAAATTAATTAACTATCGTCGATATATCTCTTTAGTGTTGTTGATGTACGAGTAGGTATATTGTAAAAAACGTGAAGCTGAAGTTTCTGCTTATAATATTGTGATGATACTAGCAACTGGGACACAACTAGACACTTTGTAAATCCATAGTGAAAACCAAATGTTCTTCGGATAGTGAAGCAATCGCTTGTTTCTTGGCTTCTCGCGCCTCATTTTATTTAAAGTGTTCTTTATAGGAATTTTTATCTAAATTTCCTTTTTTATAAGAGACAAGTATCGCATTGATCTTTTCGCGGTTTGTATAGGTTTGTAATTAAGCATTTTTTTGCTTCCTAAGATATCGCAAAATCTCTTTCTTTGGACTGATCTCATAGACTTCGATTCATACCAGGAAATGTATTCCTTAGGCATTAGTATCATCGAATGCAATGCATCATCAACGTATGTTTTAGATGCAGATGAGCGGCAATAACGGCTGGGTACTTTAGCTAACTGATCTAGCCTTTCTATTATAGAGTTTGACGTTAATGTTTTTATGTTTAGCATATTATTTTGGGTGCTAATATAGGTAGGTATACTTGATTTCGAGTCATCTGCATTACTTTAGCCTTAGTCCAATCACTAAATGTATCTTTTGTTATGTCTAGAGTAGCTAAAAACATATCTCTACAAACTCTTACTTTAATACCATCTTCTCTTGGCAAGCAGCAGTGAACACCAACAGTTTTTCGTTTAATAAATTCGTACACACCTTTTTATAATGTCTTACTGCAACCGAGCCTAAAACGTTGGATTTTTACCAAGTGTCCAGTTGTGTCCCAAGTTGCTAGTATCACCACAATATTATAAGCAGAAACATCAGCTTCACAGTTTTACAATATACTCGTCTATATATCATCAACAATACTAAAGACGTAAATCTCTTTGTTTGGCATGATAGGCGACGATGGTGTCACTTAATTTGCCAATTAATTTGTTATATGCATTGTTTCATTTATAGGGTTTAAAACTAACAAAGGCTTTAAAATAAAATTACATTATTATAGGGGGGTGAAGTTGCTCACGTCCGTAGGATTTACCATCTTTCCTAATAGACCCACCCTACACGTGCCCCCTGGGTGGTGCCAAACAAGCAACAACGCCGAACAACGGCGGCGGTTAAGTAACCTGTCTTAAGGGAACTCACAAACCTTGAGGAACTAAATCTCCCAAAAAATGTGACAGTGATACCTTGGGAAAAGTGCCACTTGTATATCTCCCACCCCCCCTTTTTATGAATATGAAAAATAATGAGAGTGATTTGTCATGCGATCCGGCTAACCCCCGGCGCCCCCAAAGTCAAAGTCAAAAATATTTATTTCATGTAAATGGTTCCCGGGCCAGAGGGTGTGAAATTGATTACCGAAGACTCCGTAGAAGTGGACAACCAGGCTCCTACGATAGTAAATGCTACTGGAAAACGTAAATTTATTCATCAGGCATTCCATCTTAGCCTATTCACAAGTAGACCAAGAAGTGCATCCATCGGATGTTTGCCAACACAATCCAATAGTGGTGTCTGTAAACCAACAGAAATAACGGTGTGGCTGCATTCCACGTGGCGCATGGCAACATGACGTAATCTCCTTTGTCCGCTCCACGCTTACCAAATATGGTAGCGAGCGACGGTTGCCATGTCAGCATTTCTGTACAGCCAATAAGAATGCACCAGCGTTTCCCCCCGTCGGAGCCCACGCCGAGGCACGCTTCGGTGCATCGGGGTAGAGTGCAGCCTGGGACATCATCGCGTACGCACGCGCATACAGTGCATCCCAGGTGGGCAATTCTCGCGCTTTCGACATTCATCTCGATTCGAGATTTTTAAACGAAAAATGACTAAATATGCCATTAAACTAAATAAAAAATATCGAACATTAAACTAAATAAATAATAAATATTAATAAATAAATAATAAACATATAAATATTGAACGAAAAATGACATATTTAGTCATTTTTCGTTTAAAAATCTCGAAACGAGATGAATGTCGAAAGCGCGAGAATTGCCCACCTGGACCGACATCGCGAACGCTCGCGCACCTGCACTCACCGCGAGACCGCTCTCGCCAACCGCGTTTCCTCCTAGCTTTAACTTTAACACTAGCATAGTTCATTTATACAGACAATATACCTTATTATATACTTATATGTGGGAGTTTCAATTGCACCTCAGCAGCCCCCACAACGGTATCCCCAAGGGAATCATTGGCAAGCATACAACAGAATCCGAACCATAAAAGAATCCGCTCCCCTGAGCAAGTGGAGTTGACAAAAAAGTTACCCAAGCTAAATCTGGAGAGGGTATTAACTGAAGAAAGAAAAGATCTAAGGGTCATTTCTGCTATAGAAACTAGTAATAGCTTTTCTATGCTTGAGAATTTATTAGACACAGAAGAGCAAGCTAAAACTAAAAAAATGTCAAAACCACCTCCAATAATCCTGTATGGTGTGGAGAACCTCCAAGATCTATCAAGTCTACTTGAAGAAGTTGTAGGCAAGAACGAGTACATATACAAAATAATATCGAAAAATCAATTGATAATCTCTCCAAAATCTATTGGAACATATAAGGTTATGATTGAATGCATTCGTAGTAAAGGACTCATAGGGCATACGTTTACTCAAAAAGAAGAAAGATGCCAAAGGATTATAATTAAACACCTACATTACAGCACACCTAAAGAAGCCATCATTGAGGCTATTGAGGAAACTGGAAATAAAGTAAGCGGGGAAATAGTTTACGAGAGAAAAAGGGACACCAAAGAACCACTCAACACATTCTTTCTTAATATCCTACCACATGCAAATAATAAACAGGTTAAAGACATAAAGTATATTTATCATCAACGGGTTAAGATAGAAGATCCCAAAAAACGAACCACCGTCGTCCAATGTATGAGATGTCAACAGTATGGCCATACCAAAAACTATTGCATGAGGCCCTACAGATGCGTGAAATGTGCTGGTGACCACAAGACAATAGACTGCACTAAGGACAAAAATATTCCTGCCACATGCTGCCTCTGCCAAGGTGAACACCCAGCTAATTATAAAGGCTGCCAAGTCTATAGAGAAATAGCTGCTAGAAAAACTGAAAACAGGAAAATCTATAAAACACAGCATAAGGCACCTAGGTTCTCTTTAAACAATGTTCCAAAAGCTGTAACTATTCCAGTAATTGACAATACAATACCTAATGAAAAAACATCTAAAAGAAAAACTTCACAAAAGAATACCAATAAAGTCAACTCATACAGCGAGATGGTAAAAAAACACAACTCCTCAAATAAAAAACCGATTACTAAGGAAATTATTCAAGAAAATCATTGTAATTCTCTTCAAAATTGTAATGACAGGGAGGATAAAAACCGATCTAATCAACAATCATCACATAATCCTGTGAACAGTCATCAAATGTTAACAGAGCTATCCTCTACAAAAAACATAGATAACAAACCAAAATCAAAACCACAGCAGCCAATGCAATCAACACATAATCTCGAACTAATATTAGAAAGGCAGGCCGGGAAAATAGATTAACTACTTCAACACATAGGAACCCTATTAAATCTAATGACAACGCTCATCAACTTAGTAAGTTGCCTCAACTTCACTAAGAATAGCTACATGGAATATCAATGGATTGTCAACATGTAAAGACGAAGTTGAAATTTTCATTAAAATTAATAAGTTTGATATCCTGTTAATTTCGGAGACACATCTTAATGACAAAAGGTCATTTAAACTGCAGGGATATGAAGTTTATATTACCAATCACCCTGACGGTACCTCGCATGGTGGAACAGCCATAATAATTCGAAATAACATCAAACATAATCTACATTGCAAGATGAATGAAGAATTCCTTCAATCAACAACTATTACAGTCTGGGATAGACAAGGGCCTTTTAATGTGAGCGCTGTCTATTGCCCCCGACGATTTAAAATATCTGATAATATGTTTGCAGAATATTTTAGAAGTCTCGGAAACCGATTCATAAGTGGTGGGGACTGGAATAGCAAACATACATATTGGGGTTCCAGGCTGATTACCACTAGAGGAAGGGAACTAAAGAAATGTATAGACAAATGTTCACTTACAATTTTGTCTACTGGAGAACCGACTTATTGGCCAACAGATCAAAGTAAAACACCTGATCTTCTGGACTTTTTCGTGGCGAAAGGTATAGATCACTTATATTGCAAAGTCGACTCTTGTCATGATACTACATCAGATCATACACCAGTCATAGCTACTTTAAGTAATACTATTATACAAAGAGAACAGCAAATGAAACTCTATAACTATATATATATATAGAACTGATTGGGCAGCCTTCTCAGACTATCTTGAGGCTGAAATTGATCTCAAGATTCGACTAAAATCCAAAGAGGATATTGATGATGCAGCAATATATATAACGCATAAAATACAAGGAGCAGCATGGAGATCGACACCACATCTTAATGCCAAAGAATCCACAACAAATATTCCATTGGATATCCGAGTACGTATAAAAATTGGAGAAAAAAGGAAAGCTAGACGACAGTGGCAATTAAGTCGCCATCCATCTGACAAAAGAAGGTTAAACAACATTTCTAAAATTCTAAAGAAATTAATTAGAGATAACAAAAATGAAACGTGAAAAGACAAATTGGCCTCACTCTCGGCTAATAAAAAAGATAATTACTCTTTGTGGAAAATTACTAAGGAACTTAAGCGTCCCAAACAGCATATCCCACCCCTTAGGACTCCAAATGGTGGTTGGGCTAAAATGTCTTGTGAGAAGGCAGCGTTATTTGCAAAACATCTCAGCAACGTTTTTAAACCTAATGACTCGTCAATGTTAGAGTTCGAAAATGAAATAGATACTGCAATAAATAGTGACCAACAGTTATCACTCCCAATAAAAAGTGTGACACCTGGCGAAGTAAGAAAAACTCTGAGAAACCTAAAGAGTAAAAAAGCACCAGGCTTTGACCTTATTACTTCAGAAGTCTTAGTGCAACTCCCTAGAAAAGGTATTGTGTTCCTAACTTTACTGTTTAATGCAATATTAAGAGTACATCATTTCCCAACATGCTGGAAAATTTCTCAAGTGTGTATGACTGCAAAACCCGAAACGGAAGTAACATCTTACAGACCAATTAGCCTACTACCGCTCATCTCTAAAGTGTTTGAAAATATCTTGCTACAGAGACTTAAACCTTTTCTAGAAGAACTGAACATAATTCCTGACCATCAATTCGGTTTCCGTGAAAAACATTCAACAGTGGAGCAGGTGCATAGAGTTGTACATAAAATTAGAAAATCACTTGAGGAAAGAGAATATTGCTCTGCTGTTTTTCTAGACATACAACAGGCCTTTGATAAAGTTTGGCATAAAGGTTTATTATACAAACTCAAATCAATGCTTCCCAACTCAATGTTTATGATTTTTAAATCATATCTTGAACAGAGACTGTTTCAAGTAAAATTTGATCAAGAATGCTCTAGATTTTATGAAGTGTTAGCATCAGTGCCACAAGGTTCAGTCTTAGGACCTATCTTATACTCCATCTATACTTCGGACCTACCAACCACAGAGGATGTAGAAACAGCAACATTTGCTGATGACACTGCTTGTCTTGCAAGTGACAAAGACTCTGTGAAAGCTTCTGAAAAATTGCAAATTCAGCTAAATAAAATCAGTGAGTGGCTTTCTAAATGGAGAATAAAATCTAGTGCTTCGAAGTCCAACCACATAACTTTCACACTAAGAAAAGTATTTCTTCTTCTAGTGTAATTTGGGGACAGTCACCCAAATTACACTAGAAGAAATACTTCCAAAACAAAATTGTGTTAAGTATCTCGGCATGCACTTGGATAGGAGAATGACCTGGTCCAACCATATAAAGGCAAAGAAAACAGAGGCAAATATACAACTTAACAACCTAGTTTGGCTAATCGGACACCAATCATCACTCTCTATGAACAAAAAACTCCTTGTATACAACAGTGTTATAAAACCAATATGGAGTTATGGAATAGAACTGTGGGGTGCGGCTTCCAACTCAAATCTCGAAATTCTACAAAGATTTCAAAACAAAAGCCTAAGAATAATTACTAAAGCGCCATGATTCACTAAAACAGAGGAACTGCATGAGTATCTACAGGTACCAACCATCAGGTGCGAAGCAGAGATACTCCACAAAATACCAAAAGAGACTCCAAATCCACTATAACAGGCTGGCAAGAGACCTCCTAGAACCAAACCAATTTGTACACAGGCTGAAGAGGAAGCCTATACTAGCTTTAGAATAAAAGAAAATAATTAAAGGGAATGACTTTTAATGGAAAGTCACCTTCAAAAAATATATTTCTTATAACATATCTGATTATGGCTGACTGGCCGATGGCAGATGAAATGTGAATAAAAAAAAATAAAAAATATATTATATTAATGGTTATGAGTATCAAAACAGAAACAAGGTATTCTCCAGTGCATTATCAGACATTTGGAGGTTGAAATTCAAAAAATCATATTAGAAGAAATCATGATTGGGCACACAATGATGGAAGTTGATAGTTTGCATTCAACTCTGGAGGAATGCTTTACTTCGCTCTTGTATTCAACAGCAGATTATGTGATGAGCATGCACACCCGCTTTTCCGGGACGTATTGATGTGAAATTACTAGGTGTTGTATTCGCCATCAGATTTTGTGATGCGAATCCAGTCCATGCGAAACGCTAGGTCATGCCAACCATACATTATTAAACATGTGAAATATAAGTTCTATAACAACTTTGAAGCAATAAAATCTTTAAAAACTTATAGTCCACATGTTTAATAATGTATGTTTGGCTTGGCCTAGCTTTTCGCATGCACTTCACAAATCTGCTGGCGAATACAACGTCTAGTAATTTCACATCAATACGTCCCGGCAAAAAGCAGGTGATCCCACTATGTTGATATAAGAACTCTGTTGTCTGATATAAGAACTCTAATGTCAAACAGTACAAACAGGAACAATGACATTTTTCAAACCGAGGCATGATAAAATGGAATGGAAGTTGTTACCACAAAGGAGAGATAGTTTGATTTATATGAAGAAGCTTGCAGCTTGTTTATTGAACCAAGGAAAATTTAAAAAAGTAAAATTAACAGTTTTTACAGTCATTAAAACCCTAATGTTGTTTAATATAACAGTAGGTACTTAAGATAATAGTTTAATAAGACCATACATAATAAGATGGTTTTAAATGGTAATTAATTGCTCTATAAACAAGTTAGTTGATTATTGTTGCAATATTAATGTCTCTTTCGTTTTTTTAACTATTTATATAAGTATTTGAATAATGATTTAATATGGCCTTTTATAAATAGGTAGGTCCTTATATTTTTTTATAATATCTTATTTAAACTAAATAGTGCCTTATTATATTATTTAAATAGTTTGATAAATGCACTATGTGTTTTAGATATGCCAATTAAAATGACCATTTGAAGGAAGACTAATTCCATTATGTGATGTAAAAGTCACATAGCGGAATTAACGGCGCAAAAATAATCAGCTATGTGTCAATTTCAACAAAAAAAAATCTAGCATCTAGAGATTGTTAGAAACAATCAAAAACCACTTATTTTTTTATGTATCGACACCAAGACAATTTGATTACATACAGTTTTTTTTATTATACAACTGGTTCACGAAATAAATAGTTAAGTTGTATTTCACATAGCGGAATTTATATGAGCAGAG
This sequence comes from Monopis laevigella, assembly GCA_947458855.1. Lineage (NCBI taxonomy): Eukaryota > Metazoa > Arthropoda > Insecta > Lepidoptera > Tineidae > Monopis > Monopis laevigella. The sequence continues at coordinate 21,388,835 of OX381590.1, read as the reverse complement.
ACGATATATAAATTACATATATTGGTCCCTTTCTTATTCTCTTGAGATTGCATAGGTTAATAATATTTGAATTTTTGAACAGTCTCTAATAGTCATTCCTTGCACGGTCAAAATTTATTTTTTTAATATGCATTTAACAGTCCAATGCTAACACAATGGCTAAGTCTTAGTGCTTGCTAAGCAACAACTTTTTATCCTAACATCAGATAATCATTGGCAACAACAAGATGGACATAAAACGCCTCTTTCCTCCTGGGCACCTTTATTTAATGGAATGACTTTGTATAGAAGTTCAATGAGAAATCACAATGGCCACATGGCTGGCAGAATCATTAAAATGATCTAAAAGTCAATAAATAATACATACATATGGGTAATAGAAGCATATTCTTCAATTATACAGCATTCTGCAATTATGATAGGTCCTCCTTCTGCTATAATAGTAACTCGGGGATGAATAACTGTACCACTGCCAATAGTTATATCACCTTCTAGAGTGCAATCCTCACATACCGTGGCTCCTGGTAGAATCTTTACACTAAAAACATAATTTTTAATTTGATTAAATATTCAAGTCTGTTTGAAGACGTCTGATTAAATACAAAATTGATACATAATATTTTTGTTAAGGCAAAATCTAACAATCTAAATTACCAAAATAAACTTATACCTGCTATTGGACATTATGGTTGTTGAGATTTTTTTCTGATGAATTAATTACGAGTAGGTTACATTGACCAATATTAAAAAAAATGCAATTATGAATGTTTGATAATACATACAATATTCTTTAAAAATATTTACATTTTTATTCAAGCAAATAATATTTATTTACAAATTCACATATAATTTTTTTTGTCGGTTTTCTCTAATGTAGAAAGGCAAAGGTCTATAAACCAAATCTCATCACTGAACAAATAACCTTGCGGTCCGATTCACGACAAAATCGATGTCAGCGCTGTCATCACCGGTCCGATTGGGCGTAAGCGCGCTAACGATAGATGATTTGACATAGATAGTGACGTCACTACAGACGCCATATTGGACTTACAGTGATTTTGCTTGTGGGTGAAATCGCTGTGAGCGCTGTCAGGATGACATTTATCTAGAAACATGTTTTCAAGGAAAGTGATAAAATTCCTTAAATAATTATTAAGTAGATAGTTAAAAGTGTTGTGTTCTCATTTATTTTAATATTAATGTAAACAAATATACAAAATACATTAAAAAAAAATATTTTTTTATGGCGTTTTATTTGACATTCAAACAGAGTGAGAGGAGCATATATTTTAGTTGCGAGATAGAGGGAGATACAAGTGATGTTCTTGTGAGCGCGCTTAATCACTGGTCCGATTCATTATCAAGCCAATAGCGCCGTGAGCGGTCTCATCGCGCTTTTTGAATCGGACCGGTAATTATGAACGTCAGCGCTGACAGCGGTGTCATCTCCATTCGGACCGTGAGGTAAGGTTCTCATGATTTTTTACTTTATTTTTTTGGTTGTGGCTTTAGCATTCAATATTATACTATTGTACAATATAATATATTATATTGTGAGTATTTAGCTAATGTCATGTGCACATGTTAAATACTTATATAGTGAAATCACAGAGAAGAACTCTGTGAGTGAAATTAAGATCCAAAATTTATTAAATAAAATAGTATTGATAAAACACTGAACAATCAATCAACAAATCATTGAACAAAATAAATAACTCAGAAAAATGAACCTTATATAAACAAACACACCCATAAAAATAGGATTATGAAGGGAAAATCGGATCGAAAAGCATACGATCCGACGATTTTTGATGATCGACGACGATGAATAAATGCTAAATATCATGACTGCTAAAACAAAATGACTCGCGAATTGTAGTGAAGATGACAGACAGAATTTTAAACACGTTGGATCGCCGATGAACTTATTCGGCGTTCCTGATAGTTTAGCTTAGTCATCGTACTATTTTAATTTTGGTATTTATCATGTAGGTAATAATTTTTTAATAGGCACTTTGTATATTTTTCTCTAAGGCCCCCGGAAATATCTAACCTCATGGTCCGAATGACGATAATACCGCTGTCAGCGCTTACGTACATAATCACCGGTCCGATTAAAAAAGCGCGATGTGATCACTCACGGTACTATTAGCGTCCTAATGAATCGGACCAGTGATTAAGCGCGCTCACAAGAACACCATTTGCATCTCCCTCTATCACGCAACTAAAATATATGCTCCTCTCACTCTGTTTTAATGTCAAATAAAACGCTATAACAAATTAATGAATTTTAATGTATTTTGTTTATTTGTTTACATAAATACCAAAATAAATGAGCACACAATACTTTTAACGAACGAGTCACGACGAGTTTAGCTTATAGTTGTGCTCTATACGTATTTACCTCGTGCTCGTACCTCGCTAGAAACGCGTTGCTCTGTCTATAGTTATTTCGTCAGAGATACCTCCATGATAGAATCTCTCACATAAAAAAAAATGGAGGATTACATCCTCCATTTCTGTCTTTTCTCCGAGATTTTGCATAGGTATAAGAGTAAAGCACTAAAATGAAAGTGCAGTGCTGTAACAGATAATATTATCCGAGTCACATGTGCGAAAACATTCTAGCAACAACAATTTTGGCGTATTATTTAGATCATGTTAATATTTGTTAGTATTTTTAGCAATGCAAACAAAACGATAAAATTACCACAAAATACTGATTTCTGACATCTGCCATTTTGACATTTACCTTAAAATAAAAAAAGCAAAAAAGTAATTAAACACATAAATTAAACAAGGTATTTATCGATATTTTTTCCAAAAAAAAAACGACCAATGCTAGCGCCGCGCTAACATTACAAGCTAACAAATCGCAGCCATTGTTAATATTTTAGTTGACTATTTAAGGCGTGTTACAGCACATCCACATTGTCCATACTTTTGGAATACCAACATCAACCAACATAAAATTATACTCTATGGCCAACATAAGGAATTTCCTCATAAAACTAAGAATAAATATGGCCTTACGCCTATAAAATAATATATCAAACGTGTTCGTTACCGCACTGATGTGTTCTCACTTCAACCAATCAACATTCATGTCCGGATTAATAGCCGTTGCTAAGCCAGTGCTTAGCACGAGCCATTGCTTAGAACTGTCAAAGTGACAGTTATTTCTATAATAGTCGGTGCTCCGAGCGGTGGCTCCGGCTAAAGTTTGAGCCGTTGCTCGGCTAAGCATTAGTCTCGATATTCCTTTACTTAAGTCGTGCTCAGCGTTACATTCTTCATGTTAGTCTGTTATTTCTTAAGTTTATGTTTGTAACGTAAAAATGAAATTTCTTGTCGTTTTAAAAATATTATTACCTAGTTTTCTTTTATTTCCAGTGTGTATTTCATAATTTATTCATACAAAATTCATGATTTCAGTGTCAGTGCAAATTATACATGACATTTTATATTATAAAACTTCAACAGTAGAAGTTCCATGAAAATGTAACTTCTCAATACATTGAGTTTTTTTGCACAAGGATTCCAAGTAAATACATGTTTTAGCAAGCACTGGCTTGAGGCGCTGCTTGGCTTATTTTGGCGTATTTACTCGACTATTATAGTGCGAAGTGGTTGCTCGGCTAAGCATCGTTTGAGTATTACTTTCGTGAGCACGACTTGAGCCAGTGCTTAGCCATGACTATTAATCCGAACATCAGTGATTGCTTATAAAATTTTTGTGCTCACTTTTTGTTTTGAGTTTGTATAGCGGCGGCCATCTTATGTTCGCAATTTTGGAAAGGCGAATTTAGACTTTAGGACGTTTGCCTATACTATATAGCCACAGATTAAATAGAATACTATAATATTAAACGTATAATATAGCTCGATTTTGATTCTCTTAATCTTAATAATTATTATTCCAAAGAATTCACATAAATTCCTATTATTCCGGTAAAATAGGATATTTTTCATTTATCTATGATTAGAACAATTAAAATAATTATATTACATATTACACAATAAAAAATAGCAACACCAAAATTTTTAGTCATCAAAAATCTCCAAACCGTGATGTCGTATCCGATTTTTATTGCCTGACATTGATTTATTTATTTTTGTAAACACATATTTTTTAGTTACAAAAAATTAAATATTTTTTCTAATACTGAAAAAACTTAAATAGATACTGGCCAAACTTTTTAAATCTTTTTAATCAAAACATATTTTGGGTCATTTGTTTGAAGAAAGTTTGTTTGAAAATTTTTTAGAAAAATTTATGGCTGTGGATATTTACTTAGTGATTTGATTACAAATAAACAGTGATGTTAAAAAGTGATAATAGCTGTATAGCGAGTTAGATTTCTCTGCAATGGGCGCCATGTTGTTGTAATATTGTTGTATTTATTGTGATGGGAATTGTATTTAAGTGATTTGTGAATAGTGTTCATGAGCATGTTGGAAGATGTCCCCGTCCACAGCAGAAAGAATGAGGCTGCAGTCGCCAAGTCGGCTCACCAGAGAAATTTAAGTCTGGATTTCAAGTAAGTACTGCTGAATACTACCTACGTTATCAATTATCAGCTGTTGCTTTATCTTTAGCACTAAAGATTTCGCGCATTATCATGGGTTTGTATCTTATGGAAACTAAACAATATTTTTTGATACTTTTTTCGTGTGCGAAGTAAACAAATAATTTAGGTCAGAACTTATGAATAGGTAAAGGTCAACTTATTTTTAGGTGAAAATGTTTAGGTAATAGTAATAATTAAGACTTATATTTAAGGATTACTATGTAAATATAGTAGCCTATTTGATGTTGATTGACTTACGGTGTGTCTAGTTGTATCAAATAAACTATACTACTTTTTTGCCATGTTAATAATATGATTCTTCCAAAATTACTGATGTTGCTTTTTGTTGTTATTCTTTGACCGTGGACTGTTATTTTTAATTAAATAATTGGAATTAAACCTTTACCTACACAACCTTTTCATAATATATTATATAGATATATATACATAATTTATATAAAATAAAATATGGCACCAAACGCTGCCTAAATGGCCTCAGGTTACCCAGCGGAGGGGTTTTAATCCCACCTGGTTGTTACCGATGGTATGAGTATATCTAAAGTAGTCTACACAGAACAAGTGGCTAGCTTGTCTTTATATTTGGATAAATTTAAAAAAATCTTTAAACAGTTTCACAATTTGTTATAGTAAAACTGGTACTGACAGCTTAATGTGCTCTCTAAAGATATCACAGAAATATTATGGAGAAAGAAATGGCGTTATCATAGCCAACCAAGAGAAAAATTACATATGGAGTACTAAATCAATAACAAACAAGCCACAATAAAACGTCTAAAAGAAATCAAGAAGATAGTTTTAGTACTCTGAATCTGTGAGATACATTAATATAAATACACCTGTTATTGGCTGAATCAAGATAAGCGATAGAAAAAGCCAGAAGAAAAAGAAAAAAAAAAAAAAAAAAGTGCTCTCTAAGGCACTATAGTGGTGCTGTCAAACATATAAAAATAAGCTGAAAGGTTGTTGTAGGCTACAGCTTACAGCCATTTTACTAATGGGGCCTTAAATCTTTTTGGTGGGATTGTTGGGAGACCTTGCCTAAAATTAAGCGAGATTGTATGATAATGTTGTACAGTACTTGTCAATTAACTTCAACCAGGGCCCTATTTCATAAAGGCAACAAGTGTCAAGAATAGTCGATTTATCATGGTGATTCTTGTTTCATGAATTCTGACTGTGACTTGTGCAACAATTGTCAAAAAATGACAAGACTTATCGACTAAATAATAAGATGGATTGCCTAAGGCAGCATACTTAGCATTACAACTGCGAATAAATGCTATTAGAATTTATATCCTTGAATTTGAAAAAATATTACGGTTGAAATTGCAGTTATAAAGAGCTACAGTTGGCGAAAATACTCTTGTTTTCTTTCTTTTTTTTTCAATTTTTCCAATTATTGGGAAGGCGAAGGGATCTAAGCCTATATGGCTTTTTATTTTCTACTCTTCCACCAGTGTGGAAAGGCAAATCTTTAGACCATATAGCCATTAAAAAAAGGAAATAAATTAAGATTTTTGTTTTTTTTGTACTAAAATGTGTTTTCAGATTTAAGTGTTTATTATAAAGATTGATCATAATAAAAATTAAATAAACATTTAAAGAAAGGCTGTCTTCTGATTTTTTTATGGAAAATTATTTATTCATTGTAAAATAAAGAAGGCCTAAAATCTTCGAACGAAATGTTAAACATGTTCGTTTTCGTACATATTATTTTTATTACTTATATAATATTTTTGTTGTTGTTTGTATGACGGGCGACCATCTTCTGTCTTCATGTTTGGAAAGCCTATTTTAGTCCTTAGGACATCTTATTTTTAGGCCTCCCATAGAAATATCTATAAGTAAATAAATACCTACCTATTTAGGCATGAAGGTAGCATAATATACTAACGTATGCCTAACATCCGGTTTCTAATAATAATAAGTTCTTGTTAGTACATAGTTGAAAATGGCGGATTTCATAAACAGCTCTCAAAAATATTATTAACGTAATGTGTGCATTAAAATACCCTATTTTCAATTATTTATAAATTTAATGAATACTTACCTACTAACTTTTTTTACCTATTTAAAAAAAAAAAACCTAAAAACTCTATTAATAATTCTTCAAAAACATTATCACTATTACTTTCATTATCAGCCATTTTATAATATAAATAATGACTACTATGTTAAAAGTTCTTAAAAGTGACTAGTTGAATATGAAATTGGTAATTAGGACAAGGTTTCAACTTCCTGATGTTGCTTACCTTTAAAATTTGTAGTTTAGACCATAGTTAGTGAATTGTAATTGGCTGGTTGGGATGGCAATTATTTCTCAATATCTACAAACAGGTTTATAGTTAATGTACTCTGAAATAGTATTTTGCTTTGGGAGCGATTACAAAAAAAAGGTATCAATGGATTCTTTTTTTTATTAGTGACTAGCTTTTGTTAATCCCTCTTCACCTGGCATGCTATCTGAGTAAAACATATCTCACTGGCAAGTTGTGAAACATCTATATATTAATTTATTAAAAAAGTATCATGACTCTTCTAATAAATTAAAATATACCTAGACGAAAAAAAAAATGTTTCACCTGCACTCTAATTTCCAAATATATATTTTTTTAATATTAAAACATTTCCATTAAGTAGTTTAATAAGAAGATTCTGCGTACAAAATTTTACATTTGTAACTTAAATTTATAAAAATAGTGAAATACATGTATATCAATTTATATAAAAATGAATTGAAATTTGGATGAAGACTGTAGCATCTCCCATTTACTGATATATTAATTCTCCTAAAAAACATCTATCCCTTCTTTTCGCCCCATTGTGATTCAAATTTGAATTAAACTCTAACCATAGTATCTAGAATGTGGATCAAAATGTAGATAAATTTGTATACTTACCTGTTTTATATTATTGCGCTTAACTATAGTGTATAAATGTAAGAATATAATCTATTGAATATACTATATATTGACTGCAGTAAAATAGTGTGTGAGTTAAAGGCTATCATTGCCAAAAGCTCTTTCATTCCATATATTATATATTTAAACTTAATGATAAACAACTCTATAAAACATACAATAATATAAGTTGTGGCAACTTGATGATATGCTCTACATAACTTGAAATGCTTGTAGGAGTTTCACAAGACTTTAATTGTAACTACCTAATAAAATTCTTTGCATTTAAGAGTCCAACTGGTTTTACCAGAAATTTGTAGCAAAATAAGGTAAAAATCCAGTGCACATGTTCATGTGTAAAAATAACTAATCAGTTGCCTCAAGGCAATAAGCCTGCAAACTAAGAAATCTGTACATATTTGATTTATTTCACTAAAAACTAATTCACTAAAATAGTTAAGATTAGAGATGAAATGGATATCCGCTAACTGTCCGGCCTTGTTTTCACTATCCGGCAGGATACCGGATAGTAATACAATATCCTGCTGGATTCCGGATAGTAAAATTGAAAAAAATATCATTACTTTACATAGGCAAATAATAGAGAGAGACAATGTTCTTAACAATCCATAGCTTCACCGTGCGGGTGCCGGGTCCATCGCGTAGTTGAAAGACAGGGGAATGAACTGCATCATTCCCGGACTTAAAACCGCGAAGTAGGTTTAAAGGCCTTTTGAACGCTCACCTGCACTGTGTTCACTACCCTCTCTACTCAACCAAATACTATATGATCCTGTTAGCGCCATCTTGGAAACACACTCTATAAAAGTTCCGACGGCTGCTCGAAAGGCCAAGATCCTTAAATAGACAGTGCAAAGACTTTGCTGGAATTTCTCTTGCACCAACTTCCACTGCATAAAGTTGAGTTTTAAAACCGTTTCTAGTAATTTCGTTTGTGAGATCAAAATATTTGTTCGACATCTTGTAATGTATTTTGAATGTATCCATGAATATTTTCCAGTCTTGTGCTTTGTCCAGGATTGAAAAAGGTTAACTTTGACTTGATTTTTGATTTCTTGTGTTGTCCCTCCTTTACAAAAGTCTTTCATTTGTTGATAAACCTTTTCTGGCTCTAGCAATACTGAGACTCACAGCTTCAGTATAATTTCTGGCAGTCCCTACAGCAACACCACACCATGTACATGTCTTATCTGTTGCCTTCCCCCATCTTACCAGATTACTCTGGTAAGGTAGGGACATTTGAAAGGCATTAAGATAGAACTTAATAAGTGCCGGAGACCAATCGTACATGAGTGTGCGCCATTTCAGGGCTAGAGGAATACAAACTTCCCCCAAAGTAAGCCATTCATTCTGTACTTCTAGGGTCATAGCGTGAACTCTGTAGCCATGCTCTTCACCTTTCCTAAGGAAAGATTTAATAACATCTTTATCACATACCTTTTTCTTCAAACCTAACCCCCTTTTGCTGATCTGGGCACCGCTCATAAATGATTTATGAAACTGAAGTCGTGACTCCATTTCAGAGGCCAATTCTTAAAGATCTAAAGACCCGGGAGAGATGCAATCAGATTATACCGAGAGTTACTCAGGATTTGTTGCTTGGTTACACGTAGATGTTTGTACAACTCAGATGGCTTTTTAAAATTCATCCCAAATTGTTGCTGTCCCCTGAACAGTGTGGTGGAGTAAGCACCATGTGCCAAACCAAGCCAAGACTTAAGTTTTCTTATGACAGTTGCATCCAAATTTACCAAAAGAGTTTTGATGAAGTTGTGTACAAGAAAAGGCCATGTTAGACGAAATGTTATGTAGTTGTCATAAATCCAAGCTTTCTTGACATTTCTAATTGGCTGTTGCCAATTAGAAATGCTAATTGCTAATTGTATATCTACCTTGTTGATGTCATTAATAAAGCGTTACACAACATCTAAGGATGGTGTTCTTCCTTTAAATTCGATCCTTCTGCCCAGAAATTTGAAAGGCATGGCTTCCTCTACTGGGGCTTCTTTCTGCCCTTCTATGAATACTTCTGGGTCGTATGACGTACACCTAGTATTTCGTCTGCCAAAACACAGACAGAAGCATTTTGATGGTTTTGTTCTCATGCCATTCGACCATACATAGAATTCGTCTACCAGAGTAAGCAGATTCTGGCATTGTTTTGGATTGCGTGTTAGCACTGCTAGGTCGTCTGCAAATGCTAAGATGGACTCCGAATATGCATTATTTAACTTAAATACTTATACAAATATAATAAGTTATAGACACCGTTTATTTTTATAATTGCATTTTTTGTAAAAAATGATTGTTTTATTATAATTTGGTATGGTGAGTATTAAACTCAAAATTAACAAGTGACAAATTGTGGTAAATGAATACCAAATTTTCCGCATTTGTTGGTAAGAGCCGACTCCGCTTAGCTTTGTATACCAGACCAGTTTCTGAAAATAGCCTTTCGCTGTAAACGCTACTAACAGGTACTGCAAGATAAATTCTAGCAAACCTTGAAAACTGTGGATACTGATTCAAATTAACTGACCCAAATGTATGGGTCGTGATTGCAATCGATTTGGTTGATAAATAAACAAAAGAACCGAGAAACAAACACACCTGAGTCGTCCCGACAACACCCGAACGCGCCCGAATATTACCGATCTCGTTCACCGCGCCTATATTCAAATCAACTGATCGCGTCATGTAAAGGGCCGAATATTCTTAGCAATCCATAGCTTCAGGCAGCCGGATATCCGGCGCTCCCGCCTCGTAGCTTGCCGAATACCCGGTATCCGGCTAAACCACTATCCGTTTCATCTCTAGTTAAGATAGACTGTAAGCAATCTATAGAACAATGTGTGTATGTTTGTTTGTACATGCATTACTTAAAAACTACTGGACCAATTTATACGTGTTTTCTTTTGTTCAATAGCTTTTTGTTCTGCGGTTTACCAGCAGAACTAAAAGCTAATAATAAGGTATATTTTATTTCAATATATAATATACGTACAAGAATCTCCGATATTTACAGGTGTTTGTTTTAAAGAGTCTCTTAGGTGGAGTTTTAAATACATCAGATAGAAAAAAGTCTTAATAGTTAGTTGTTTAATAAACTTGGTACAAAATATGTTGCAGGTGAAAAGATTTTTAATAATGATGTGAAAAGCCAAGTATAATGAGTTGTCTAACAGTTTTCTTAATATACTAGCGGACCCGCGCAACTTCGTCTGCGTAACTTTAACCGTTTACGGCGCGCAAAGGAAGCTCTCAAAAGGAATACAATATCCCCGTGTTTGCATTAATGCTCCACTCCTATTGGTCGTAGCGTGATATTATTTTGCCTGTAGCTTTTCTCCACCAATAGGCCTAAGATTAGCGCGTTTAACCAAACAAACTCTTCAGCTTTATTATATTAGTATAGATTTTTCCCTTTGCGCTAGTAACTAGCTAGACTCTATTTAGTGAATTTTGGAATATTTCAAGTAAGTAATGCAATATTTTTAAAAACCTAGATAAGTGGTGTTTTAAATTTAGTTTTGCTCGGTACTAGCTATTTTCTAGATAGGCATAAAACCATAAAATACCTAGTTTACTTACTGGTGAGTTATCTAAGCATGCTAATATAAACACAGAGAAAGTTAAGATTCAAGTGCTTTATGCTTCGGAAAAAGTTTCTATTTTTCATACTATCAACTCACAACACAGCAAATATGATTATGTTACAAATGTACTAATAACTAGGCCATGCTGTCAAGTGGTAAGCCAATAGAAACCATCGGGTGAACGGTCGGCAGCGGCGAAAGTAAAAGTATGTAGTGCTCCTTGCTGCCTTGCTACACGCAGCGGATAATACACAAGCTTTGTTGACAAAAAAATTAAACTTTATCACAGTATTGTAAAGTCGTAAATTGATTCTTACGTAATTTTATTATTAATTTATTTGTAGGTAATTAAGAACTATCTTGTCTCTTCTTATTTTTAAGGAGTTAAAAAAGTACCAGTGTATGGTAGGCAGAAATATTTTTTAACAATGACCTGATACTACTTTTATCTGTGGCCCGACTTGCTTGCCCGAGCTATCAAGACAATATTGGCGCGTTGGACGAATAATCGAAATTATTCCTGTTCCGCGACCGTATTTAGATTTGTATGTAAAATCATTATCTATTTTAAGTAGAAATATTTTGTAGTGATTAGATCGTCTAATCTCATAATCCCATGCCAAAGTTGCTTGATCTTAGTAGCTACCTAGTTGTATAATAAAAACACATCCCACTTCCAAATTGTAAAATATCTGTTAATTAATTAGGAAAGTCCCGTAATAAATACAAAAGTTACAGCTTCTAGCCCTTGTCGTTCCTGAGACATAATACTGCTTGAAAGACTACCCTTGCACCCTCGCTTTTTAATAAATTTTCAAAAAAGTTGACAAAAATAGTCTGTCCAAATATAAAGTATGTAACTATTTCCGTTACCGAGATACCTATATTAAATTTTCTACAAACACATTTATTCCCGTTCTTACACCCCATATCGATTAACGATTTGTACTTCTACTACACCGTATTAGTTTTGTTTTGTTGAATTTTTCATCATAGGTGAACATATCATCACTCTAAATCTTACTAAGTTTAAATGTCCAAACATCCAAACTGTAACTAGGCTGAACCGATCATTACATATATGTTACTTTTTATATTCAGGTAAATAAATTAGTAGGTATGTGTACCATTACTATGTTTTAAAATTCGCTAAAGTAGTTTTGCGTAACTAAAATGTCAACATATTTCCGGTATCATTGGAAAAACCTAACATCACATTAGCTAACTAAAGCAGCAAGGATAGTAATCTATTAGAAACATCCCTTGGGAACCGTATATCATTGCAAATATCCCCTCAGGTTCATCGACCTAAGGATATGTCGCCCGGTAGTTTTTTCTGTAGTTAAAACGTAATATGAAATATTGTTCATATTTCTTTTTGAAATCGGAAACTTTCACATTCTTAGACTATATGACGTCTGGTATTTTTGTTTCATTGCAGTTTGAAGCAAATAAAATGGACAGCTTTTCTGCCGACTCAGTCCCCCGGCTGAGAGAATGAGGTTTTTAAATAATATGAATAATTCAATGTTGTTAAGTATAATGAAATTTTCATTTAGAGAATTTTGCTATCACTTATAGGTAAACTGCGGAGTGTAATGATATAAATGAACCATTACACTTATACGACTATATTAGTCGAGCACAGGCACATAAGAAATAATAGTGGCACAGGGGCTTTAAAGTTCAAACAGTATGATTTTGACAAGTGCAATGTGCATGCTTACAATACAGAGTCTGCTGATTATGATGGATTATTTTCCAGGTCATTTTTCTTCGTAATATATTTATATATATACCATCACGGGTGCCTTTTCAGCTGCCAAAAACCATTTACACGGCCTCAGGATACCCAGCGGAGAGATTAACCCGTCCTCATTTCGCCGATGGTATTCGGAGGCAACACCTAACAAGTGGCGAGCTTGTTGCGGTGTTTATGATGGTATAGCCTCGTTGTATAAAGCGGTCACCCATCCCAGGTCCGGTCTTGTTGACATCTGCTGAACCTTGTTTTCATTTGCGCAGTGACTTAACCACTAGGATGGGGCCGCTTTTTCTTCGTAATATTATTTAATTATTTATTATTTAATTGAAATATTTTTTCAGGTTTATTGTAAACAGAATACTATCGTAAGACTTGTAGAGTTGTTTGTTTATAAACAGAGATACCGCCACTCTTAATCGATCACGTCGGCGTTTTCTTGCCTTCGATACCTATTCAAATAGACCTGCCTACTTTGACCTAATTGGTGTGCTACCACCCTTTAGGTTTCCCTATACCACAGAATAAATAATAGTACAAGTACCTATACTGCTAAACTGACCCAGTTTATCGGAAATGGTATTAGTATGTCTAGGTAGCATATTTTGAAAAATAAAATCATAAGGGGCATGTAGTCGACTTGACGCTCATATTTACAAATAAACCACAAACGTCCTTCCAATATTACAACTTGGCTGTTGGTCGAAGTTCAATTATTTGTTTATGTTCGTAATTGTAGGCAAAAATCTTTCTGTTGTGAATAATTAATAACTTTTACAGATGTGCCGATTATGACTTTGGCCGACTAGCCGATTAGTCTTTGTAAACAGGCCGACTAATCGGCCAAACCAATCACGGTTTCGGGGATTTTCGTAACGTTTCGTTTACAGCTGATTCGCGCGAAAGTCCAAATCGCCGCGCCGCCGAAATCGATTGCTTCCTATTTCCAAAGGAAAGGTTGCTTTGCTTTTCATTTCAAAATGTGACTGATGATAAAATAATAATATTGATAAATAATCAAGGTTTTTATATAATGTAATTTCCCCTACATACATATAGGTACTGAGAAATATATACAAAGTAAGAAGCTCGGCGTTCTTTGCCGAATATTCGCCGACTATGATAGTGGCCGGATAGTCGGCTTTACCGACTAGTCGATTAATATTAAAAAGTTTTATTATTATGAAACAAAAAATAAAATAATAACCCAATCAGAAAGATTAATAAATACAATGACCTAAAAAATATTTAAATTCTCCGACAAACATTACTGTTTGTCGGAGAATTTAAATATTTTTGAGTAATACTGGAAGTGCGAAAGCTCCATTTTGTATGGAGAACGCGGAGATCGCGATTACGAATGTGTGTCCTTAAATTACCTACTTGCGGGGAAAATGCATACCAAAAACCAACTTCTAATGTCTCTTAATGCATAACTAGGTATTTTTATAATTTTATTTCATAAAAATATTTTATATTTGGGTCGCATCCTTTCTTTTAAAAATGTATAGTAGACCAAAAACGGAGTTTCCACGCCTTCCCTATTTCCCTAATGACTTTGTGCCAGATAAATGACAGTTGTGTGTATGTTTATATTATTTTCATAGAACAACGACCTCAAAGTGGGCCTTCTCAGCTAGCATCATTGATTTTAGCGCCTCACACAATCACATCACACCCACTATAATGGGCCTAAATGGTGTCATGCGTGTTTATTAAAGTAGTAAAGCTCCTAATATGTAAAAAGCTTTTTAAAACTTAAACTGAAAACTAGTTTCATAAACAACATGATTTAAACATTTCACATTTAAAAGCAATATTACAAAAAAATATATATATGGGAAATTCATTTCATTAAAAAAAAAATTTGCCCAAAACATATTTTCTTTAAATGATGAAAAAATAAAGCGTAAAGTTTGACTCTGAAATAACTTATAGGCCATGTAAAGTTTTATTCCGGAAAAAGTATCTTCACGGGTAAACAAGTCATTGTCGTCGCATAGCCTCGATATTATTACCTTAGATTTAAACATTTAAAACTAATATTGTTAAAAATACGTAATTGTTATCGGGGCAGTTCATCCGCATTAAAAATAAATTGAGTAAAAAGTTTACCTTCCAAAGGCCATTCGAGTCACCTTCGAATGTAAAAAGGAGAACATTTTTTTTTATCTCGTCTTTTTGAAGAATGACAGTTGCAATTTGCATTGTTTAGTTAGAGCGTAATTCAATTTGAAGGGACATTCCTTGCCCAAGGAATAGCTGGACTAGTCATAGTCTAATCAACTTAGATATCTGTGGAATGCGCCATCTGCCATGTGGCTAATGTAACACATTGTAGAGTTGGGATGTTAGGTATTATACTGTATAGATATTTTTAACGCTACAATAGTTTGATAATTTCCTTAAATTAAATCGTTAAATATAATGACTACTTTAATTACTTTGCAGTGAAGTTATTTACTTATAGCAAGTAATTTGACTGATTGAGATAGAATTAACCGATTGTCGATTAGTAGTTATTTACTATTTACCTAATTAGATGTTAATTAAAATGAAAGTCGTTAATGGATTCTTTTGATAAACATCGGTAGCTACTAAGTAGCAAAACATTAATGTTTTACAACACGAACAAATCAATGGACACATTGTATAAAAAGTAAAAATAATATTATTTTGACAAACAAAATTAAGAACATACAATTTTGATATAAAAATTATCTTTAATGAACATATAAAAAAACTAGCCCTGTGCGAGAAGCCGGGAACTAATCTCGCCCAATATTCTCACACGGGTGCGATTCGCACCGCAATTGACTTACCGTATGGCTTCTTGCGGGGCTTCAGCGACGAGATCCCTGGGTACCCAAGGGATGCAATATCTTCGTTCTTCTTTGAAACCACTAACAAATGCCACTCAAATACGACGTTGGAACATCGTAATAATGAGAACAACACACAACGCGACAAATATATTTGTATTCACAATAGAAACAAAATAATTAACTATATTAATTAAGACAAAATAATTATACCCATTTTCAACTTCTTTTTTTTAACTGACTGACATGTCATTGGTTATGACCACAGATTAGTGCCCATAGATATTATCAAAATCGAACAAACCCAATTCATAAAAACATTACTTAATAAGCGTTTTAGTTAAAATAGTTTTTCGTCTCTTTCTTACGAATGAAATTCATCTTTGACAGAAAACAGATAAAACACTATTTAACGAAAACGCTCAATAAATATAAAGTACCCATAATGCACCGCCAATATTATTATTCATCGATATGACAGTTGTTGTACATCCCTGTTTGCACGTGCTCGTGGTATGGGACCGCCATGTTTTAGCATTATGCTGATGAATATCTCTAACACATTGTACTTAATTAAATAAATTCCTTACACAGACGCACGAAGTAATTTTGTTCCAACAAGTTTTTATGGTCCTTCGATCCGGATTGTGTTTCGTTTCTTTTTGATCTTAAATAACGTAATGCAGTGGGTAAAAGGTTTTGTAAGATTAATCCTCGGAAAGAAACTTTAGACTATTTTTTCTCAGTTTTTATAATACAAAAAGGCATGTTCTAATCTTCTGATCGGCTTACAACATTGTATTTTATTTCAATAGTGTTTTTTTTTTACATATATTACAGAAGGTAATTTATATTCACTTCTTTTATAATATAAAATTTGAAATATTTAGATTTTGAAAAGTATAAGATTAATTTTGCCTAAAGCATAGCTAATGACCTAACAAAACAAACAATTTATCTAAAAAGTGTTAAGTGTCATAATGGTTTTATATATTTACCTGCGTAAATTAGGTTTTCTACTTTAATTTAGATTCTCTAACAGATTATGGTTTTATCACGAGTAATACATTTACAGTGGTCATATACCTAGCTATACATAATATATACATTATTATTTAATTTTAGACGTTTTGCCATCAGGATAAAGTTTAAATTAGTTCTCGTTTTATATATCTAGGTATGTATTAAAGTTTATATTTCTGTAAGTGCTCGTGCACTCACACAACTGACTGTTGCTCCCAACGAACTAAAAATACTATTACATAGAGAGCGTATTAATTTATATGATCGTTAACATACATGACAAATTATATCACTCAGGTTGTGTTAATAAACGATCTAGAATATAGTTCTATGTTTAATAGGTACTCGTATATACCTACTCGTGTATATGATACTTCATAAATATCTGTAAAGATTTACATGAAATAAATCATTTCAATTTGAATAGCGGTCGTGAAAGAAAAATAATTTCTTACCCACACTTATCAGATATCTGTCGCGCTATCACATAGAGACACCTTTATATCGTAGCACAGATAAAATATTAAAGATTTGATTATTTTCAGAATTAAATTAATAAAAGGCCTTTTTTAATTATCGATCTATCTTTTTCTGACGGATATAACAATTTAGTACAAATTCCATTAGTCACTATGTTTACTTTACGTCAAAAATAGATTATTGAGAACGGCCGTAAGTGAATTATTTATTAAGTGGCCTAAATGTATGCTCCTGTTTGGTGATCACCACATGTTGATGGCGCCTGGGAATACATGGTATATTATAGACAAGTGCCTACACAAAGTTGTAAATAGTTAGAACTGCGGCCTCTATTACATTTATTGAAGCCGCAGACTTTGATATAAAAATATTTCGACTCAATGTCACTGGTTTATCGCTCAGTGTCTGTTGCTCTCAATGATATTACCGATGGGAATTGCGGGCTTATTTATCTCACTTAAAATGGTATAATGTGTAGTCATTTTGTATTTCGGGAATGCGAATTCTATTTCCGTAATTCCATAATAAATCTACGAATGTTTGTCTTCATAAATTTATCAAATTGAGGAACACTTCTATGAGGAATTTTTAGGCATTCCTCCAGCAGACAAAGTAAACTCGCTTGCTATTCTTGGACATTACATTGTCACATACCATCAGGTTAGGAATCAGGAATCTTCAGGAATTGCGGCCTTGTTAGAGTTATGTTGCGCACAATATTCCTAGTTTCGGTCTCGAGTGTTGGGAGTGGTGTCATGGTGTGCCAGGTTTACTTTGACGTTTGGAACTCTCGAATGGGTATCTAGAAAAACGTAACTCCCCGAGTCGCGAACCTTGATATTTTTCTTAAACGCTTTTCTGTCTGAAATAATAAAAATAAAAATAATATAAATATTTAATAGATGTCTAGACAAATAAAATTTTAACTACACAAAGTTGTTTCAATTACGTTTTCCTTGAGGTATTGATTAATAGTCTTCCTTGTTGAGTTTTGAAGGTTTTTTCTTCAAAACCTAATTGCCTTTATGAAGCTGACATTTCATTTATTTAATTTATTATCCGATCTCAATCTACTTGGTAATAATAATATATAGGACTATTACTACTACACACATTGCCCTGGTCACTAACTAAGCTTTAGGCTTGTACTATGTGTACCAGAAACATCTTCACAAACTGTACAGAAAATTTTACTTTTTTTTTGCCATGGGTGATCCTTTTGGTGGAAATCGGAACCTAGTGGTTCCGCCTGATATTGATTGGTATTTGCGGTGGACTGTTCTCTGTAGTAAATTTACCCGTACTTTACGTTTTATAATTCTTTGTTTTATTGGTCAATGTTTTGACACTTAAAAAAAATATCGCATGGCCCATGTGACAGTTTTTGTGGCCTATTTTTTATTCATCAAATATGATCCATCATATTTATGAGATATGTATGATACAATATTTTATTTGTGACGAAGTAGCACACAGATTCATGTTTTTTGTGTCTAATGCCAAATCCATTGTCGTCTTGTAACGTCTGTATACGACCGGCATAATCTGGGTTGTATGAGTTAAGTTAGGCTGGGCGTTCACTATGTAAGGTATTTTTTTGTAGCTCTACTATGAGTTATTATTATGTTTACTGTAGTCACAATAGTAACTATACAATAGTCAATAACAACCAATAAGGCAGGTTTGTGTTTTAAAATAAAGCGATCCTTTTGGCTTATCCCTATAGCTACCAGCGACTATGGTTTATATACGTGGTGGTCGAGTTGGTTAGACCTTGGACTTAAAAACACTGGTTCGAATCCCGGTGTGTACCACTGAGTTTTTAATTAAAAAATGTATGTACATTCGTTAGCACGTTAAGCTGTCGGTCCCGGTTTCACTATACCAACTTGTGAAACTGTTTAAAGATGGGTTATTGAGTCTAGTCAAAAAACATCGCGACGAGCTAGCCACTTGTTCAGTGTAAAATCATACCATCGGCTACGACGAGGTGGGATTAAAACCCCTCCGCTGGGTACCCTGGAGCCGTCTTGGCGGTCTCGGGCGCCGTAAGGCACCTGTGATGATATGACTATAGTAAAATCATACCAACGGCTACGACGAGGTATGATTAAAACCCCTCCGCTGGGTACCCTGAGGCCGTCTAGGCGGTCTCGGCCTCCGTAAGGCACCCGTGATGATATAACTATAGTAAAATCATACCAACGGCTACGACGAGGTGGGATTAAAACTTCTCCGCTGGGTACCCTGAGGCCGTCTAGGCGGTCTCGGGCGCGGTAAGGCACCCGTGATGATATGACTATAGTAAACAGTTATTGCTCATGGCATAGCTACTAAAGATATGTTCAAAACGACATTTAATCTATTAGAAATTATAATAATTTTAGGTCTGGCAACATTATTTTAAATATATATATATATATATATATATATATATATATATATATATATACTCCACTACAGTGGTTAATTATTAATATATTCCTTATTGACACATAATTATTTATAAAACAATATATATAATAGAACCATAACATTTAAAAAGGTAAACTAGAAAATTGTAATAGTTATATTAGATTGTAGTCTCCTAGTACCTACTATATTTGCTCGATAAATAAGGATCTTGGTCGTAATGACTAACTTTTCGGATGACAATTCAAGTATACGCTAACCTTTATAATCCTACTGAGGTGTGCCTATAGTATGGCTTCCCACGGATTTGTGATACGAGGTCACGTGTTTATAACACTTCCAATTACACTCTCTTAGCGTGCCGGAACTGAACTCTATGCTGTAACATATACGGTTGGTTTTGGATAAGGAAGTTTGACTGTTGTTTAGAGCCTAGTTAACGCACCCACTGTCATGTCGGGTATGAAGGTCGGTCCTAGTTTAGCTGCTTAAATGTTAGACATTTGCAAAAATATTATTCTTCAGAGTTCCGTACAAGAGTAGCTGAGCCACCGGTCGACCGCCACAATATGTGGGCTTGTATGCGTTTAGGTGGGAGGAAAGCTCAACGAACCGTTATGTTACTACCACCTATAGAAGTAGTAAAAAAGACCGCCTAGACGGCCTCCCACCCAGCGGAGGGGTTTTAATCCCACCTTGTTGTAGCCGATGGTATAAGCCTACCTATACACCAAACAATTCGCTAGCTCGTCGCGATGCCGATGCTTGGATAGATTCAATAACACATCTCTAATTTAATTCAACATCGATTCATTTTAGTCTGTAGGTTCACTGGTTTTCAGGAGATTATTGGATCGGATTCTTGTCCAGGTGGCAGTCTCGTTTCGGGGTGCTGTTTCGAAACGGGCAGTTATTGAGAATAAAGCTGTGAGGATATTCGTATTGCAAATTAGTATTGTCCCGTCACATGTCTCCACCAGATATTCAGATAAAATAAATAAAATTTTGCAACAGAGTCACGTACTGAACTTCAATAAAAAAAAAAACAACTGTTGAAGATGTGAACCCTTCACATCTCCTTTTCATTTAATAAACAAAACAGTTCTAGTTTGGTGTTAGTTATGGTGGATCCATTGCAGGTCGTACGATCGCTTTTACGCAACTTGTGTTTTTTTTTGGTAACTCCGTTTTATGCTCAGACGGTGATTTCGATTTATAGCGAAGAATGGAATGACTGAGGATGAAAAACATGCTCCGTTCCTATTGGTCGTGGCGTGATGCTGGATAGCCTTCCTCGATAAATGAGCTATCTAACACTAAAAGAATTTTCAAAATCAGTTCAGTAGATCTGGAGGTTACCTCTACAACCTCACTAACTTTACCTCTTTATAATATTAGTATAGAGATAAGTAATTTTTATTATTGTTATTTTGTAATTTGGATTTTTGTTTGATTAAATAAATAATAATTTATTGATCTAGTATTTTTTATATCGCTGTAATATTACTATTATAATTTTTGCCCAATTAAAAACTGGCAAAGTTGGAACAATTAAATCTGATAATCACGTACCATTTCCGTCAGTAAAAAACAATTGACATGAATAGTGCTACTGCCGGGCGACCACAATGACCCAGTGACAGGATGCCTTGGTTCTACCTCAGTCCCCAAGTAGCATTCAGGAAAAGCAACTCATTCTATATTCATTTTCACGTTGATTGCCCACTAATTGCACGGTTAGTTGCGTTAATACATATTGTTGTTTTTAGTCGTTTAAAAGTAGTTACCTGCAAAGTATTTATTATTGGAATTGGTTCATCACGTGATGCAACAATAGTTTCCTTATCTAGGTTAAACTATTTATTAATATTTACACATGACGATGTCGGTCTAATATGGGATCGAAAAAAAACATCAACACCATGTATACTAAATTTAAAACCATATTCTATGAAAGTAAAAAATAATTTTATGAATATAAAGTAATATTAAGGCTAATCCTATTCTACTAATATTATAAACGCGAAAGTTTTGGACAAACTAGTACATTTTTCTGTACAGTTTGTCATGGTTTGGGTGTTTATAAAATATAATGTGTATTGATATCGACTTGGTACACATAGTACAAGTCTAGAGCTTAGTTTGTGTGGCCAGAGCAATATGTTTCTAATATCTCATATTATTATTAATGTTTTTTGTCCTTTCACTATATTTTTTCTATTCTTCCACTAGTGTGGAAAGGCAAAGATCGGTCACTTTTTATATTATTTTAAGCGACACAATTGCACGTGCAACTGGCTTTAAAAATATATCACAAGGCCAGTCGTTGGGGGTTGCGGAATCAACTTGGAGTTTCCATGTTTCGCAGACAACTACGAGTATATAATAATAATATGTAATGTAGGACAATTTACACATATTGCTCTGGTCACAAACTAAGATCTAGGCTTGTATTATGTGTACCAAAAACAACGATATGATACGTATTATAATTTATAAACAACCAGACCATGAAAAACTGTACAGAAAGTCGTATTATTATTTTTTGCCATGGGTGTGAATCAAACCCACGACCCCCGGATACAACGCCAACGGAGGCGGTCAAATATCCCGTGTTAGCGCGTCGGAAAGCCACCATCTTTGTAGGTGATACGAAATTCACCTAGTTCATTCACCTAGATCAGCTAGTTCTTTGATAAATTAGCTCCTAGATTATTATTTTTTTCACTTATTTAGGTATACATACATATACGAGTACAACTGAGCAGCTTGATTCATGCCCTCTTGGCCAAGTCTAGACGCCACATTTCCTGCCGACCGCTTACTCAGCGCCCAAAGTCTGGATGATCTGTTTTTATTGCTACATTTAGCAGCTTATTTATTGTTGTTTCTACGAATGATCTTGATATTATAACGTCAGAGTTTACTCTTTATTTATAATGTTGGCTTTGGTCTATAAAGATCTATTAAAATAAAGTCGTGTAGGTGGCTAAAGTCTTTGTACTATGAGCTGTTACTATAGGTTTGATTTACCTGGATAATTTATTACGCTTAAAATAAGCTTATTTTATTAATACGGACAGGGAAATTTATTTATAATCTTTTCCTATTGGGTATATATAGTATTTTATCATTTTGCTTATAAAAATATCACACGATCTGTATTTTTTTTTCGCCGCAATACAATAGTAGCTCTATCATTTTTTTTTTATCTTTCACGAAAAGAACCGTTTCCTTTACCTTTCGTGGATTCCTAAGTAAAAGATCATTGTAGAGCTATAGTATAGATATAAAGATATATCTTGATTAGCTCAGGACTTTATTTTTAAATCCTTAGGCGAGTCGCACTGTTCGAATAGAAAATATTTAAACTGAATACATACCTACTAACTGTAGTATTTTACTAGGTGTGATGTGATTCACTACTCATTCTCTTCCCTACAATGATTCAATATTCGCCGCTAAAGGTGATTAGTGCAGTGAATTCATTTGTTTACCAGCAGCGTTTAACTATGTCATACAACATTATGTTTTTGTACTCCAGCACATACAACATCAGCAAACATAATGAATATTGTATTACAGAGCTTGTGCAGGTGTGTTCCATTAATATGTTGCTTTTTGTTCGCGGTAACCTTTCAAAATCAATTAATATTTACCTAAATGAATATTTTTATCGTTTTGCGTCAGTTTATTACCGAGAATTTTTTTTCGTCAGGCATTATCTGTAACTGACGTTTTAGGTTTCTGACGTTAATACTAGACTATACGATTTAAAAAAAACTTTTGTACTTAGTAAATAAAGCATTTCAGCTTATTCTACCAATGGGAGAATTATCTCATTCTAATGTGCAGCAGATAACCTTGGCAGTAAATGACAAACATGCCAATGTATGGAGTAATGGGCATTGATTTTCGTCGCTGCAGCATGCGTGTCACTAATTGATAAGGGAATTACCTGCTATCATCCTAGTTTATCATAAAACTAAATAAGTAAAGTAAAAAAAGTATTTATTTAAGATAAAGCCAGCGATGACAAGTGTAATTGTTGTCTGTCCCATACTACCAACACCTGTGCTGTAGGTAGCCAGCTCACAGTAGCACCGTCATATCTCTACTACGAGTATATACAAATAATTTAATATACATATAATTCAGCTAGGTTTCAAAACAAATTATTTCTAAACAAAATTAAACATATTATTAGTCTAAGTTAATAAAATTAACTCAGTAAATAGATGTTATGAACGTTCTATAGACTTTCTTACAGGATTTATTTGCCTTACTTAATATAAAAGTCCTTGGTTTCGCTTTCTTTAAAACGGAAAACATTAAAATAACACTAGAGCTAGTTAACGAACTAGACGACGGTATTTGGTTTCACAGACAAAGGAATTCCTCTCCGCGCCGGTTTCTGGTCGCATTCGAGCACGATCCCCGTGAAAAGGGCGCCTAAAAGTATCTAAATTTAGTGCTCTCGAGACGTATTTTTTTGCCAAGTCTCACTTTATCAGTGCGTCCAAACAGCGATGAGTAATGAACTCGAACGGCCGCTGATAGTATTTGATAACAGTGATTCATACTATCGAGAGGTTGAACCGCCATTAATGACCAGTTTTCGTCATCTATGCCAACCTTAACCCACGTTTTATGTCGTTTTAACTGTAATCTGTTTGGTCGGAGGTGGTGTCAAAGTATAAAGTTACTAGCTTTTGTTCACCTGGCTTCGCCCGTCATATTATTCCACTAAAGTATCTCTGTCTATTAATTTCCCGTTGAAGAAAAATCAGTTTTGTGCGCGAATTTGTGATTGTGTTTTCTATGTTAATACTTTCTGTGCAATGAAATTTCTTTGTAAAAGGTGATTACCTATAAAAAAAGAACATTTGGATTTTCTTATATAATTGCTGACCAAAAACTTAGCTCCTACAATGTAATGTATCTTTTGTTGGTGATCCTTTAATAAATAAATAAATTCCGTTCGCTTACGTAGGATTCTGTATAACATAAAAAAGGTGTAGGAGAATAGTGGGGAAATTTTGAACCTGAAATCCACATTATTAATTGCAGGCCACATAACTTTGGATTTCGAACATTTTTGTTACAAAATCATAGCGAATTTCGAAATTGGAGAACAACTTATGAAACTGCATATTTGAAATTTCGAATCTCTGGGTCCTGATTTCATTAGCCGGTTTTGAATCTCTAGGTTTAAATATGGTACGATTTGGCTAGGCGAGCCTGGCAGAAAATTAGTTAGGACAAGCCGTTTTATTTATATACGTGGTGGCCTAGTTGGTTAGACCTTGGACTTAAAAAAAAAAACACTTAGGTCCCTGGTTCGAATCCCGGTGTGTACCAATCAGTTTTTAATTAAAAAAATTATGTACATTTGCTTGACAACACCACTATAGTGCCTCGGAGAGCACGTTAAGCTATCGGCCCCGGTTTCACTATATCAACTTGTGAAACTGTTTATAGATGGGTTATTGAGTCTATTCAAAACATCGTGACGAGCTAGCCACTTGTTCGGTGTAGAATCATACCATCGGCTACGACGAGGTGGGATTAAAACCCCTCCGCTGGGTACCCTGGGGCCGTCTAGGCGGTCTCGGGCGCCGTAAGGCACCCGTGATGATACATACATACAAGCCGTTTTATAAGTAAAAACTTATAATTGAATATAAATTAAAAATAATTTGCACATTTTATCACTTCCAAATGCTAGCAGAGGTCAGAAATCGTATATTCTTTTGAATTTGTGGTTTATTAACTAGTCAAATGAGTATTTACATAATTATGTAAATATTTTAATTATTAGGTAAATAAACATTACTGACGTGAACACTTACATAATCAATTATTATAAATACTTCAAACATTTTCAATTAGCTAAGTACACATTAAACGTAGGTATTATTTATTTATTATGCACCTATTTTACAGCTCATAAACGTGCAGAGGTCGAATGCTAAAGAAATGAAGGCCGAATGGAATGAAATTCTATACTATACTGACCTGGTTTATGACGACCATCTTAAAAATGTTTTTCATAATAACGAGGGCAAGCTGATAGCTTATATTTACTCGTATGGAAATGCAGTTGATTCACATAAGATGTTTAAATCTATTTTTGCACAGTAGCTTCCTTTTGTGCCGTACACGCCCTGGAACTAAAAATGAAGTGCTTTGTCGAAATTCAAATCCAAGATGGTTAAACGGGGGGAATAATGTATTTATATACCATCACGGGTGCCTTTTTGGCTCCCGAAAACCGTTTAAAGAAAGAAAGAAAGAAAGAAAGAAAAACTTTATTCATACACCACTCAAGTTTGACAAATTATTATAATATATCTTATAACTATAAACAGAATGCGTGTTGCGTGGTGACGAACAGGTAATCGGCTCAGCACAAGCTACAACAGGTGGCGCTGTAGCGCTGATTTTCAGCCGATGCCTATTATGTACGAGGACGGTAGAAGGCATATTGTTTAAATTTAATAAACACAATTACAAAAGTAAGTAAAAAACACAGAAAAAATAAAACAATCAAATCTAAAACTACTCAAGATATAAAAAATAAATAAATATAAACAAAAATTAAAGCAAAAAATAAAAATAATCCCTAAATACACAACAATAAGAAAACTTAAAATTACAAAAGAAAAAACTACGTACCTAAGCATTATCAGTTAATTAGACAATATTATTATTAACATCATTATTTATTACCTATTATCTACTATGATTATTGTATACACACCATAAATTATATTAAACATTTACACTTTTATGACGCGGTTTACGCTGCCGATTTTTGATCTGCTATAAATTTTTTTTTATAGTTGGCTTTAAAAGCAGCTAACGTCTGCATATTTTGCAATGGAGGCGGCAAGTCGTTCCAGATTTTAGTAGCCGCGTACCTAAAGCTTCCTCGAAATGCAGAGGATTTATATCGCGGCACACATAGCAAATTAAAAGATGCACGAGTGTTATATAAATTCAAGCTACGTGACCATGATAGTTTATCAAACAGATAATTAGGCATATTAAACTTAATTACGCCAAATAGCAAGGTGGCAAAGTGGAGCGTTCTACGATTATTCATTTTGAGCCAGTTATTCCTGTTTAAGAAAGGAGTAACATGGCAACGTGGAGGAATTTGATAGCAGAAACGCGCACAGGCATTCTGGACGCGCTGGATGAGCTTTTGCGTCCTAGCTCTTATACATGGTCCATACACTATGTCAGAGTAATTCAGCTTTGAGAGCACGATCGTTTCGCACAGTTTCAACCTCAAACCCTCGCTAAGATATTCACGTATCTTATACATAACCTTAAGTCTATAAAAACAGTTACGTACAGCCTCAGTGATATGATTTTCAAAGCGCAAATCACTATCCATTAGAAGACCCAAGTTTCTGACTTCCGTCTCCTGCACGATCTGCTGTCCCGAAATTAAAATTTTTGGAGATATAGAATTTATAAATTGTACGTTTCTCTTAGTTCCGACAATTATGAATTTGGACTTAACAGGATTTAACACAAGGGAGTTCTGGAGTGACCAATTTACAATACGGGTTAAATCATTATTAATGTTATCTACAGCTCTGAGAACGTCACGAGGGTTGAAAGAAATGTACATCTGCATATCGTCTGCGTATAAATGGAAATTGCAGTGCTGTAGACAGGAAACTATATCAGCACTATACAAAATAAATAATAATGGACCGAGGATAGATCCCTGTGGAACCCCTCGAGTCACTGGGGAGACCGCTGATAATTTCACACTACCTTCCAAATCTCTTACTTCCACATACTGTGATCTATTATGTAAGTAGCTATCAAACCAAGCAACCGTAGAGGGTTCAAACCCGTAGTATACCAACTTTGACAGTAAAAGATCTACGTTAATACTGTCAAATGCTCGCGAGAAGTCCAAGAGCACCAATATAGTTACTTGACCTGTGTCCTGTGCCGCAAGTATATTATCTGTTACGTCCAGAAGTGCTGTCGCCGTGCTGTGCCCCTTGCGAAACCCAGACTGTCTGGTAGGTAAAACGTTGTTATCCTCTATGTAATTTGTAAGTTGGTCAGATACTATCCTTTCTACTACCTTTGAAAGGCTTGGGAGTAAACTAATGGGGCGAAGATCTTTGTAAGAAGTCGGGTTAGGCACTTTAGGTAAAGGTTTGACTAGAGCAGTTTTCCAGGCGTCAGGAAAGGTAGAGGTCACTATCGAAGTATTAACGATCGCAGTAATCGCGCTAAGCGATTCCGGAAGCGTCATAACGAGCATATCTCGAGTTATTTTATCATCACCTTGTGAACGTTAAAGTCCCGTTAGCTCTTCAAAAATTATATTTTTATTTGTTTGGCTGTTTTGCCCATTTAACTTTTTAAATTACATAAAGGCAAATCTGGGTATGTATTACACAATAACTGTTGTTTTCAAACAAGTAGTAAAAGACAATAAAAAAAAATCACTGCAAAACTGTCAAAGATTGAAAAGCGTCACTTATAATTATTAAATAAATCTTGTAAATAGTCACTATTGGATGGTAAAAACACTAAATGCGATGCACTGTTTAATATATTAACACTTAAAAACAGATTTATTAATAAATACACAACAAAACTATTTAAACAATTAATTAATAAGGAGCCAATGTAAACACAGCGCGCGCCCTCTACCGTCTTCTGGAGAATTAAACAGCCTCAGGGTACCCAGCGGAGGGATTAACCCATCCTCATTTCGCCGATGGTATTCGGAGGCAACACCTAACTTGTTGTGGTGTTTATGATGGTATAGCCTCGTTATATAAAGCGGTCACCCATCCCAGGTCCGGCCTTGTTGTCATCTACTTAACCTTGCTATCAGTTGTGCAGTGACTTAACTACTAGGTTGGGTTCATTTTTTTATTTTATTGGGTCAAAAATGTATTTGAAAGGTAATATTTTGGTAATATATAATTTTTTTTTTTTTTTGTAATTAGGTAAGTGGTGTAAAAATATTTAGAATGACGCATATGTATGTAGTCTCATATTACTATTACACTTTTTTTTTAAATATTAATAGGGGAAGGCGATGTTTATGATGTTTTATAACGTCTATCTCTTTCATTCTTTCTTGATTTGACATTCAGTGAGTGGAAATAGATAAGGCATATATTCAGTTGATATCAAATTAAATTCGGACGAAGAGTCATTTATTTTATATCTCTGGTAATCTTCAAATGAGAATATAAATAAACTTATTCCAAATAATAATTTACCTGAGCCACAGATCAAAATATATTCATTCCTTTTCGACATTATTTTTAACAAAAATTCATTTGGCATTTATAATACTTGAATAGAGTTATAAATATACAACAAAAATACAGCGGAAATCCAAATTGACGGCATAATTATGGGTTTCATGAACAGTTATCATCACGAAAGGATGGAAATACCAGGCAGACGTTTTGGCGTCGCCGCGCCCTTGGGAAACCCTTAGCGGCTCCGTGAAGGCGCCAGGCTTTATGTCCGACTGGAAACCTTGGGGACGTTGTTTGGTAGAATATTGCTAACTATAACCTTCTCATTCCTAAAAACTTTATTGAGTTGAATTTTATCCCTTTTCTGTCATTTTTTTTTCAATTGGTATCTTTCTTACCAAAACTACACAAAACACCATTGCAACTAAAATGCTTGATAAAGTTTTTAGGTTACGACCTATTAATAAAAACATTTAATATAAATAATACTTTAAAAAAAGGTAAACAAAAATTTTATAAGTTTAAGCCCCATATTCTAAGTTGTATCCTAAACTGGCTTTTCACTCGAGGAACTTCTATCTATCTTCTATCGCCTTCATATTTGGTGGAAAGAGACAGACGTTCCTTGAGTGAAAGTGGAGTGGAAAACACGACTTCAAATACGCGGTAAAAAAAAATGTTGACCTTCAGCATATACCACCGAGCGTACCTTGTGAGAGGTATTATTGTAAAATAGGAATTTTATGTCTAATAATTTTTCAATCATTTAACTGTAGTAATTATTTTTGTAACGTAGTTTTACATATTTGCTACCTAGGAGTGTATTTGAAGCCATTGTCACGCCAGCTTTGCAATATGCATAGGTAATCGTAGTAACCATAATAATGACCACGCGTTACCACGAGTTGCCAAACAAAGGACATCATCGTAGAAAGAGGTCGATCAGTGCGCGTCTTACAAGTCGGCCCTTTGTATTGTACTCAATGGGTTCGGTGTGAAAGAATAAACGGACAATGAACTCCCGAATAATGTCATACACATCTAATTTAATGATAAAGTTGGTTTTGTTATTGAAAATAAAGCAAAACATTAAAATAAAATATAATGTTTCTTGATATATTGAATTACAAAGAAAAACTCAATGTTAACTGCCTTAGTAAAGGCGTAATGCCTTTGGCGTTCTCCGGACGTCCTGCGTTCGATTCCCTCTCATTCCAAATAAAATATTAGTACGTTTTTCTGTATATTTTGTCATGGTTTATAAAATATAAAATACTAAGGCGAACTTAATGTCTTAGGCATTAGCACTTTAGGACTTTAGTGTACAAAGATGAGTTAATAAACCAACTTATATCTACTTGTATATGACAAAAAATCGCAAGATACATATGTAAGTGATTAGTCCAATCTAATTTGATGCGTTTATTTTTAACAGGAAAATTTTACTATTGTCAAATGATTCAGTTTCTAGATTTATGTAGGTAGTCATCACAAGGAAAAACCGTCGTGGATGTTTATTTATGTAATTACTAAAATTATTCAAAACAAGTCACTTCTTATTTTTAACATTAAACTTACCCGTAATAAATAATTTATTGGAGCTTATGAATAGATAAGCGATTGTCGAAGTTATAGTGTCCTTTCGGGATATGGTCTGAAATCGACGGTAGGTTTTATGATAGAACAAACCGAAGCCCTGCTACACGCACCTACTATTTATATTATATATAGCTTTTGTTGATCCGGATTTGCCTGTCATATTATTTTAATAACATCCCAGTTCCAAATCGTAAAACACTTCTATTAATTTCCTGTGATAATATAATTAAATATTTTCACGGCTATTAAAAATAATAATATAAAATAACGTGTAATAGACAGTTCAATAAAAACAATGGTTAAACTCTTATCAATTTGTTTTTAAAGAAGAGTGTGTGTACTACCGTTACCGAGATATTTAACTTTTCTAAAATTCACTTGTCCCTTAATTTTACCCCTTGGGAATCGAATTTCGATAAATCTCTTGTTACTGGGATAACACAAAAGAAAGGTACTGTCCAAATGTCACATTCCTACCTTGGCTGGGTGATTATTGGTAACTCACACATACAAGTTCTTTTATATTTATACTTGCTGATCCGCGCAACTTCGTCTGCGTAACTTTAACCGTTTACGCGGCGTACGCTCTCATAAGGGATATTTTTTCCCCCGTTTATGAAACATTTTTCATTGTTGCTCTGCTCCTATTGATCGTAGCGTGATGTTATGTAGCTTATAGCGTTCCTCGATTAATGGGCTATTCAACACTAAACTGTTTTTTCATAACTTCAGCTTTATAATATTAGAGTAAGATATGCTTTTACGTCGCATCTCTTAGGTATAATTAAAACAATATCTACTGTTATTCAACTCTGTTCTATTTTCCAAAGAAGAATCAAAATCAAAAAATCAAAAAAATAACACATGCTATTGTTACTGTCCCATAAAAAAAATATAAAGTAAATATATTTTATTTAAGTTCTAGGAATTACAAAACAAAATAAAACTGTTGTTCATTTCTAAAATGGGAATAAAACGTGATATTATACTGCTTTTGTCTCCCGAGTTTATTTATAGCAAACTGCATCATAAGCGTCTCGTAACGTAGGTAAAGTGTCTCAAATGCGTTACCATTCCCCAGGCTGAGATCATCGCTGCGGACTGTGGACTGCTCCAACATATAAGTTTCTTGCAATATTAGGAAGTTTATATAATGTTTGTGGCGTACTTTGGTTTTAATCAAAAACAATAATAAAGCCAGATTTTAATAATCTAAATAATTTTGACTTTAAATAATTATATTGGTATAGCAATATTGTTATTTTTTAAAGATAGTACTGTAATACTGTATTTTAGGTAAATCTGTGTACTTATTAATAAATATCTTTTTCCCGCGGCTTCGCACCAATTAATAAGTTGTGAAGGAACTTTTTTGAACTTTTTTTTTTATAATTCAAATTCTAAATTCAAAAATAATAAATTGTTTCTGTAATAATACTTTTCCCTTTACTTTTTGTAGAGACTTACAGATTGACTTTCGCATTTATAATAATATTAGTATGGAAACCTACTCAATTATTGTTCTTAAAAAAACAGCATGACACATTGTATGCTTTATTCAGAACTTTGTTATATAATAGCAAAGTACATTGTTGTTATATATACATTTATCCTTATTGTCAGTCCGAACACATTCATACAAGAAATGTTTTACGAAATACTTAACCTGCCCATGATATTTTGAGATATGATCCCAGTTACGTGTCACTGAGTACCTATTCGATCATAAATTCTTGCCCCGTCGTGACCCAAAATAGTCGCCCAATCCCAGAGGTAATTTTATTACCACTGTACAAAGGTCAGGGACTGGTCGGGTTTTAGATACTTACTGACTTACTCAGTCCTTTGAGAATTTATACTATTTTTACCAAGCGAAAGACATTTTGCCTAAATTATTTAAAATTAGTTTTAATTAAAAAATAACTTTTTAGATATCTAACTACGAGTATAGTCGTTCAAACATTCAAATTAATAAGTCTATTTTAAACGATTTTCATCTTTGTGCCCAAAATTATTATAATTCATCTCGAAAATCAAATCCGTCTCGTAGGACCAAAAATAAATAACTGACACGTGCACCAAGAAATATACTCCGTCTCGAAGGACCAAAAAATAAACATGTTATATCCACAGAAAACGCCTAGTTTTTGTTGAATCACCTCACGTTATATCCAAATCGTTTTCCTCGTGACCCCGTAGATATAGAATTGATTGACCCCCGCACTCCCAGGCCCCACCCCACTGGGTTGTCGCCGTCATGGAGCCTGCGCTTGCCCACTACTTCATTGTTGTCTGCAGGAAGTCCACTAATTGCTTCGTGTTATGACGTAGAAAGTTAACCTTTTAATCGGTCCTAAATAAGTGTAGGTTTGGGTAGACCATGACTCCTCTAATGCTATACTTGGTTTTGAAGAAACATTTGTTTAGTTTAATGTGCTTTCGTTCTTTTGTTAGCTGTGATAATATATTTATAAAATAAAGTGGTCGAGTTCCAATGCTGTCCGCGCGCTTAGATTTCCATACAACAAAGAAAAGGGGAGATATAATCATTTAAAGCATGTTTTTTTTTCAATTGTGGTAGTTCGGGCACCAAAAATATTCTAAAATCTTCTACTATTCAAAAGGTAGGTAGACTTAAAAAGGTACCGAACTTAAAATATTGAATTATTTGATCCAAATTATCTTTATTATATTGAAAGATAGCAGCTACAGAAGTCGTAATAATAAATATTATAATAATTCCGATCGTAATATTATATACCTATTATTATGTAGCTATTCATATCTTATGATAATAATCAAATACAATCTAAAAATTGTATAGATTAAAATTGGGATTTTCTAAAGTTACTTTCTAAGACTGACTTTCTTTATAAATGTCTATGTGATTTATTGTTAGAAATTAGGTTTAATTAAACTAAAAGCAGCCCATATCTATAAAAACAGTACCAGGATAGCAAGCTCTTATAGAATCAATAGACAAGTAATAAATTGCCGCGAGAACGAGGGTCTATTGTGAATAGGTAGGGAGCCGCCCAGCGGCCAGTACATCCCTAATTTAATTTATCAACCTATCTATTCTCACTTCATTACGCAATACGGGTGGCTTTTGTGTGAATTTATGTTAATGCAATCACCATTTTTTTTTGAACAAACTTAAAATTAGGCAAGATATTACTTGACAATTGATACCAAAATTTCTTGTTACAATCTTATATCTTTTTTTACGCAACACTTTATTAAAGTTATCAGATTATAATTTACATCAAAATAGCTTTAGATAATTATTATTGTTCAATGGATGATATTGTTCAAGATCTTGAAATGACTTTCACGTTTGCGTCATGGAGAGTCATGAATTTTATAATAATATCGTGACATAACCCATTAGATTAACATTAACGATGTTTTTACTCTAATTAAGTAATAAAATTATAAATATTGAACCTAAATATAAACAGTAAGTAATGCAGCACCAAATGAAACATTACCTTCTAATTAATTATTAGTTAATTAGTATAGTTAGATGATGGTATAGATAGATAGACAAAGGGAATGGTAGATAAAGAATACGAAGGCCGCTGATATTAATAAGGTAAACAATACCTACTAATTACAAGGTATCCTGAAGCGAACTGAAATAACTAATGGAAAACTTTGCGAGAGGATGGATATTATTATTTGATTAATGAATGAAAAAGTACGAATTTTGCTTTCTATTTCGCTTAGTTAATTAAAATATTATATTAAAAAATTTGATTGCACAAGTAGATAATTAGACCCAAGTATGTCTAAAAAAGCATTATTAAAAAAAAACTAATCGTCTTGACTAAAAAACTTAATCCAATTAATTCTATGTTATAAAAGGCAAATTCATTTAAATGTTAAACAATGTCATCATCATACGCACCGTTGTCATGAAAACATTTATTTCTTATCATCTCACGTGTTTCGTGTACTCGAGCATTTAATCAACCACCGACACAATTACCTATTGTACTTATTTTTATTGCTTTTACATTATTTTTCCTAATACAATACCTGTGTTAAAGTTTTCTTCTTTTACATCATTGAATTTTATTGTGATATCTTTATTATTTGCTTAAGCCCGGTGTGCACGACACACCTGTCGTTATGCGGGTTGTTCGCCAGATGTGCGTAGCCGCAGATTATTTGCGAACACCGGGCCTACCTAAAACGTCTTGCTCCTAAAAACGTGCTCCAATTTTTTTACTGTGTAGTTCATTAAAGTTAACAACTGCGAAGTTTGTGGTTGTATCTGGTACAAATATTTTAGATTCCCACATGGGGCAAAAATAGTATTTGTTTGATATGTCTCAAGTCTGGTTATTTATACTCGTAAGCTGCGTTCTTTTATATATGGGATAAATGTCTATATTAGTATTATAATCGTCCGATAAAAAGTAAAATGATTAATTATTCATAATCATAATAGAAGCCGCCTAAAATTTAACAGAAGTCGTGATGTATATTTAGTTTATAATTTAATTTTAATGCGTAGGCTCTTACACAGTATTGTTAGACTATTCATTGCTGGAAGCCAGAGATCGACATCTACCATCATTGTTTCGTAACCCGTATGATACGATCACTACTCATGACTAGGGTTCCATCCAACACCGGACGTTAAGTTTGTTAAATTATATATTACCCGGAATCAGACTGCGGAACGAAAAACTTACAAAATACATAACTATATTAAGAAAATACAAACTCAAATGTTTTCTCGACGATGCTTAACTCTCACTGTATTGCGGAGTACCTGGGTCAATATTTGATAATCGGCCGAAAGTGGCCACAATATTTTAATTATATTTTTTGTCGAAATTTATATACAAATGATGTAATATCAAGAGTCAAGTTAAAGTCTACCTAAAACTGCTAAATCCCATACACTTTATTGGATTTAAAGGATTTTATAGCAATTTTTGTAAACACATAGAACAGGAAAATGACACTAGTGACAGGATAATGAATTTAATCGTCAAACTTATGACAGATGAGCAGAAAAACAGAAAAAATATATCAATATTATGAATTATTATATTTATTATGAAATTAAGAATTATTAATGTGAAAAATAGAAATAATGTCAAATTTCTCTTAATATTTGAAATAACAGAAAATTATATTAATTTAATCTATACTTGGTTAAAACATTTGATCAGACTCATTAGGAATTTAAACTTACTGTGTTAATCAATAAATAGTAATATTTTAAATAACATAAAATTATATTTTTTTTCGCCTATATTTAGTTAGTAATAATAATATACACAGTGGTTCCCAATTAGTTTTTTCTACGTACCACTCCAAGAAAGACCTCAAACTCGAGTACCCCCTATTGCAGGGACGTTAAATAAAAATAATAATCAGATATTTTACATTTATTACCATCAAAATACATTTATTCTAATGACGGAAAACACCAGTTTGATTAATGTGACAAATGTGCACGTTTTTCTTTGCTCACAACTCAAAAATCTTGTTGTTTTTTCATCAGCTTCAATCCCAAGTCGTCTTCGAGTTGAAGTCTGTGACGATTGTTAATTTTTAAGTTTTTCATTGCAGAAAATTCTCTCTCGCAAAGGTATGTCTTTCGAAATAGGAGTAAATATTTAATTGCTGCTTCACTAACCCGATTAATGTCTTTAAGGCCTGCTGCGCGTAGCCCTTGATGCAACCTCGCGTACCACTAATTGGGAAACACTGATATAGGACATTACAAATATATTGCTCTGGCCACAAACTAAGCTCTAGTAACATATTTGACTAGGCTCATTAGGACTTTCAACTTACGGCATTAATAAACAAATAAGTAATATTTTTAATTTATAAGCCTTTGATAGCCTCAATCACCAATCAATATTTAACGCACTCAATAGCCAGAAAATAGATCCCCCATATATTACACACCATATATAGCCATA
The DNA here is from genome assembly GCA_947458855.1 of Monopis laevigella. NCBI lineage: Eukaryota > Metazoa > Arthropoda > Insecta > Lepidoptera > Tineidae > Monopis > Monopis laevigella. Next base: position 21,352,417 of record OX381590.1, on the reverse strand, counting down.
GCACAGCTTCCATAAAATTTGAATCACCTGGAGCACCCGTTTAAATTCAAAAAGGTGTTAAACAAGCCGATCCTCTATCTCCTAAACTATTTACGAGCGTTCTCGAGGAACTCTTCAGAAAACTGGCGGCTAGCTGGAATGAGAGAGGCATTATCGTCGGCGAAAGCAGATTAACAAATCTTCGTTTTACCGACGATATTGTTCTATTCTCTTCCACGGCTACTGAGTTGGAGCAAATGCTCCAGGAACTCAGCACTGCAAGCCTCGAAGTTGGACTAAGGATGAACAAAGACAAGCTGATGACTAACAGCATACAACATCTGTTAAAAACAGACGGTAAGACGATTGCATATGTCCATGAGTATTACCTTGGCCAGATAGTATTTTTCCAGGCACGGCAAGAAAAGGAGATAGATAGATCGGCATACCGAAAATGCCTGGAAAAGCTATTGGTCAATGAAAGGGTTGGTGAAGGGTAACCTGCCATTAACCATGAAACATAGACTTATGGATATGTGCATTCTTCCCATCCTAACTTATGGAGCACAGACTTGGTCTTTGACTGCCCAACAGAAGTTCAAAATCGGGGTTTGCTAACGAGCCATGGAGCACAGTATGCTAGGCGTCAAACGTATAGATAAGATACGGCATACTAAACAGCATACTGCGCTCTAGGACGCAAATAGCCGACGCCATTCAGAAAGCCGCCATACTGAAATGGGACTTGTCCGGCCACGTGTGTCGAATGCCAGGCGAAATGTGGGCGAGGATTACCAGTGGGTGCCACAGGCCTGGAAAAGACAACGCGGTAGGCCCAGAGGAGATGGAGAGACGAGCTAGACGCATTTTAAAGTATTGGCCCAGGGCAGCTAGAGACAGGAAGAGGTGGAGGGAGGGAAAGGAGACCTTTGCCCATCAGTGGGACACAATAGGTTAAAAAAATAAAATAAAAAAGTTGTATTATCATAAAAAAACGATTAATTCTTCTTAAAGTAATGGTATGGTATGTACATATCTTATTTCTAATTCCTATAAATGTAATTCAAAATAAAATTAAGTAAATAAAATTAACAGATTAAACATTATAAACATAAGTAGTGTACTTAGTTTAAATGTTTTTTTCTTTATTTCCAGCATGTTTCTTTTTTCATTATTATTTTTTATTCGTTGATATCTTATTTTACCCAATTCCCTCTTTCTCTTAACACTTCTTCTATGTTTTTTTTTCTTTGGAGCCATAATTATTGCACACTGAAACAAAGTTCAAATAAATAAAAAATACGACTTACCTTTTGTTGTCATTTTCCTGGCATATAGTCATTTGTCTGTCATGAAAATAACAGGAAAATGACCACAGGAAAATGACAAAAATGCACATTTATTTATTTATTTATTCTAATGACTAATATAAATAAAAAATTATCAGGTGATTCGAATTATACCTTAATTCATTAACATTTATTCCGAAAACTTAAATGATTTACTTACATTTCACTTAAAAATAGCTTCACAGGATAATGATAAAGTGTATCGACAATACGCACGAACATGTCCCAACCCGTCTAAAACTCCGGAGCAACTGCCGATATGGCGTCTTTCTTCTCACCAACAACAAACGCGTACGCGGCGTATATCGAGAATTCACTCAAATGTTTTCCGCGATAAATTAAAGCGCGGCAAATTAAATTTTAAATTTAGGCAGACTAATGACGTCTTGACCATTCGCTTTTGTTTTTGATGAAAATTTATGAGTTTAATATAGTACTATGTTTAACAAAATACTGAATAGTTTTAGACTTATTAATATATAAGGTAAAAATAGTCATGCTTTTGTAATTTATTACTAAATCCCCAAGTTATTATTAAAAAATCTCATTAAAATGGAAAATTCACCCAGCAGGAAATATGACATCTACAACTTTATTATTATTTTTGGTATATGAAAATCAAACAAAAATTCACCAAAGTGTGTGGACGTATACACACAGTTAAATACTACAGTATGAAGATACTAGAAAGTTCAAATATTGTATTAAAATTACAAAATAATTATGGGGACCTGTTTCGGCCGATTTTCAAATATTGACCCACCTACAGATTTATCCGCAATTATTCACGACACTATCTGCTCTAAAAAGCGGCCCCAGCCTAGTGGTTAAGTCACTGCGCAACTGATAACAAGGTTAAGCAGATGACAACAAGACCGGCCTGGGATGGTTGACCGCTTTATACAACGAGGCTATTTCATCATAAACACCGCAATAAGCTCGCCACTTGTTAGGTGTTGCCTCCGAATACCATAGGCGAAATGAGGACGGGTTAATCCCTCCGCTGGGTACCCTGAGGCCGTTTAAACGGTTCTCGGGAACCAAATTGGCACCCGTGATGGTATTTATTTTTATTTATTATCTGCTCTATTTGTTTATGTGAATGACTCCGGGTAGCTCGAATTTTCGCCTGTTTGCTGTTCAATCGTTTTAATGCCACTTAGTTTTTGAAAATCTTACATTGTCCCGTAGAAGCTTATATGAATTATAAATATATAAAAAAATGGATAAATTATTTTTTAGGAGAATCTATAAACGCTAACATTTATTATGACAAAGCTGGCTACTACCCTTACCCTACGAGTGTGTGTCACGAGGTCGAGTGTAGTTTGACAAGGGTCTATCAGATTGCTGCTGTACCCTCGTCTTCCTTCAGCGGAAGTGGTTGTGAATTTAACTATAGATAGATCTCTAACACACAACTAAAAATCCACAACGAATGATAACATTTTGCACATTTCAGCATTCATCAGGAGCTCATTCACTCAATCTTGTACATATGTAAGGTCCATAAATATGACCTGTATTCCAATTCAGCTCTACTTTAACTCTTATGAATATGTCATTAATTTTCAATCTATTATGGACATTTGAATAGACTTATAAATAAACGACACAGACAAGTAAGGTTCTCTATACAGAGTTCTCTAGGCGACCTGTAGAAGCAAATGCAAATAATTTTGTTGCACAAATTCCTTTTTAAACAAGGTGGTCATTGAGTACATGATCTACACTATCAGGAGTGCAAATTTACATAGTTGGGTTAGCTATGGAGATACTTGTTTTATGTATGGGAAGTGAAGATGTGTCTGGCAGATACAGTAACAGCTAAAGATTTATAGTTTCATATTGCTTTACTAACACCTAACAAAGCACTATGCTACAATTTTCACCCACCACGTGTCGCGTGTCACACACACGGCTCTCCGTATAGTTATACGCTTCTAGTAGGCGCTTACAGCTTAATCACAAAACCACAACAGATATTGTGTTTTGGCAATTTTATATTTTAGTAGCGGCTTCTACGGCTAATATTGTCGTTGTATTGGCACTTATGACGTACTTACATATCCCACCGGCCGCACCACTATGCCACAAATTGATATTCTGTTTATTGGTTTTTACAGCTGTTTTTCTATATATTATGTTGTAGACGTTTGTAACGCTCATTGGGTTTTTAATAGATTAATATAATATACACTAAATTGTTTAATTTCTTTAACACAATAAAGTTTTTAAGCATGCTAAAACATATTTTTTATGGTTTTAAATTTTTTGAATATATTTTTCTCTTTATCTTTGAACCTGTATTCGAAAAAATTGTCTTCATACCCTTGCTACAGACGGATTGGGATATATTGGATTTGTTATAATATTATTTAAAATATTACCCTTGATATGTATTTATAGGGTTTCTAGAAAGGAAGACACAGGCCATGACAGCCTCCGTAGACTAACGGTTGCGCCTTTAGCGTTGTTTTCGGAGTTCGTGGGTTTGATTCCTACCCATGAAAAAAAATTTTAGGCGTTTTTTCTGTGACCAAAGCAATTATGTCTAATATGTCCTACATATTATTATTAATTAATTAATTAAAATATTTCGAGAACTATCTTAGATCTTATTGACTATAACATAATGTAACCTTTATTAATTTTGGCCAATCATCTGTCAACTGTATGCAGTTGTCCTTAGTCTTAAGACTTAAGGTCTGTGGGCGATATGTCTTAGAACGGGTTTCAATAACATTTCCTCCCTGTGAGATCACGAGCTGACGCCATTCTATATGCATCTAGACTTGTACTAAGTTATTTGGTAACAGCCTTGTTATCTCGCTTGGTGTTCCGCAAATCTTTGTTTTGGCTACTTGTTGGATGTGAAAGTGGGACACTAAAATGACCGAGTATTTTGTAGGAAATGTTTATAAGTAAAGTTTATACTGCCCTGTTTTAAATAAGTACGAAACAATTTACCTTATATATCATTGATTAAATTTAATAGTTTAATACACATTTAAAAGTGACCAGGGTTTAGTAATTTAGTTTTAATACATTCTTTTATTTGTATTTTTGTCACATTATATTTGAAAATGATCATTTTACATATTTTCATATACCTACTACCTATATATCCAATAATATAATTATTTTTTATTAAAAAAAAAAAGTCAAGGCCACTTTGATTAATTTTAATGATTTAAAATTAATACAATACAGACTTCTTACTACACTACTTTAAAAAAAAAGTAAATTAAAGATAAAATTATCACTCACAGTTTTCTGCAATACCCAATAATATTAGAATCAATATTAAAATACATAATATAACTATAATGTTTTAATCTCTACAAACCCGTCTGTCATTCAATCCGTGATAATTCCAGTCGGTCGCACCACTTATCTGTAATTATGGCAAGAGGGTCAAGACGCCTGACTTCTAATTACTCTAAGCTCCTCATGAAACGTCAATGCATTGTACAAGGTTTATTGGTCTTATCACGCTTCTGTGCAATGCTGGATGACCTCTGCAATGCGAGCGTGCCAGCTTTATCTGACGAAGCATGCGCCAATATTTAAACAATCCGATTCTATGGCAGGATCATAGAATTGGACTATACAATTTTAAAGTCTTATCTATCTTATGCTATCTTAGTTTAGAGCGAGATTTCTATGCATACAGTTTCTGCTTCTCTATCCTCTTACAGTACCCACTGGACGTTTTTAGTTTTTAGATGTGAGTAAAGGTCTGACATTATAATAATACGGGATTTCTAGGAGCCGCTGATAATGGAGGCTGGTTAGTAGCTGTTAGTAGTTGTCCAGAAATAGATAATTAACCACGCACCATCTTGGTTGCCTTACAGCGCCTGTCCAAACGGCCTACGGAGGGATTTATGCTATGTTCCCATATCATCATCGCAGCTGATGGTATACTTATTTTAACCAAACAAGTGGCAAAATTCGCCACTGTGTTTGTATAGGCTTGTAGAAGCCTTACCGAATTAAATTCACCCTTTCACTCTGTACAATACTTTCTCTACCCAACCAAATATAACTCGATTTTGCTATCTTGGAAACCGAATTCCATATTTTTTTATTACGTGGGAAATATTGTGAGAATTTCAATGTGTCAGCTTGCATCCATCCTTAATATATATCTATCTCTTTTCTAAACTCTCTTCAACTTTGTGTATCGACACGTGAATTTTAATTAATAATAAAAGTAAGTGCAAACCCCAAAAGTGTTTTTCATTTCAAAGATACAACTGCAGAACCTTTTTTATAGTTGAGTATACGACACTACGGAACGGTCAGTTCTAGAAGTATTACTTTCTTCAAGCACCGAGAACATATCTCTGGCTTATAGGCTAATTTGTTTTGAATTTTGTGTATAAAATATTACGAAATAGGTACTTATATTGAAGATTATTGAGGCTTAAGGTTTTTTGTAGTTTTGTAGAAAAAAAAAAATTGTATATCATATATTGTATGGTAGAATCAGCTGACTTTAATATAAAAATGTAACACCTGTTCTTCTGTACTTTTCGGTAAATAAATAAATAATAATTATTGAAAAAGTTTAGGTATAATTTATTTAGCCCTATTTTACTATGAACTCTGAGTCATTGAGTTCTATCAAAGTCTCTATAAACTTTTTAGGCACGTAAACATATAATTATACGTGAATGGCCGAGCTAGGTGGAGGCCGACATGTGCTAAAAGACTTATATTGTAATTATTTATTATTATCGGCAAATATATTGTTTGTTTACAGTTTCTAAAAGGCGTTGGATCGAGTTTTAAGTATTGATATATTCACGAAATGTTGGACCTCCCACTGTCCTAAGATAAGATACTGATAATACCTACCTTGTTTAGTCTGTTACCAATGTTTTTTTATTTTTCTACTTTTCAATATTTTTATATTTAATTTTGTTAACTTACTTGTATTTATCAGTAAATAAAGGCTAATAAATAAATAAAAAATATTCACGTAATAATGTGATTGGTCTGTTTACATACTTAGCCCCCTTAGTTAAGACTAATTTAAAATTAGTAATAGTATTTTTGCAAGCGACTACCAAGAGCCTTTTGGCTGAAAATTGTTTTTGGACGAAGATCCCCAAATCTTTAATGCCGGGGCTGTGCAGGAATGTAAATCCAACGCATCACTTAATATTCATCTGTCGTTTGCTAAACGGTGTTTTAACGACGAGGAAATAGATTCCGAACACGTCTCATAACCGTATAATATTAATAATGGATGGATAACGCAATTATTTTTACGCGTTCTAAATAACACACGCGTTTTCGCAACCAGGCCGCGGCTTGCATCTCATTGTATGGGTTGATGAAACCGCCGCTTATTTTCTGGGTAAATGTGGCGAAGAAAATTCGTTGTGAAACTGTATCTAATTGGTCGTTTTCCTATCATTGTCCACAAATGGCTGCGGTTAAAGTTCTCTGTCGAAGAGAGACCAAGTCTTTGTTTTGTATTCTTCCGACAAAATTGATTCTTTCTGTTCTACCAGAGCTACCAGTTATATGGGAGGACCTGGACTTGATATTTGTACAAAACACAGAACTGCCGACAGATTCTAGATTTCGTCAAGAGCGCCGGACCCATCAGAAACTATTGAATTTATTTAATTATTCATATTTGTCCTCTATTCAGTTTATTATTCTTTATTCAAACCAGAACGCCCCAAACTGAATGTTCTCTATTCTATCATTATTCTTTTTGGACTAGTTACACTAAAAGATTTTGTAACCTAAATCTAAAGTACTTGTATCCAGAGCCGTTATATAAATTGTAACCCAAAAGCTTTTTGATCAGTTTTTGTTCTCAACATTTTAGTGATGTATGTATTTGCCAGTTGTAACTAGCAAAAAAAAAATTATCAAGAAGTTTATCATAGTGTTTCTTAGGGATTTATTTTCCCTCCGGAAATAACATAAAAATAATTAGTATTTAAAGTTATTTGACAAACGTATTCTCCAGACCGGAAGCCTGCAGTAGTTGGCGCTGCCTCTCGCGTTACGTCGGAATTAGCAGGAAAGCGCTAAACCACCGCAAGGTCGCCACACGTTCACTTTCACTGCTAAACCACTTATTCAACTATCACTATTGTTGGATTATATCAGTCTAATGTGACTTTTTTTTTACACTTTTTGTTGTTTTAATTTTATATGTAGGTACATATAAAAAAAGACGCGGCTCATCACAATCATATCCGCAAATTTTCGGGTTCTGAAATTAATTCATCTCCTTCTGAACCACTTTTAAGGAGATGAAAATGTTTTACATATTCTTATTAAGTAAATTAATCACTTTAATTTATTACTTTAATATTTCTATTCATTTTGTATTTGTTTTGGGTCAAGTTTTTGTTTTTATGGATGATATTCTGGTTTTTCTTATACTTAGTTGATTGTTAATTTGATTATATTCCGTATGTTTCCTTGATACATAAAAAAAATATATTGCACTAAAAGGTTTGTACAAAGGCGAGCTTAAGGCCTTAGGCATTATCTACCAGCTCACGGTGAAAATTGTAATATAGGGTGCACAGGGTAATGTAAAGAGAAATGAAAATACATAAACTACATACAGTTATAGATATAACTACCTAAATACTCAAATATACAACCACATAAAGTACATAAATAATATAGTAAAATAAATTAATAAATACATAAATTATATATTTTTAAACTAAACCTAAGCGAAATTGTAATAATGAGAAATAAGTAATTTCTTAAAATTTATTAATTGTCTACAATAAAGGTGCCGCAAGTCCTTGGGTAGAAACTTTATGGATTCAACAATGATTTCCTTGCGTTCAGTAACCTCTACTAAACTATATTTATAATCTATAAGAACCTGTCAGTGTCCTTGGTTTTATAAAAGTGTCTGACGACTATCTTTAAAAGACCAAGATCCAACTTATTTATGTTTAATCATTTGATGTATATTCTAATGATATTTAGAAAGTGTCCAATTGTTAAATTTAATATTTATAATATTCCAATAACTTTGTCAGGCTGAATTTGCTGCAATATACCTACAGATATCGTAAGTGTAATGCCTCGAATAGTTACGCTAGTCAGTCGACTATACCAACAAATGAAACTGTCTATAGATTCTATAAAAGCAGCACCACGAGATGGCCCCTTTATTGGTGGGGACCATTGGCTACGACGAGTGATAATAAAGCCCCACCGCTACGGAGGCCGTCTCGAGCGCCCTATTGCACCCGATGTGATGCTACATATCTTTATAGATTTCCTGGATTTGTAGTCACGGCAAAGCGTGTAACAACTACCCCACGGATGTGGCCAAATCTATATTAATCACACCTCGACTTTGATAAAACATAAAACAAAATTGTTTTGGTTCCTGCTTGCAGTACAGTTTTCATAACATCGGTCAGCCATTGTTTATAATTATATTGAACATTATGTTTAGCTTCGAGGTTATTGAAATTTATGAAATATTTTTGTTACCCAACCGGCGATATGTTCACGACTATAGTCTGGTATTTACCGACCATTGTGGGTCTATTGACGTCATTCCTCATACAGAATTGGTGACAATAATAATTGAGATCCAAATTTGTGCTTTGCTGCATTTAGAGTACCAGGAAATTGTTAGTATGGCTTTAAAAAATTCTAGGCTATATTGTATAAGGTAAAACTTAAGAATAGAAGGTCATTTCAACAGTTTTAGTATAAAAAACATCTTATTTTATTATCACTCGATTAGCTTGTTGAACAGTTCGCTGAACGTGCATTGAAGTAAGACAGATCCGCTAGGCTTCCTACAATATATAGCTATTAATTATTTATAGGTTAGCTGCTAGATAATTCCCAAGTAATAACTTTTGTTATATAAAAGCTGGAATAAACCACAATAACAAAACAGATTTAGCAATTAATATTTTTGAACCAATACTTTATTATTGGTGCAAATAGAATCAGCTATTAGATCTTAATTAGTTATTATTGGTTGATTTGAAGGTTACACTTTGAAAGTAGATTCATGGGCAATCAAACTTAGTTAGGCCCGGTTGCTGGTGCCTAACTGACGTTAAATTGACGTAGCGGTTAAATGTTTTTTCTCTTTAATTAAAATTTAGAGTTTTGTAACAATATAAAATAAATTAAATCTGATCTAAAATCAATTAATACATGGTAAAAGTCGAGTAGTGTTTTATTTTATCCACTCATTTCTCTTATAAACTTAGCTGAATTTAACTTTGACGAGCGATTTAAACGCAACCACGCTTACAACAACTCAGCCTAAATACCTCACTAGAAACAATCGGAAGTGTAACCTAAGTGTAGTTTATAAATTGAAAACCAATTAGGTATTATGCCAGCTTCAAAGTTTTTCAATTTGAAGCGACCGAAAGGGAAGAAACAGAAAGCCCTAACCAGGGACTTCATTCTTTCATTAGTTCATTTAGCAGAATACCAAAATGTGACATATTAAGCGATAGTAATTCTAATACAGTGCGATTATACTAAATTTAATAGAAGAAAATTGAGGCTCGTAGGATGGTGGATGATGGTGTGAGTAAAGGAACCTCCTTTCAAGAGAAAATTGGAAATAAGCAAAGAACAGAACTAGATGAGAGGATTAAGGAAATTGAGGAGGCCTTTAGGGAAGGATAAAATGGCTTAAACATCTATTGAAACTCTTTTTGTGTTAATGGATTGTAAATGAAATGATCTTTATTTGTGAACAAAGGTTATACACAAAGTAGTTGTTATAGTTCATTACAGTTCGCTATTACTCCAAGATAACATTAAAACATTCTTGCATGGAACGCATTTATAGCTTATGGTCTAAGACGTGTCATTGGAGTAATAATTGGAAGCTTATTCATTTCATTTTTATTTATCTCTGTTCACATTTACCCACTTTGACTATTCCATCACCGAATGGAATCACAGTCGTAGGTATTACAAGAAAAATTGACTAAACACTGACGGAGATATTTAACAACATTAATAATAATAATAATAAAGCCCTTTATTCTAATAACATTACAGTATTTACATCTTATAATTAATTCATAGCACTCTTCAGTGTGTCTTGCGACTTAGGCCTCTTCCAACAACGTCTATTTCGCTCTGGCCTTAGTAGATCTTGCCCATAAAACACCTCCAATTTTTTTAACCTCATCCTCCCATCTAATCTTTGGTCTTCCCTTAACAGGTTTAGGCACGCCCTTTTTAGGAATATTTAGGTAACTACATACCGTGCTCGCTGCTCCAAATAAATTGTCTTCCTTATTGAATACTCGGTTTACAACAATATTGTCTGCCAGTTTTATAGTCCAGGAGCCATTATTAAACAATAAAGGCTTTGTTCTGAAACGATCATTCTCTATTGGTTTTTATTGAAGACAATTAAAAAACCGTTATAAACTGAACATCCGTAAATACTGACCGTAGACGACGAGGAAATTAAATATAAACAATATGCTACAGGCCCGCTGAATATCTTGTGTCCCGCGCCAACGTGCCGGAAAATATATTTTTGATTAGTTTTGGGTGTTTAATTAATAGACGTTGGAGAATGATACATCGTAAGTAATTTTAATGTAACTCGTGCAATTTTGCATTGCGAATACTAAGTAAGGGTTATTCTGAAAGTTTTAAATATGTGTTAAAACGAAATGATTATTTTGAAATTAGCATTCCGTGTGTGATTACGTGAGTATCGTTGGCTCTTGTTTATTTTGGTTAATTTATCAAAAATTACGATATTTTATGTATGATAAAGTAGGTTATAGTATACAGTAGTATTACAGTTGAAAATGTTAGCTCCAAGTGTTACGTTTCTCCTTTCATGGTGCTGTTACGAAACGGGCGATTGATTTGACGATAAAGCAGCGAGGATATCAAAATAAACTTGTAATACAAATAAGTCCATGTCGCATTTCGTAGCCACATCATTTAGCCGGCTCAGTGTTAGCGATCAATATAGTTAAACAACAATCATGGACTTTGTAGGTCTGCTTAACATCTATACAAAGTCACATGCGTGCTCTATTAAAAAAAAAATTGGATAATCTCTAGGAAATCACAACTTTGCAAATCGCTAATAACGTATTCGCTCGTCGCTAAACTCTCGCAAATATGATTGATTAACCGCCAGCGATATATAAAATAAAAACGCCGTCATATTAGAGGTGATATTTAGTAATTTCCCAGTGAATGCATGGACAAATAAATGTTGGTAAGGCTGTACATTAGTGGGTCTCAGCGTGAAAGCTCGAACGAAGCGAGTTTATTATCAAAGGGCTTCTTCAAAGACTTTATGCTGTAAATAAATACAATGCTTTCTGAACTTTACGGTTAACTTACTCGGATGAGATTAAACAAGTTTTCTTCTAACTAGATAATAACTTCTGTGACATCATTCTGCGATATTTCAGTTGGGAGGTTGGGAGATCTTTATAACTAGGCCGACCGGTGTCGATATAGATGCAAAGACTAGTCATGACCTGTGTATCCACCGGTTTTCAGGAGACTATTGCATCGGTTACAAAATGGGCAGCGAGTAGCGTAATTAACGCAATAGTCATTATTGCGTTAATTACGCAGCGTTATGCAAATTCTTCTTTGCTGTCCCCCATTTAATAACTGCATCATTTGGTCAACAACAATGTATTATTGTAATTATTGTTGTCTCATTCATGGACTTTGTGTTTGCTTACAACCAGATAGATACAGTCACATGCCATGCTTCATTAAATCTACCTTGGTAAGCAGAGCTACTAAGTACATGAATAGGGACGATCAATACAGCAGTTACCATTAGGCGGCGATAAAGATACATTTATCCTTGCTGCCGTATCATCAAATAGACTGCCCGTTTCATAACTGAATCCTGAAAGTGCAGCACTACTTTGCAAGGCATCAATGTACTCCTTACGCCAGACAAAAAGAAAGTATAACTTATACAATGTTAGTAGGTAATGTCAAACCACATAAAAATACATATTCTGAATAATGATAATTTAATCTATGAGCAAATAATTGTTTAGAATTTGACATTACTATCCTAGAAAAAGCCTTCTTTTGGCAGAACCGGCCCTAAGACCTGGTAATCCACAGAGTAAAACCAAAACACGACTAGCACACTTAACATTGGAGTTTTCTCCATCTGCATGAAATCGGTCGGCCTGGCCAAATTACAAAATGTCCCACATAATCGGATCATTTCTTCAGATTTATTTTTGGGGAATGTGTATACTCCAACCGTGGAATGTGTAAGGACTTGTTAACGGTATTGTCCCCGGCCTTGAATACAATTGCAGTTATTTATTATCGTGTAGTTAGAATCCTCACGTTTTATGGCCATCTCGTTTGTGTTTGCTGAACACGCAAGGCCGCGTTTATAATAAACACTGTGATTGTTTTCATTCCGATCGTACCGAGAGTCTTTGAAAAGCAACACCCGAATTCGCAAGACGTTCCTTAAGGACTGCCATATTTGTTATTCAGGTAAGACCAAGTGGTCAATTCTTAATGGTATAGAATTATTTAATAAAGGTTTATAATTCAAATTTGGCCCTAATATTAAAATTTAGGTGGACCTGATGTTTGAATGAAAGGCTGCAGCAGAGAAACTCTTCATCAGGAAGAAGCACGTGTTAATGATTATGGTTTTATTTCGTCAACTCTTAACATTTAAAATAATTTATCACAATTACTTCTTACTCTACCTTATTTCAATATAAATAGTGTAATCTTTTAAGTATTTGATTACTATGAATTAATAAATGTTCAAAACCGACTGATAGTTGTTAATCTCCGGAGATTGGACTGTTAAAAAAAACTCTTCAGCTTTATTATATGAATATAGATAATAAAACTTTATAAACATCCAGACCAAGGAAAAACTGTGTAAAAAAGATTATGTATGAAAACTCTGAATATATATTTCGAGGTAGGTATCAGGATAATGTATTGGCGACCGTACTACTCGGAACTGAAACAGTGATAGTGAGGGAATTTCGGGAATTCCTGCACAAACAGATGTAGCTCTCGAGAATACTCGTGTTTATAAGTAACGTGATTTATAATTATTATTGTTTAAAGGTTGTGTGTGTGGAAGGAGCGTTGGTTTGATTCGTGTAATTGGTATCAATACGATTTAATTATATGCTGGGAATTGAATGTATGTGAAGGTAATACAAATATGTATTGCGTTCTGTCAGTAAATAATTTAATAATATACCATTCTGACACTAAAATGTGTATGTGGGGCCTTGATCCATGTACCATTATAGCTTATTTTTATTTATTATACTTTAATGTATATTCTGATTTTCCTCTCAAACTTGCCGCTGTTTAATATAAGTAATAGTTTTTAATAAATCATAACGTAGGTAGTCCTTATAAGTTTACTTTGAAGATTCTTAGAACATTTAATTTCCACCGATTTTCAGATGGCTTTCGTTCACCAACAGTTATTAATGGGACTTTTAGGCATCGAATTTAAAGGCCATTCCTTAATTTATTATTTTTTTATATTAATAAATCTAATCTTGGTATATAGGACTCTAACCCACGATCCTTGCTTTCGCGGTAAGGTACTCAACCACTGAGCCAACTAGGTTCCAGGTCAAAATGGTCTAATGTAAAAGTTTTTTAAATAAATTTAAATTACTAAAAATGTATACAATTATTTAGTCCTATATTTATGATACGCTTTATTGGATTGTGCATTAATAAGATTGTATGATGCGTTTGGCCACACGCGGCGACTTGGCCACCGACCAAAATATTCCTAATTGCTTGTCATATTACTTGTAGATCTTTACAAGCTTGTAATAATTGGTAACTTTGTATCAATCAGTAAATAGATTGTGTGGAAATATGTCAGATTCAGACAGCCTTGCCCTTTATATTTATGGCAGTCGTATATCAGCTTTTATATATATAATGATGAATTCACTTGGCTATATATAAGTTACTGATAATAAGAAAACATACTATCTTTTGGCTTATATTAATTAGCATTATATAAAATTATAAACGATTAAAATACAACTGCATATACCAATAAGAAAATCCCGACAAGTAAGAAAATAACCCGCGGAGGATTCTGATATTGTTTTTTTTTTCTCCAAAAACCTTTTGTTTTCGGTGTCCGGATTTTATATTTCTATATTTGGCTAATTTACGTATACAGTCCCTATTTTTTTTCGGACTGCAAAGTTCGGAGATACGGCGAAGAGGAAAGGAGAAGGTGTCGTTTCGGCATTTTTGTAGACGTCGCTCGTTCAGTAAGATCTGTCTCACCATCATAATTTTATTTTTATTTTTGGAACCTTGTAGTAGGATCTGCTAAACAAAATCAATTTATCTTTACAGAAATACCTATACCTAACAGGAACTTCTTCGAGATTATCACAGACATTATTTTGTATATATATGATTATTCGGTCTTTACGCCTGTTTTGCATAAATAAATAAGTGTGTTATTACAATATATTGTATGTATGTGTGTCTGTCTATACGTTAACCTAGTTAGGGTGTTCATGCATGTATTCTGACAAACGTTATCATCTGCTATAATTAACTGAATTAACATTATGCATAGATAAATCGGGTTTTACAAACTCACATTAAATGTCTTTCCTATATATATTTTTTGGCTTTATCAAATATTTGCACTACAATAATCAACGAGAAATTCCACTGCATTATGAAGTTTAACCGGTGGTGACTCTTTGATCGTCCCTTTGACCAGGGCCCTATTTCATAAACGTGACAATTGTAATTTACCATGACAATTTATAATACATTGCTTGGTTTAGATAATTCTAAGTAAATAATTCCAACTAAACTGAGCAATGTAATATGAATTGTCATGGTAAATTACAATTGTCACGTTTATGAAATAGGGCCCAGATTCAATTTAAATGACTTATATTCATTTACAGAACCTAACCTGACTAGGGGGCTGTTCCAAAATTCAAATTTTATTACAGAGATATGTAATTTGTGTCTATTCCATTACTTTCTTTTTCCCGAGAGATAGCACAGGTTAATAATATTTTGAAACAGCCCCTGAATGTAAGAAAATCAATAAACAACCAGATACGACATGTATATGTAAAAGGATAAGACAAGGAACCTTTTACACTAAAAATAACCGGGCAGTTAAAAATAATAAACTCGTGTTACGTCACTCAACATTCCGATCGTAACATTTTACGCATTTCCGTCACTTAATGAAAGTGGGCCACTGTTGTTGGTTGCAGAGAAAAAAAACACATTCATAATTAGTTGCTGAGTGGGTCGTGAAATGAACGCCACCCTAAGATCATCCACACATGTGCTGGAAGGGAATGGATACTGCATCCGCGCAGAGGATAAACAATTTGTAAATAGTGTGGGTGAACATATAGGGATTTTTACAATATAAAATTGTCTGAGTGTGGTGGCCGAGTTGATTAGACCTTAGATTTAAAAAGACTTAAGTCCCTGGTTCAAACCCCGGTTTACCAATGAGTTTTTAATCTAAAAAAATATGTACATTTGTTAAACACCACCTCTATTATAGTGCCTCGGAGAGCACGTTAAGCTGTCGGTCCTAGTTTTACTATACTAACTTGTGAAATTGTTTATAGATGGGTTAGTGAGTCTACCCGAACATCGCGACGAGCTAGCCACTTGTTCGATGTAGACTTATACCATCGGCTACGACAAGGTGGGATTAAATACCCCTTCGCTGGGTACCCTAAGGCCGTCTAGGCGGTTCCGTAAGGCACCCGTGATGATGCATGCATAAAATTGCAACAATTCATAAGAAATAATTGTACAAATTGTGATAATGCAGGTCTGTTATCCATATTTATCGTAAATTTGGTTCAGTGAACGACAAGACAAAATAAAAACTCTGGATGAGTAATTTTTATCTATTAAATAACCCTGTAACTCTGACTGTGTTATTAACACATTAGTACCACTAAAGCCTTTATTATGCCAGTTTTTCTTTAAATTCACACTTTCATAAATTAACTTAAAAGTTACATTCAAAGAATAAACCTCTTTAATAACAACTTTAGATAAAATTAAATGTATAGTATTTTATCTCTGTTCTGTCGAAGATCATTTTCATTGGTAAGAAGAGACGAAACACCATTTTTAGCTCAATAAAGTTTTTATGATTATTATAAAGAAAAGACGCTTGTAATTTGTTGTAGGTATCAATTTTAATCCGCCGATTTATTTAACCTGTACTATGGCTACAAATAAAATTATTAAATGACTTAAAAAATATATATAATTATTGTACTATTGAATTTGGCAAGAAATGTACAAAATTCTGAGATTTGTTTACCATTTGTAACATTTGTGTAGAATGTGACTGTACGCGGTGCGGCCCGAAATAGCCGCCGCGTTGAGTGAGCTAATACTATTAGTGTTCACGCACTGCCGCGGCCTCGGAGCCATTCCACTATCACTCTACTTCCTTCCTTTTCCTACCATTCAGGGGGTTTATTTCGTAAATTCAATAGGAATTAAATAGACTTTATTTTAACTGATGAGGCCGGTAAGGAATTGGGGGAAGAATATTCTCATTACCGTTAAATTTATGCGTTTGACCCTAAAATGGGCTCCAGTTGCTGACCATAAAACAAAACATTAGATTTTCATGGTGATTGTTATAGGTACTTTAAAATATTTTTTATTTTTATTATTGGAGCACGGCATGTGACTGGTGGTGAGTAGACCTACAAAATATTGACCGCCCCACTATGACGGCTAAATGATGCGATTACGAAATGGGGGGCGACAATGTCGAATTGCATTACAAATCTATTTTAATATACCCGCTGCCTTATTGTCAATTCAACTACCCATTTCGTAACCGCATCCTGAAAGGAGACTACCACCTCGACAAGAAATCGATGCCGAAATCTCCTGAAAACCGGTTAACCCACAGACTAAAACCGAAACATGACTAGGTCACTTGACGGTTTTTGCATCTGTATGGGCGGTGGTAACAAGATTAGTCGGGCGGCCTAACGAAGTTATAGATCTAAAAAATTACTTTCCCACCGATTTACGATCCCACCTAAAATTTACTTTATATTTTGTTATTAATTTTCAAATAAATGATTTTCCCTAGGCTTATCTTTGTTTGGGGGTAATAAGAATCAAGGTAGAAACTTTGATTCTGTTTAGATATTAGCGCATCCCATTCTTCTTTGCATGCTTAAATATCGCTAAAATTCACTTAGGAGTCTGTAACTTCTCTTCTCTGGTGTTGAAACATGAATTCGGATTCTAAATTTTCGATAAATCCAACAACTTTTGGATTTCTAATAAATAATTAATGTGCTGTGAAAACTCCCATCAATAGGCTTATACAGGGTGAATTTAAATGGATGTTCTTTAGGCTAATATGAGGTTCTGCTAAACAAATCGAACAACTTTTCCTATGGAACCATGTGCCGCAAATGAAAAAAGTTTTTGGCTTCCCCAAACAAATTGGTAATTTTAACATTACTAGTTTGTATCTTAGAGAAGGATTTTTTTTTATTTGCGACACATGGGAATAGTTGTTCGATTTAATACGTAGAATAGAACAAAGAACATCCTTTTAAACTCATACAGGATATCTATATAAGCTTGTAGATTTTGATTTTTACATTTATTTAAGAAATTAACGATTCTATTTAGAAACATTTTAGACAGAGGTCTCATTGACATGGAAAAAATGTAACAAAACCAAGTTTAGTAAAACGTTTCTAAATATAGTTGTAAGTGTTTAGACTTGAGGTTCTATCACATAAATTAAATGAGTGTGGAATGGGAATATTTTGACAATTAAATTTATGTCATCCTTATTCCTATTTTTCACCATATGATTAAACAATAGGTACTATCTGGCTTTGGTTATGTCAGACTACTCACACGCATTTTGATTATCCTCTATTGGCAGACGATAACGGTTTGTTATTCCCATATATATATATATATGACAGATGAAGCTACGCGCGTTGCATATGCAAATAAACGGATAGGTACCGTGTAGATTATAGGAATCTGCCATTATCCACATGTCTAGAGACACCCTGAGTTAGTTTCTACGTTTGTTTATAATTTAATGGATATTTTTGGATCTATCTTATATTTTAAGAGGTGATCTATGATGGCTACCAGGAGTGTTTGATTCTGTGGAATACGTATTTTTATTTCATTTTTCGGGTTCCTTGCTACACCACATTGTTTATAGTAGTTTAAATCTGTAACTTCAGTGTTGGAATGTTCATCATGGACCCGACTTAGCATTGCAGTAGTAATTGGTAGTGTAGTAGGTAGGTGTAAACAGAGCCAGCAAAGAAAGCTAATGATCTAGAGTCGTATTACAAAGCCACCATTATTCATATGCAGACAGCTAGACAAATGCTCTTGCTAACGAACATACAACGCGCTATTAATAACCTGGCATACTCCTATTTTATGATAAAATAAATTATGATTACACTGCAAGATAATTTTACATGCAAAGACTGTACTTATTTATTTAATAATTACGCTCATAGTAATCCATATTATGTTTGAGATTTACTAAATATATGATGAAGGATCACTATAAGTCTTCAGCAATTAATTTCTATATAAACTTTTATGATGGTAGCATGGTGGATAGGGGCAAGGTTAATTAGGTACACATATTTAAAGTACATTGAACCCTATTACCAAGGCATAGAGTTAGTGGGTGCTTACTTGCCTCACTATACACTGTACATTGCATCCCACTAGTAGATAAAGGTAATTTTAAAGTTATCTACATAATATGACATCCGTATGAAGATATGACGACAGCTTGACGTAATGGCTTTAATATGTACTTTTAGTTAAAATGTATTGTTATAATGTGCTTCTACACTTCCTACCCAAATGCACTGACAATAACGGTGATGTTGGCACAGCAGGGAACGGTGGGAGGCTCTCGCAGCAACAAATGATTAGCCATGTTCATAGAACGATTTATTACGTCTGTTTGAGCAAGTGTCGAGAGGTTTCCATTTTAATGTAATTGTAAATAAATGACGAGGCTTAAAGTTATTGCTGTTGGCTATGAACAAAGATTAATTATAAGTTATTATGTCGACGTGTTCTGTTTATTCCAGTCATCACACATATATGTTTATAAATAAAACATATCTGTTAGGTAGAGGGCAGTAAACATATTTCTTGTAACTTTCACCTTATACACGTTACTTATTTATATCTATTCTCGGTGTCGATTTTATAAAAAAATCTTGTTAAAGCTGAGCATATTTAAGAATACAGCGGTGAAAACTAACCCCAGAATTACGTTGTTTAATACAACGCTTTTTGGGGCTGGGACATCAATCAAGACAATTCGACCCATTAGTGCCTTTTATGCACTTCGCTATTACTTAATCATTCCGCGCAGTCACGTCCTTAAATATCCCTGACATAATAAAGACATGCTTACTATACCCTGTCAAAAAAATGTAAAGCCCTAATTATCAAATCATTAGTATTTTGATCGATAACGATTGAATTACAAAGATAGCGGTTATCACTTGTCTAATCAATGTGATAGCCGTGATAAGTAGATAAAGTGATTCACCAAGGTGCTGTGCAGACGCCATTGTTTGGTGGACTCGTAACCTTAGCAGCCTTGACGCCTCACTCTGGGTGACGAAACATGAGACGGGTTCTGCTGGGATCTAAGTTCGTTCTATTTTAGTCATCGCCGCATAGTCAGTCATATGGCTTCTTACTTAACACACGCTCTTGTGTGATTGTCGCGTCACTCATACTTACGTAAATAAGTTGACTTTTACCCATTTATGTATGTATATATTTATAGGCTTTTAAATAACAAAAAAATCTTAAAGGGCAATAAAAAATCTTAAAGGGCAATATATATAAATAATTTAGAGTTTCTTGTTCTGAAGTATTGAAGATTGTGGTGGATGAGAGTTGGCACTAAGATATTTGTGTTTGTTTGTAGGCAACTAAAGGACACCGGAGGACCTTCGGCAGGATGCGGTCACCAACGCAACAGATCGCTGGACTCGGTCCTGCAGCGGATCCCCGAAGACATCACTCCCACGAGTCCTCGGGCAGACGCCGGCTCCGACGACTCGGGCATCCACGCGCCCCTCGACGACGAGCGAACTCTCCACGCGCCCCCTCCCGCCGCCAGGTCCCGAGACAGTCTGGACTCGGGCAACCCAGAAGACATGCCAGAAATCAAATCTAAAGACTTACTACTGCGCCTGTTTGAAAGCGACGTCTTCGACATACACATGGCCATAGGCTATCTCTTCTATTCCAAAGAACACGGCGTCCAATCCTATTTAGCTAACAAATTATTTTCATTTCCTGAAAAAGAAGTGGATTTCTACTTGCCCCAACTGGCTAGCTTAGTATCGGAATCGGGGACGTTATCGGACGTTTTACAGCCTTATTTAACGTACAGGTGTCGAAGGAATCCACATTTTGCCTTAAGATTATCATGGATGTTGTCAGCTTTTGGGGGTGATGGCAAAAAGTCGAGGGCTCGTCGGTTAAGAGACCAGATTCTGGCGGAGACTGGGCGTCCCCATCGCGGTCATCAGAGGTCTCAGTCTGACGCGTCGGCGTTGCGGCCGGTGGGCACGGCGGCTCACCTCGGAGATTTGTCTTCTGGCCGCGGGTTGGATGCTGGTTGCACTTGTGGAGAAAGAGTACATTGTTCGTGTGGAGCACCGAGGTTGGCGCCGCAAGTACAGGTAAATATACTGAATTCTATATAATATTATAAAGAAAAAAGATTTGACAAACTCAAAAACTACTGAACCGATTGGTCACAAACATAATACAGAACAGACATGTTTCCGTATAGTATGAAAAGATCGTGCTTGTCGTAGGATCTTGACAAAATTTGACCTGTAGTCTATTGGTACAATATAGTCCATGTAATGCTTTGTTTTTACTCGACAGTTCCACAAACATTTCAAAGTCTTCTGAATATAAACTTTTAACGTTTGCAATGACACGTTCGGTGCCGTTATTAAGCCACTAATACTGTTGCTAAATAATAGTCTTCCCCTTTTTATTTAGTTCATCGGCTAGAAAATATAATTATACCAGGGAATTATGACGGTTTCCAGTTCATCAAGGCGCTAACGAACATCGGTCGCAAGCTGGCCGCGGTGACGGACCGGGAGCGACGCAACGCGCGGCTGCGGGAGGAGCTGGCCACGCTGGACCTCAACCTGCCCGCGCGGGTGTGGCTGCCTCTCCACGACAAGCCACACTACGTGCTGCGGATACCCACGCATGCTGCGGCAGTACTCAGCAGTAAAAACAAGGTAAGTGCCACTCTTCCTATGTATGAATGATTAGACCGAACGCAAAATTAAGATAATAGGGTATTTGACTCCTTTTTTAAACCCATTTTACACGATATCTCTCCATTACATAATAAGCACACTACATTGATATTTCCGGGATGTCTACTCTATTATAAAGTTTGAATTTCCACAATAGCGCTAAAAACGCTGTTTTGCAGTTTATGTCAAGTGTGACGTCACACGCAAGTAAACAAACAAGCACATATTAAATAATCTCCTATATGTTATACTCTATTCTATTTCATCCACATGATTTATAATCTGTGTATTGTTTTGTTTACTTGCGTGTGACGTCACCAGTCATCAACCAATCAAAGATGTTTTTGTTATAAATAAAATTGTTTAAAATATTCAATTTTATTTCGTGTAATCTACAAAAGATATACATAATTTAGTTTAAAATAAAGTGAAATATGTTTTTTTACGCCATTGTCTGATAGGATGACCACACTTTATAGTATATTTTTAATGTAGTCAAATAGGCTATATTATGTTTTTCTATAAACAATCACTAGCAGAGGTTATCTGGTTTTAATATTATGTAAAAAAAATGCTTGCTAGTCGCATGTTACACTCTACGGCAAAAAAAAAAATAGGTGAGATAGAAATGCAATAGGATTTTTGTCAGAATTAATCGTAGTCTGGTTAAGATGTCATTTTAAGACCTACATGATGATGTCGATTTCCTTGATTTGGATGATTTCAAAATAAGATTCTATCAGCATCATCGTTTCAGGCATTAACATTGTATAGAGACTCGAATTCGCGGTGACAGTCAATGTGTAAATTAATTGTCGTTGGAATATTGGGATACGGGTAACGACTAAGTAAAACTTGCATGTCAGGAGTTGCATACCATACTATTGTAACTACCTGCACAATGTTTATATTTTGTAACTAAAATAACCGGACTTTTATTGAAGTATCCGGCTTTTAGTCAGGAATTTTCAAATTGCTATATGGTAACCCTAGCTGAAATTCATAAGTACTTCGCCCTTCGTACTCTATTAGTTCGTTCTCGTAGTATGTGCTTATGCCCACGAACTTGTTAATTGTAATATCTCCATATTTGAGTTTTCCCCTGGTTGCAGGCGCCGTACATAATGTACCTCGAGGTGCTGGACACGGAGGCGCACTCGCACCTGCCGCCGCGCCTGCTGCCGGCCGCGCCGCCCGCGCCCTACGCGCCGCCCGTGCGGCTGGCGCGCTCCGAGGACATGCTGCCGCTGGCGGACGACGACTGCTGGCTGGAGGCGGACGCGGCGTCGCTGTGCTCCACGACGTCCAGCGCGTCCACGGCGTCCGCCACGTGCACGGTGCTGGCCGGGGACGTGCGCCGCCGGCTGGTGGCCGCCACTGCGCCTAACAACTTCAAGCATGATCCCGCTGATCCCTCCGCTTTGCCGCTTAAGGTTTGTACTTCTTTTCAAATTTCATCATAACTTTTACAAGTATTTATGAAAGTTAAACAGGTGTGTTAAATAAAGAACTAGTGCAAGCATACCTTGGACAAACAGCTGGACCAGCAGCGACATGTGAGGGATAGGGAGAAGCCAACTTTAAAATATTGTCATAATCGAACAAACATAAACGACTTATATTTTATACACTATACTTTATTAAACCCTAAAAAATATATGATACTCAAAAGTAAATGTGATAATCCTTAAAAAAAGGGTTTAACATTTATCATTCTTTTATGTATCCGAAACCGGCGCATCACTAGCGCTCCATTGCTGTGATCACAGCGCACTAAACCGGCGCATCACTAGCGCTCCATTGCTGTGATCACAGCGCACTAAACCGGCGCATCACTAGCGCTCCATTGCTGTGATCACAGCGCACTAAACAAACAATGGTTCTATCTCTTGTTCTGCACGGTTAGACGTATACTACAACCGTAAAATTTGTTTGTTTCGGCTGTTGTGACGTCGTCACGTCAGAATAGTCAACTCTCGCCGTTCGGAGCGCGTTCCGTTTTTGCAATAATAATACATTTTTCTTTTGAAATTAGAAAATAATAGACCAATTTAAATAAACAATATTTTGTCAGATGTGTTTCTAGATAAAAAAGGCACAACATTTATGAAATATACATATTTTAGAGTTACATGCATGGAATATGATAATAAGCATGCATCGAATAATAAAAGAAGTTTATGTAATACAATAAACTTCTTTTATTTTTTTTTTTCACCAAAGCTAAAATTAACTAAATTTAAAAATGATGCGTGTTGCACCTCATCGTCTCATATACCTGGTGGGAAAAAAAACACCGCTTTAACCAACTTTAATGGAAGGTTCCATTTGTACCCCCTGGGGGGGGGGGGTCCAACGAGAATTTTTGTTTCACCATGGACCCCTAGAAGTTGTTTCGGGTTCATCGAGAATTTCAATTCTACATGCCCTACGGATAACGTATTTTAAATCTACACCAAACAAGTGGCGAGTTCAGCACGGTCTTTTTATAGTCTATCTATACAAATATCGTGATAACAAGTTATAACCCTGAAATTAATAATTGGACTTAGTTAAAATAGACCAAATACGACTTTGTCGCCGTCCATTTCTTAACTTCATATAGCCGACGTATTGGGAGCGATTAATGCTGTTAAACAATGTAATGGCCCCATTTATGGATTTTGTAGATCTGCTTACCATAAGGTCACATACCGTACTCGAATAAAACAAATTAAAAAAAAAGACCAAAGACTTAAAAACTACAATTTTATAGGTTCAAACCCCGGTGAGTACTAATGAGCTTATTGAATAATATTATTATTTTTGTTTGACAACACCACGTTTATCGGAGAGGATGTTAAGCTGTCGGTCCTATTTTCACTATAACAACTTGCAAACCTGTTTATAGGTGGGTTTACATATGAGTCTATACAAATATCGTGATGAGTTTGCCACTTGTTCGGTGTAGATTTAGAATACGTTATCCGTGGGGTTCCATGTAGAAATCAAATTCTAGATGAACCCCCAACATTTGCCGTCCAACGAGAAACAAAATTCTTGATAAACCCCCCAGGGGGTCCAGATGGATTCTTCCACTTTAATTAGTCTTTAGTGTATCACGGCCTTTATATTTTGGTCCACACCTTGGATAACTAAAAAGTAATAATAATAATAAACTCTTTATTTGCTCATAAGGTTACAAAGGTGTTAACAAGTTTTGTTTGTGTTGTGCTGCTTATCTACCAAGCTGGTTTGCAAATTAATTTGTGATATTATGGCATCACTCTACTGATACATTCATTATACCTACCTTACATTATAACAAATAGTTACTATTTAGCTACATATTCTTTATATTTATTAATTATATTGACACATTCTATTAAACCCATTATAAGTATATTTACAGATTAAATCAAATTAATTCTTATTAATTAATAATAATATGTAGGACAATTTACACATATTGCTTTGGTCACAAACTAAGCTCTAGGCTTGTACTATGTGTACCAGAAACAACGATATAATACATATTATATTTTATAAACACCCAGACCAAGACAAACTGTACAGAAAAAACGTACTAATTAATATTTTTTTGCCATGGGTGGGAATCGAACCCACGACCTCCGGATACAACGCCAAAGGCGCAACCACTAGTCTACGGAGGCTGTTGTTGTATTAAATATATATTCATTATTGTTAAAATTAAATTTATTAAATTTATCATTATCAAAGTGAACATTGTTGTATAATTACTCAGGAGTCATGGGAGAGCAGACTGTGGCGCATGCGGTCTAGCTCCCCGTACCACGAGCTGGCGGGGTGGAGACTGCTCGGGTGCATCGTCAAGGTAACCCAGCTGTAGTTACATCTTACTTCTCAATCACGAGCTAATTAATGTTTGAGTTGTGTTTGATAACTAGCATTATGTATGCGCAGGTGGGTGACGATCTCCGGCACGAGTTGTTGGCCGCACAACTATTGCGCACGCTCAGCGCCGTGTGGGACCTGGAGCGAGTGGACATGCGCCTCGCGCCCTACGAGATACTCTGCATCGACGACCACTGCGGACTCATACAGCCCGTGAGTATCCCAGCCTAGAAATGTTATTAATTTGAAGTTAATGGAAATAAAGCATTTGTTATAGGTGTGGGTGTGATTGTTCTGCAGGTGCTGAACTCTGTGTCGCTGCACCAAATAAAGAAGCAGTCCGGCGCGTCGCTGCGGCAGTGGCTGGAGCTGGAGCACGGGCCGGCCACCAGCGAGGGCTTCCTGCGCGCGCGCGACAACTTCGTGCGGTCCGCCGCCGGCTACGCGCTCACCTCCTACCTGCTGCAGCTCAAGGACAGGTAACACCTTAACGGACCATTCACGGCCGCTCCATCACTATGTTCTACTGATCAAATCGAACAACTTTTCCCATGGAACCATGGGTCGCAAATAAAAAAAAAATTGCCTTCTCCATACAAACTAGTAATGTTAAAATGACTAATTTGTAAGGGGAAACCAAATTTTCTTTTTTTCATTCATTTACATACAAATTAAACTGAACGTCCCGCCCACCGACTTTGATAAGGGGAATGGACGTACATGGCAACACTGTGCTTATAATGAAGCTTAGTAGATGTTAAATATGCGTTGAAATACGATAGGGGTAAAAATGACTAGTTGTGATTAAGTCCTAATAAAAAATAAGGACCCATATTTGGGTACTTATTCGGTAAGGGGTGCTGTCAGACACAGTTCCATTCATCCCAGCTTATAACAGTCTGTTACGAGTAAAAACCTCTCCACTGGGTATCCTGAGGCCGCCTAGACAGTCTTGGGCCATATACACTACCAATTTAGAAGTAGTTCTTTAACATATTGCGATAATAAAAAAATATATAATAGGTATTAATTGTGAATATCATATTTGTATATCGCAACACCATCGCCCCAAGCGATGGCGTTGCGAATGGTCCCGTTGACCAGGAGCCCAGGAGCCCATTAATATAGTCATACCTACTTCTATCTATGTAATGCCCATTCATTTGGATGCAATATTTATTGCCGAAACAAATAATGAGACCATGAAAGCCATTTTTGAAGCCGGTTATACACCGCGAGCTAAGCTACTTTATAACTTGCTAAGCCAACTTAGTACGTCATCTATAACTAAATAAAAAAATACGCGTACACGCCAAGTTGTTGTGCAGTATGACTGCAGCATAGCTTGTTTAGCCTTGCATCACCATACACAGTTAACTTAGTTTCATATAAATCAGTCTACATAACAATAATAGTTTATTTATTAAGCATGATAAATTTTAGCCAAGGCACAAAATATTTTAAGTCTTATATTATTATTGCATGCTATTTCCTAAATAAACATTGTGTATCTCGGTCATTGTTTGGTTTTACACAACCTTTCTGTTAACATAAAAATATGCATGCACAACCATAAACACACAAACACACACCCACACACAAATAGCTTATATTCATATTATTATTGTGTCGACTAGAAAAGACAGTCAGAGTCAGTTGTTATGTTTTTTTTATTCTTAGTGTCACCAGGACCCGTAGCACGGCCAAGCCAAGACAAGATATAAAGTCGCGAGCGGATGTCAAACAAAACATTTTTTTTATATCAGCCAATCAGGTGCAACTTTGCAGCGCTCTGATTAGTTGATATTAAAAAATAGTTACTTTTGACATTGGTTCCCCACTTTATATCTGGTCTTGGCTTGGCCGTGCTACGGGTGCTGGAAGGAAACTGATACCTATCATACAGGTTATCCTAGTACGGGTATCAGGACAACATACAACTATCGTGAAACATTTTTTTTAATGCAATAAAGATTTTTATTATTATTTATTATATCATATATAATAGTTACAAAAATGTCAGTGTATGGAAAACCAACTTAGCTACGCGAGCTCTGCTAAACTAGCTTAGTGGAACTGGTCTCTTAATAGTGCTAACTGGTTAAATAGTGTTAGTTATATAGTTGTGTGGTTTGGCAGACACGACTGCAACATCCTGCTGGACAGCGAGGGCCACATCGTGCACGTGGACTTCGGCTACATATTCTCCATGTCCCCCAAGAACCTTAACTTTGAGCGATCACCATTCAAGGTATGTTTGTTTATCTTAACCAATAATTTTAACTGCTTTTATTGTCCCGAAGGTTTGACTGGTAGAGAATGCCTAGCGGCATTAAGTCCGCCTTTGTATTTTGTATGCAATAAATATTTAAATAAATAAATAAATAATTTCTTTGCCGTTAGACCATTTTGTTAATCAGTCATATCACAAAATATGACCACAGTTTTTCACACGGCGAGCTCAGTGATCAGTCTGACAGCACCAAAGCTTATTAATAACGACAACAAAAAATAATGAATTTAATTTCTAATCTAAATAAAATTAGGGAATAGTCGACATCTTCCAGTATTTAATTAAAATTATCATTTTGACTCTATGAAAATTTCATACTGGCGCGATATATTGGGCTGTTCCAACGGACTCTACTGATGAAAAGTGCACACGAATGCTGTGCACTTTTCATCAGTAGAGTAATAGATAGATCATATTTATTCTGATCTGATGTAATGTAAAACAGAAAAACTAAAGAAGATCGAAAATGTATGAAATAAGATAAAATTTGGCACGGGAGTAGGCACCCCGGTGGTGTTGAACTCCAAAACGCGGTACGCGGTACGCGCGGAATTTTTGGTGATGGCATCTTTTTTTTAAATATGTAGCAATTATAAAAATGCTCGGTACGTATATGTAAATATATCGGAATAATAATATCGAAGAAGAGTTATAACTGTGAACTAGGAAACAAGAGTATTTAGTTATTAATGTGTTGCAGCTAACATCTGAGTTCGTGGAAGTAATGGGTGGCGAGGAGTCGGACATGTTCGGGTACTTCAAAATCCTGATCCTGCGCGGACTGATCGCCGCCCGCAAGCACCACGCGCGCATCCTGTGTCCTGTGGAGATCATGAGCGCCGGTCAGTACATACATATACATATATACTAATATCTTAATTATTATTATGTAGGTAATTTTACAAATATTGCCTTGGACACCAAATTTTCATAAAAAACTTAAAAATCCAATGATGCAGTTTTAGTTTTATTCAAAATCGGCTCCGAGACTCCTTTGAGCACTTTTCGCTATTCCTTGAAGTTTAGGATTTGGCCTCAAGGCTAAATCCTTAACGAAGACACACTTGAAAAATTCACCTCCATTGAAAATTGCAAAACAAAACCCGAATTTTGTGGCACACATTTATACGCTTAATTCGTCGAAACAAACGCTCCGTTTCTATAAATTGTTAAGTGGATGAAAGCGGGTATAATATAATGGTTGTTGTACATTTGAGTAAGGATTCCCATGCGCCCCCACAGGTGGGCAGCTGTCGTGCCTGTCGCGCGGCGTGCGCGGGCTGCGCGCGCGGCTGCTGCACGCCGCCACGGAGCAGCAGCTCGTGCAGCTGGTGGACACGCTCGTGCACAACGCGCAGCACTCCCTCACCACGCGCCTCTACGACAACTACCAGTACTACACCAACGGCATACTATAACACACACACTCACAACTACATCAACCGCATACTATAACACACACACACACAAACACAACAACCATAACACACACACAAACACAACAACCATAACACACACACACACACACACACACTACACCAACCGCATACTATAACACGCATGCACTACATTATACATTACTGCATCGATTTCTTGTCGAGGCGGTAGTCTCCCATCACTTAGCCGGAATAGTGGGAGCGATCAATATTGTTAATAAACAATTTATTGATCAATCCCATTCATGGACTTTGAAGGTGCAGATACAAAGTCATCTGTAGGACTAATAACAATATTTTGGCTGAATTACACTAAAATAAACTCTGTAAATGTAACAATTAAAGTTAAAAATGGCGTCAATAGTGCCAGTTTTATTTTGAAAGTCAAATGACAGCTGGTACATTCGACGACATTTTTAACTTTAATCGTTACAATTACTTTAACGGACACTTTGTGCAACTCTTAAACTTTGAAATAAAATTGTAATATTTAAATAAAAATCAAATTCTTGCATGATTTTACTGTATATGTAATTTAAAAAAAAAACTGTTAATATAATTTTAAAGTATAATAGGACACATATAGCTCTGGTCCCAAACTAGGCACTGACCACACTAAGTGTACCACGAACAACGACACTATTACATTATTTTATTTTACATAACACCTAGACCGAGGCACACTTTACATAAACTTTGTCTTATATGTATTGTTTGCACAGAGTGGAAATCAAACTCACGACCTCCGGATGTAACATCCATCTATACTAAATATAACAATATAATTATAAAAATATTAGCCAATTTGGTATCTTGAAAATTTTATGAAATATTTTCGATTTGTTAATTTTATCAAATTAATAAGTATAATATTGTGGCTTATATATTCTCCAATAGCGATCACAGAATATGTTGATCAAATAGAAATTTGAATAATTAATTAAATTGATGTCAACAAAAGGCAATAATAAAATTTTAATATTCATCGGGATCTGCATTACTCAATTTAAAAAACTTTACACTTTAATATGGAGACCAGTTTCTTAATTTAATTTTAATATTTAATTATTTGTCCATAGATACAAACAATCTTTAATTTATTAATAGGTACTTACTAACCCAAATCTGGATTAGATAATTTATATAAAAAGTAGTTTTAACAAAGTTTTTTTTAACATATTATTCCATGTAATAACTTGTACTATCATTCCTTTTATACTTCTATAAAATAAGTGCCATATGAACCTTTATTGTTTCAGTAATCATAATTTGTATAGTTTGCTCAAAGTATGGCAACACTGACACTTACCCAAGTGACGAACCCCCGACCGTCCGGTATCCGCTGGGTACCATCGTAGCTTATATTTGTAATTAACTTATATTCATTAGTCTAACTGCGTAACTTCAAACTGTTTTTTAACTTGGAACGAAGATTGCGGGAATATGTTAAGAACACTCTGGTTGCGCTCGCGAAGTCCGCGTTTCCATACAAAATTACCTATCGCACTTCCAGTGTTTCTGTTTATAGTAGAATTAAAATAATTTTTTTGATGTTAAAAAAACTTTTTTTTTAATGTAAAACTGGGTTATTGAGTCTAGCCAAAAAGTGGAGTAGCAGGAAAGTACGAAATGGGGGGCGACAATGATGAGTATATTATAATATACTCGCTGCCTTATCGTCAATTTAACTACCCATTTCGTAACCGCACCCTGAAGGCAGACTACCACCTCGACTAAAAATCGATGCAGTAGTCTCCTGAAAACCGGTGAACCCAGACTAAAACCGAAACATGACTTGGTCACTTTACGGTTTTTGCATCTGTATGTATCTTCGTTAAAAGTTAGTTTAAATGATATTTGAAGTTACGTATTTAGATAGTTCGTATTTCATTATAAATTCTACTCATTTCCTTATAGCTTCACATTTCGAAAGTGTAAATATAGAAAAGATTTAATAGTAAAAGATGAGACTGATGAGTCGTTCGGCATGAAACGCAAATGTATCATAGTTTTTTTTTATATAAAATAAAATTTAAGTTACTTTATAAATAGGATAATTTTTAAATGGGTGCATGACGTCTTTAGTTTGAATGTGAAAAAAATTGTAAAGAATATTGTTAAATTAGGTAGCCATTTTTGTTTCTAATTTCAGTCATGAATAATTGATTATATTTATTGGGAAAATGGCCGCCTAGAAAATTGTTTTGTCTGCCGAGAGCATGTTTGTCGCGCGATGTTGCTATGTGTAATGGTTGTCGCAGATAGCTTCATGGTATATTATTGTTGTCCGTATCAAATATATATTATGCTTAGACTAATATTAATAGAGCGAGCAAAGTTGCCAAATTATATTGTAAATTTTACTCAGGGTTCGATATACGAGTTTGTTTTTAAAATTATTGTGTATGGATATATATCCTGCCGTTATCGCACCATACGTAACGTTTTGACATAAAAACTTTTTTTTTGTTGAATTAACTAAAATTATTAGTCGACTCCACTCTATTTGAATAGAATATTTTTGTAAAATAAACGGCAAATTATTTTTGGACGCATAATTTCCAAGCTTACCGTAACAGGTGCTACGTTTTTCTGACAAATTTTAATGAAATTTATTAAAATACTTTTGAAATAATAAATTAATAGTAGTTATTAGATTCATTTGGGGATTGAAAATTGAACATGAATCCTCTTACATATGAATAGGTAATATAATAATGAGGCATGCCTGCGTTTGTGTTCTAGGGTTTCTTCAATATTATCAGATAAAATATGTCTCCTTTATGTCTTTAAATTGTTAAGTAGGTGTGGAGTTGCTTCTGAGAGGACCCGTCTAAGCTTAGCTGAATGTCGTATACTAACCCTCAGATTCTAAATCGTTGATCAAATTAATCTCTGGTCAAAATTATCTAACAATGCACATGACTGGTGGAAAAATTAGATGACATTACTCCAATCATTTGAGTTTTTAGCTAATTTTGATCGACGTTTCAGAAACTGTAGGTATTTAATCATATTTATATAGTTAGGTAATGATTGGGTTATTTTATGACAATTATATTATTATACAAGTGCAGGTTAAATTAGATAGGACGGCTGAACGGTGACGAATTATATTATTAGTGAAATATAATGTATAGTTCGTTATTAAATAATGTTTTGTTGTGTCCCTTTCACCATTTCTCTCAGTTCGTTTTACTTGAATCGAGTCGTAATTGTATTGCTATTGCATTTATATTATATTAATATGACACATGTTAAATATAAACATTTATTGTAACAAAAATCAGTGTACCTATATGATTCCTGCTTTGGCAAAACAATCCTATATTGATAATTAATAGATTACCAAATGTTTCAAATTAGCGATTAATATGCTATTATGACTTGATTTAAGTAATATAAGTTGCAGACTTGGGCCTGTAGATGTCGCCGTATCTTCATATTGTATTCTGTTAAAATTGTAAATAAGTTATTGTCTCATTAAACTAAGAGCGTTATATTCCAAAGTTGATGTTTTGATAAATATAAATGTTTCGCGGAGTCGGGACACCTGTACAGTTAATATTTAAGTACTCTCATGTTTATCCTAATTTTTTAAAATATACATTATGGATTTTTATGTTTGGCTTCTTTTTATTATCCTATGTTGGAATGTTTACTATTTTTAAACGAAGAAAATGACGTTTAATAACTTATTGTACTGTAATGTTCCTCGTTTAAAAAAAACCCGAAAAGTGCGAAACTTTGCCCTTAGGAGTTTTCATTCTTGTTTATTATTTTTTAGATATAAGTGGTTGAATTATATCCTCTTCCCTATTCAACAGTTTTACCTAAATATCGCCTAAAATGTTATATTGAATGGGAAGATTATTTTAATATAAGATCACTGAATAAAGGTTTGTGGTAGAGCAGTGGCGTGCAGTCCATATAGGCACAAAGGCACTGCCTACCCCAGAAATTTGGTAATAAAATAATATTAAAAACCTATTATATTTCGTTTTTGTCAATGACATATTTTTTATTTTATTTATTTGGAAAAATATACGGTCATTAGCAAACATTACAATAGAAGACACTTTGTATTTCAAATAGCGCCATCTATAGTTTTTTGTGGTACTATCATCATATGGTATTAGCGCCATCTATCGCATTTTTTTTTGTACTATTCACTCCGTATTAATTTTGGTTGCCTAAGTTTTTCTTCCAATTTTGTCAATTATTATTAATATTGGATTATGCTAAATGTATGACAGAGTTTTAGGCACTGCCTTTGTACCTCAAAAAATCAAATATTTGTGATAAACTTAAATCTAATAGGACTAGGAGCGCTGTGATCGGTTGGTACACAGAATCAATGAAAGAACGAGAACTTCTCTGTACAAAATTGTTGAGAAGTACCAGGAGCGCAGGAGTCCTTAGCGGTACAAATATGACATTATACATGTGTCCTGCTCACATGACGCGTGCAGAGCGAGATGGCATGCATATGGGTGGAGCTTGAAGTCGGGAGTTTTTAATGTTATCCTACTAATTTGCAATGTTACGTAATTCTAATAAAATTTACCCAAAAATTTAGATATTTTTCTTTTGTCATTTATTAATTTTAAACATAGATACTATTTACGTCAATGATTTTAAAACAATTGTTGTTTTTGTCACTTTCGCATTCTTAATTAGTCGCGTTAAAAATCTTGTACTATAGGTATTTATTGTATTTTTTTTTTGTGGTCGCGTGCTAGACTATGGTGATAATTTTAATTTGATTGTGTAGTAAAAAACCTTTTAATAATAATAAGTACCTAATGGCTTTTTATTGCTCTTTCAACTATCCGCAAATTTACTATCTCGCGAAATATAAAAATTTCATTGTAGACTTACCTAGCCTACAATGAAATTTTAATATTTCGCGTTGTGAATTTGTAGACATTTAACATTGCTAATTTCAAAAATTTAAATCAAAGAAAACTCATTTCTTTGGTATGTTACTATAAATTCTGCCTACCTTATACTAAAACCCTGTGCACGCCACTGTGGTAGAGACAGTTCAAGAGTGAGCCTCAGTCAAAGCTGAAGCTTAGCGTGAAGTGTGATCCTTTTGATCCGGATACTTTTCTATAACAACTATAAAACGTTAATATATAATATATGAAGGACAAAAAAATACACGTGTAAATTCGAAACCAATAGGTCATATAATGGGCACCCGACAAAAATAAAAAAAAGTAGTATGTTGTTTCCGAAAATATAGCCTAAAATAAGAAACTGATTTCAATTTTATCAATTTATTCTCAGGCAAGCGAAGGTTGGTTGCCGCGAAGCGATATGTAATGTTGGGTTCAACTGCAGTTTATGAGTGGTATTCGTTTTTTTTTAAACTCATCTTCTCTACAAGAAATCTTGTGAACCTTTATTTTTATAGATAATGAATCTCTAAGTATAGCAATAAAGTTAGAAAAAAAAAAAAATATTACCATGTTGCAAGATACATAAAAATAATATTAGATTATATTAGTCATTCAATTTATAAAGTTACATATCGTACCACTTTTATCCAATACAGCACTCTTAGCACAGCCAACCCAAGACGGAGTCGCTATTAACGTCAAGTTCATGTTTCGAAGATTTACTACAGGTGGCCACTTTTTTTTGGATACGAATTTCCGACTTTTCCAGATTTTCCAGTCACTTTTTTTAGATTTTCCCTGACCTTAATGAGTTTAAAAAAAAAAGAAAATTCCCAAAAATATATATATATTTTTTTTAATTGATTTTTCGAAAACAAAATAATATTTGAGATAAAAAATATTAGAAAATAGAAACAATAAGTTTTAGAAATATTTTCGGAAAATAAAGAGCAAAAAAGTACTTTTTATCCCAGAAAGGATTTCTTCCGGGAATTTCTGGTTGTTTGGAACACAACACCTTACTTGCGGAATGTTTGAAGGATGCCAGGGAGCACGAGCTATTTGGAAAATGCTTTTGGATCGGTCCAGCATAACTTGCTGCAAGTTGCCCTTAAATGGTATAACTTCCCAACAGTGATTATGGATATAATTGCTAATTATTATAAGAACTTAAGATTTGTCATTACAAATAAAGATGGATTCTCAGATCCTCTTCAATATAATGTTGGGCTATTTCAAGGCTGTTGCCTTTCACCAATAGCTTTCAATATTATTATTAACATCTTAATTGACAATCTTAAAACTAGTGAAAAGAAGTGGGGATATAGATTTAAGTTAAATAATATATATTCGGAGTCCATCTTAGCATTTGCGGACGACCTAGCAGTGCTAACACGTAATCCAAAACAATGCCAGAATCTGCTTACTCTGGTAGACGAGTTCTGTGTATGGTCGAACGGCATGAGAACAAAACCATCAAAATGCTTCTGTCTGTGTCTGGGCAGACGAAATACTAGGTTTACGGCATACGACCCAGAACTATTCATAGCAGGGCAGAAAGTAGCCCCAGTAGAGGAAGCCATGCCTTTCAAATTTTTGGGCAGAAGCATCGATTTTAAAGGAAGATCCTTAGATGTGGTTGTGGGACGCTTAATGACATCAACAAGGTAGATCAACAGCTAATTGGTAATGTCAAGAAAGCTTGGATTTATGACAACTACCTAACATCTCGTCTAAGTCGTCATGGCCTTTTCTTGTATACGACTTCAACAAAACTCTTCTGGTAAATCTGGATACAACTGTCATAAGAAAACTTAAGTCTTGACTTGGATTAGCACAGGGCGCTGGCTCCTCTACGCTGTTCAGGGGACAGCAACAATTTGGGATGAATTTTAAAAAGCCATCTGAGTTGTACAAACATCTATGTGTAACCAAGCAACAAATCTTGAGTAACTCTCGGGATAATCTGATTGCATCTCTCCCAATATAATTGGTCTTTGAGATGGAGTCAAGACTTCAGTTTCATAAATCATTTATGAGCGGTGCCCAGATCAGCAAAAGGGTTGGAAGAAAAAGGAATGTGATAAAGATGTTATTAAATCTTTTCTTAGGGAAGATGAAGTGCATGGCTACAGAGTTCACGCGATGACCCTAGAAGTACAGAATGAATGGCTTACTTTGGGGGAAGTTTGTATTCCTCCAGCCCTGAAATGGCGCTCACTCATGTGCGATTGGTCTCCGGCACTTATTAAGTTCTTCACTTATCTTAATGTCTTTCAAATGTCCCTACCTGGCCAGAGTAATCTGGTAAGATAAGGGAAAGCAACAGATAAGACATGTACATTGTGCGGTGTTGCTGTAGGGCCTGCCAGACATATACTTGCTGGGTGCAAGACTCTACTTGAAAAAGGTCATTATTCGCACCGACATGATAAAGTTCTACTCTCGGTACTTGAAGAAAGTAATACTAGAACTCACCGTTCCGTGGGAAACAAACATACACAACATCAAGTCGAACAAATATTTTAATCTCACAACGAAATTACTAGAAACGGATTTAAAACTCAACTTTATGCAGTGGAAGTTGGTGCAAGAGGAATTCCAGCAAAGTCTTTGCACCGTTTATTGAAGGATCTTGGCCTTCCGAGAACAGCCGTCGGAACTATGGAGCGTGTTTCCAAGATGGCGCTAGCAGAATCATATAGCATTTGGTTGAGTAGAAAGGGTAGTGAACACAGTGCAGGTGAGAGTTCAAAAGGCCTTTAAACCTACTTTGCGGTCTCAAGTCCGGGAACGCTGCAGTTCATTTCCCTGCCTTTCAACCACGCGATGGACCCGGCACCCGCACGGTGAAGCCATGGATTGCTAAGAACATTGTGTCTCTATTTCACATTCTTAAAACAATAAGCATATTTTGAACTTATTACATTGATTGGCCCCGCTTAGGTTGCCAGTCGTATTCACTTTTATTCTGTTTTTTAAAGTAAAATTTATAGTTAAAATATGTTTAAAGTTATAGTGAAATGGCTGTGAAAGTTTAAATCGGAAAACGGATATTAACAACCAAACCCCTATTCTCTTTTATCAGGTGACGTTTGGTGAATTTCTTTCAGCTATCTTTTTTGCGAATTTACTTTACTGCGAATTGCGAATTTTAAAATTCTATTATTGCTGCGTATTTAATTCATAGCTTGTTGGTTTTTTTGGAAGAATTTATAAAGGATTCCTTAAACATATTCAATAAAAGGATACCCACTGTCAAATGCATAACATTTAACTACATGAAGATACAAATATATTATTTTTCTATTTATGGAAGCCCGAGGATACTTTCTTCAGTAAAACTCTTGATTTGTGAAGATTTTGGCCATTATACCTACCTAGATCAATCGGAATATCTACAGGAGATTTTTTATAATATCTGACATTGACTAATAAGCAGTATCGATTTATTTAGGTGCTTATTCCAAAGTTATCAAATAATATGTCAAAAATATTTGCATAAGAAGATTAGAAATGAATTTCTTAAAAGATATTGGAAGAATATAAGTACCTATTTATTTAAAAGCTAATAAATAAAATATAAATAGATATATATTACACTAGTAAATTCTACATACATATAATAGAAGATAATAATAACAGACACCTACTTTGGATGGATTTTAATTTGATGTCCTAGAAATCAATTTATGACAATTTATAATTGAGAATTTGAGACTTAAGAAATGATTTAAACAAGACTTATTTTTGTTATGTACCTACATTATTTACATATGGCCTTATTCATAAAAACTTATTGAGTCCTTCAAGAACACTTTAGTTATAGAATGTTTTGTCTCTTTTATTTAGCAACAAAAATGAATATGTGTAAAAGAGACAAAACATTCCATAACTAAAGTGTTCTTCAAGGCTCCAATAAGTTTTTATGAATAAGGCCTATAATTTTTAAGAGTTATTAATTTATATTGTTTATACTAGGTATTTTAGGGTTTATCAATATTTTAAATAGTTATTTATTAGGTTCTTACATTAATTTTGTCTTAGAAGGTCACTATTTATTCGAAGTTTATTCTTATTATTATTATTTTTTAATTACTTATTATTTATTTCTTTATTTTTATTATTGTTACTAGGTTTTAATTTAATACTATATGTCTTTATTAAAATGCTCCTTATGTCAAAATAATAAATTATACAGAGGTGAGCGTGGACTTAATATACACATTGGTCATATTCATAAAAATCATATATCTGCTAGTTGTCCAGCGCCTGACACTAACGCAAATATTAATAATACTAATTATAGAGCAACATCTACAACTAAAGAACTTATTAATAAATGTTTTCAGTTTAAAAAGAGATTTCCTGTGATCAAACATGTTCCTCGAGCAGCTAGAACCTCAATATCGAGAAAATTAACAGACATTATTAATAAATGCTGTAGTGACAATGAATTTTCAGATTGGGAAAATTTATTACTATTTTCACAATAACAATATTTTTAACATAAATGAAGATGACGTGTACAATGCAATTATGGCTTTTCAACCAGGTACAAGTAGCGGATTTGACGGACTTTCTCCTCAACATTTAAAGGACCTTATTAACCATTCTAACGATATATCAGGAAAAAACCTTCTAAAAGCAATAACCCAATTTTGTAAATTTGTTTTAAATGGAGAAATTAATAATGATATAAAACCATTCTTTTTTGGTGCAAATTTAATAGCTTTTAATAAAAAAGACGGAGGAATTAGGCCAATTGCCATCGGATGTACACTACGTAGACTAATATCAAAAATTGTTTCAACTGCTATTTCGAAAATCCTCAAAGAAAAATTTATCCCAGTACAATTCGGTTGCGCAATTAAATGTGGAGCTGATGTAATAGTACATGCTACTCGTACGTTTTTAGAAAATTCCTCGAATTTCGATGCACTAGTCAAATTATATATAAAAAATGCATTTAACACCTTGGATCGAACAACAATTTTGGACTCCATTATCGAATCTTTCCCCATAGCATATAACTATATATTTCAAAGTTATGGAAGCCCATCTTACCTCTTTTATAATAATGAAATAATAATGTCTTCAACAGGCTGTCAACAGGGTGATCCACTTGGCCCCGCTCTCTTTAGTCTAGCCATACATAATAAAATTAATACACTTACATCTCAATTAAACTTATGGTACCTCGACGATGGAACAATAGCAGGAAAAATTACTGATATTATTTCAGACCTAAATAAATTAATACCAGAATTAAATTCAATTGGCCTAGACATAAATTCAAACAAATCCGAAATTTATTTTAATCCCCAAAAATCAAATGAAATACTAAATATGACAAATAAATTCGAAAAGATTCTTCCAAATTTTAAAACTATGAACTCAGACAATTTATTTTTATTAGGCGCTCCTATTTTACAAAATGCTCTTAGGCCATTAATGTTCAAAAAGCAACAAAATTTACTTTATTTTAAAGATCAGTTATTGAATATAGCACCGCATGTAGCTCTAGTACTTCTTCGAAATTGCTTTAGCATGCCTAGGTTAATATATTTTTTAAGATGTTGCCCATTTTGGAAACACACAGATATTCTTCGAGATATAGACTTAAATATTAAAAACAGTATAGAGGAAATTTTAAATATATCACTAATTCACACATCGTGGCAACAAGCTACATTACCAATACGTTTAGGCGGTATAGGTCTACGATGCACTTCCGACATTGCACTCCCAGCGTTCATAGCTTCAATACATAAAAGCTTAACTCTTATAGGTAAAGTAATAAATCCGTCCATATTGGACAATAGAGTAAGCTTTATGGATGAAGCTATAAATGCTTGGAAAAGCAATACTAACTTAATAGACCTCCCTTTACAAAAATCAGTACAAAAACTTTGGGATTTACCAATAATACATTTAAAAATTAATAATTTTATAAACTCATTGAATACCACAGAAAAATCAAGATTCTTAGCTGCTAAATGTAAAGAGTCCGGGGCATGGCTCGAAGTCTTACCGTCACCTAGTTTAGGTACTTTACTAGATTCACAGACAATTAGAATAGCGGTGTCCCTCAGGATAGGTGCCCCCATTTGCCGACCTCACACATGTATTTGTGGTTCTGCGGTCACATCTTCCGGTCATCATGGTTTATCATGTAGGTTGAGTACTGGTCGTATATCGAGACATAATAATATAAATAATATAATAAAACGTTCGCTGGCGTCTGCAGGTATACCAAGTACTCTAGAACCAGTCGGTCTTGACCGTAACGATGGCAAAAGACCGGACGGTGTGACCATAGTACCATGGCATAGAGGTCGAGCACTTTTATGGGACGCTACTTGTGTGGACACCCTAGCTCCAAGTTACGTCCACATCACCTCTGTATCTTCCGGTGCTGCGGCGCTTTTGGCCCAAAACAAAAAGATTCAAAAATACAAAACGCATTGCTCCTCTTTTGAATTTCTGGCGTTTTCGGTGGAAACTTTAGGACCATGGTCCCCAGATGCATTAAAGTTTGGTCAACAACTTGGTAAATTATTAATTAATGCATCTGGAGACCATCGCGCTAGGTCTTATTTCTTCCAACGAATATCGCTGGAAATTCAGAGGGGCAATGCGTTGAGTATTTTGAACACGTGCGCAGCATCGGAAGATCTTAATGAAATATTTTATTTAGTTAGTTGTTAGTTACTTTTATATTATTTTTTTGTATATTTTATTGAATAAAATTTTAAATATATCTAATTATATATTTTTATTTTTTATCAAGTCATTGGATACGACCTCGATAGACCGTGAAAGTGTGACGTCACAAGTCTATTACGGTTGTGGGCATGCCCATCGTGCCCACAACGGTGGATCCGCGCTTGTATCAATGGAGTTCGTGAGTGATCTGTGAAGTTCCATGAACAAAGCATTTAGGGAAGTGCCTAAAGCAGCGGTCGTCACAATTTTCCGGCCAAGGGCCACTAGGACAATGTGGGTATCACTGTCGGGCCGCACACTAAGGGTGTTTCCCACTTATATACCACCTATTCTGTTCGTTTTTATTTGACAACATAAGCATATTACTTTGTTTCCACCTGGTGGTAAGCAGATTTACAAAATCCATAAATGGGGTTGATCGATACATTGCTGTTTAACAGCTTTGATCGCTCCCACTATGATTAATATATATTTGACAGCTAATTGATGCGGTTACGAAACAGGCATTGACAGACAAATTTGTATTACGAATCTATTTAATAGCCTCGCTGATTTATCGTCAAATTAACTGCCCGCTACGTAACCGCATCCTAAATATCGATGCAATAGCCTCCAAAAAACCTATAAACCCACAGACTAAAACCGAAATATATGACTAGATCACTTGTCGGTTTGTGGTAAGAAGGTCTATGACTTTGTTCGACCGACCGACTAATTGTCGGTCGGTCGAACAAAGTCATAGACCTTCTTCCCATCTAAAAAAATACTTAGTCGGCTGGAGTCATATCATACGGTGGCTGTTCGTTATGATTTGTTGAGTTTTGGCCAGAAATTCGTTCACAACTATAGCCTTGTGAGATGGCACGTTATCGTGGTGGATAATCCATCACTTTTCTTTCTAGAAAAGCTGTGAACATCATCTTCACTTTTGATCGACTTTGAAAATGCATTTTTCGGTTTCGGCACAGTCGGACGTCCTTGTTCCGAGTTGTCTGGTTTACATGTAAAACTCGTAAACACATGTATTTTCACCAGTTACAATGTGTTTAAGCATAGATATAAATATTTAAGTCAATGGTTTTAAAAATGTGGGCTTGGAATTAATTTGTTCTATCAAATCTTTATAACCTTTTCGCGATATTTTTTTTGCAGAAAATTCAGGTATTTCGGTACTCGGATCATGTAATTTGTGTGGATTTATTGATTCGTGAGACACATACCTACATTTTAAAGGCTATTTGTTTCAGACTTAAACAACAATTTCAGTCGCCATTTCTTTTACTTTAACGATGTTAAGTTTAGATGAAGACTTTGATGGTCGTCCGTCCATCAAAGCGCTGAAATTGTTATAAAAATATCTTATTGGGTTGACATCAGTCAAAAGTACTTTGAATATTGAATTCACGACCGGTTTTCAATAAATTCGATTGACTATAAGACTTATGTAACAATTTAATATACAAAAGATCCCATAGGGTCAAAGTACTTTTGACTGATGTCAACCCAATAAGATATTTTTATAACAATTTCAGCGCTTCAGCTCAAGAAATCCTATTTGTAATAATTGTAATGCACATGGCAATTTAAAGAGATGTTCAAAATTTTTATCCATTGTAAAAATCAAAATATACCAACCTAGCGACAAAAATAATTCCGACATGAAAGCTTTTTAAATGATAGAATTTCAGTACTTTCGGGACATAATGTATATCTATATAAATATTATTATACATGGTGAATTTGAATGGGTGTACTTTGGGCTAATATGATGTTCTACTGATTTATACGAACAACTTTTCCCATGGAACCATGTGTCGCAAATGAAAAAAAAAATTGCCTTCTCCATACAAACTAGTAAAGTTAAAATGACCAATTTGTATGGGGAAGCAATATTTTTTTTTCATTTGCGACACATGGTTCCATGGGAAAAGTTGTTCGTATTGACCAGTAAAACATCATATTAGCCCAAAGTACACCCATTCAAATTCACCCTGTATATATACACGTTTTTCAATATACATTATTTAAGTAATGGAAAACCATCAATGTTTAGTGACAAATGAAACAAAAATACTATTAGCCAAACCGACCGCGGTCTCTGTTTATTCCCTTATAAACCCTCGCATCGGTGCTTATTTAGTTAACTTTGTTTGCAAAATCTGCTTTAGTATGTGGTTGATTATTGAAATTATGTGCTTTGTCGCGGGCCGCACAAATATCGACGGCGGGCCGCAGTTTGACGACCACTGGCCTAAAGTGTACCTAAGAAATGCCTAGTTGTTTTGGGTATTAAAAGGTATTTCTAAAAACATTTTAAAACCATTTTTTTTTATTTAAATAATAAACGAAAATAGTTTCCCTTATATTATAGGTTGATGTTTCTAAATAAAAAATAAACATTTTTTATTTTCATCGGAAGCCCATTGCAAACATCCTTTAAATTAAGTATACTAAAATATTATAGAGAATAATTATTTTGATGTACGTACAGCATGAGATGAAACAGGCGGCGCGGCGCCAATTTGCATACGAGTGTAGTCTTAATTGAATATCATTATTATCAAATCAACCGCCCGCTTTGTAAGCGCACCCAGATAGAAGACTACCAACTTGACCGGAAATATATAGTAGTCCCCTGAAAACCAGTGAACCGACAGACTTAAACCAAAATGTTTCTGCTAATCATGTATATTGAGAACTTACCCCCCATTTATGGTGTTTTCCACTCCACTTTCACTTAAGGAACGTCTGTCTCTTTCCACCAAATATCAAATGAAGAAAGACAGAATGAGGCCGACTTTCCTTGAAAAAGTGCAGCTGAGGTACAACTTTAAAAACGTTGAATACGGGGGTTAGTCACTGGGTGTGGCGAGACCTTAAGTGCACAGGAAATGGATTCGCGAACTCGAACGTCAGAAAACATCTAAATGCTGTTTTCAATGATAATCAAATGGCTTTTGAAAAAA
Organism: Monopis laevigella; assembly: GCA_947458855.1. Lineage (NCBI taxonomy): Eukaryota > Metazoa > Arthropoda > Insecta > Lepidoptera > Tineidae > Monopis > Monopis laevigella. The sequence continues at coordinate 21,308,510 of OX381590.1, read as the reverse complement.
AAAACGCAATCCTAATAAGTTTTACTTTTTGACGGTTCCAAAATATGACACTAGATGGCAGCAGGAGAGATATCCACAAAAACTCAAAAATTAGAAACTATCTCAGATTAATAATAATAATAAATCTGAGGAAATAATACCCCGTAAAATTTAACTTGATCGATGACAGCTTTTATGACATTTTTGCTAGTGATGTTAAGCTGTCGATACTAAATATCGATTGATCTTATGATAACATAAAAAAATTAGCATCAAGCTGATTTCTAATGTTTATGATTCTTTATCGTTCTGTCGGAAGTGTTAGTGTTATTATTGTTTTTTTTTGTATTGTGCTTTGTGATTGTTCTTGTTAAATTTAATTGCGATTTTTTAAATTAACTAATTGTTTAACATTTTGCATGCCAAAACTGGCAGAGTATGTAGATCTTAAAGTTATTATGTATCATATAAAATAAAGATTATTTATTTTTAATGCGGACGGTGTTGCGCATGTTATGCTATAATGAAAACATAACAAAATAGCCATTCGAAACTTTTGCTAATTCGAAGATTCAAGCGATTTGAAACTGGTAAGTCGAACGTAATCCAGTGAATCGATTAAAATATATACCAAAAGATCAATCTATTAACTTCGACAATTTTTGAGACAATGAATTGATAATTAATATAGGAGACTCTTCCAACGATAGTGAGTCTGAAAATGATAACATTGACTTAGGCTGTGCAGTGTTAAGTGAATAAAATTGTTTAGATAATAATTACTGCAATATTGTACATATGTAAGGTTATACTATATTTACAATATAAGAATTTATTATTTTTTAATTATTTTCTATCTACCTAAATATTATATCGATAAAAATGAAAAATCTAAATTCAGCTATTTGTCCAACCCTAGTTAGTTGCTTTTTAAACTAACTAGGGTTGGACAAATAGATAAATTCAGCCTCTCAAAAGAAAAAATAAAAGTCATATAAATAAAAAGCTTTCAAATAAAAAGGAAATAAATGGTAATATAGTGGATTTTATATAATTTGATAAAATACGTAATTTAGTAAGTATTTTGTTAAAAAATATTGTGATTATACTTTTTTTCCTACAAAAAAGAAAAAAAAAGGAACTGTCTTTTTAAACGCAGTGGCTTCTGCCTTCGATCAAGCTAAATTGAACAGAGTATAGGACTTCTAACTTCACTCGTATAGAGTTAATAGAAGAAAGCTAATAGAGGGCGTCTGTGTATAAGTAGATAACAAGAAAAAACAAAATTCGTGAGGGGTGACTGGAACCTGGTTGGCTCAGCGCCTTGCCGCAATAGCGAGGTTCGTGGGTTCGAGTTCCACCCACCAGGAATTTTAACATTGCATTTTTATCTTTAAAAAAAATAATATGAAATGACCATGAAGCTAATATAATAGCATAAGTCGCGGACGAGCACGGTTTTTACCTTCATGGAAATGACAATAAAGTAATATTTTTAGAATCATAAATTTATGCATTTTTTATAAATTCCTTTATAGGATAATCTTATATTAAATTTTTAAAGATAAAAATGCAATGAAAAAATTCCTGGTGGCGGGACTCGAACCCACGAACCTCGCTATCGCGGCAAGGCGCTCAACCGCTGAGCCAACCAGGTTCCAGTCAGCCCTCACGAATTTTGTCATTGCTTGTTATCTATTTATACACAGACGCCCTCTATTAGCTTTCTTCTAATAACTCTTATACGAGTGAAGTTAGAAGTCCTAGTTTCTAATACTAGATGGCAAAGGAGTCTGTTTTTTGTTTTTACTTTTTTCAGTATTTTATATTTATGCATTTTTTATAAATTCCTTTATAGGATAATCTTATATTAAATTTTTAAACAAAATTTTTAGGCGGGACTCGAACCCACGAACCTCGCTATCGCGGCAAGGCGCTCAACCGCGAGATTATATATAATATAAGATTATCCTATAAAGGAATTTATAAAAAATGCATAAATATAAAATACTGAAAAAAGTAAAAACAAAAAACAGACTCCTTTGCCATCTAGTATTAGAAACTAGGACTTCTAACTTCACTCGTATAAGAGTTATTAGAAGAAAGCTAATAGAGGGCGTCTGTGTATAAATAGATAACAAGCAATGACAAAATTCGTGAGGGCTGACTGGAACCTGGTTGGCTCAGCGGTTGAGCGCCTTGCCGCGATAGCGAGGTTCGTGGGTTCGAGTCCCGCCACCAGGAATTTTTTCATTGCATTTTTATCTTTAAAAATTTAATATAGAATCATAAATCAAACTTTTTGCCTTTTCAAAAGTTATTTATAAAGAGACAAGATTTTTTATAAAGAGACTATCTAATTAGGATCGAGTGAGTAATATTTACACCTTCAAGTCAAAGGTTCAGACTGTAGGTTATATCTCTACCTTCACCTATCTTCAAATGAATAAAGAATAAAAGACAATATTATTAATATATCACATTAAACACAAATAAAACGGCACAAATATAAATATAATTCTCTTTATTTGACACATTTATTTTTTCTTTTTCTTCTTGAGTTTGGTTTTGTGCTTGAGCTTGGTCTTGAGCTTCTCCTTGCGCAGGCGCTCCTTGACGATGTGGTGTTTGTCTGCGCCGCGCTCGCGGGCGTTGGCTGTGGCGCTGGCGACGCGCTCGTTGTGCTTCACCCAGTGCGGACGGAACTCCGACGCTGGACAATGATCATTGCACTTGTTAATAAATACTTCATTTGACGGATTTAATTAAAGGGCCGTTCAGTTAACATTAATTAGCCATAAATTGAAATCAATTTATTTATGTATATAGTTCATGTGTGTCTTTATGCATGAGAATGTCTATGCTAAGTGAGTGGTGTATGTATGTGCATGTGTATAATATATGTATAATTATGTTTATTGCTTCTTTTTATAGATATAATAATTGTAGCTTACAATTTTTTATCATAACTTTCTTCTCTGAGGTATACTTTAACACTTAACTTAATGGTAGGGGATGCTAAATTTGCAGTTACTAAAGCGTCATGACCTATTGGATTATGAAGTTTAGGTCCAAAAACGAGCAAAGTTTTTATCATTTTAGTGGGGGGGGAGGGCGCGTACAAATTTAAAAAAATGTAAAAAAAAGGCATATGGAAATACTCGAGTGCGTCAGATATTCATAGTGTATACGCGCAATGCCTTTCTGATAACCGAGATATTAATCTGATGATTAATTAGTGGGGGATGGCCGTAAAAGGAAGTAAAAAAAAAAAAGTTATTCGAGCGTGTCAGATATTCAGAGGGAATTATAAGTGAACTCAAATATATATTTGTGATCCTATCATTTACTTTATTATTTTAATAAAACCTATGTAAGCTATGCTGTTTTTTTATAATAATATAATTACCTAGTATGTACTTAAAACCTATATAGATTGCTTGGTACACTATAAGGTGTGTTATTTCAGTATTTTCAGTTTTTTAATTTAATTACACGAACGTAAAATAAAAGATAAATCTATTTCATTTGAATATTTAAAAAACATTGATTTGTTTTGATTACTGATTAATAAAGTACCTAGTAATGGTAGATTTTATTAAATAAATCTCCACGAAGCACGGTGGTCTTACGTAACTATCTCTGTAATTGTAATACAACGTGATGCGCAACATGTCTTGGAGTGATGTACAAATCACGAGCATGCATGGGCGTAGCCATAATTTGATATTTAAGACTCATAAATTTTAAAATGTTTGTTGGTCCAAATTTTTGTGCGCGCAAAAAAAAAACGCCATCATCATCATAAAATAACCTAATGTATGTTTACACCTTCAGGATTTGTATTTGTAAACACGCAATACTCACGATTTTTGGTGAGCAATCATAAAAAATCAACATCCCCCCCCCTTGGCTACGCCCATGCGATCATGTTTCGGGTAATGGTAATATCACAATGAGATAACTCTTTTTCCGTACAGTGATGTGATATCACATTACATTTAGATGCACTGTTTCGCGCATGCATCGTACATGTACTAAAAAAACACGTGTTTGTGACCAACTGAGATAGCATCATGGTGGCCGTCTGTGCGAGAGAGTGAGAGATAAAGAGAGGCGCTGAGTGGAAAATATACAGTAGCTGTCTCTCCACACTTTGTTGATTATTTTAGCTACATCGTCCCATTAAAAACGTCAGATTGTATTATTTAAGTAATCCTTAAAGGATTTCCTTCAAAATAAAAAGAAATCTATCGCGCTCGAATATTTCGAGGTAACGTTTATTTTTACAACTTTGTGATTCACCCATTTCCTTATGCCACGCTCAAATCGTTAGATTATTGAAATATACACTTTTCTCCGTGTACTTAACTTTAAATACTTAACGCGCTCGAATTTTTCTGAGGATCTTTTTTTTACTAATCTGATCGGTTACGTGGTAAAGGTATACTATATGATTATCTGACGCGCTCGAGTAACGCGCAAATTCCCCGCTTGGGGTCTCCTACCATAACGTCAGGCCTAGAGCAATCATCCCATAACACTCATAGTACAGGGAATCCTATGGTGTAGTGTTCAGGGCCATATTGTGGTTATATCTTAGCCTCAACTCTTCAAATGATGTCATTAATAAATTGAAACCATGTAGCCTTATTGTGCAATAATATATATATATTTATTATTTATCATGATTATTGTAAAGCATATTAATTTTTTTTAAATCTTTATATTGATTTTAAAAAAATATGTTCATAAAATAAAATATTTTTTATCCCTAAGTCACTATCCTTAAAAAAATATTTTAAAAAAATGGTCAGATTAAGTAATTTTTTTTTATAATCTGAGTTAGAAAAATCTGTTTTCCTCGACTATAAACTTGTTACGACTCCTGCACTGCTTATTTATCCATGACTATTTGGTTAGAGGTATAAATGTATGTGTGGGTGGCACTTACCCGCCTTCCCCTCGCCACCGTTGCGGTTCCGCCAGATCTGGTAGCGCCCGCTCTGGTAGGAGGCCGGAACCCGCGCGCCGCTCTCTGTGCGGATCATCTTGCGGTTTCCGTTCTAAATTACAAACATATTACTTGTATATACTTGACTCGAGGCGCTTGCTCTAAAATTGAGCTGTCAGATAGAAATGTCATGAAAGTATTAATAAATACGAAAGTAGCTTAAGGACTAAAATCGCCTTCAGAATGAAATGTCTACCATGTTTATTCCTGTCATATTTTATTCTCACTTTTTAAGCATTGATTGGTTATTTTTTTTTTTATCTCACTAATTTGGTTTGCATGGCGGACCGTCAACTTCTGTTATCCTCACCCTATTATCCTTCACTGTATAATATTAAGGTTTTAAACAACATACAAGTAGAATTTGTATTTTAGCAATTGGTAAAGATTATGAAAACCAAACTAAACTGTATAATATATCAGTATTATTAATTACCTTACCAGCTGTATTAAGAATTGTCTTTTACCTCTCCTGGTACTTGGTTACCCTTTTTTTATTATTATAAACAGAGTCTGCATTTGACCTCAATCTTGCCTGATGGAAAGCAATGATGAGGTCGAAGAGATAGCATGCTTACTCTGTAAAAAGGAGACTAACACCTCGATAAGAAATCGATGCAGTAATCCCTAGAAAACCTGCAAACCCACAGACTAAAACCAAAACATTACTAGGTCATTTGACATGTTTTGCATTAGTTTGTCGGTGGTAACGAAACTCTCGAAGAAAAGCTGTTTTACTTCCAGGCACGGACTACAGCCCGGACATTAGAGACTTCGCTTTTATAAAATTTCAAAGCAAAATTGTACATTACAAACAAATGCCTTAGGATTTCTCTACCAGCTAACCTTTGAGTAGAAGTAGATGCATATAGTATAGCATATAGCATAAAGTAGGTGCAAAATAAATTAAAATAACAATTTAAAAGACAACTATAGTATATAAACTATTTTAATATAACATGTAAATAATGTGATGTCGTGGGTTCAATTCCCACCCATGGCAAAAAAAGATTAGTACTTTTTCTATACAGTTTGTCATGGTTTGGGTGTTTATAAGATATAATATATATTATATCGTTGTTTCTGGTACACATAGTACAAGCCTAGAACATTGGAAATTGTCCAACATATTATTATTCAATACATAGGCACAGAAGCACGGATATATTCGTGTATACTGACCGGGTCGTGTTGTGTGAGGGTCTTCCGGCGGCGGTCCCAGGCCATACGCCGGCGCTCGGGCGCGTCCCCGCGGAGCTCCAACTGCGCCGCCGCGCCCGCCGCGGATAGGTTCACGCACATGCTGCAACCATACACGCGACACTTGTTACATCATACCATATCAAATCTTGAAGAGGACAAGGCACATCACCAATCAAGATATTCTCATTATCTTGATTGGTGACTCAAAAACAAAAAATGTCATTAGACAGAGTGTGCGCCTCACCCCTGCTCGGTGTGCTGGTCGTGAGGTTGGTACGGGATGTAGTTCTCGCGGGAACATATCAAAGCATTAGACAGAGTGTGTGCCTCACCCCTGCTCAGTGTGCTGGTCGTGAGGTTGGTGCGGGATGTAGTTCTCGCGGGAACATATCAAAGCATTAGACAGAGTGTGTGCCTCACCCCTGCTCAGTGTGCTGGTCGTGAGGTTGGTGCGGGATGTAGTTCTCGCGGGAACATATCAAAGCATTAGACAGAGTGTGTGCCTCACCCCTGCTCAGTGTGCTGGTCGTGAGGTTGGTGCGGGATGTAGTTCTCGCGGGAACATATCAAAGCATTAGACAGAGTGTGTGCCTCACCCCTGCTCAGTGTGCTGGTCGTGAGGTTGGTGCGGGATGTAGTTCTCGCGGGAACATATCAAAGCATTAGACAGAGTGTGTGCCTCACCCCTGCTCAGTGTGCTGGTCGTGAGGTTGGTGCGGGATGTAGTTCTCGCGGGAACATATCAAAGCATTAGACGGAGTGTGTGCCTCACCCCTGCTCAGTGTGCTGGTCGTGAGGTTGGTGCGGGATGTAGTTCTCGCGGGAACATATCAAAGCATTAGACAGAGTGTGCGCCTCACCCCTGCTCGGTGTGCTGGTCGTGAGGTTGGTACGGGATGTAGTTCTCGCGGGAACATATCAAAGCATTAGACAGAGTGTGTGCCTCACCCCTGCTCAGTGTGCTGGTCGTGAGGTTGGTGCGGGATGTAGTTCTCGCGGGAACATATCAAAGCATTAGACAGAGTGTGTGCCTCACCCCTGCTCAGTGTGCTGGTCGTGAGGTTGGTGCGGGATGTAGTTCTCGCGGGAACATATCAAAGCATTAGACAGAGTGTGTGCCTCACCCCTGCTCAGTGTGCTGGTCGTGAGGTTGGTGCGGGATGTAGTTCTCGCGGGAACATATCAAAGCATTAGACGGAGTGTGTGCCTCACCCCTGCTCAGTGTGCTGGTCGTGAGGTTGGTGCGGGATGTAGTTCTCGCGGGAACATATCAAAGCATTAGACAGAGTGTGTGCCTCACCCCTGCTCAGTGTGCTGGTCGTGAGGTTGGTGCGGGATGTAGTTCTCGCGGGAACATATCAAAGCATTAGACGGAGTGTGTGCCTCACCCCTGCTCAGTGTGCTGGTCGTGAGGTTGGTGCGGGATGTAGTTCTCGCGGGAACATATCAAAGCATTAGACAGAGTGTGTGCCTCACCCCTGCTCAGTGTGCTGGTCGTGAGGTTGGTGCGGGATGTAGTTCTCGCGGGAACATATCAAAGCATTAGACAGAGTGTGTGCCTCACCCCTGCTCAGTGTGCTGGTCGTGAGGTTGGTGCGGGATGTAGTTCTCGCGGGAACATATCAAAGCATTAGACAGAGTGTGTGCCTCACCCCTGCTCAGTGTGCTGGTCGTGAGGTTGGTGCGGGATGTAGTTCTCGCGGGAACATATCAAAGCATTAGACAGAGTGTGTGCCTCACCCCTGCTCAGTGTGCTGGTCGTGAGGTTGGTGCGGGATGTAGTTCTCGCGGGAACATATCAAAGCATTAGACAGAGTGTGTGCCTCACCCCTGCTCAGTGTGCTGGTCGTGAGGTTGGTGCGGGATGTAGTTCTCGCGGGAACATATCAAAGCATTAGACAGAGTGTGTGCCTCACCCCTGCTCAGTGTGCTGGTCGTGAGGTTGGTGCGGGATGTAGTTCTCGCGGGAACATATCAAAGCATTAGACAGAGTGTGTGCCTCACCCCTGCTCAGTGTGCTGGTCGTGAGGTTGGTGCGGGATGTAGTTCTCGCGGGAACATATCAAAGCATTAGACAGAATGTGTGCCTCACCCCTGCTCAGTGTGCTGGTCGTGAGGTTGGTGCGGGATGTAGTTCTCGCGGGAACATATCAAAGCATTAGACAGAGTGTGTGCCTCACCCCTGCTCAGTGTGCTGGTCGTGAGGTTGGTGCGGGATGTAGTTCTCGCGGGAACATATCAAAGCATTAGACAGAGTGTGTGCCTCACCCCTGCTCAGTGTGCTGGTCGTGAGGTTGGTGCGGGATGTAGTTCTCGCGGGAACATATCAAAGCATTAGACAGAGTGTGTGCCTCACCCCTGCTCAGTGTGCTGGTCGTGAGGTTGGTGCGGGATGTAGTTCTCGCGGGAACATATCAAAGCATTAGACAGAGTGTGTGCCTCACCCCTGCTCAGTGTGCTGGTCGTGAGGTTGGTGCGGGATGTAGTTCTCGCGGGAACATATCAAAGCATTAGACAGAGTGTGTGCCTCACCCCTGCTCAGTGTGCTGGTCGTGAGGTTGGTGCGGGATGTAGTTCTCGCGGGAACATATCAAAGCATTAGACAGAGTGTGTGCCTCACCCCTGCTCAGTGTGCTGGTCGTGAGATTGGTGCGGGATGTAGTTCTCGCGGGAACATATCAAAGCATTAGACAGAGTGTGTGCCTCACCCCTGCTCAGTGTGCTGGTCGTGAGGTTGGTGCGGGATGTAGTTCTCGCGGGAACATATCAAAGCATTAGACAGAGTGTGCGCCTCACCCCTGCTCAGTGTGCTGGTCGTGAGGTTGGTGCGGGATGTAGTTCTCGCGGGAACATATCAAAGCATTAGACAGAGTGTGTGCCTCACCCCTGCTCAGTGTGCTGGTCGTGAGGTTGGTGCGGGATGTAGTTCTCGCGGGAACATATCAAAGCATTAGACAGAGTGTGTGCCTCACCTCTGCTCGGTGTGCTGGTCGTGAGGTTGGTGCGGGATGTAGTTCTCGCGGGAACATATAAAAGCATTAGACAGAATGTGTGCCTCACCCCTGCTCAGTGTGCTGGTCGTGAGGTTGGTGCGGGATGTAGTTCTCGCGGAAACATATCAAAGCATTAGACAGAGTGTGCGCCTCACCCCTGCTCAGTGTGCTGGTCGTGAGGTTGGTGCGGGATGTAGTTCTCGCGGGAACATATCAAAGCATTAGAGAGAGTGTGTGCCTCACCCCTGCTCGGTGTGCTGGTCGTGAGGTTGGTGCGGGATGTAGTTCTCGCGGGAACATATCAAAGCATTAGAGAGAGTGTGTGCCTCACCCCTGCTCGGTGTGCTGGTCGTGAGGTTGGTGCGGGATGTAGTTCTCGCGGGAACATATCAAAGCATTAGACAGAGTGTGTGCCTCACCCCTGCTCAGTGTGCTGGTCGTGAGGTTGGTGCGGGATGTAGTTCTCGCGGGAACATATCAAAGCATTAGACAGAGTGTGCGCCTCACCCCTGCTCAGTGTGCTGGTCGTGAGGTTGGTGCGGGATGTAGTTCTCGCGGGAACATATCAAAGCATTAGACAGAGTGTGTGCCTCACCCCTGCTCAGTGTGCTGGTCGTGAGGTTGGTGCGGGATGTAGTTCTCGCGGGAACATATCAAAGCATTAGACAGAGTGTGTGCCTCACCCCTGCTCAGTGTGCTGGTCGTGAGGTTGGTGCGGGATGTAGTTCTCGCGGGAACATATCAAAGCATTAGACAGAGTGTGTGCCTCACCCCTGCTCAGTGTGCTGGTCGTGAGGTTGGTGCGGGATGTAGTTCTCGCGGGAACATATCAAAGCATTAGACAGAGTGTGTGCCTCACCCCTGCTCAGTGTGCTGGTCGTGAGGTTGGTGCGGGATGTAGTTCTCGCGGGAACATATCAAAGCATTAGACAGAGTGTGTGCCTCACCCCTGCTCAGTGTGCTGGTCGTGAGGTTGGTGCGGGATGTAGTTCTCGCGGGAACATATCAAAGCATTAGACAGAATGTGTGCCTCACCCCTGCTCAGTGTGCTGGTCGTGAGGTTGGTGCGGGATGTAGTTCTCGCGGGAACATATCAAAGCATTAGACAGAGTGTGTGCCTCACCCCTGCTCAGTGTGCTGGTCGTGAGGTTGGTGCGGGATGTAGTTCTCGCGGGAACATATCAAAGCATTAGACAGAGTGTGTGCCTCACCCCTGCTCAGTGTGCTGGTCGTGAGGTTGGTGCGGGATGTAGTTCTCGCGGGAACATATCAAAGCATTAGACAGAGTGTGTGCCTCACCCCTGCTCAGTGTGCTGGTCGTGAGGTTGGTGCGGGATGTAGTTCTCGCGGGAACATATCAAAGCATTAGACAGAATGTGTGCCTCACCCCTGCTCAGTGTGCTGGTCGTGAGGTTGGTGCGGGATGTAGTTCTCGCGGGAACATATAAAAGCATTAGACAGAATGTGTGCCTCACCCCTGCTCAGTGTGCTGGTCGTGAGGTTGGTGCGGGATGTAGTTCTCGCGGAAACATATCAAAGCATTAGACAGAGTGTGTGCCTCACCCCTGCTCAGTGTGCTGGTCGTGAGGTTGGTGCGGGATGTAGTTCTCGCGGGAACATATCAAAGCATTAGACAGAGTGTGTGCCTCACCCCTGCTCAGTGTGCTGGTCGTGAGGTTGGTGCGGGATGTAGTTCTCGCGGGAACATATCAAAGCATTAGACAGAGTGTGTGCCTCACCCCTGCTCAGTGTGCTGGTCGTGAGGTTGGTGCGGGATGTAGTTCTCGCGGGAACATATCAAAGCATTAGACAGAGTGTGTGCCTCACCTCTGCTCGGTGTGCTGGTCGTGAGGTTGGTGCGGGATGTAGTTCTCGCGGGAACATATCAAAGCATTAGACAGAGTGTGTGCCTCACCCCTGCTCAGTGTGCTGGTCGTGAGGTTGGTGCGGGATGTAGTTCTCGCGGGAACATATCAAAGCATTAGACAGAATGTGTGCCTCACCCCTGCTCAGTGTGCTGGTCGTGAGGTTGGTGCGGGATGTAGTTCTCGCGGGAACATATAAAAGCATTAGACAGAATGTGTGCCTCACCCCTGCTCAGTGTGCTGGTCGTGAGGTTGGTGCGGGATGTAGTTCTCGCGGGAACATATCAAAGCATTAGACAGAGTGTGCGCCTCACCCCTGCTCAGTGTGCTGGTCGTGAGGTTGGTGCGGGATGTAGTTCTCGCGGAAACATATCAAAGCATTAGACAGAGTGTGCGCCTCACCCCTGCTCGGTGTGCTGGTCGTGAGGTTGGTGCGGGATGTAGTTCTCGCGGGAACATATCAAAGCATTAGACAGAGTGTGCGCCTCACCCCTGCTTAGTGTGCTGGTCTTGAGGTTGGTGCGGGATGTAGTTCTCGCGGGAACATATCAAAGCATTAGAGAGAGTGTGTGCCTCACCCCTGCTCGGTGTGCTGGTCGTGAGGTTGGTGCGGGATGTAGTTCTCGCGGGAACATATCAAAGCATTAGACAGAGTGTGCGCCTCACCCCTGCTAAGTGTGCTGGTCGTGAGGTTGGTGCGGGATGTAGTTCTCGCGGGAACACATCAAAGCATTAGACAGAGTGTGTGCCTCACCCCTGCTCAGTGTGCTGGTCGTGAGGTTGGTGCGGGATGTAGTTCTCGCGGGAACAAATCAAAGCATTAGACAGAATGTGTGCCTCACCCCTGCTCAGTGTGCTGGTCGTGAGGTTGGTGCGGGATGTAGTTCTTGCGGGAACATATAAAAGCATTAGACAGAATGTGTGCCTCACCCCTGCTCAGTGTGCTGGTCTTGAGGCTGGTGCGGGATGTAGTTCTCGCGGGAACATATCAAAGCATTAGACAGAGTGTGCGCCTCACCCCTGCTCAGTGTGCTGGTCGTGAGGTTGGTGCGGGATGTAGTTCTCGCGGGAACATATCAAAGCATTAGAGAGAGTGTGTGCCTCACCCCTGCTCGGTGTGCTGGTCGTGAGGTTGGTGCGGGATGTAGTTCTCGCGGGAACATATCAAAGCATTAGAGAGAGTGTGTGCCTCACCCCTGCTCGGTGTGCTGGTCGTGAGGTTGGTGCGGGATGTAGTTCTCGCGGGAACATATCAAAGCATTAGACAGAGTGTGCGCCTCACCCCTGCTTAGTGTGCTGGTCTTGAGGTTGGTGCGGGATGTAGTTCTCGCGGGAACATATCAAAGCATTAGACAGAGTGTGCGCCTCACCCCTGCTTAGTGTGCTGGTCTTGAGGTTGGTGCGGGATGTAGTTCTCGCGGGAACATATCAAAGCATTAGAGAGAGTGTGTGCCTCACCCCTGCTCAGTGTGCTGGTCGTGAGGTTGGTGCGGGATGTAGTTCTCGCGGGAACATATCAAAGCATTAGACAGAGTGTGCGCCTCACCCCTGCTCAGTGTGCTGGTCGTGAGGTTGGTGCGGGATGTAGTTCTCGCGGGAACATATCAAAGCATTAGACAGAGTGTGTGCCTCACCCCTGCTCAGTGTGCTGGTCGTGAGGTTGGTGCGGGATGTAGTTCTCGCGGGAACATATCAAAGCATTAGACAGAGTGTGTGCCTCACCCCTGCTCAGTGTGCTGGTCGTGAGGTTGGTGCGGGATGTAGTTCTCGCGGGAACATATCAAAGCATTAGACAGAGTGTGTGCCTCACCCCTGCTCAGTGTGCTGGTCGTGAGGTTGGTGCGGGATGTAGTTCTCGCGGGAACATATCAAAGCATTAGACAGAGTGTGCGCCTCACCCCTGCTCAGTGTGCTGGTCGTGAGGTTGGTGCGGGATGTAGTTCTCGCGGGAACATATCAAAGCATTAGACAGAGTGTGTGCCTCACCCCTGCTCAGTGTGCTGGTCGTGAGGTTGGTGCGGGATGTAGTTCTCGCGGGAACATATCAAAGCATTAGACAGAGTGTGTGCCTCACCCCTGCTCAGTGTGCTGGTCGTGAGGTTGGTGCGGGATGTAGTTCTCGCGGGAACATATCAAAGCATTAGACAGAGTGTGTGCCTCACCCCTGCTCAGTGTGCTGGTCGTGAGGTTGGTGCGGGATGTAGTTCTCGCGGGAACATATCAAAGCATTAGACAGAGTGTGCGCCTCACCCCTGCTCAGTGTGCTGGTCGTGAGGTTGGTGCGGGATGTAGTTCTCGCGGGAACATATCAAAGCATTAGACAGAGTGTGTGCCTCACCCCTGCTCAGTGTGCTGGTCGTGAGGTTGGTGCGGGATGTAGTTCTCGCGGGAACATATCAAAGCATTAGACAGAGTGTGTGCCTCACCCCTGCTCAGTGTGCTGGTCGTGAGGTTGGTGCGGGATGTAGTTCTCGCGGGAACATATCAAAGCATTAGACAGAGTGTGTGCCTCACCCCTGCTCAGTGTGCTGGTCGTGAGGTTGGTGCGGGATGTAGTTCTCGCGGGAACATATCAAAGCATTAGACAGAGTGTGTGCCTCACCTCTGCTCGGTGTGCTGGTCGTGAGGTTGGTGCGGGATGTAGTTCTCGCGGGAACATATCAAAGCATTAGACAGAGTGTGTGCCTCACCCCTGCTCAGTGTGCTGGTCGTGAGGTTGGTGCGGGATGTAGTTCTCGCGGGAACATATCAAAGCATTAGACAGAATGTGTGCCTCACCCCTGCTCAGTGTGCTGGTCGTGAGGTTGGTGCGGGATGTAGTTCTCGCGGGAACATATAAAAGCATTAGACAGAATGTGTGCCTCACCCCTGCTCAGTGTGCTGGTCGTGAGGTTGGTGCGGGATGTAGTTCTCGCGGGAACATATCAAAGCATTAGACAGAGTGTGCGCCTCACCCCTGCTCAGTGTGCTGGTCGTGAGGTTGGTGCGGGATGTAGTTCTCGCGGAAACATATCAAAGCATTAGACAGAGTGTGCGCCTCACCCCTGCTCGGTGTGCTGGTCGTGAGGTTGGTGCGGGATGTAGTTCTCGCGGGAACATATCAAAGCATTAGACAGAGTGTGCGCCTCACCCCTGCTTAGTGTGCTGGTCTTGAGGTTGGTGCGGGATGTAGTTCTCGCGGGAACATATCAAAGCATTAGAGAGAGTGTGTGCCTCACCCCTGCTCGGTGTGCTGGTCGTGAGGTTGGTGCGGGATGTAGTTCTCGCGGGAACATATCAAAGCATTAGACAGAGTGTGCGCCTCACCCCTGCTAAGTGTGCTGGTCGTGAGGTTGGTGCGGGATGTAGTTCTCGCGGGAACACATCAAAGCATTAGACAGAGTGTGTGCCTCACCCCTGCTCAGTGTGCTGGTCGTGAGGTTGGTGCGGGATGTAGTTCTCGCGGGAACAAATCAAAGCATTAGACAGAGTGTGTGCCTCACCCCTGCTCAGTGTGCTGGTCGTGAGGTTGGTGCGGGATGTAGTTCTTGCGGGAACATATAAAAGCATTAGACAGAGTGTGTGCCTCACCCCTGCTCAGTGTGCTGGTCGTGAGGTTGGTGCGGGATGTAGTTCTCGCGGGAACATATCAAAGCATTAGACAGAATGTGTGCCTCACCCCTGCTCAGTGTGCTGGTCGTGAGGTTGGTGCGGGATGTAGTTCTCGCGGGAACATATCAAAGCATTAGACAGAGTGTGCGCCTCACCCCTGCTTAGTGTGCTGGTCTTGAGGTTGGTGCGGGATGTAGTTCTCGCGGGAACATATCAAAGCATTAGACAGAGTGTGCGCCTCACCCCTGCTTAGTGTGCTGGTCTTGAGGTTGGTGCGGGATGTAGTTCTCGCGGGAACATATCAAAGCATTAGAGAGAGTGTGTGCCTCACCCCTGCTCGGTGTGCTGGTCGTGAGGTTGGTGCGGGATGTAGTTCTCGCGGGAACATATCAAAGCATTAGACAGAGTGTGCGCCTCACCCCTGCTCAGTGTGCTGGTCGTGAGGTTGGTGCGGGATGTAGTTCTCGCGGGAACATATCAAAGCATTAGACAGAGTGTGTGCCTCACCCCTGCTCAGTGTGCTGGTCGTGAGGTTGGTGCGGGATGTAGTTCTCGCGGGAACATATCAAAGCATTAGACAGAGTGTGTGCCTCACCCCTGCTCAGTGTGCTGGTCGTGAGGTTGGTGCGGGATGTAGTTCTCGCGGGAACATATCAAAGCATTAGACAGAGTGTGTGCCTCACCCCTGCTCAGTGTGCTGGTCGTGAGGTTGGTGCGGGATGTAGTTCTCGCGGGAACATATCAAAGCATTAGACAGAGTGTGCGCCTCACCCCTGCTCAGTGTGCTGGTCGTGAGGTTGGTGCGGGATGTAGTTCTCGCGGGAACATATCAAAGCATTAGACAGAGTGTGTGCCTCACCCCTGCTCAGTGTGCTGGTCGTGAGGTTGGTGCGGGATGTAGTTCTCGCGGGAACATATCAAAGCATTAGACAGAGTGTGTGCCTCACCCCTGCTCAGTGTGCTGGTCGTGAGGTTGGTGCGGGATGTAGTTCTCGCGGGAACATATCAAAGCATTAGACAGAGTGTGTGCCTCACCCCTGCTCAGTGTGCTGGTCGTGAGGTTGGTGCGGGATGTAGTTCTCGCGGGAACATATCAAAGCATTAGACAGAGTGTGCGCCTCACCCCTGCTCAGTGTGCTGGTCGTGAGGTTGGTGCGGGATGTAGTTCTCGCGGGAACATATCAAAGCATTAGACAGAGTGTGTGCCTCACCCCTGCTCAGTGTGCTGGTCGTGAGGTTGGTGCGGGATGTAGTTCTCGCGGGAACATATCAAAGCATTAGACAGAGTGTGTGCCTCACCCCTGCTCAGTGTGCTGGTCGTGAGGTTGGTGCGGGATGTAGTTCTCGCGGGAACATATCAAAGCATTAGACAGAGTGTGTGCCTCACCCCTGCTCAGTGTGCTGGTCGTGAGGTTGGTGCGGGATGTAGTTCTCGCGGGAACATATCAAAGCATTAGACAGAGTGTGTGCCTCACCTCTGCTCGGTGTGCTGGTCGTGAGGTTGGTGCGGGATGTAGTTCTCGCGGGAACATATCAAAGCATTAGACAGAGTGTGTGCCTCACCCCTGCTTAGT
Source organism: Monopis laevigella (assembly GCA_947458855.1). Classification (NCBI taxonomy): domain Eukaryota; kingdom Metazoa; phylum Arthropoda; class Insecta; order Lepidoptera; family Tineidae; genus Monopis; species Monopis laevigella. Next base: position 21,292,291 of record OX381590.1, on the reverse strand, counting down.
GTGCTGGTCTTGAGGTTGGTGCGGGATGTAGTTCTCGCGGGAACATATCAAAGCATTAGACAGAGTGTGCGCCTCACCCCTGCTTAGTGTGCTGGTCTTGAGGTTGGTGCGGGATGTAGTTCTCGCGGGAACATATCAAAGCATTAGACAGAGTGTGCGCCTCACCCCTGCTTAGTGTGCTGGTCTTGAGGTTGGTGCGGGATGTAGTTCTCGCGGGAACATATCAAAGCATTAGAGAGAGTGTGCGCCTCACCCCTGCTCAGTGTGCTGGTCGTGAGGTTGGTGCGGGATGTAGTTCTCGCGGGAACATATCAAAGCATTAGACAGAGTGTGCGCCTCACCCCTGCTTAGTGTGCTGGTCTTGAGGTTGGTGCGGGATGTAGTTCTCGCGGGAACATATCAAAGCATTAGACAGAATGTGTGCCTCACCCCTGCTCAGTGTGCTGGTCGTGAGGTTGGTGCGGGATGTAGTTCTCGCGGGAACATATCAAAGCATTAGACAGAGTGTGCGCCTCACCCCTGCTTAGTGTGCTGGTCTTGAGGTTGGTGCGGGATGTAGTTCTCGCGGGAACATATCAAAGCATTAGAGAGAGTGTGTGCCTCACCCCTGCTCGGTGTGCTGGTCGTGAGGTTGGTGCGGGATGTAGTTCTCGCGGGAACATATCAAAGCATTAGACAGAGTGTGCGCCTCACCCCTGCTCAGTGTGCTGGTCGTGAGGTTGGTGCGGGATGTAGTTCTCGCGGGAACATATCAAAGCATTAGACAGAGTGTGCGCCTCACCCCTGCTTAGTGTGCTGGTCTTGAGGTTGGTGCGGGATGTAGTTCTCGCGGGAACATATCAAAGCATTAGAGAGAGTGTGTGCCTCACCCCTGCTCGGTGTGCTGGTCGTGAGGTTGGTGCGGGATGTAGTTCTCGCGGGAACATATCAAAGCATTAGACAGAGTGTGCGCCTCACCCCTGCTTAGTGTGCTGGTCTTGAGGCTGGTGCGGGATGTAGTTCTCGCGGGAACATATCAAAGCATTAGACAGAGTGTGCGCCTCACCCCTGCTCAGTGTGCTGGTCGTGAGGTTGGTGCGGGATGTAGTTCTCGCGGGAACATATCAAAGCATTAGAGAGAGTGTGTGCCTCACCCCTGCTCGGTGTGCTGGTCGTGAGGTTGGTGCGGGATGTAGTTCTCGCGGGAACATATCAAAGCATTAGAGAGAGTGTGTGCCTCACCCCTGCTCGGTGTGCTGGTCGTGAGGTTGGTGCGGGATGTAGTTCTCGCGGGAACATATCAAAGCATTAGACAGAGTGTGCGCCTCACCCCTGCTTAGTGTGCTGGTCTTGAGGTTGGTGCGGGATGTAGTTCTCGCGGGAACATATCAAAGCATTAGACAGAGTGTGCGCCTCACCCCTGCTTAGTGTGCTGGTCTTGAGGTTGGTGCGGGATGTAGTTCTCGCGGGAACATATCAAAGCATTAGAGAGAGTGTGTGCCTCACCCCTGCTCAGTGTGCTGGTCGTGAGGTTGGTGCGGGATGTAGTTCTCGCGGGAACATATCAAAGCATTAGACAGAGTGTGCGCCTCACCCCTGCTCAGTGTGCTGGTCGTGAGGTTGGTGCGGGATGTAGTTCTCGCGGGAACATATCAAAGCATTAGACAGAGTGTGTGCCTCACCCCTGCTCAGTGTGCTGGTCGTGAGGTTGGTGCGGGATGTAGTTCTCGCGGGAACATATCAAAGCATTAGACAGAGTGTGTGCCTCACCCCTGCTCAGTGTGCTGGTCGTGAGGTTGGTGCGGGATGTAGTTCTCGCGGGAACATATCAAAGCATTAGACAGAGTGTGTGCCTCACCCCTGCTCAGTGTGCTGGTCGTGAGGTTGGTGCGGGATGTAGTTCTCGCGGGAACATATCAAAGCATTAGACAGAGTGTGCGCCTCACCCCTGCTCAGTGTGCTGGTCGTGAGGTTGGTGCGGGATGTAGTTCTCGCGGGAACATATCAAAGCATTAGACAGAGTGTGTGCCTCACCCCTGCTCAGTGTGCTGGTCGTGAGGTTGGTGCGGGATGTAGTTCTCGCGGGAACATATCAAAGCATTAGACAGAGTGTGTGCCTCACCCCTGCTCAGTGTGCTGGTCGTGAGGTTGGTGCGGGATGTAGTTCTCGCGGGAACATATCAAAGCATTAGACAGAGTGTGTGCCTCACCCCTGCTCAGTGTGCTGGTCGTGAGGTTGGTGCGGGATGTAGTTCTCGCGGGAACATATCAAAGCATTAGACAGAGTGTGTGCCTCACCTCTGCTCGGTGTGCTGGTCGTGAGGTTGGTGCGGGATGTAGTTCTCGCGGGAACATATCAAAGCATTAGACAGAGTGTGTGCCTCACCCCTGCTCAGTGTGCTGGTCGTGAGGTTGGTGCGGGATGTAGTTCTCGCGGGAACATATCAAAGCATTAGACAGAATGTGTGCCTCACCCCTGCTCAGTGTGCTGGTCGTGAGGTTGGTGCGGGATGTAGTTCTCGCGGGAACATATAAAAGCATTAGACAGAATGTGTGCCTCACCCCTGCTCAGTGTGCTGGTCGTGAGGTTGGTGCGGGATGTAGTTCTCGCGGGAACATATCAAAGCATTAGACAGAGTGTGCGCCTCACCCCTGCTCAGTGTGCTGGTCGTGAGGTTGGTGCGGGATGTAGTTCTCGCGGAAACATATCAAAGCATTAGACAGAGTGTGCGCCTCACCCCTGCTCGGTGTGCTGGTCGTGAGGTTGGTGCGGGATGTAGTTCTCGCGGGAACATATCAAAGCATTAGACAGAGTGTGCGCCTCACCCCTGCTTAGTGTGCTGGTCTTGAGGTTGGTGCGGGATGTAGTTCTCGCGGGAACATATCAAAGCATTAGAGAGAGTGTGTGCCTCACCCCTGCTCGGTGTGCTGGTCGTGAGGTTGGTGCGGGATGTAGTTCTCGCGGGAACATATCAAAGCATTAGACAGAGTGTGCGCCTCACCCCTGCTAAGTGTGCTGGTCGTGAGGTTGGTGCGGGATGTAGTTCTCGCGGGAACACATCAAAGCATTAGACAGAGTGTGTGCCTCACCCCTGCTCAGTGTGCTGGTCGTGAGGTTGGTGCGGGATGTAGTTCTCGCGGGAACAAATCAAAGCATTAGACAGAATGTGTGCCTCACCCCTGCTCAGTGTGCTGGTCGTGAGGTTGGTGCGGGATGTAGTTCTTGCGGGAACATATAAAAGCATTAGACAGAGTGTGTGCCTCACCCCTGCTCAGTGTGCTGGTCGTGAGGTTGGTGCGGGATGTAGTTCTCGCGGGAACATATCAAAGCATTAGACAGAATGTGTGCCTCACCCCTGCTCAGTGTGCTGGTCGTGAGGTTGGTGCGGGATGTAGTTCTCGCGGGAACATATCAAAGCATTAGACAGAGTGTGCGCCTCACCCCTGCTTAGTGTGCTGGTCTTGAGGTTGGTGCGGGATGTAGTTCTCGCGGGAACATATCAAAGCATTAGACAGAGTGTGCGCCTCACCCCTGCTTAGTGTGCTGGTCTTGAGGTTGGTGCGGGATGTAGTTCTCGCGGGAACATATCAAAGCATTAGAGAGAGTGTGTGCCTCACCCCTGCTCGGTGTGCTGGTCGTGAGGTTGGTGCGGGATGTAGTTCTCGCGGGAACATATCAAAGCATTAGACAGAGTGTGCGCCTCACCCCTGCTCAGTGTGCTGGTCGTGAGGTTGGTGCGGGATGTAGTTCTCGCGGGAACATATCAAAGCATTAGACAGAGTGTGTGCCTCACCCCTGCTCAGTGTGCTGGTCGTGAGGTTGGTGCGGGATGTAGTTCTCGCGGGAACATATCAAAGCATTAGACAGAGTGTGCGCCTCACCCCTGCTCAGTGTGCTGGTCGTGAGGTTGGTGCGGGATGTAGTTCTCGCGGGAACATATCAAAGCATTAGACAGAGTGTGTGCCTCACCCCTGCTCAGTGTGCTGGTCGTGAGGTTGGTGCGGGATGTAGTTCTCGCGGGAACATATCAAAGCATTAGACAGAGTGTGCGCCTCACCCCTGCTCAGTGTGCTGGTCGTGAGGTTGGTGCGGGATGTAGTTCTCGCGGGAACATATCAAAGCATTAGACAGAGTGTGTGCCTCACCCCTGCTCAGTGTGCTGGTCGTGAGGTTGGTGCGGGATGTAGTTCTCGCGGGAACATATCAAAGCATTAGACAGAGTGTGTGCCTCACCCCTGCTCAGTGTGCTGGTCGTGAGGTTGGTGCGGGATGTAGTTCTCGCGGGAACATATCAAAGCATTAGACAGAGTGTGTGCCTCACCCCTGCTCAGTGTGCTGGTCGTGAGGTTGGTGCGGGATGTAGTTCTCGCGGGAACATATCAAAGCATTAGACAGAGTGTGCGCCTCACCCCTGCTCAGTGTGCTGGTCGTGAGGTTGGTGCGGGATGTAGTTCTCGCGGGAACATATCAAAGCATTAGACAGAGTGTGTGCCTCACCCCTGCTCAGTGTGCTGGTCGTGAGGTTGGTGCGGGATGTAGTTCTCGCGGGAACATATCAAAGCATTAGACAGAGTGTGTGCCTCACCCCTGCTCAGTGTGCTGGTCGTGAGGTTGGTGCGGGATGTAGTTCTCGCGGGAACATATCAAAGCATTAGACAGAGTGTGTGCCTCACCCCTGCTCAGTGTGCTGGTCGTGAGGTTGGTGCGGGATGTAGTTCTCGCGGGAACATATCAAAGCATTAGACAGAGTGTGTGCCTCACCTCTGCTCGGTGTGCTGGTCGTGAGGTTGGTGCGGGATGTAGTTCTCGCGGGAACATATCAAAGCATTAGACAGAGTGTGTGCCTCACCCCTGCTCAGTGTGCTGGTCGTGAGGTTGGTGCGGGATGTAGTTCTCGCGGGAACATATCAAAGCATTAGACAGAATGTGTGCCTCACCCCTGCTCAGTGTGCTGGTCGTGAGGTTGGTGCGGGATGTAGTTCTCGCGGGAACATATAAAAGCATTAGACAGAATGTGTGCCTCACCCCTGCTCAGTGTGCTGGTCGTGAGGTTGGTGCGGGATGTAGTTCTCGCGGGAACATATCAAAGCATTAGACAGAGTGTGCGCCTCACCCCTGCTCAGTGTGCTGGTCGTGAGGTTGGTGCGGGATGTAGTTCTCGCGGAAACATATCAAAGCATTAGACAGAGTGTGCGCCTCACCCCTGCTCGGTGTGCTGGTCGTGAGGTTGGTGCGGGATGTAGTTCTCGCGGGAACATATCAAAGCATTAGACAGAGTGTGCGCCTCACCCCTGCTTAGTGTGCTGGTCTTGAGGTTGGTGCGGGATGTAGTTCTCGCGGGAACATATCAAAGCATTAGAGAGAGTGTGTGCCTCACCCCTGCTCGGTGTGCTGGTCGTGAGGTTGGTGCGGGATGTAGTTCTCGCGGGAACATATCAAAGCATTAGACAGAGTGTGCGCCTCACCCCTGCTAAGTGTGCTGGTCGTGAGGTTGGTGCGGGATGTAGTTCTCGCGGGAACACATCAAAGCATTAGACAGAGTGTGTGCCTCACCCCTGCTCAGTGTGCTGGTCGTGAGGTTGGTGCGGGATGTAGTTCTCGCGGGAACAAATCAAAGCATTAGACAGAATGTGTGCCTCACCCCTGCTCAGTGTGCTGGTCGTGAGGTTGGTGCGGGATGTAGTTCTTGCGGGAACATATAAAAGCATTAGACAGAGTGTGTGCCTCACCCCTGCTCAGTGTGCTGGTCGTGAGGTTGGTGCGGGATGTAGTTCTCGCGGGAACATATCAAAGCATTAGACAGAGTGTGTGCCTCACCCCTGCTCAGTGTGCTGGTCGTGAGGTTGGTGCGGGATGTAGTTCTCGCGGGAACATATCAAAGCATTAGACAGAGTGTGTGCCTCACCCCTGCTCAGTGTGCTGGTCGTGAGGTTGGTGCGGGATGTAGTTCTCGCGGGAACATATCAAAGCATTAGACAGAGTGTGCGCCTCACCCCTGCTCAGTGTGCTGGTCGTGAGGTTGGTGCGGGATGTAGTTCTCGCGGGAACATATCAAAGCATTAGACAGAGTGTGTGCCTCACCCCTGCTCAGTGTGCTGGTCGTGAGGTTGGTGCGGGATGTAGTTCTCGCGGGAACATATCAAAGCATTAGACAGAGTGTGTGCCTCACCCCTGCTCAGTGTGCTGGTCGTGAGGTTGGTGCGGGATGTAGTTCTCGCGGGAACATATCAAAGCATTAGACAGAGTGTGTGCCTCACCCCTGCTCAGTGTGCTGGTCGTGAGGTTGGTGCGGGATGTAGTTCTCGCGGGAACATATCAAAGCATTAGACAGAGTGTGCGCCTCACCCCTGCTCAGTGTGCTGGTCGTGAGGTTGGTGCGGGATGTAGTTCTCGCGGGAACATATCAAAGCATTAGACAGAGTGTGTGCCTCACCCCTGCTCAGTGTGCTGGTCGTGAGGTTGGTGCGGGATGTAGTTCTCGCGGGAACATATCAAAGCATTAGACAGAGTGTGTGCCTCACCCCTGCTCAGTGTGCTGGTCGTGAGGTTGGTGCGGGATGTAGTTCTCGCGGGAACATATCAAAGCATTAGACAGAGTGTGTGCCTCACCCCTGCTCAGTGTGCTGGTCGTGAGGTTGGTGCGGGATGTAGTTCTCGCGGGAACATATCAAAGCATTAGACAGAGTGTGTGCCTCACCTCTGCTCGGTGTGCTGGTCGTGAGGTTGGTGCGGGATGTAGTTCTCGCGGGAACATATCAAAGCATTAGACAGAGTGTGTGCCTCACCCCTGCTCAGTGTGCTGGTCGTGAGGTTGGTGCGGGATGTAGTTCTCGCGGGAACATATCAAAGCATTAGACAGAATGTGTGCCTCACCCCTGCTCAGTGTGCTGGTCGTGAGGTTGGTGCGGGATGTAGTTCTCGCGGGAACATATAAAAGCATTAGACAGAATGTGTGCCTCACCCCTGCTCAGTGTGCTGGTCGTGAGGTTGGTGCGGGATGTAGTTCTCGCGGGAACATATCAAAGCATTAGACAGAGTGTGCGCCTCACCCCTGCTCAGTGTGCTGGTCGTGAGGTTGGTGCGGGATGTAGTTCTCGCGGAAACATATCAAAGCATTAGACAGAGTGTGCGCCTCACCCCTGCTCGGTGTGCTGGTCGTGAGGTTGGTGCGGGATGTAGTTCTCGCGGGAACATATCAAAGCATTAGACAGAGTGTGCGCCTCACCCCTGCTTAGTGTGCTGGTCTTGAGGTTGGTGCGGGATGTAGTTCTCGCGGGAACATATCAAAGCATTAGAGAGAGTGTGTGCCTCACCCCTGCTCGGTGTGCTGGTCGTGAGGTTGGTGCGGGATGTAGTTCTCGCGGGAACATATCAAAGCATTAGACAGAGTGTGCGCCTCACCCCTGCTAAGTGTGCTGGTCGTGAGGTTGGTGCGGGATGTAGTTCTCGCGGGAACACATCAAAGCATTAGACAGAGTGTGTGCCTCACCCCTGCTCAGTGTGCTGGTCGTGAGGTTGGTGCGGGATGTAGTTCTCGCGGGAACAAATCAAAGCATTAGACAGAGTGTGTGCCTCACCCCTGCTCAGTGTGCTGGTCGTGAGGTTGGTGCGGGATGTAGTTCTTGCGGGAACATATAAAAGCATTAGACAGAGTGTGTGCCTCACCCCTGCTCAGTGTGCTGGTCGTGAGGTTGGTGCGGGATGTAGTTCTCGCGGGAACATATCAAAGCATTAGACAGAATGTGTGCCTCACCCCTGCTCAGTGTGCTGGTCGTGAGGTTGGTGCGGGATGTAGTTCTCGCGGGAACATATCAAAGCATTAGACAGAGTGTGCGCCTCACCCCTGCTTAGTGTGCTGGTCTTGAGGTTGGTGCGGGATGTAGTTCTCGCGGGAACATATCAAAGCATTAGACAGAGTGTGCGCCTCACCCCTGCTTAGTGTGCTGGTCTTGAGGTTGGTGCGGGATGTAGTTCTCGCGGGAACATATCAAAGCATTAGAGAGAGTGTGTGCCTCACCCCTGCTCGGTGTGCTGGTCGTGAGGTTGGTGCGGGATGTAGTTCTCGCGGGAACATATCAAAGCATTAGACAGAGTGTGCGCCTCACCCCTGCTCAGTGTGCTGGTCGTGAGGTTGGTGCGGGATGTAGTTCTCGCGGGAACATATCAAAGCATTAGACAGAGTGTGTGCCTCACCCCTGCTCAGTGTGCTGGTCGTGAGGTTGGTGCGGGATGTAGTTCTCGCGGGAACATATCAAAGCATTAGACAGAGTGTGTGCCTCACCCCTGCTCAGTGTGCTGGTCGTGAGGTTGGTGCGGGATGTAGTTCTCGCGGGAACATATCAAAGCATTAGACAGAGTGTGTGCCTCACCCCTGCTCAGTGTGCTGGTCGTGAGGTTGGTGCGGGATGTAGTTCTCGCGGGAACATATCAAAGCATTAGACAGAGTGTGCGCCTCACCCCTGCTCAGTGTGCTGGTCGTGAGGTTGGTGCGGGATGTAGTTCTCGCGGGAACATATCAAAGCATTAGACAGAGTGTGTGCCTCACCCCTGCTCAGTGTGCTGGTCGTGAGGTTGGTGCGGGATGTAGTTCTCGCGGGAACATATCAAAGCATTAGACAGAGTGTGTGCCTCACCCCTGCTCAGTGTGCTGGTCGTGAGGTTGGTGCGGGATGTAGTTCTCGCGGGAACATATCAAAGCATTAGACAGAGTGTGTGCCTCACCCCTGCTCAGTGTGCTGGTCGTGAGGTTGGTGCGGGATGTAGTTCTCGCGGGAACATATCAAAGCATTAGACAGAGTGTGCGCCTCACCCCTGCTCAGTGTGCTGGTCGTGAGGTTGGTGCGGGATGTAGTTCTCGCGGGAACATATCAAAGCATTAGACAGAGTGTGTGCCTCACCCCTGCTCAGTGTGCTGGTCGTGAGGTTGGTGCGGGATGTAGTTCTCGCGGGAACATATCAAAGCATTAGACAGAGTGTGTGCCTCACCCCTGCTCAGTGTGCTGGTCGTGAGGTTGGTGCGGGATGTAGTTCTCGCGGGAACATATCAAAGCATTAGACAGAGTGTGTGCCTCACCCCTGCTCAGTGTGCTGGTCGTGAGGTTGGTGCGGGATGTAGTTCTCGCGGGAACATATCAAAGCATTAGACAGAGTGTGTGCCTCACCTCTGCTCGGTGTGCTGGTCGTGAGGTTGGTGCGGGATGTAGTTCTCGCGGGAACATATCAAAGCATTAGACAGAGTGTGTGCCTCACCCCTGCTTAGTGTGCTGGTCTTGAGGTTGGTGCGGGATGTAGTTCTCGCGGGAACATATCAAAGCATTAGACAGAGTGTGCGCCTCACCCCTGCTTAGTGTGCTGGTCTTGAGGTTGGTGCGGGATGTAGTTCTCGCGGGAACATATCAAAGCATTAGACAGAGTGTGCGCCTCACCCCTGCTTAGTGTGCTGGTCTTGAGGTTGGTGCGGGATGTAGTTCTCGCGGGAACATATCAAAGCATTAGAGAGAGTGTGCGCCTCACCCCTGCTCAGTGTGCTGGTCGTGAGGTTGGTGCGGGATGTAGTTCTCGCGGGAACATATCAAAGCATTAGACAGAGTGTGCGCCTCACCCCTGCTTAGTGTGCTGGTCTTGAGGTTGGTGCGGGATGTAGTTCTCGCGGGAACATATCAAAGCATTAGACAGAATGTGTGCCTCACCCCTGCTCAGTGTGCTGGTCGTGAGGTTGGTGCGGGATGTAGTTCTCGCGGGAACATATCAAAGCATTAGACAGAGTGTGCGCCTCACCCCTGCTTAGTGTGCTGGTCTTGAGGTTGGTGCGGGATGTAGTTCTCGCGGGAACATATCAAAGCATTAGAGAGAGTGTGTGCCTCACCCCTGCTCGGTGTGCTGGTCGTGAGGTTGGTGCGGGATGTAGTTCTCGCGGGAACATATCAAAGCATTAGACAGAGTGTGCGCCTCACCCCTGCTCAGTGTGCTGGTCGTGAGGTTGGTGCGGGATGTAGTTCTCGCGGGAACATATCAAAGCATTAGACAGAGTGTGCGCCTCACCCCTGCTTAGTGTGCTGGTCTTGAGGTTGGTGCGGGATGTAGTTCTCGCGGGAACATATCAAAGCATTAGAGAGAGTGTGTGCCTCACCCCTGCTCGGTGTGCTGGTCGTGAGGTTGGTGCGGGATGTAGTTCTCGCGGGAACATATCAAAGCATTAGACAGAGTGTGCGCCTCACCCCTGCTTAGTGTGCTGGTCTTGAGGCTGGTGCGGGATGTAGTTCTCGCGGGAACATATCAAAGCATTAGACAGAGTGTGCGCCTCACCCCTGCTCAGTGTGCTGGTCGTGAGGTTGGTGCGGGATGTAGTTCTCGCGGGAACATATCAAAGCATTAGAGAGAGTGTGTGCCTCACCCCTGCTCGGTGTGCTGGTCGTGAGGTTGGTGCGGGATGTAGTTCTCGCGGGAACATATCAAAGCATTAGAGAGAGTGTGTGCCTCACCCCTGCTCGGTGTGCTGGTCGTGAGGTTGGTGCGGGATGTAGTTCTCGCGGGAACATATCAAAGCATTAGACAGAGTGTGCGCCTCACCCCTGCTTAGTGTGCTGGTCTTGAGGTTGGTGCGGGATGTAGTTCTCGCGGGAACATATCAAAGCATTAGACAGAGTGTGCGCCTCACCCCTGCTTAGTGTGCTGGTCTTGAGGTTGGTGCGGGATGTAGTTCTCGCGGGAACATATCAAAGCATTAGAGAGAGTGTGTGCCTCACCCCTGCTCAGTGTGCTGGTCGTGAGGTTGGTGCGGGATGTAGTTCTCGCGGGAACATATCAAAGCATTAGACAGAGTGTGCGCCTCACCCCTGCTCAGTGTGCTGGTCGTGAGGTTGGTGCGGGATGTAGTTCTCGCGGGAACATATCAAAGCATTAGACAGAGTGTGTGCCTCACCCCTGCTCAGTGTGCTGGTCGTGAGGTTGGTGCGGGATGTAGTTCTCGCGGGAACATATCAAAGCATTAGACAGAGTGTGTGCCTCACCCCTGCTCAGTGTGCTGGTCGTGAGGTTGGTGCGGGATGTAGTTCTCGCGGGAACATATCAAAGCATTAGACAGAGTGTGTGCCTCACCCCTGCTCAGTGTGCTGGTCGTGAGGTTGGTGCGGGATGTAGTTCTCGCGGGAACATATCAAAGCATTAGACAGAGTGTGCGCCTCACCCCTGCTCAGTGTGCTGGTCGTGAGGTTGGTGCGGGATGTAGTTCTCGCGGGAACATATCAAAGCATTAGACAGAGTGTGTGCCTCACCCCTGCTCAGTGTGCTGGTCGTGAGGTTGGTGCGGGATGTAGTTCTCGCGGGAACATATCAAAGCATTAGACAGAGTGTGTGCCTCACCCCTGCTCAGTGTGCTGGTCGTGAGGTTGGTGCGGGATGTAGTTCTCGCGGGAACATATCAAAGCATTAGACAGAGTGTGTGCCTCACCCCTGCTCAGTGTGCTGGTCGTGAGGTTGGTGCGGGATGTAGTTCTCGCGGGAACATATCAAAGCATTAGACAGAGTGTGTGCCTCACCTCTGCTCGGTGTGCTGGTCGTGAGGTTGGTGCGGGATGTAGTTCTCGCGGGAACATATCAAAGCATTAGACAGAGTGTGTGCCTCACCCCTGCTCAGTGTGCTGGTCGTGAGGTTGGTGCGGGATGTAGTTCTCGCGGGAACATATCAAAGCATTAGACAGAATGTGTGCCTCACCCCTGCTCAGTGTGCTGGTCGTGAGGTTGGTGCGGGATGTAGTTCTCGCGGGAACATATAAAAGCATTAGACAGAATGTGTGCCTCACCCCTGCTCAGTGTGCTGGTCGTGAGGTTGGTGCGGGATGTAGTTCTCGCGGGAACATATCAAAGCATTAGACAGAGTGTGCGCCTCACCCCTGCTCAGTGTGCTGGTCGTGAGGTTGGTGCGGGATGTAGTTCTCGCGGAAACATATCAAAGCATTAGACAGAGTGTGCGCCTCACCCCTGCTCGGTGTGCTGGTCGTGAGGTTGGTGCGGGATGTAGTTCTCGCGGGAACATATCAAAGCATTAGACAGAGTGTGCGCCTCACCCCTGCTTAGTGTGCTGGTCTTGAGGTTGGTGCGGGATGTAGTTCTCGCGGGAACATATCAAAGCATTAGAGAGAGTGTGTGCCTCACCCCTGCTCGGTGTGCTGGTCGTGAGGTTGGTGCGGGATGTAGTTCTCGCGGGAACATATCAAAGCATTAGACAGAGTGTGCGCCTCACCCCTGCTAAGTGTGCTGGTCGTGAGGTTGGTGCGGGATGTAGTTCTCGCGGGAACACATCAAAGCATTAGACAGAGTGTGTGCCTCACCCCTGCTCAGTGTGCTGGTCGTGAGGTTGGTGCGGGATGTAGTTCTCGCGGGAACAAATCAAAGCATTAGACAGAATGTGTGCCTCACCCCTGCTCAGTGTGCTGGTCGTGAGGTTGGTGCGGGATGTAGTTCTTGCGGGAACATATAAAAGCATTAGACAGAGTGTGTGCCTCACCCCTGCTCAGTGTGCTGGTCGTGAGGTTGGTGCGGGATGTAGTTCTCGCGGGAACATATCAAAGCATTAGACAGAATGTGTGCCTCACCCCTGCTCAGTGTGCTGGTCGTGAGGTTGGTGCGGGATGTAGTTCTCGCGGGAACATATCAAAGCATTAGACAGAGTGTGCGCCTCACCCCTGCTTAGTGTGCTGGTCTTGAGGTTGGTGCGGGATGTAGTTCTCGCGGGAACATATCAAAGCATTAGACAGAGTGTGCGCCTCACCCCTGCTTAGTGTGCTGGTCTTGAGGTTGGTGCGGGATGTAGTTCTCGCGGGAACATATCAAAGCATTAGAGAGAGTGTGTGCCTCACCCCTGCTCGGTGTGCTGGTCGTGAGGTTGGTGCGGGATGTAGTTCTCGCGGGAACATATCAAAGCATTAGACAGAGTGTGCGCCTCACCCCTGCTCAGTGTGCTGGTCGTGAGGTTGGTGCGGGATGTAGTTCTCGCGGGAACATATCAAAGCATTAGACAGAGTGTGTGCCTCACCCCTGCTCAGTGTGCTGGTCGTGAGGTTGGTGCGGGATGTAGTTCTCGCGGGAACATATCAAAGCATTAGACAGAGTGTGCGCCTCACCCCTGCTCAGTGTGCTGGTCGTGAGGTTGGTGCGGGATGTAGTTCTCGCGGGAACATATCAAAGCATTAGACAGAGTGTGTGCCTCACCCCTGCTCAGTGTGCTGGTCGTGAGGTTGGTGCGGGATGTAGTTCTCGCGGGAACATATCAAAGCATTAGACAGAGTGTGCGCCTCACCCCTGCTCAGTGTGCTGGTCGTGAGGTTGGTGCGGGATGTAGTTCTCGCGGGAACATATCAAAGCATTAGACAGAGTGTGTGCCTCACCCCTGCTCAGTGTGCTGGTCGTGAGGTTGGTGCGGGATGTAGTTCTCGCGGGAACATATCAAAGCATTAGACAGAGTGTGTGCCTCACCCCTGCTCAGTGTGCTGGTCGTGAGGTTGGTGCGGGATGTAGTTCTCGCGGGAACATATCAAAGCATTAGACAGAGTGTGTGCCTCACCCCTGCTCAGTGTGCTGGTCGTGAGGTTGGTGCGGGATGTAGTTCTCGCGGGAACATATCAAAGCATTAGACAGAGTGTGCGCCTCACCCCTGCTCAGTGTGCTGGTCGTGAGGTTGGTGCGGGATGTAGTTCTCGCGGGAACATATCAAAGCATTAGACAGAGTGTGTGCCTCACCCCTGCTCAGTGTGCTGGTCGTGAGGTTGGTGCGGGATGTAGTTCTCGCGGGAACATATCAAAGCATTAGACAGAGTGTGTGCCTCACCCCTGCTCAGTGTGCTGGTCGTGAGGTTGGTGCGGGATGTAGTTCTCGCGGGAACATATCAAAGCATTAGACAGAGTGTGTGCCTCACCCCTGCTCAGTGTGCTGGTCGTGAGGTTGGTGCGGGATGTAGTTCTCGCGGGAACATATCAAAGCATTAGACAGAGTGTGTGCCTCACCTCTGCTCGGTGTGCTGGTCGTGAGGTTGGTGCGGGATGTAGTTCTCGCGGGAACATATCAAAGCATTAGACAGAGTGTGTGCCTCACCCCTGCTCAGTGTGCTGGTCGTGAGGTTGGTGCGGGATGTAGTTCTCGCGGGAACATATCAAAGCATTAGACAGAATGTGTGCCTCACCCCTGCTCAGTGTGCTGGTCGTGAGGTTGGTGCGGGATGTAGTTCTCGCGGGAACATATAAAAGCATTAGACAGAATGTGTGCCTCACCCCTGCTCAGTGTGCTGGTCGTGAGGTTGGTGCGGGATGTAGTTCTCGCGGGAACATATCAAAGCATTAGACAGAGTGTGCGCCTCACCCCTGCTCAGTGTGCTGGTCGTGAGGTTGGTGCGGGATGTAGTTCTCGCGGAAACATATCAAAGCATTAGACAGAGTGTGCGCCTCACCCCTGCTCGGTGTGCTGGTCGTGAGGTTGGTGCGGGATGTAGTTCTCGCGGGAACATATCAAAGCATTAGACAGAGTGTGCGCCTCACCCCTGCTTAGTGTGCTGGTCTTGAGGTTGGTGCGGGATGTAGTTCTCGCGGGAACATATCAAAGCATTAGAGAGAGTGTGTGCCTCACCCCTGCTCGGTGTGCTGGTCGTGAGGTTGGTGCGGGATGTAGTTCTCGCGGGAACATATCAAAGCATTAGACAGAGTGTGCGCCTCACCCCTGCTAAGTGTGCTGGTCGTGAGGTTGGTGCGGGATGTAGTTCTCGCGGGAACACATCAAAGCATTAGACAGAGTGTGTGCCTCACCCCTGCTCAGTGTGCTGGTCGTGAGGTTGGTGCGGGATGTAGTTCTCGCGGGAACAAATCAAAGCATTAGACAGAATGTGTGCCTCACCCCTGCTCAGTGTGCTGGTCGTGAGGTTGGTGCGGGATGTAGTTCTTGCGGGAACATATAAAAGCATTAGACAGAGTGTGTGCCTCACCCCTGCTCAGTGTGCTGGTCGTGAGGTTGGTGCGGGATGTAGTTCTCGCGGGAACATATCAAAGCATTAGACAGAATGTGTGCCTCACCCCTGCTCAGTGTGCTGGTCGTGAGGTTGGTGCGGGATGTAGTTCTCGCGGGAACATATCAAAGCATTAGACAGAGTGTGCGCCTCACCCCTGCTTAGTGTGCTGGTCTTGAGGTTGGTGCGGGATGTAGTTCTCGCGGGAACATATCAAAGCATTAGACAGAGTGTGCGCCTCACCCCTGCTTAGTGTGCTGGTCTTGAGGTTGGTGCGGGATGTAGTTCTCGCGGGAACATATCAAAGCATTAGAGAGAGTGTGTGCCTCACCCCTGCTCGGTGTGCTGGTCGTGAGGTTGGTGCGGGATGTAGTTCTCGCGGGAACATATCAAAGCATTAGACAGAGTGTGCGCCTCACCCCTGCTCAGTGTGCTGGTCGTGAGGTTGGTGCGGGATGTAGTTCTCGCGGGAACATATCAAAGCATTAGACAGAGTGTGTGCCTCACCCCTGCTCAGTGTGCTGGTCGTGAGGTTGGTGCGGGATGTAGTTCTCGCGGGAACATATCAAAGCATTAGACAGAGTGTGTGCCTCACCCCTGCTCAGTGTGCTGGTCGTGAGGTTGGTGCGGGATGTAGTTCTCGCGGGAACATATCAAAGCATTAGACAGAGTGTGTGCCTCACCCCTGCTCAGTGTGCTGGTCGTGAGGTTGGTGCGGGATGTAGTTCTCGCGGGAACATATCAAAGCATTAGACAGAGTGTGCGCCTCACCCCTGCTCAGTGTGCTGGTCGTGAGGTTGGTGCGGGATGTAGTTCTCGCGGGAACATATCAAAGCATTAGACAGAGTGTGTGCCTCACCCCTGCTCAGTGTGCTGGTCGTGAGGTTGGTGCGGGATGTAGTTCTCGCGGGAACATATCAAAGCATTAGACAGAGTGTGTGCCTCACCCCTGCTCAGTGTGCTGGTCGTGAGGTTGGTGCGGGATGTAGTTCTCGCGGGAACATATCAAAGCATTAGACAGAGTGTGTGCCTCACCCCTGCTCAGTGTGCTGGTCGTGAGGTTGGTGCGGGATGTAGTTCTCGCGGGAACATATCAAAGCATTAGACAGAGTGTGCGCCTCACCCCTGCTCAGTGTGCTGGTCGTGAGGTTGGTGCGGGATGTAGTTCTCGCGGGAACATATCAAAGCATTAGACAGAGTGTGTGCCTCACCCCTGCTCAGTGTGCTGGTCGTGAGGTTGGTGCGGGATGTAGTTCTCGCGGGAACATATCAAAGCATTAGACAGAGTGTGTGCCTCACCCCTGCTCAGTGTGCTGGTCGTGAGGTTGGTGCGGGATGTAGTTCTCGCGGGAACATATCAAAGCATTAGACAGAGTGTGTGCCTCACCCCTGCTCAGTGTGCTGGTCGTGAGGTTGGTGCGGGATGTAGTTCTCGCGGGAACATATCAAAGCATTAGACAGAGTGTGTGCCTCACCTCTGCTCGGTGTGCTGGTCGTGAGGTTGGTGCGGGATGTAGTTCTCGCGGGAACATATCAAAGCATTAGACAGAGTGTGTGCCTCACCCCTGCTTAGTGTGCTGGTCTTGAGGTTGGTGCGGGATGTAGTTCTCGCGGGAACATATCAAAGCATTAGACAGAGTGTGCGCCTCACCCCTGCTTAGTGTGCTGGTCTTGAGGTTGGTGCGGGATGTAGTTCTCGCGGGAACATATCAAAGCATTAGAGAGAGTGTGTGCCTCACCCCTGCTCGGTGTGCTGGTCGTGAGGTTGGTGCGGGATGTAGTTCTCGCGGGAACATATCAAAGCATTAGACAGAGTGTGCGCCTCACCCCTGCTCAGTGTGCTGGTCGTGAGGTTGGTGCGGGATGTAGTTCTCGCGGGAACATATCAAAGCATTAGACAGAGTGTGCGCCTCACCCCTGCTTAGTGTGCTGGTCTTGAGGTTGGTGCGGGATGTAGTTCTCGCGGGAACATATCAAAGCATTAGACAGAGTGTGCGCCTCACCCCTGCTTAGTGTGCTGGTCTTGAGGTTGGTGCGGGATGTAGTTCTCGCGGGAACATATCAAAGCATTAGAGAGAGTGTGTGCCTCACCCCTGCTCGGTGTGCTGGTCGTGAGGTTGGTGCGGGATGTAGTTCTCGCGGGAACATATCAAAGCATTAGACAGAGTGTGCGCCTCACCCCTGCTCAGTGTGCTGGTCGTGAGGTTGGTGCGGGATGTAGTTCTCGCGGGAACATATCAAAGCATTAGACAGAGTGTGCGCCTCACCCCTGCTTAGTGTGCTGGTCTTGAGGTTGGTGCGGGATGTAGTTCTCGCGGGAACATATCAAAGCATTAGAGAGAGTGTGTGCCTCACCCCTGCTCGGTGTGCTGGTCGTGAGGTTGGTGCGGGATGTAGTTCTCGCGGGAACATATCAAAGCATTAGACAGAGTGTGCGCCTCACCCCTGCTTAGTGTGCTGGTCTTGAGGCTGGTGCGGGATGTAGTTCTCGCGGGAACATATCAAAGCATTAGACAGAGTGTGCGCCTCACCCCTGCTCAGTGTGCTGGTCGTGAGGTTGGTGCGGGATGTAGTTCTCGCGGGAACATATCAAAGCATTAGAGAGAGTGTGTGCCTCACCCCTGCTCGGTGTGCTGGTCGTGAGGTTGGTGCGGGATGTAGTTCTCGCGGGAACATATCAAAGCATTAGAGAGAGTGTGTGCCTCACCCCTGCTCGGTGTGCTGGTCGTGAGGTTGGTGCGGGATGTAGTTCTCGCGGGAACATATCAAAGCATTAGACAGAGTGTGCGCCTCACCCCTGCTTAGTGTGCTGGTCTTGAGGTTGGTGCGGGATGTAGTTCTCGCGGGAACATATCAAAGCATTAGACAGAGTGTGCGCCTCACCCCTGCTTAGTGTGCTGGTCTTGAGGTTGGTGCGGGATGTAGTTCTCGCGGGAACATATCAAAGCATTAGAGAGAGTGTGTGCCTCACCCCTGCTCGGTGTGCTGGTCGTGAGGTTGGTGCGGGATGTAGTTCTCGCGGGAACATATCAAAGCATTAGACAGAGTGTGCGCCTCACCCCTGCTCAGTGTGCTGGTCGTGAGGTTGGTGCGGGATGTAGTTCTCGCGGGAACATATCAAAGCATTAGACAGAGTGTGTGCCTCACCCCTGCTCAGTGTGCTGGTCGTGAGGTTGGTGCGGGATGTAGTTCTCGCGGGAACATATCAAAGCATTAGACAGAGTGTGTGCCTCACCCCTGCTCAGTGTGCTGGTCGTGAGGTTGGTGCGGGATGTAGTTCTCGCGGGAACATATCAAAGCATTAGACAGAGTGTGTGCCTCACCCCTGCTCAGTGTGCTGGTCGTGAGGTTGGTGCGGGATGTAGTTCTCGCGGGAACATATCAAAGCATTAGACAGAGTGTGCGCCTCACCCCTGCTCAGTGTGCTGGTCGTGAGGTTGGTGCGGGATGTAGTTCTCGCGGGAACATATCAAAGCATTAGACAGAGTGTGTGCCTCACCCCTGCTCAGTGTGCTGGTCGTGAGGTTGGTGCGGGATGTAGTTCTCGCGGGAACATATCAAAGCATTAGACAGAGTGTGTGCCTCACCCCTGCTCAGTGTGCTGGTCGTGAGGTTGGTGCGGGATGTAGTTCTCGCGGGAACATATCAAAGCATTAGACAGAGTGTGTGCCTCACCCCTGCTCAGTGTGCTGGTCGTGAGGTTGGTGCGGGATGTAGTTCTCGCGGGAACATATCAAAGCATTAGACAGAGTGTGCGCCTCACCCCTGCTCAGTGTGCTGGTCGTGAGGTTGGTGCGGGATGTAGTTCTCGCGGGAACATATCAAAGCATTAGACAGAGTGTGTGCCTCACCCCTGCTCAGTGTGCTGGTCGTGAGGTTGGTGCGGGATGTAGTTCTCGCGGGAACATATCAAAGCATTAGACAGAGTGTGTGCCTCACCCCTGCTCAGTGTGCTGGTCGTGAGGTTGGTGCGGGATGTAGTTCTCGCGGGAACATATCAAAGCATTAGACAGAGTGTGTGCCTCACCCCTGCTCAGTGTGCTGGTCGTGAGGTTGGTGCGGGATGTAGTTCTCGCGGGAACATATCAAAGCATTAGACAGAGTGTGTGCCTCACCTCTGCTCGGTGTGCTGGTCGTGAGGTTGGTGCGGGATGTAGTTCTCGCGGGAACATATCAAAGCATTAGACAGAGTGTGTGCCTCACCCCTGCTCAGTGTGCTGGTCGTGAGGTTGGTGCGGGATGTAGTTCTCGCGGGAACATATCAAAGCATTAGACAGAATGTGTGCCTCACCCCTGCTCAGTGTGCTGGTCGTGAGGTTGGTGCGGGATGTAGTTCTCGCGGGAACATATAAAAGCATTAGACAGAATGTGTGCCTCACCCCTGCTCAGTGTGCTGGTCGTGAGGTTGGTGCGGGATGTAGTTCTCGCGGGAACATATCAAAGCATTAGACAGAGTGTGCGCCTCACCCCTGCTCAGTGTGCTGGTCGTGAGGTTGGTGCGGGATGTAGTTCTCGCGGAAACATATCAAAGCATTAGACAGAGTGTGCGCCTCACCCCTGCTCGGTGTGCTGGTCGTGAGGTTGGTGCGGGATGTAGTTCTCGCGGGAACATATCAAAGCATTAGACAGAGTGTGCGCCTCACCCCTGCTTAGTGTGCTGGTCTTGAGGTTGGTGCGGGATGTAGTTCTCGCGGGAACATATCAAAGCATTAGAGAGAGTGTGTGCCTCACCCCTGCTCGGTGTGCTGGTCGTGAGGTTGGTGCGGGATGTAGTTCTCGCGGGAACATATCAAAGCATTAGACAGAGTGTGCGCCTCACCCCTGCTAAGTGTGCTGGTCGTGAGGTTGGTGCGGGATGTAGTTCTCGCGGGAACACATCAAAGCATTAGACAGAGTGTGTGCCTCACCCCTGCTCAGTGTGCTGGTCGTGAGGTTGGTGCGGGATGTAGTTCTCGCGGGAACAAATCAAAGCATTAGACAGAATGTGTGCCTCACCCCTGCTCAGTGTGCTGGTCGTGAGGTTGGTGCGGGATGTAGTTCTTGCGGGAACATATAAAAGCATTAGACAGAGTGTGTGCCTCACCCCTGCTCAGTGTGCTGGTCGTGAGGTTGGTGCGGGATGTAGTTCTCGCGGGAACATATCAAAGCATTAGACAGAATGTGTGCCTCACCCCTGCTCAGTGTGCTGGTCGTGAGGTTGGTGCGGGATGTAGTTCTCGCGGGAACATATCAAAGCATTAGACAGAGTGTGCGCCTCACCCCTGCTTAGTGTGCTGGTCTTGAGGTTGGTGCGGGATGTAGTTCTCGCGGGAACATATCAAAGCATTAGACAGAGTGTGCGCCTCACCCCTGCTTAGTGTGCTGGTCTTGAGGTTGGTGCGGGATGTAGTTCTCGCGGGAACATATCAAAGCATTAGAGAGAGTGTGTGCCTCACCCCTGCTCGGTGTGCTGGTCGTGAGGTTGGTGCGGGATGTAGTTCTCGCGGGAACATATCAAAGCATTAGACAGAGTGTGCGCCTCACCCCTGCTCAGTGTGCTGGTCGTGAGGTTGGTGCGGGATGTAGTTCTCGCGGGAACATATCAAAGCATTAGACAGAGTGTGTGCCTCACCCCTGCTCAGTGTGCTGGTCGTGAGGTTGGTGCGGGATGTAGTTCTCGCGGGAACATATCAAAGCATTAGACAGAGTGTGTGCCTCACCCCTGCTCAGTGTGCTGGTCGTGAGGTTGGTGCGGGATGTAGTTCTCGCGGGAACATATCAAAGCATTAGACAGAGTGTGTGCCTCACCCCTGCTCAGTGTGCTGGTCGTGAGGTTGGTGCGGGATGTAGTTCTCGCGGGAACATATCAAAGCATTAGACAGAGTGTGCGCCTCACCCCTGCTCAGTGTGCTGGTCGTGAGGTTGGTGCGGGATGTAGTTCTCGCGGGAACATATCAAAGCATTAGACAGAGTGTGTGCCTCACCCCTGCTCAGTGTGCTGGTCGTGAGGTTGGTGCGGGATGTAGTTCTCGCGGGAACATATCAAAGCATTAGACAGAGTGTGTGCCTCACCCCTGCTCAGTGTGCTGGTCGTGAGGTTGGTGCGGGATGTAGTTCTCGCGGGAACATATCAAAGCATTAGACAGAGTGTGTGCCTCACCCCTGCTCAGTGTGCTGGTCGTGAGGTTGGTGCGGGATGTAGTTCTCGCGGGAACATATCAAAGCATTAGACAGAGTGTGCGCCTCACCCCTGCTCAGTGTGCTGGTCGTGAGGTTGGTGCGGGATGTAGTTCTCGCGGGAACATATCAAAGCATTAGACAGAGTGTGTGCCTCACCCCTGCTCAGTGTGCTGGTCGTGAGGTTGGTGCGGGATGTAGTTCTCGCGGGAACATATCAAAGCATTAGACAGAGTGTGTGCCTCACCCCTGCTCAGTGTGCTGGTCGTGAGGTTGGTGCGGGATGTAGTTCTCGCGGGAACATATCAAAGCATTAGACAGAGTGTGTGCCTCACCCCTGCTCAGTGTGCTGGTCGTGAGGTTGGTGCGGGATGTAGTTCTCGCGGGAACATATCAAAGCATTAGACAGAGTGTGTGCCTCACCTCTGCTCGGTGTGCTGGTCGTGAGGTTGGTGCGGGATGTAGTTCTCGCGGGAACATATCAAAGCATTAGACAGAGTGTGTGCCTCACCCCTGCTCAGTGTGCTGGTCGTGAGGTTGGTGCGGGATGTAGTTCTCGCGGGAACATATCAAAGCATTAGACAGAATGTGTGCCTCACCCCTGCTCAGTGTGCTGGTCGTGAGGTTGGTGCGGGATGTAGTTCTCGCGGGAACATATAAAAGCATTAGACAGAATGTGTGCCTCACCCCTGCTCAGTGTGCTGGTCGTGAGGTTGGTGCGGGATGTAGTTCTCGCGGGAACATATCAAAGCATTAGACAGAGTGTGCGCCTCACCCCTGCTCAGTGTGCTGGTCGTGAGGTTGGTGCGGGATGTAGTTCTCGCGGAAACATATCAAAGCATTAGACAGAGTGTGCGCCTCACCCCTGCTCGGTGTGCTGGTCGTGAGGTTGGTGCGGGATGTAGTTCTCGCGGGAACATATCAAAGCATTAGACAGAGTGTGCGCCTCACCCCTGCTTAGTGTGCTGGTCTTGAGGTTGGTGCGGGATGTAGTTCTCGCGGGAACATATCAAAGCATTAGAGAGAGTGTGTGCCTCACCCCTGCTCGGTGTGCTGGTCGTGAGGTTGGTGCGGGATGTAGTTCTCGCGGGAACATATCAAAGCATTAGACAGAGTGTGCGCCTCACCCCTGCTAAGTGTGCTGGTCGTGAGGTTGGTGCGGGATGTAGTTCTCGCGGGAACACATCAAAGCATTAGACAGAGTGTGTGCCTCACCCCTGCTCAGTGTGCTGGTCGTGAGGTTGGTGCGGGATGTAGTTCTCGCGGGAACAAATCAAAGCATTAGACAGAATGTGTGCCTCACCCCTGCTCAGTGTGCTGGTCGTGAGGTTGGTGCGGGATGTAGTTCTTGCGGGAACATATAAAAGCATTAGACAGAATGTGTGCCTCACCCCTGCTCAGTGTGCTGGTCGTGAGGTTGGTGCGGGATGTAGTTCTCGCGGGAACATATCAAAGCATTAGACAGAGTGTGCGCCTCACCCCTGCTCAGTGTGCTGGTCGTGAGGTTGGTGCGGGATGTAGTTCTCGCGGAAACATATCAAAGCATTAGACAGAGTGTGCGCCTCACCCCTGCTCGGTGTGCTGGTCGTGAGGTTGGTGCGGGATGTAGTTCTCGCGGGAACATATCAAAGCATTAGACAGAATGTGTGCCTCACCCCTGCTCAGTGTGCTGGTCGTGAGGTTGGTGCGGGATGTAGTTCTCGCGGGAACATATCAAAGCATTAGACAGAGTGTGCGCCTCACCCCTGCTTAGTGTGCTGGTCTTGAGGTTGGTGCGGGATGTAGTTCTCGCGGGAACATATCAAAGCATTAGAGAGAGTGTGTGCCTCACCCCTGCTCGGTGTGCTGGTCGTGAGGTTGGTGCGGGATGTAGTTCTCGCGGGAACATATCAAAGCATTAGACAGAGTGTGCGCCTCACCCCTGCTCAGTGTGCTGGTCGTGAGGTTGGTGCGGGATGTAGTTCTCGCGGGAACATATCAAAGCATTAGACAGAGTGTGCGCCTCACCCCTGCTTAGTGTGCTGGTCTTGAGGTTGGTGCGGGATGTAGTTCTCGCGGGAACATATCAAAGCATTAGAGAGAGTGTGTGCCTCACCCCTGCTCGGTGTGCTGGTCGTGAGGTTGGTGCGGGATGTAGTTCTCGCGGGAACATATCAAAGCATTAGACAGAGTGTGCGCCTCACCCCTGCTTAGTGTGCTGGTCTTGAGGCTGGTGCGGGATGTAGTTCTCGCGGGAACATATCAAAGCATTAGATAGAGTGTGCGCCTCACCCCTGCTCAGTGTGCTGGTCGTGAGGTTGGTGCGGGATGTAGTTCTCGCGGGAACATATCAAAGCATTAGAGAGAGTGTGTGCCTCACCCCTGCTCGGTGTGCTGGTCGTGAGGTTGGTGCGGGATGTAGTTCTCGCGGGAACATATCAAAGCATTAGAGAGAGTGTGTGCCTCACCCCTGCTCGGTGTGCTGGTCGTGAGGTTGGTGCGGGATGTAGTTCTCGCGGGAACATATCAAAGCATTAGACAGAGTGTGCGCCTCACCCCTGCTTAGTGTGCTGGTCTTGAGGTTGGTGCGGGATGTAGTTCTCGCGGGAACATATCAAAGCATTAGACAGAGTGTGCGCCTCACCCCTGCTTAGTGTGCTGGTCGTGAGGTTGGTGCGGGATGTAGTTCTCGCGGGAACATATCAAAGCATTAGAGAGAGTGTGCGCCTCACCCCTGCTCGGTGTGCTGGTCGTGAGGTTGGTGCGGGATGTAGTTCTCGCGGGAACATATCAAAGCATTAGACAGAATGTGTGCCTCACCCCTGCTCAGTGTGCTGGTCTTGAGGTTGGTGCGGGATGTAGTTCTCGCGGGAACATATCAAAGCATTAGACAGAGTGTGCGCCTCACCCCTGCTTAGTGTGCTGGTCTTGAGGTTGGTGCGGGATGTAGTTCTCGCGGGAACATATCAAAGCATTAGAGAGAGTGTGTGCCTCACCCCTGCTCGGTGTGCTGGTCGTGAGGTTGGTGCGGGATGTAGTTCTAGCGGGAACATATCAAAGCATTAGACAGAGTGTGCGCCTCACCCCTGCTTAGTGTGCTGGTCTTGAGGTTGGTGCGGGATGTAGTTCTCGCGGGAACATATCAAAGCATTAGACAGAGTGTGCGCCTCACCCCTGCTTAGTGTGCTGGTCGTGAGGTTGGTGCGGGATGTAGTTCTCGCGGGAACATATCAAAGCATTAGAGAGAGTGTGTGCCTCACCCCTGCTCGGTGTGCTGGTCGTGAGGTTGGTGCGGGATGTAGTTCTCGTCGCGAGTAGCTTTTTGTTTCTGTTTCTCCTCTTCAATGTGCTTCATTACGTTTTCGTCTATATTATCTGGTTCCTGTAAAATATATGAAAAAATACTTGTTTAAGATATATATTGGACAGAAGTGAACATTTTTAGCACTGAGCGCAAGTTCACAATCTATATCCAGGTGAATGCGGTTTGCCATAAAAAGTGGATTCTAGGTTGCTGTGGCATGTACATGGTTGGAGAATAGAAATAACTAAGGTAGATATTTACTTACCAAAATTATATTTGTTCAAAATTCGCTACATCAATATATTTTTTAGGCTTAAACCTATAATACATTTTTTTAACAGTCAGTGTTGAAAAAATATAAAACACCTACTTTAAAGACTTTATTATTTATTCGGAAAAGACATATTATAAAATATTGTAAAATAATATATAAAAATATTATAATTTAATTTTCGTAGGTCTTAGTATGACAATGCCTCATATAAATAATTTATTGTAATTTATTCTTGTTGTATTTTATTTTTATTTTATCATTCTAAATTTAATTTTGAAATTATCATTTATTTATTAAAGTAGGTATAATATTACGGTTGTGACCTTGTTATTGTATATAATTTAAACTAATTTAATTTAGTTAATTTTATTTTATTGTTATTATATTTTGTTTTATAATTTATTTTTTTGTTGATATTATTATTATTGTGTGCCAGGTTCTCACTAGGCCTAACTTTATTTTCTATCTTGTTTTAGGGCTGATTTTTCAATCATTGGATACATTTATCTAACAGATAACTTGTATAGAGAATTAATAAAATTGACAGTTCTTCATACAAGTTAACTGTCGGATAATTTTATCTGACTGTTGAAAAATCAGCCCTTACTGATGCATGGATGTCTTACTTATATTTCGCCCCATGTTCTAATAAGCCAAGTATTGTATTTGACTTGTATTTTGAATTGGAAATGACATGTTCAAGTGTCACCATGCAGTGACCTATGGAAATAATATATTTTGAATTTTGTGACTATAACCAACATTAACATATAATATATAACGGATTTTCTCGGGGTAGACAGCCTTTGCACGCCGCGCTAAACTGACTATCGTACCTGCTAATTTATGTGATTTTTTTTCTAAATTGAAGTGTAAATAATATCTCTAAGCTAATTTTATAATATATATACATATATATTAATTGTAGCTTTGACAGACTCCATAGACTAGTGGTTGCGCCTTTAGCGTTGTATTCGGAGGTCGTGGGTTCGATTCCCACCCATGGCAAAAAATATTAGGTTGTTTTTCTGTACAGTTTGTCATGGCCTTGGTGTTAATAAAATATAACATGTATTATATTGTTGCTTCTGGTAGTCATAGTGCAAGCCTAGAGCTTAGTTTGTGACCAGAGCAATTTGTGTAATTTGTCCTACATATTATTATTATTATAATCAACAATTTAGTCAATCAAATGGCCCTCATGCAGACAACTTCATACTATAAACTAACCTAACTTAAGCAATTTCATGCCTACCCTGAACTCTGCACCCCACTGTTACAATAGCTCTACCATGAGTATTTGCCAACTGTGTTTACTATAGTCACTAGTAATTATAGTAAAACAGTTTAAAACTTTGGTAGAGCTACGGAGAAGTCATTTTGGTGCAATCCCACGTCACAGATGACAATCCCACGTCACAGATGACAATCCCAGGTCCCAAATGTCAATCATGAGAAAATTGTTGATAAAATAACATTAAAAACAAAAGCGGTCGATTTTATGTACATCCACGTGACTTTACCTATGTAAATATTATATATATTTATTGAGAGAGACAATGTTCTTAAATAATAGGCGAGCAGCGTATTGCTGATATGCCTATATCAAGCACTGGCTTATAGTATATTCTGGTGTATATTTAATCAATTATTATTTAATTTAATTTAAATTTTTAATTTACATTTATTATTTAATTTAAAAATTTATGTACATTTGTTTGACAACACCACTATAGTGCCTCGGAGAGCACGTTAAGCTGTCGGTCCCGGTTTCACTATACCAACTTGTGAAACTGTTTATAGATGGGTTATTGAGTCTATTCAAAACATCGCGACGAGCTAGCCACTTGTTCGGTGTAAACTCATACCATCGGCTACGACGAGGTGGGATTAAAACCCCTCCGCTGGGTACCCTGGGGCCGTGTAGGCGGTCCCGGGCGCCGTAAGGCACCCGTGATGACACATATACACATATATATATATTTAATCAAAATAATTAATGCAACAGTTGAAGCGGTGATACCTGTTTGACATTTCCCCGTTTCTTGCTGACGGTGTTGCCATGCTTCAGCCGCTTGGCCTTCATCGCGAGGTACTGCGGGGAGTCCGTCTTGGCGGTCAGCTCTAGTATTGTCTGGAAAAAACAACAATGGCTGATTAATAAACTGTTAACTTATATAAAGAACCATAAAATTCATATATTCCATGTATTTAAATAGATTCTTTGAGGGTAGCCTGAAGGCTGTAGATGCATGTTTGTATTATATTTTTTTTATATTTAATTTAGTACACTTATGCACTATTGAATATTATTGTCCAAAAGTATACGAATTTTGTAGAATAAGCATTCGTAATGATCATAAGTGTATCATTAACGCAGTGATCTCGGTGTTTGTGTTATCTCAAATAATCCCTTAGCCTTTGATAAAATAGTGGTACCCATTATATCATTGCTTAACTTCTTCTTTACTTGACTTTGTCAGGAAAATACTATACGGTCATGACGCCATTCCTCATTCCCACTTAGTCCTTTCCCAATTCCTTTCCATCCTATTATCCCATTTTTTCTACTAATAATATTAAAACTTCAAACTACCCTCACTTGACATTGGCAAAATTATGCGCATCGCGTAAAGGCCATTTACATAAAATTTTATAATAATAATGTTATAGTCTGTGAGGTTAGTCAGCTCGGTGGCACTCATATCCAGGTCAAGAATCAGATAATCACGTAGTCTTACACTAGTTGGTTATATGGCGTCTATTAGGTTGAGTTGTTTCGTCATATAAATGAGTATAGAAGCCTCACCCCTCTGGACATGTAGTTCTTGATCTGTGCGAGCATGGCGGGTGCCTGCCGGGCGTCGAGTGGCAGCATAGTGGGGTGCGTGCAGGCGGGCATGGCGAGCAGCTTGGCGCGCGCGTTGTTCTCGGCCGAGGCGGGCTCGCGCCACCGCAGGTACTGCTGCCAGCCGCGACCGCACACGCGGGCCGCGTCTTCCTGACACACACATTTCAATGTTACATATATTGGTGACGTGTCGGATATCCGACGATGAAAAAATATCTGTATCCGTGTTCGTTACTTTTTGCTGGATCTTAGACGCATCTTTTTAATTTTTAAGTTTGTATATTAATTTATTAGTAAAGGTAGCAATTAAATAGTAGTAGTATTTCTTATAAATCACATATTTGTAATGAAATAAAAATATATTACAAGTTGAAATTTTAAACCGTTATTGTAGTGAGTTAAGTGGTAACTCTTACAACTTAAATACCTACCCTATAATAAAAAAAAACACATTTAAACAATATAGAAAGTTGAGATATTTTTTTTTTTACTTTAATTTTTGTGTTCGGTATTGATATGGGAAAAACACCCTTTTGCCTTTTCGTTCTTGACACAATAAAAAAAAAAGACACTGCAGATGTGACGAAACCACAAGAGCCACCAGTAAGTAATAGTTTTTTTCAGCAGCGCGTAACGTACCCGTGTGAGAAGCTTGGACTGAATAGTTTTGTTTCCCGGCTTCTCGCACATCTGTGATAAATGTTAAAAATATAATAACTTATTTAAACAACTAGCTAATGCTCTCGACTACGTCCGCGTGGAATAGTTATTTTTTTATCATACAAACTTTCAAGCTCCCCCAAGGGGATAAAATTGGGTAAATTGACTATTTTATCCCCTTGGGGGTAGAATTTATCAAAATCCTTTCTTAGCGGATGCCTACGTCATAACATCTACCTGCATGCCAAATTTCAGCCCGATCCGTCCAGTGGTTTGGGCTGTGCGTTGATAGATCACTATGTCAGTCAGTCACCTTTGAGTTATATATATATAGATATATAAAAGAGTAGAAAAATCAAGTTCCGTATCTATATACGCGGATCTGCGGCCACATTCTATTTCTTATAACGTGATCGTTAGATTGTTAAAATAACTATTTCCGCTATTAGCGCGTTCTCCTCCAATCAGTACTCTGATTGGAGGCGAACGCGGTTTTTAACCTTCGCTGATTGGAGGAGAGTGCGCTAATAACGGAATTCGTTATTTTGTCAATCTAACGATCACGTTAAAAGAAACAGAATGTGTCCGCTGGACACTAATGAACCGCATTCAAATCCGTATCCGCGGATTTTAACGATCCGGCACACCAATAATAATAATATATATAAAGTTCAGTCACCTTTGATGACGAAAAAGTCCTCATTTTCCCCAACACTATCATCCTGGGATTGGGAATACGCTTTAACAAAATATGAAAAACTTAAATATGTTTAGTAAAAATGGCGATAGACATAATTTAAACTTAAGAAACATAGATAAAATCGATATACCAAAGTGTAGACTGCAAAAACCTAATAAATGTTTCGTCATTAACAGTATAAGGTTATTTAATAAATTACCTA
Source organism: Monopis laevigella (assembly GCA_947458855.1). NCBI lineage: Eukaryota > Metazoa > Arthropoda > Insecta > Lepidoptera > Tineidae > Monopis > Monopis laevigella. The sequence goes on along the minus strand of OX381590.1, from coordinate 21,263,195 downwards.
AAAGCATTATAGATCTGAGTGAAATAAAGTTTAAAAAATTATATATAGCTGGACTTACCACTGACTGACACACTCACTCATTGACAGAATTGTTCTCCTAGAAGGAGGGGTGGTGGGGGGGTGAAATTTTCGGAGGTGGAAGTAGATAAAAAAGTCCGAAAATGACAAATTTCCACTGGCGCTCGGAGATATGCTCTCGAATCTCAAAAAGTCTCTCATGTACCCCCCCCGGTATCATGGCTCATTTTGATCAGGGTGACGAGGCAAGTCCGGACCAAAAAAAAAAAATGACAAAAATGACAAATTTTTTGAAGATGACATTGTGTGTCATGCGCTATTTTCTCGGAAAGTATGCGTCGGACAGCTTTGTGCACATACAACTTTTGGAAGAGAATTTAGTTTAGAATCTAGGAAAATTATAAAAATCCTGAAAACTGAAACTTTTTTTTTCAGGATTTTTTTTTCTTAAAGAAAGTACGAGATAGCATGGGGGTCTCCATACACGGCAATGTTGGTATGAAGCAGGACTATCCGAAAATAATTTTTTTTTCAGGATTCCGGTTTCAGATTTTTTTCCGAAAAAAACACATTTTATTTTTTTTCTCGAAATCGGTGACAGATAGCAAAAAATGTCCATACAACTATTTGAATCTTTTAATTAGGAGAATCCGATAGAATTTTTTTTTTCAGGAAAAGGACAATTTTTTTTTCCCGAATTTTTTGGATTTTTAGGGTAATCGGGAAAAATCCTCGAGGTACAAAAGCTGACTTGCCAATAACTTTCTGTACCCAGAGGGCTAACTACACGTTACAGTACCCAGTCGGCTAACCACGCATTACGCGGCCGCTTCGTTCGACGACTCGAATTGCAGATGGGCGGAACGGTGAAGAAGCGAGCCGTCGAGCGAAGCGAGACGGATCGCTTCAAACCGTTTCGCACATCTGCAATTCGAGTCGTCGAACGAAGCGAGCCGGCGACCATTACCCACAACAACTTTGTCTCAGAAGGCCTAACCAAAAAAAACGCCCAACCACCCATTACGCGGCAGCTTCGTTCGACGACTCGAATTGCTCGAATTGTTTTTTACAGTCTTGGAGCGAGAAAAATAAACATGTTCATTGTTAGTGCATCGCGGCCATGGTGCCAACACATTCTTGAGTTATAAAGTGCCTCCGGATATAGACTTCTAGATCCTCTCATACTCTGCTGTAACATTCTGCTGTGCAATCTACCTGCTGTCACAAACACACATGCATCTACACTGCGTTCTGCCCACTATCACTCATCTACTGTGCTATTGAGTTTCTCTTCTACGGCCTGGTCACACCCTGGTGCTGACGTGCCTGGAGTTCAAGCCTGCTTGGAGTACTAGAGGGACACTGCTGCAAGCTCCTGGCCATAGCTGAGGTTGTCTCATTCTTAATCTTAAATTCCTAAATGATAACTACCTAATATACAAGTAAATTCATCATGTGTTCTGTGTTCAAGGGTACACCTACTAAACTATCTACTGCTTGATTTTTGTACTTTGCAAGCCTCTGCTACTTATTATACTACTCTAGTAAAGTGCATGGCGCCCATCTACTTACCTCTTGAATATAGACAAACTTAATAGTAACTTATTTTCTGTACAAATTAACTTAGGGTCTTGGAGACCATAGCTGTGAGAATGTCTGGGTGATAATCAAAAGGCTTCACCCACACCCTGGTTCATACTTATAAACTAATAGTAATCTGTACAATTTGTGAAACTCAGTGTTTAATACTTTCTAGTGTAACTTTATTCAACTTAACTCTTAGCATGGATTCTTTGAGGGTAGCCCGAACACTGTAGACGCGTGTTTATATTATATTTTTCAAATTTAATTTTATTGAATATTATTGTGCAAAAGTGTACTAATTTTGTAGAATAAGCATTCGTATAGTAATATTAAGTGTGAGAAGTGTAGCATTTACGCAGTGATCTCGGTGTTTGTGTTATCTCAAACAATCCCACAATCTTCAGTAAAATGGCGGTACCCATTTTACTGTAGATTTTTTCCTCTTCACTCGACATTGGCAGGACTATACCGTATGTTTGCATACGGTCATGTCGCCATTCCTTTCTCTACCCTAGTCCTTTCCTTTTTCCTGTCCATCCCATTATCCCACTTTTACTATAATCTACCACACTAGACACTGGCAAAATTACTCGTAAGGAGTAGAGGCCATTAATTAAAAGAAGAAGAACTCTTAGCATAGTGCCATTCACAACTGCAGGTGAAAGCACTATAAAGTATTGTATTCAAACCCTTAGAATAAAGCTTTAGAGCTGTGAAGCTGTGACAGCACAGGAGTGCCAACTCATCACACATTGTTAATTATTACCTCTTAAGTCCTTAAACAACTAATCTAACTATTCTATTGTTCACCTGTTTAGGCTTGTGTATTTTTTTTAAATATATATCTGTTTCCTTCATTTTCACAAAATCTGAGTTCATAATTTCACTTCCTCTTAGGCTGCCTTTATATAGTGACTTTGGCCTTCTTCTCAGCTTAATATATATCCAATTTAATAAAACTACAGAATCTCTTATCATTATTTATTGATATATTGCTTTTAACGCTGAGAATAAGGCTGAAACACCCACTACCAAAATCCTATGTTATATTGACGGTTCGAAGCGATCCGCTCCGCGGCTCGCTTCTTCACCGTTCCGCACATCCGTAATTCGAGTCGTCGAGCGAAGCGGCCGGCGGGCCGCACCCCACCCCCTAGTAATAGTATATATAAAGTTCAGTCACCTTTGATGACGAAAAAGTCCTCATTTTCCCCAACACTATCATCCTGGGATTGGGAATACGCTTTAACAAAATATGAAAAACTTAAATATGTTTAGTAAAAACTTAAATATGTTTAGTAAAAATGGCGATAGACATAATTTAAACTTAAGAAACATAGATAAAATCGATATACCAAAGTGTAGACTGCAAAAAACTAATAAATATTTCGTCATTAACAGTATAAGGTTATTTAATAAATTACCTAAAAGCATTATAGATCTGAGTGAAATAAAGTTTAAAAATTGTATAAAACACATATTAATCAATAAGGCAATATCATATATCATATATAATATCATATAGTGTAAAAGACTATCTTAACGATAAAGACGTCTGGAACCGTCCTGATATGCAATTGAGGTCTCGCAACTAGTAAACAAATTGCTTATGTAGAATCTACCCTAGTTTAGTAGGTATATAATGTCCGATATTGTAATAATTTTATATTACATAATTTATTTTCATTACATTATGTAAATTTTGTCTTTGGATAAGGTAATCATTGATGATTACCTACTTATTTATACTTAATTTATACTAATAGTATACTGTGTAGTTATGTACATTGGTACCGTAACAAATATTCTGCCATAGGGTGTTCTACGCATGCTGATCAGTGGGGTGCATTTTGAGTATGTTACTATATATCTATATATTATATATATGCTATATAGCATAAGTCAATCAATAGCTGTACCCCTCTTTTAGTTTGTGTGAAGCACTAGAGTTTTTTACTTGCTGGTTTTTTTTTCTCCGGGGTGTCTCTGAGGGGATCGACTTTACAGTTAGTGTTTATGCCCTTAAAAATACCGATCCTTATACCTTTACTTATATGTGATTGGTTACTTAGCTTTTATTTACAATAAATATTTAAGGCATGGATATGGTCGGTGAAGTTGGTCGCCTTGGTGGCTCTCTTGTATGGCAGATAATGATTGACAGGTCAACGGAATCAGCTAACCACCTAGTCTTACACTAGTTGGTTATGTAGTGTGTGTTCAGTTCGGTAGTAATTTTCATATTAAGATTTCCATTCCATCGTGTCTAAGTTCAATTAATATTTGTCGTTATTTTGTTAATGAATAGCTGCCTAACCAAACGCACTCTAAGACCTCATTGTTAAACTTTTTTTTTTTTTTGACTATTCATAAATATCTGTAAAGATTTACATGAAATAAATGATTTTGACTTTGACTTAACATAATTCACCGCAACTATATCGCATTGTACAAAAAACACGCTATGTGTTCAGCAAATATGTAGCTGATTCACCCCAAAAGATGTTAACAGTATTCCAGAGAAGGTTGAATTTGGGCTTTATGAATTAAAATTTCCAGCTTAGGTTGGAAATTTTGTCGCACCTTATGAAAGGCGAACTACGTTTGTATGGGTAGGTAAACTACTGTGCTAGAAAGAATATAACAAATTGAGAATAGAAAGAGATAGGATATATGAACTAGCACTCACAATCTCGGAGACATTCTTGTCCCAAGCCATAACGTCCTGGTGCCGCATCTCCAGCTGCCCCGCCGGCATGCCGCCCCACACCCCGCTGGGACACTCCTCCGGGGTGGCTGCCGTCGTCATGTGGTCCACGTTGATCAGCTCCGTGCCCAAAAACAGGTGCAGGTCTAACAGGTGGGCGATGTCCTCTGCAGCCACCAGGGAGAACGCTCGGCCCGATCTACCAGCGCGTGCAGACCTGCCTAGGGACCAAACAACATACTTCTTAAGAGCCCTGGAGTCGACTTGACGCCCACACAAACCTACTTTCAATATTACAATACAACTGGGCTGTTGGTCGAAGTTCAATTTTTTTTAATATTCGTAATTGTACGCAAAAATATTTCTGTTGTGGGTAATATTTTTTTTTGTACTATAATATTGAAAAAGTTTTTTTTTATGATTTAGAAAAAAAAAAAAATAATGACCCAACACAAAGAGATTAAAAAATACAATGACCGCTATTTATTTTATTTTAATTCTGCAACAAACAGTAATTGAGTATTATTGGAAGTGCAAAAGCTCATTTTGTATGGAGAACGCAGACTTCAGAGTACCTACTTAATATACCTTATTACAGAGAGTATGTTGCTAGCATACATGGATTCTCTGTGCAAAATAAGATAATCACGGTTATTATACTAGCAAGAAACACTGTTGATTTCATAAAAAATCCTGAGTCAAAAATTTGTTTGATAATGTTTCAAGCAATCACCAACACATAAAAATACAGTTTATAACCTGTCTAGGAAACATATCTATAACTTAAACTTACCAACACGATGCACAAAGAGCTTAGGTTTTGCAGGGAAGTGATAGTTTATGACTGTGTCCAAGGCCGGCAGATCCAGCCCTCTAGCGGCCACGTCAGTCACCACAAGGACCTGGCTGCGGCCCGACGTAAACCGACCCAATGCTATTTTACGCGCGGAGTGGTCCAGCCCAGAGTAGGCACTGCTGGTTGTTAGACCTGCTTTTTGTAGTATCTGCAGAATAAATAATAATAATAATATATAGGACAATGTGCACATATTGCTCTGGTCACAACTAAGCTCTATACTTGTACCATGTGTACCAGAAATAACAATGTATATATATATATATTATGTTTTAGCTTGTAACAAAATCATTAACTTACCAAAGTCAAATACTCCACATGATGTTTAGTGGCAACAAATACTACTGCTTGTGGTGTTTTCGGAGTTATGACATTTTCTAATAACAATAACAAAGCAGCTGTCTTTAATTCTGATCTCACATAAATCCAACCCAGCCACAAAGTTGAAGGCAGCTTCCAATCTACGTCCAGTCTTATCAACACAGGATTTGAGAGACCAGCTTTTGCAAATTCTACAATCATTTTTGGCAGAGTGGCAGAAAACAGAAGAGTTTGCCGGCTTGAGGGTAGTCTCGCTACTATTTCTTGCAATTGCTCTCCAAAACCTAATTCAAAGAGTCTGTCCGCTTCATCAAAGACTACTACTTCTGTAAAATAAGTTTTTATTTAAGTAATTATAGTTTGTTGTGGTTCATTCCTAGGAACTATGTTACAAATCTGGCAGTAGATTTGTAATAAAGCAGCAAGGATATTAAAGTTGAATCATAATGCAATTTTGTTACTGTATAATTGAGCTGGCATAGTGGGAATGATAAATGCACAACAATGTATTGATCAACCTCATAGGTACATGAACTGCATAGGTGGATACAAAAATAGTTTTGATTTTATATAGATAAACTAAATCATCTACTAACAATAAATTATAAAGATAGAAGGAATAAATTATCAACTTATAATCCTTTGATTTAATTTATTTTGGATAAAAAAGATCACCTGATTTGTAACAATAACTTTTTAAAAATGACTACATCATAAGACTTACTTATGTTACTAAGTTGCAAGTTCATTTCCACACAGATGTGCAGAAACCTTCCTGGAGTGGCCACCACTATATCTGGAGGGGAGCCCGACATCACGCTAAACTGTTGCTCCATAGACTCTCCACCAAGAATAGCTGCTGATGTCAAGCCAGTAAACTTTCCCAATTCTCTGACAAATTTCAGAGTCTGGAATGTTTTATGATAATCATTAGTTTTATTATTATTAAATTTAGAACCCTTGTTGTTTTGTGTTACCACTGCAAAATCTATTTTTATTAAACTTAGGACAATATGAATTTTTACTTTTCTCACACAATGGTGCAAATTTATTACGACAATCTATATGTTCAAAGTTAAGGCCTCTCTTGAGGCCCATACAAATACTACCAATATTAAAATTTGGCTGTTAGTTGAACAAATGGCTAGATCGTCGCGATGTTTTGAATAGACTCAATAACCCATCTATACACAGTTGAAACCGGGACCGACAACTTAACGTGCTCTCCTAGTTATGAATTATTATTTTTATGTTGGTAATTATACATAAAAATCTTTCTGTAAATTCTGAGCTGTAAAATATAAAAAAACACCTATGTATTTTACATTTTTTGCAAATAAATGTCTGTCTTTTTGTTAATAGAGGCAATGTCGCCTCAGTTCTTTCTTGGTATGGTAGGAACATAACATTATCTGGTTTCAACAAACTGAAATATCTTCCATAATACATTTCTTTATCTACTTATACATAATGTTGTTTAAAGTTATTTGTCCAATTGGACTATAAGTGAGAGTACTCCTTTAGACCAGAAGAATACCGGCAGCTTTACCACTTTGAATTTCTTTAAGTTTTGTTTGTTTTGTTATTTAGTAAACTTGCCACAAAGTTTACTAAATAAAGCTAGAAAGTTATAAATAGTTTCTGTAAAAGTGTTTTACAATATAATAATTTAGATGTCTTCATCATTGGTAAATTCCCAATCTACTATTTTTTTAAATTTAAAATATTTTATTGGACAAAATTACAAAATAAAATTATACATAGGCGAACTTAATGCCTTAGGCATTTTCTACCAGCTAACCTTTGCTAGGATTCTTTGAGGGTAGCCCGTAGACTGTAGACACGTGTATATATTATATTTTTCAAATTTAATTTTATTGTGCAAAAGTGTACTAATTTTGTAGAATAATCATTTGTATAGTAATATTAAGTGTGAGAAGTGTAGCATTTACGCAGTGATCTCGGTGTTTGTGTTATCTCAAATAATCCCATTTCACTAAAGTGGAGGTACCCATTTTACTGTCGATTTCTTTTTCCTCCTTCACTTGATATTGGCAAGACTATATGCTTTCATACGGTCATGTCGCCATTCCTTTTTCTACCCTAGTCCTTTCACGATTTCTTTCTATCCTATTATCCCACTTTTACTTTATACCCGCTTTATAAATCTACCCGCAACCACCCCATTTGATATTGGCAAAATTCCACCTATACGGCATAGAGGCCACAAATAAAAGAAGGAGAACCTTTGCTACATAGCTACACAGCTACTATGGGTATGTTGTTTATAAATGTTAATACATAAACCACATTACCTGTAAAGCCAATTCCCTTGTTGGAGAGAGAATAAGGGCGCGTAAGTTTTTTCCAGGTGTTCCCTTATCACCAGATATAAGTTTCTCCAATATAGGCAGCACAAAGCAGGCAGTTTTACCTGAACCCGTGCGAGCCATGGCTACTAAATCCTTGCCTTCTAATGCTAATGGTATACTCTGAAATAAATTTGTTTGTTTGTACAATAAAAGTAAAGCCTGTCACTTTCACTCATTTGTGATCACAAATGAAGAAAGAATGGAAGTGACAGATAGAGGTTATTAGATTATTATTTATTAAGTTTTTATATTTTGAAGTTTGTTCTTATTGTTCCACATTACTGATTTTCAATTATGTTTTTAATTGTGTAATGTACTTAACATATAATATTTATGCATTAGATCAATAAAATTACATACTATGGTATGTCAATATCATTTATTACAGAAATCATAGCAATACTCTAATAATAAAATTTAAAGGATTTTGTCCAAATATATAAAGTGTGGATGTATAGAAGAAAAGTAGTAAAGTTTGTTTCATGAAAGACATTTGGACGGGGCTCTGCAGTCACTGAAGATAATGTTTAAGTTGAAGGAATATTGGTAGCCTTCTAAGACTGCCCAATAATAATATTAGTAAATAAAATTTATATTATGTTGACATAGTATTAACTAATATTTAGCACATTTTGTTTACTCTCAATTTTATTAGTTTTTTGAAACAGACTATACATACTACTCAATTGAGTGCAAACATTGATTTTTTTTTATTATACCTATGTAGATATAAATAAACTAATTTAATTATTATTCAATTTTTATAATATCTAAATAATTAATCAAAAAGTAGGAAATAAAATATTTTTTTGCTGAGCATATTTATTTAATGTGTCCACAATTTATTTAATAGTTGACTATCAAAAACTCATTGTTTAAATTTGTTATACCTACATTTAGAAAAAGCCTATAATTTTAGATTTTTATCAATGTTGACCCTACTGAATCTGAAAACGGGACACTTCGTGTCCCAGTCTTTCTCCGGGGACACAGGGACAGAGTAGCGAAAAAAGGGACAGTCCAGTACAACATGCCACAAACTTTCAGGAAAGGGTTTGACCATGTATAGCTACAATTTACAAAGCATGTTTCAGGTTATGTTATCAAAAGCAGAATATTATTTACCTTTCGTTGAATTGGCGTCGGTTGTTTGTATCCACGTTTAGTGATACCCTTAATTATTGGAAAACTAAATCCCATGGCTTGAAATCCACCAGAACTCTTCTTTTTCTTCTTAATTTTGTTTTCATCTTTGGATTCGTCTTCTTTTCCATTTACTTCAAATCCTGGCACTTCGGAGGTAACTTTTTTTTCTTTTACCATTTTTATTATAATTTAGTGCAATTTGGTTATAAATCTACTTTTTAAAGATTTTGTAAATAAAAACTTAATTCGCACATGTCCACTTTAAAAAAAATTAAAATGAATTGACTGACCACAGATGATATAGGAGTGACTGACTGACATGTCAGTACTTGTCAGTCAATTCAAGAATAATCTTTTTTTTTTTTTTTTTTTTTTGACTGACTAATACAGGGAGCCTGAGGGGCTTTATCTGTTTCCAACGGTGGCGTGGCTGCGAGATTCGCTAGCCGCAAAAGTTTAAATACTCGGTTTATCGAAACTTTCCCTGAGGGGGTGCGCTCCGATTTGGGTCACCGAGGAGGTAATGGGGTCGGCTCGGGCCTTCCACCATTAGGGAGTGAGGTGTCTCCTTGGAGACTACTGGAGTCGGTGAGGCCGACTCCGACCAAATGAGAGAGACTCTACCAGTACTTCACAAAAAGACACGTCGGTCAAAGAAGTACCAAGAAACCCGACGTATTGTCTGACTCGCGGAGAGAGAGGTGTGTAAGAGCTCTGCCGGTCCCACATAAGGTGGGCCCGTATTCTGTAATATCTTGTGAAAATAGTTCCGCAGAAAAGGTGTGTGTGTGTGTAAGACTACCTAGCCGTGAGGGACAGAGGAGGGATTGGCGGGAACCTTGGGAGCTAGATCCACTAATTCCTGAACTTGAAGAGAGAACTTATCGGGCGGGTCCGTGAGCGCGTTTTTGGGCCTACGTTGAAGGAAGAGTATGGGCTTACGGCGAGAGTACTTAATACGAGATGATTTGGGAGTATAAGAGACTGATTCTCTAACTAAAGGGTTTGGGTGGGTAGCCGCTTTGTCAAAGAAACGTTTTGAAGCGTCTCTAAGCCATTTGGTGATGGGCTCCAGCTGGAAGTCAGCGTGGAGGTTTGTGTTACGAACGAACTGATAGGCGTTAGCGGCACGCCTTAGAAATATGTTTTGGACTGTTTGTAGACGGCCGATATTTGCGTGGGCAAATACCGGACTGGCATACGTTAAAACAGGACGGATACATGTTTTGTACAGGGTGATTTTGTTGCGCATAGACATTTTACTCTTCCTCCCGAGGAGGGGGTAGAGCCGGCCCAGGTAGTAGCGGGCCTTTTTAACCACCCTGTCGATATGTGGGGTGAAGGAGAGACGTTGGTCGAGAGTGACTCCGAGATATTTGACGGTTTTTTCCCACGGGATGGGCTGACCGAGAAGAATCAAGCGAAAGGGAGCTAAAGGGTTGTGCCTCGGTGACTTAGAAAAGTATATCGCTGCACTTTTGCTAGGATTTACTTCGACCTTCCAACTGCTAAACCAATCGCCTAGGCGGTTAATTTCGCGTTGGAGGTCTTTTTGGAGTTTTGAGGTGGAAGAACTTCTTAGATACAAAGCCGTGTCGTCAGCGAATAAGGACAGCTGATCATCGGTTTTGGTATCTGAACGAATGTCATTAGTGTAGACAGAATAGAGTATTGGAGAGAGCACCGAGCCCTGAGGGACGCCGGCTCTGATGGGTCTAAGTGATGAGCGAACACCTTCGTGGCGGTAACGGAAGGTGCGATCGTAGAGAAAGTCCTTGAGGAGGAGAGTGAGGTTGGGAGGGACTCCTATGTCGTTGAGCTTATAGACGAGGCCGGCATGCCAGACTTTGTCAAAAGCTTTGGCGACATCGAGGAAAATAGCGGCGGTGTTGCCTTTTTTACCGATCCATCCGGTGTGGATGCCCGGGTAGATGTATTCGACGATACGAAGAACTTGTTCGGGGCAAGAGTGTTTGGCGCGAAAGCCAAACTGCTCGTTGATGATTTTGCAATCGCCGTCCGGAGGAGAAAGAACGGACTTAAGCCTATCGAGGATGACATACTCGTAGAGTTTACCCATAGTCTTGAGGAGGCTGATGGGTCTGTAGCTAGAGGGGTGGGCAAGAATAATCAAGAACCTAATACAGAATAGGAGTTTTCCAGTAGTTATTATTTAACGCAACAGATGGCGTTTAGTCGCTATCTACAAAAACTGTCAAAATAGATAGCGGTAATATATAAAATACACCCGAAATTTAGGGTAAATAGGAAAACAAATACCTTTATAATAATAATTTATAAAATTTACTTAACTTTGTTTAACATATACACTAATATCCTGAGCACTTTGCCTTACCAACTTAAGCAATATTTTTTCTTTTAAATATCATCATATTAGTAATTAAATTTGAATTTCTAAGGTACCATATTCTTTTTTACGAAGTTTTTCTTGACAGGGTATCTACTAAATATTATAGAGAGCAAGAATAACGAGTAAGTAGATACATATAAAAGTGACAACATATGGTAAAAATATAACACGTCTTGCAATACCAAAATTTAGTTTTAATTCATAGAGAATTTAGAGTCTATATTTGAGTAGTCTATATAGAAATATAGACTACTCAAATATAGAAACAGCCTTTTTTGACAGTTTTTGTGGATATCTCTCCTGCTGCCATCTAGTGGAATATTTTGGAACCGGCAAAAAGAAAACTCCTCAAGTCCTCATTGTCTAATAAACATCACGTTCCGCGACCAGAAATTTTAACACGAAAAGTTAGCCGGGCTACTTTTTGACAGATGTTTATTTACATGAGCAAATTTCAAATATGTGCATCGCCGACTTACTTCCTCGGCGGTTATTAAGTACGCGTAACAATATGGTGGCACGAAAACGTTTTGAAATTTTTTTATAGGCGATTTTAGGCATTAGTGCGGTTCCATATATTACTTGGGTGGTAATAGGCAAATAAAGATTTTGTTATTATAATAAATATAAGTTAGTATTGTGTTTGGTGGTAGTTACAAATTTGTAATAAAAAAGTAGGAGAATTTCATCCCTATAACAATAAAACTATTTTACATTCCCAAATTTCCAATATACCAAAGAAAGCGTGTAATAATTAATTTAATGGCTGGGCTTTGCCAAATAATACAAATAGTCTGATGATCGCATCGCAATAGAGATGATATTCCTAAGGCTAGCTGTGATACACAGAGATATATATAGAGAAAGCCGCCCTAATGCCTAAAATTTTCTTTCCAAATATGGGAACTGAAGATGTCCTCCGCCATACAAACTCAAAACAAAAATTAATAATATTTGTTGTCACTATTTGTTTTGAGTGTTCAACCAATCATTAAGCGTTGATTTGTTGAAGTAAGCACACACGTTTGACATTTTGTTGTAAAGGCTATTTTATGCATTAAGGCGGTTCTATATGTTTCATGCTATATAGTGAGAGCCTAATAATACAAACTGGCGCGCCGTCTCGCAATGAAGCTAAAACAATTTCCGCTAGTGAAAACTTACCAAAAAAATTACCAAATTAATTTTAAAACCCTACCAAGTATTTTCATGTATATATTCCCATAACGACGCGAATTTGCGTGGATCATCATCACGAAAAATTTACATTGAAGACCACTTTTAAAATAATAAATAAAATAAAAATATTATATATTTTTACAATGATACGATATAACGAAGTAAAGCTTTATAAGTTGTTATATTAGTATATAATATATTTACTTCGTTTAGACCAGAGGTTTAGACATGTAGTGTAGGTTGACCCGTATTAGTTTCCCTACCAACATTATTACAAAATGCTAATAAACATTTTCAACTAACGACGTTAATCGCTAACATTTTGTAATTTAATATTATATTAAAGCTGTAATTTTGAACATTTTGTCCAATGTTCAAAATTACAACTCACACCAAGATGAATAATTCGTGTTTTCAAGTTGACGGCATTTTTATAGTATAAGAAATTAAAAGTATTGCAAAACTTTCTGTAAGTAATGCTTCTAAAATATAATTTACATTAATATTAGCAAAAGAAAAAATACAATCAATAATCGATTTTTGAAAATTAAATTAGGTTAAATTATTATCAACAAGTGTCCCACCTCTAATTGTGTGGCGGCCATCTTCTGTTCTCACTGGAGAGGCGATTTATGGCCAAAGGGCGCCTCCCTATCTATACTAATATTATAAAGCTGAAGAGTTTGTTTGTTTGTTTGTTTGAACGCGCTAATCTCAGGAACTACTGATTCGAATTGAAAAAATATTTTCGTGTTGGATAATCCATTTATCGAGAAAGGCTATAGGCTATATAACATCACGCTACGACTAATAGGAACGGAGTAACAAAGAAAAATGTTGCAAAAACGGGGAAAAATTATTCCTTTTAAGAGCGTACGCTGCGTAAACGGTTAAATTTAAACGCGCAGACAAAGTTGCGCGGGTCAGCTAGTTATATTATATACCTCCATGATACAGACTCAAAGGGTGCGTTTTGTTTGCTAACCCGTACCAGTATTTCGCGCTAGCATGAAAATCAGCTGTTTTGGCGTTTTGTTTAGATTATGTTAACATTTGTTAGTATTTGTAGCAATGCAAACAAAACGATAATTACCACAAAATACAGATTTCTGACATCTGCCATTTTGACATTTACCTTAAACGTAAAAAAGCCAAACATATTATCATAATTTCTACCAAAAATTTTTTCTCCATTATTCAGTAAAGTAAATAAAAAACTAAAATCCACAAAGTAATTAAACACATAAATTAAACAAAAGTATATTATAAAACCAAATATTTATAGTTCCAAAGATAATTTTAAGATTAATAACCTAAATACGGATTGTTTGACATCTGTCAAAAATTCACCTCCAACGCGATGCTAAAAATGTTAACATTTCGCATTTGCGACACATGGTTCCATGGGAAAAGTTGTTCGATTTGATCAGCAGAACCTCATATTAGCCCAAAGTACACCCTTTCAAAATCACCCTGTATATGCATTGGGAATAGAACTTATATTTCATTTTTATTTTATAGTATACTATACTATTTTTTTTATAGAATAGCCTCTTCGCATGGCGCAAATTTTTGCACGCATCTACAGTCGTCGGGCTACCCTATAAGAATGTATTGCTGATGTCTCGGTGGTAGGTTCAATACCGGAAGTGACCACAGACTTGTTCGAGGTACTCTGAATATCAACTACAAGCCTGAAAGGCACCGCTTGGTGAAAAATATGCTCCGACCTACCCTGATCCAAACCGAACGGGATTCGGGTCGTTTTCAGCTAGAGCTGAGAAATAGCTTCGACGCGTTGGAAACTACAAGGGAAGTTGATGGGGAATTCGATGCTGTCGGGAATTCGCTAACTTCTTTAGAACTTCATTTTGACCAACATATAGATAAAATTGTCAATAAGTCTTTTCAAATGTTTGGATTTGTCATGAGGTCCTATAAGGACTTTAAAAGTCCATCCACGTATCTCCATTTGTTTAAGTCTCTGGTTTGTCCTAACTTGGAATATGCAGCACAAGTATGGAACCCTCTTTATGTAAAGTATGTTGATCAGGTTGAACTAGTGCAGCGTAAATTCTTACGCACTATGAATTATATATGTCGACGTCCGCGTCGCTCATATAACGATTTATTAGACAATTAATCCTTATTAACTCTTCAGAATAGGCGTCAACTGTTGGATGCAATGTTCTTACATGGCATCCAACAGTTGACGCCTATTCTGAAGAGTTAATAAGGAGTCTAAAACAGCTTAAAAGTGGAAAAGCTCCCTATGAAGACAGAGTTTCATCTGAGCTCCTGAAAGCAAAAGGTGATGCGGCCTTGAAAAGGCTGTAACGCCTGTTTAACTCCGTCATACAAAGCGGGACCAAACCAGATCTTTCAGCAAGTTGAAATTAATAAAAAAATACCTACGATCACAAATTGGTCAAGAACGTTTCAGTAATCTCGCTATACCATCGATTGAGTATGATATTACAAAAACTATTAATGTAGACCATAATATTGACAAATTGGCATCAGGAACAGCCAGGAAAGTAAAGTTTTAAAAGATTGTATTATGCCTTAATTAACAAAATCGTATTGTATTGTTAAGTTATCTACATATTAGTATTTTTCATAGGTTATCCATTAACATATATAATATAAAGACTCTACTTGAAAAAGGTCATTATTCGCATCGACATGATAAAGTTTGTATTGCTAGAGACATAAAAGGATTGTCAACAATTGAAAGACAGTTAGTCTTTCATTTGTTGTTCTTACTTTTGTAAAGGAGGGAAAACTCTAGAAAACTCAAAGTAAACCTTTCTCAATCCTGGACAAAGCACCAGACTGGAAAATATTCATGGATACATTGAAAATACATCACAACATTCCAGATGAACTAGCAGTTTTACATTCCAGATGACTAGTAGCAGACCGGAAATACTGGTATACTTTCGGTGCTTGAAGAAAGTAATACTTATAGAACTCAACGTTCCGTGGGAAACAAACATTCATAGGACCACACCATCAAGTCGAATAAATATTATGATCTCACAAATGAAATTACTAGAAACGGATTTAAAACTCAACTATATGCAGTGGAAGTTGGTGCAAGAGGAATTCCAGCAAAGTCTTTGCATCGTCTATTGAAGGATCTTGGGCTTCCGAGATCGGCCGTTGGAACTTTTATGAAATGTGTTTCCAAGATGGCGCTAACAGGATCATATAGTATTTGGTTAAGTAGAGAGGGTAGTGAACACAGTGCAGGTGAGAGTTCAAAAGGCCTTTAAACATAAATCGCGGTCTCAAGTCCGGAAACGCTGCAGTTTGAATCAGCGATTATAAAAATAGCTAAGAATATTTTCTCATAGAGAGCTGCCCATATGATACCTATACTGTCTGGTAAAGAAACCAGACGGTTGGACAGTTGGGTAAGACATATCATTATTTGTGTTGCCCCAAGTCAAGCCCTTTTATTTGATTAATGTGTTGAATAATTCATCAGCCTATCGACCCCAATAGACCGTGAACCTATGACGTCACAAGTCAATTAGGGTTGTGGGCATGCCCGTCGTGCGCACTTCGGTGGATCCGCGCTTGAGTATTTTACGCCCGTTACTTGAGTATGCTTTCCAGGTGTGGAATCCCTATCTCAAAAAGGATATCATTCTCTTGGAAAAGGTACGACGCAAAGCTACAAAAATGGTTGTCTCATTAAAAAAAAGACATATGAAGAACTGGAGCTTACAACCTTAAAGCAGAGAAGATACCGCGGAGACCTAATTGAGACCTTTAAAATAATGAAAAAACACTATGATGTGCCTGAACTCCTTCATACTCAGCACCAACACAGGCCTTAGAGGACATTCATTGAAGCTGATAAAAACACCAAGCCATAGTAACCCTAGGAATGTATTATTTAATCGAGTTGTGGATACATGGAACAAGCTACCGGAAAGTGTTATTGGATGGAGCTCAGGGGTATAATACCTCCATAGCCTATGCTGAAGTATGTATTACATATATATCTATATATATCTATATATATAAGTCAAACATTTTCTTTATTTTCATATTGTTTTTTCACTTCAACATGACACGTATCTCGACGTGAAGGTGTACTCTATCGAGTGTTGCGTGGTACACGGCAAAGTTGAGGCCACGAGAACGCGCGGTAGATCACCTATAGATGAACTGACCAAATAAAACCCGCCCAAGTGTAGCGACTAAGAAGTTAAACATTGTTTTCTTTTTTTCCATAAATTAAAAAAATGTATGTATTTATTGTGGTTATAAGTTAGGTAGGAATTAAATCAGAGTTTTGTGGTGGAAGCATCCACGTATTATTTATATAAGCTGGCGATAGCTTCGATATAGACTTGTCGAGTTTAGTTGGAGTAGGCAATATGGACGTGTGCAAGCTCCAGTGAGGGTTTATGAAAAACACATGACGGCCCTCGCGATCTTGCAGCGGCCGGAAGTTCCTGAGTAATGGCTCATCCCATGGATCCCACAGGCGGCGAAATTCTTTCATCTGTAAAGTGATAATATGTTATTGTTTATCGAAAGGTCATATTAAGGTCATATTTTATCGGGACGTTATTATAGTGGACACCTTCTTTCTACATTTGTATATTATTAGAGCACAACTTTGGTATAGCAGACAGCGGCTAAAATATTAAGTTTTTCTGTAGTTTGCCATCGTCTAGCTGTTTATAAAATATATTATATCGTGTAGTACAAGCCTTGAGCATATTTTTATAAACACCTATACCACTACAAATTGTACAGAAAAATGTACTATTTTTTTTTTGCTATGGGTGAGAATCGAACCCACGTCCTTCGAATACAACGCCAAAAGCGCATCCACTAGTCTACGGAGGCGATCGGTTAAGAGAAAATTCAGTAGGAAGCATTCACTTCATAATATTATTCAAATAGTATATGAAATATATAAAAAATACCACCTTGAAACATACGTAGTTTACAAACATACCTGGTCAAAGGAAGCGGATAGACTAGTCCTCGGCACCACAAATCTAACTGAGAAGTTATTCTGTCCACTGCTAACTGATCCCCAGTACATGAAGAAATCTTCATAGAACATCGGCATCAGACGAGACAACGGGTAGGGCCCTACTCTGGTGTTGGTCTTTGACTCTCTGATTTTCGGGAAGGCATCAATTAACCATTGGAGACGGGGATCAGGATTTACTGCATACTGCAATGAATGATATTGTTTATATGGCTGGGTGGGATTTTAGCACTAATACTATAAAGCTCATTGGTTCGATTCATTTTTGAATTTCGTAATTATATAATCCTAAATAAGATGTATGACCCCGAGTAAAAAATGAGTACTACCTAAATATGGGCCCACAAGAATTTGACCATGATCTGATCATGGAAACCTAGATTTTTTTAGGGAACTCCTGAAATTCTAACTGTTGCATTTCAGTTATACTTTTGGGATAATTGAAATACAACAGTTAGAATCTAGGATCCGTCCATCTACATTCGACAGAGGGTTGCTTTTAAGTTGCGTTAAACAGGTTAACATCATTATCAAAGTCAAAATCTTTATTTCATGTAAATCTTTATAGATATTTATGAATAGTCAAAAAAGTTTAACAATGAGGCCATAGAGTGCGTTTGGTTAGATAGCTATTCATTAACAAAATAACGACAAATATTTATTATACCTCAATATTTAGAACTTAAACTCGATGGAATGGAAATCTTAATATGAAAAATACTACCGAACCGAACACACACTACATAATCAACTAGCGTAAGACTAGGTGGTTTAGCTGATTCCATTGACCTGTCAATCATTATCTGTCACCAAGGCGACCAACTTCACCTACCATATCCACGCCTTAAATATTATTTATTCTAAACAAAAGGTAGGTAATAAAATAAATAAGGTAATAAGTAAAGGTATAAGGATAGATATATTTAAGGGCGTAAATACTAACTGTAAAGTCGATCCGCTCAGAGACACGCCGGAGTAGAAGAAACCAGCAAGTAAAAACCTCTAGTGCTTCACACAAACTAAAAGAGGAGCTCAGCTATTGATTTGCTTATGCTATTTTAATTATTAAATTAGTCGCCCATTTCTTGTCCTATATAGTACTGAACGTACCAGTTCAGTACTATGCCCAAAAGTGGGCGACTAATTAAAGTACTACTACTACTACCATCTTAAGAATTTATCATCCAGTAGGATTAACCACCATAACTCTGCTTACCTTGATCATATACGAAACAATTATAACCCCATCGTTATACCAAAGGGCCTCTTGTTGGGTCATGTATTCAGATTTGAAGAATGTAACCTGAATCAAATATAATGATATATTAACAAAATGTATGTAGACCAAAATAAACATTCTTGACAACTGGCAAGTAAACACAAAAATATGTTTTCAATTTAATAATAATTTAATTTTTATTACATATTTAGCTGAAAATTATAGCAAAAAGTGCATATCTCAAGTGAAGAGAGTGATAAGAATATATATAACCATTTCTCCGCACAACTGGAAATTATTTTACTCAAACTCATCAATAGAGTTTGATTATATTTTTTACATTTAAGGCAAATTTAACTTTTTAGCAAATATTAATACTGAGATTGAAGCAATTATATTATAAGTATTATACATGTAATATTTGAATAATTACAAATTAACATAATTGAAGAAACAAATATGAATGAAAGTATAAGAATCCTCAAAAAATGTTCATCGTTACTTACCAAGGACACCTGTATATAATAATACATATTGCGATTCGAGAAGCTTAGATATTGAAAATTTAATTTCTGAAGAATATTTGAACCCTTATTGTTTTATTTTATTTTATATATTTTTACTTGTGGAACAGTAAAGTGAAGAGACTACATACAGACTTAAGACATTTTATTTTCAATTTACATAGTTTTCAGATTATTTAATCATTTTAGTAAAATATACATCCTTTTAGTGCTTTATTTATATAAGTATTCTGCTAATATTTACTTACTTTTACTCATATTTGCTTATTTACTTACATTTAAAAATTATACACATTATTTTATACCAAATTTTATACTTAATATAATATTATTATGATAGTATAATAATGTGCGGCGATGGCGCTCACCACCCATCACGTCTGTATAATAGAGGTGTAAAGCGAGCTGATGTGTGCCGTTTCGCTACATGGAATATATGTGGAGAAATGATAAACAAAATAAATAGTATAAGTGATGTAATGAAAGAGAGGAAGATTGATGTAATGTATGTAAGCGAGACGAAAAGAAAGAGATGTGATATTACTCAACATAACCAATATACCGGTATCTGGTCTGGAGTTCTAGAGTACCAGAGAGCAAAAATGGGTGTTAGTGTGATACTTACAGATCGTATGAAAGAGTGCATGAAAGGTTTTGAATGTTTTAGTCCGCTATTGATGTGGGTCCGTTTGAAAGTAGGGCTGGAGCGCATTTTTATTATTTCTGGATACGCTCCAGTTAACTCGGCTGCCAAAGAGGAAAAAGATAAGTTTTGGGAGTATGTTAGGTGTTTGTTGGAAAATTGTAAAGATAATAAGAGGATCATTATGGCTGGTAATTTTAATGGTTGGGTTGGTGTGAAGAGAGATGGCTATGAATCAGTGTTAGGAGGTTTTGTAGATAATAAGGTAAATGAGAATGGTGAGTGCTTGTTAGAAATATGCCTAGAAAAGAATCTTCTTGTTTCCAATACTTTATTTGACCACAAGAAGATTCATATGTATATTTGAGAAAGAAATAATGAAAGGAGTATGATAGATTATATTACAACTGATTTCAGGATGAACAAAATATCGGACAGTAAAGCTTACCGGGGTACTGACATCGGAACTGATCATTATTTATTAGTGGCCACTTTTGTGAATCTGTTCCGAGGTTGGAAATCCCGGAAACGACGAAATTATAACAATGATAACGAAAATGAAAATATTACTTTAATAAATAAACTGCAATATGAAAATTTCAAAATTCAGTACGAAAATAAGATGACAGATGAGTTGAGTGCAAGAGTGAAGGATAATGAGCGTGATATTGATTATTTATGGAATGCAGCGAAGGAAATAATGATTGATGTAGCAAGAGATGTGTGTGGTATTAAAAAGAGAAGGAAGAGAATGAACGGCGATGCATGGTGGGACGATGAAGTTAAATTATTAGTTACAGAAAAGAAAAATGCATGATTAGATATATTGGCAGCTCGAGCAAATGAAAGAGTAGGAATGGACGTAGATATAGATAGTTTGAAAAACAGGTACAAAGTATGCAAGCAGAAAGTTAAGATAACTGTGAATGAAAAGAAAAGGAATCTGGAAGTTATGGAAGAAAGAAATATTTCTACCCATTTCAGGGCAAACCAAAAATTGTTTCGGTAAAAAAATCGTAACACTAGAAATGGGTTTAGAAATGTAGATATGTTGATATAAAGGTGTTAAACAGATAATGTTGATATAAAGGTGTTAAACAGGGATGTGTGATGTCACAATGGCTCTTTAATTTATATTTAGACAGCTGTTTGAAAGAATTGAAAATGAAAGATATTGGTATGAAATTGGATAACATCCTTGTTCAGTGTTTATTATATGCTGATGATGCTGTTTTAATAGCAAACTCATCGAGCGAACTGCAAGAGATTTTATCGATTATGAATGAAGGTTGTAAGAAGAAAGGTTTAAAAGTAAACGTGAGAAAAACAAAAGTTATGGTGTTTGAAAGATGTGAAGATATATCAGAATGTAAAGTAAGTATAGAAGGCATGGATGTTGAACAAGTGAGAGAATTTGTATATCTTGGAAGTATGTTTACTAGGGACGGTAAAATTAAGATATATATTAAGAGGAGAGTGATTGCGGGAAACAAAATTAACGGAGCTTTAAATACTATTATGCACAGTAAAAATATCTCTAAAACTGCTAGAAAAATTGTGTAGAAAAATAGCATAATAGTATTCTCCTACCGACACTTATGTATGGAAGTAAAGCATGGGTATGGCAGAACAAGCATGCGAGTAAGATTAATGCCATTGAAATGAGGTCTGTAAGAATAATGTGTGGTGTGACCCTCAGAGACCGGATTAGAAATGGAATATTGAGAGAGAGAAGTGGAACGGAAGACGATGTT
The DNA here is from genome assembly GCA_947458855.1 of Monopis laevigella. Taxonomy (NCBI): domain Eukaryota; kingdom Metazoa; phylum Arthropoda; class Insecta; order Lepidoptera; family Tineidae; genus Monopis; species Monopis laevigella. Next base: position 21,241,478 of record OX381590.1, on the reverse strand, counting down.
GTATCGTAGATTGAAAGAGGTATGCTAAGGTGGTTCGGCCACGTTGAACGTATGAGTGATGAACGAATAACTAAAACAATTTAAAAAACAAAAATCGAGAATGTTAGTGGATTACGTGGTCAACCAAGGCGCGTTTATCTCGATTAAATAGGTGATATTTTGAGAAAGGGACAAATTCGCAGTCTCTGAAATAAACGCGCCTGCATGAAAAGATGTATGAATGTTGAGGAAGCTAGTGAAGTATGCAGGAATCGTATGAAGTGGCGTACATTGCTCTCTGCCTACCCCATAACTGGGATACAGGCGTGATGATATGTATGTATGTAGATCCGATGTTTATAAACTATATTAAACATCTGATCCGAAGGACTAAAATAAAAATAGGTTCTTATTTTAAATTTAGTTCTTTAAAAAATGCTTTAAGATTTAATAAGTATACATTATTGAGCAAAATCCGTATGCGTACAGGCTAAGGTTGGAGTGCCAATACCTGCATTTCAGCAGGATACATCCTTCCGTCGACACTATGCTCACTGCCCTCCATGAGGTCCTTCCCCCAATGAAAATGGATTTGTGAAAACACCATCTTCTCCGAAAAAGGACCTCCTAATAAATATGGTCTTTCAGTCATCCATTTGGCTCCCATCAAGACTAGAAAATAAAATGATAACAGGAAGACGACAAGTTGGAACTGTGATGGTAGCATTGATAGCCTAAGGCTGAGTTGCACCAAAATGAACTGTAAATGTAACGATTTAAGTTAAAAATTGTACCAATCAATAGTACCAGCTGTCATTTGAACTGAAAAATAAAATTGTTACAATTAAATAGAGTTAATTGGTGCAACTCATCATAAGTAATAGATAGTTATCAATACATATTTTATTATAACCTATTATTAGAGTACGACGTAACCTACTTGATGGCAAGCGCCTTTGACGATTAATGAAAATACAGTTTATGTTATATTTTTGTTTCAGTTAGTAGAGTCGCTGTAGATAAACTATAGTATCTATTTCTTGGTTCTAGGTGGTTCCCACTTATAAGTGGTAGTTTCATTTCAGGGTGCGCTTACGAATAGGGCAGTTAATTTGACGATAAAGCAGTAGACTCGTAATGCATAATCGTCTTTGTCACTGCCTATTTTGTGGAGCGATCAATACTGGAGATCAAAGACATATTTTATGGCTTTGATTCCAAGGCCCAGTTAAAAAAAAACTAATATTATTTTTAAAATTAGAATAGAATGGGATTCATTCAACAAAATATAACAATCTTAAACTAACAGCAGGTCTGTTTATTATAGGAGGTTTTCAGGGCGCTAAATAATTGTCTTCAATTTGATTTTATTGAACTTGCTACTTCCCGATTCAAATCGGTCATTTTAACATTGAGTACTAAGTGTTCCTGCACATTACACTGATCTTCTTAATACCTTCACTTTTCCTCATATTCTCGATTTTCGCCATTCTTATTTCTGATAGTTGGTTCAAGCCTTCACTTTCTTCTACTTCTTATTCACTTCCAGGATACGTTCTTATTGGTGGGATTGCGATTTATCTACGTACTGGTCTTTCTTTTAAAATTATTCGTTGCTCGCCTGTGTTGTATACTGCATCTTGTGAATATCTATTAATAGATATAAGTTTTTCTGGAAGAAACACACTCCTTGGAGTTGTCTACTGTCCGCCGTCCATTAATTACTTTTTTGGTCTTGAGATCGTGCTAGATGAAATTGTAACCGACTATTCTCATAATTTGATCATGGGAGACTTTAATACATGTCTTCTAGATGAACATCCTATAACGAAAATTCGCGCTTCCAAACTATTAAATATAATTTAGAATTAAACGAACTTACCTGGTGAAGTTCGATTCTAATTATACGAGTATCACGAAGAAGACGATTACATTACAAGCAGCAGTACGTTGTATGGTGCCGGTCGTTGTCACATTTTTACAGAACAGAGACAAACAGAAAAAAGGTGTCTGTCTCGCTCACACCCGCTCCTTACCGATGCCGTAGCGCCCCCGCATCATTACGTTTAAAGTATATACTAAAATTTCAAAATTTTGAAAAAATAAAATAAGGGGAAAAAATAAATATTAAAGGGTTGGGAGGGAACTAGGTAATCGTCTTCTTCGTGATACTCGTATAATTAGAATCGAACTTCACCAGGTAAGTTCGTTTAATTCTAAATTATACTTCGTATCCCTCCGAAGACGATTACATTACAAGCAGATGTTTAAAGTTATAAAAAATTTTGAAAATTTACCAAGTACTATATTGATTTTCAATTGAAACAATGTAGTTACCTAAAACTTTGGTTCCATAGACCAAGTTTCAGGAAAATAATGTTATTACAAAATCCGCGTTTTCTGTAACCTCTCTATTATAATATTTTAAAAATATGTTTGAGGAATCACTCCAGCCCGCAGTCCTCCAAACCACTTGTAAACTAATTCCTTTCCTACGCGCTGCAGTATACGCATGGCGAGTACTGTGTGCACCAAATATTAAAGTGTCTATACCACTGTTTTGTAAGCTAAGTTTTACCCTTTTTGTGAGGTTTTCTAAAGCTTATAAACAAATTATTAGTAGAGTCTGTTCTAAGATATTTTAAGAGCTAGAGCCGGGCATATATTTGGGTTTTCTTTTATGTAAGGCAGTTTAACAAGTGGTTGAAAGGACCCAGGCCTAGAAGTCTTTATGAGGTCATCAACCCTAATTATTATGTTATATTTGTAACTTTAATAAGACTCAGAGTCTGCATTTTTTGTGCAGAAGCAATAGCCAAAAGTGTTATGGTTTTATATGATAAGTCCTGTAGAGTTACATTATCATATGGATAGTATTGGCTCAAGTAATTAATAACAATAATGGTATCCCAAGTAATGTCCTATTTGGGAGTGGATGGCCTTAGCCTGAATACTCCTTTTAATAATCTAGTAATACAGTCATTAGATGTTACATTTGTGCCTAAAACCAATGCTAGAGCTGATCTAGAGGTATTTTAGGTGCTGTAGCTAGCTCCAGATTCAAAACTTTCTGTCAAGTATGATATTACTTGGGTTATATTTGCATTACAATAATCAAACCTGTTATTTTTACAAAAATCCACCAAGATTTAAGGGCAAAATTATATTGACTTGATGTTGTTTTCGATAGGGATGCCATAAGTAAATTTAGAGACGAATTTGGGATACTTCGCTTTTCGAATGACTGCCTAATAATCTCGCTGCCACCAGGGTAAGATCTGCATGGAGTGGGTGAGATTCTCTGAAAGGAGAAAGTAACAAATTTGGTTGAGGGTGTAAATATAACACCTGTGAAATTATATGCTTTCGGTATAGTGGGAACCATGATTGGGAAGGCCAATATGGAACTACTAAAATACCTTCAGCATTATCAGTTATATTTTTATGTACCACCTTAGTGATAAGACTGAATGTTGGGAAGGCATAAAATTTTAACTCTTTCCAATTAAAGGTAAATGCAGCCACAACTTCAGATTGGGGATCAAGCTTCCACGAAGCATACCTCTCACATTTGTGATTCTGTATGCTTGCGAAGAGATCAAAATTTGGTGTGCCAAATGTGTATGTTATTTGTTTAAATGCATAATCTGCAAGAGCCCACTCCGTGCCCGATGAAAGTTTTCGCGAGGCCTGGTCAGCAACAACATTATCAGCGGATCTTATATAAGAAGCAAAAATAAATATATTGCAGTCTTCACACCACTGCCATATGTCACGTGACAATTTATTTAGATGAGTATTATTAAACCACCATTTAAAGTCTATAGTCAGATGAGGACCTAAAGACATTTTCTTGTTGTAATTATCAGTGTAGTTAAGTGCCAAAAACTTTTCTCTTTCCAACAGCTTGGTATAAACCCAACCATAACTCACAGCTGAACATGCTGAGGTAAATTGTACAGTACCAGTACCAGTAAATTGAGCCAGCTGTCTGATAGTACTTTTTATTTTTTTTATTTTATTATTATTATTTTTTTTTTATTTTGAGAAATAAACTTTTTGCCCATATTTAATTCTTATTTTCTTTTCTTGTAGTAAATAAATTGTCATGTTGGAAGTATTAAACATAAATCCAAGAAATTTACAATATGTCCTTGGTACAAATTATGGAATTCCATAAGAAACATAACTTCTTTCTATCAGCTTTATTAACTGATAATAGGAAGTAAGCATCTTTAAGATCTAAGGTAGTCATATAATTCTTGTAGTTTAATAGTTTCAAAGCCATACGGTAATCTTCCATTTTAAAATGTATATTTGTAATGAATTCATTTTTACTTAATCTGTGAGTTCTATTCGGCTTTGGAACTGTAAAAAATTGGGAAATATACTGCTCAGCACAAGGTACATTTAGAGATATACTCTAGTTTAAGATATTCACTTACACATTTATCAAAATAGTACAATCAGCCTCTGAATGATTTACATTTTTAGGTATATAGCACTGAATGGGTTCCTTTTCAAAAGGAATCTTACATCCCGTGATCCATAATAGTATTGTGTGATCATTAGTTATCTCCTGCCACCTCTTATAGAAATTTTGTAATCTACCAGCTAATTTTATATTATTTACCTGGGTCAATATCTCCTCGGGCGGAATTGCACTGGCCTGTTTTGGCGAGTCAGGTCTGGTTGACGCTGGGGTTGGCGCTGAGGCTGCCGCCGTGCTACGGGGTTCACTCGCTGCTCAGCGGCTACCCGTAAAGTCCCCCGTATGTTTAAAGTTGCTCGAGGAGTAAATGAAGTGGCTATAGGTCTTTTGAGGGCCATTGCCGTAGCTGGTGGTTGAGGCCTGAGGTCCTTGTAATGGCCTTTGCAGACTTTAATTGTTCCGATAAATCGGACCCAATGAGGTAATCATCCATTTTTGTGTTTTTTACAGTTTCCCTTTCTTCGTTGGATATTGTGTTTATTATGGCATATCTTCTTTTTGTTAATGTCAGTCAAAGCTGCCTTAATTTCTAGATTTAATTTGGGCGGGTTGATAGCTGTACCTACTGGTTACCATTTTCAACCATTTAGATTTCTTTTTAGGCAATTTTATCCATTTAGAATAAAATGTAATTGTATAAGCAAAACAAAACCATTTAGATTTTTTTTTTTTTTTTTTTTTTTTTTTTTTTTAGTCAATTTTATCCATTTAGAATAAAATGTAATTGTATAAGCAAAACAAAACCATTTAGATTTCTTTTTAGGCAATTTTATCCATTTAGAATAAAATGTAATTGTATAAGCAAAACAAAACCATTTAGATTTCTTTTTAGGCAATTTTATTCATTTAGAATAAAATGTAATTGTATAAGCAAAACAAAACCATTTAGATTTCTTTTTAGGCAATTTTATCCATTTAGAATAAAATATATTTAATTAAATAAGCGAAACAAAACCATTTAGATTTCTTTTTAGACAATTTTATCCATTTAGAATAAAATATATTGTTCACAAACGGTTTACGCTAGGTAACAACGAAAAATTAACTGAGGTATCCTTTTAGAATACCTACATATAATGCTAATAAACGATTTACGTTTAGCTATGACAAGTAGGTAGATACTAAAAACTAATTAAAGTACAATAAATACTCCATGAGAGGAACCTTTCCTCCTTTATTCGTTTTTGGATAAATAAAATGAAATACACGATTTACGTGTACATAAAAAGGCAATAAGAATTGTATAACCGAATTGCATATAGCAAACTTAGCGTTAAATACTGATAAAAATATATTAAATTTTAACCCTGGTTAGGTATCTACAAAAAAAACTTACCTTCGGGAAATATTTCGTCCAGCTATTGTTTTCGGAATCGGATTTGAAATCCTGCCGATTCTTTCTTTCTACCTTTCTCTCGAGTTTCTTAATTTTTTTCATTATATTCTCGTAGTTGCCTTCTTTTGATGTCTTTCTTTTTCTCATAGCTTTTATAATAAAACAAAATGGCGGAAAAAGAAACCCACGCTAGTTTTAATTCGCGAGAATAAAAATCACTCAACAAGCGCATGCGACCTTGACCGCACACAAAAACGTAATGATGCGGGGGCGCTACGGCATCGGTAAGGAGCGGGTGTGAGCGAGACAGACACCTTTTTTCTGTTTGTCTCTGTTCTGTAAAAATGTGACAACGACCGGCACCATACAACGTACTGCTGCTTGTAATGTAATCGTCTTCGGAGGGATACGAAGTATAATTTCTTCATGTAATCTATCTCTTTTACAAACTGGCCCAACTCATCATCTTAATTCATCTGATACACTTCTTGATATAATGTTAACCTCTCGCCCCGACATAGTCTCTTGTCATGGTCAGTTCATGGCTCCTGCGTTCTCTCACCATGATTTAATTTATGCATCATACAAAGTCAAACCCCCAAAATTTCGCCCTCCAGTAGTTTTCATGCGACTCTTAAGCCGTATAAATATTGAAGAATTACGTCGTGATGCTAGCCGGGTTGATTGGAGTTCCTTCGAAGAAGCAGGAAATATTGATAATATGGTAGACGCGAAAATGGAACGACTACACAATGCATGCATCAGATTAATATTCTGTCTGCGCAAATATGACCATGTCACACCTTATCGAGATAAGCTGAAATGGTTGAGGATTCGAGGTAGCAGAAACAGCAGGGTTCTCTGCCTGCTCTACTCTTTGTTTAACGAACCTAACACTCCCAAATACCTCAAGGATAGTTTTACATCCCTCGGCTCGCATCATGATAAAATCCTTCGTTCTGCCTCTAACTCAACTCTTTCTATACCTTCTCATCATTCTACCTTTGTCTCAAAATCTTTTTCTGTTGCTGCTGCAAGACTCTGGAATGATCTACCGGTGGACATTAGACAAGCTCCTAACAGGGGTATCTTTAAGAGACTAGTGTATAAACACTTTCTGAATGTGTGAATGTGTCTCCTTTTTATTATTCGTTTGGGCTCACTCTCTCTCTTTCATCTCATCCTGTGTTTCTGCTTGAAATAATTATTGTGCTGTGGGTAGTGCTATAGTGTACTGTTGCTGTAATATTTGCTATTTTATTATTATGTATGTATATTATTAATATAATTTGTGATATGTATGTATATGTAGTCATGTAGTGTGTATATATAATATTTGTTTACTCTATTTCTTAAATGTATTTTACTGCACCTATTTTTACCTACTCACTGCTTAATTTGTCCCAAAGGTTTGACTGGTAGAGAATGCCTAGCGGCATTAAGTCCGCCTTTGTACTAAATTTGTGCAATAAAGTTTTTTTTAATAAATACTAGTTTGTATGGAGAAGGCATTTTTTTTTCAATTGCGACACATGACTCCATGGGAAAAGTTGTTCGTCAAAATAAAACCTTTCAAAGTCACCGTATAGATGTTTCTGTACTTACGAGTATACCCGGTGTTAGTCAGCTTGATTTTGTGAGGGTAGACGTCAAAATTATACCAATCCAGAGGGGGGCATCGGAACACTGTAGAGCCAGTGATGGAGACAGCTATAGGACTTGGTAAATGCCCTTCCAACTGGCCCCAGTATAGGATCCATTCAGGAGTATCACGAGGTGGTTCTGTGTTAGGCTTTTCATCTTCTTTAGCTTTATTAAAAACACAGCATCGATTTATTGTTGTTGTAATGTCGAAATATTTTAGTCTGGGTTGACACAATGACTGCGAAACTAATGTTCTCAAGTTGGGAGAAGGACCTCTATAACTAGGCCGACCGACCGGACTCGCTACCACCGCCCATACAGATGCAAAAACCGTCAAGTGACCTAGTCATGTTTCGGTTTTAGTCTGTGGATTGATTTCTTGTCGAGGTAGTAGTGATTGATTTGACATCTCGTAATACAAATTCATCTTTGTCGCCGCCCATTTCGTAACCGTATGATTTAGCCGGCATAATGAAACCTATCAAAATTGTTAAACAACAATGTATTGATCGACCCCATTCATGAACTTTGTGGGTCTGCTTACCATCATGTAGATACAAAGTCATATGCCGTTCTCCAATAAAAAAAAGACAATCATCATTTAAAATTCAGTGGAAACTACGGCGTCCGAGACCGCCACGTCTAGGCTATCTAAGCCTTAGTGTACCTAGTGGAGGGCAGCTTGTCGCAGTAAACACTGCGACGAGCTGGTAAAGACTTATAAACAATTTCACAAGTGAAACTAATACAGACAGCTTACCGTGCGCTCCGAGGCACTATAGTGGCGTTGTTAAATAACTTTATATTAAAAAAAACTCCTTGGTACAAACGTTAAAGTAAGCTATTTGTAGATAATATGTATGAGAAGCGGCAAAAGAAAGTTGATCTGGTTAAAATGTAATATAATCAAGCTCAAGTTATAAAAGAAAATTATATCATTGTAAATCATTTCCCGGCACCAGCAACGAAATTATTAGCACTCTTTAACAAATAAATAAAAGTATTTTTAAATATATTAAACTAACAAAATTATGTACCAATTTTAATAAAAAAAATATTATTACCATTAACTGCTATTTGAGACATTATTTACTTAACAATCACAAGCATTGAAAATTTATTTGCTTTATTCACTGAAAATTTGGCAATAAATTTATATTATTGTTATTGTCAACACGAAATTGACATATCTTTGTTTTTTTTAAAAAAATAATTTAAGGGCATTGCACATACGTTTGCATCAGCCCTAACCAAATTACAATAATAAACATTACATACCACGGATACAAATAGCTAGTGAAACTTAAGTAAAAATACAAAATAAAAGTAATTCTAGGACTTAATATAATCAGTGCTTATACTTCATTCAATATTTCTACATTATACATAATTATTAAAATTGTATTACTATACTTTAAAATATTATCATAGGTAAACAGTTATATGAGCACAGAGATATACGAGTAATATCTTAATTATTATTTAAGTATGTACTTAAGTAGTTGGTTATTTTTTTGTAAATTTTATTGTGGGTAGGTGCTAAATAAAATAACTTGTCATCTGTACTTTGTAAATTAAAATGGCAGCCGCAAAGCCTTTAGATTATAATTCCAATAATAAAATACATAATAAAGATAAACAGGAAATAATAAAATGTTCTTCTTGTTCTTCAACAATTACCAAGAATAGGGAAATATGCCAAAGCGAAAAATGTGTTGAAGATCGACGACTTCTCACTTGGAACAAATGGTCAGAAAATAGAAATAAAGAATGTAATTATTTAAGTAAGAAAACTCTTCGGGAGCCTGTGGATTTGGTCATGAATTTAGTTGAGTCGGTTAAAGAAGATAAAGAACGAAAGACAGCAATAGAACATGCACAAATACAAAAGAAGGCATCAATTAGAAATGGAAGTTTATGGGAGCGAGCACCGAGACTTAAGCAGACGTGTCCATGCCAACCTGTATATGAAATACAAAGAACTGCAGCGGAAATGGGTCGTCCTCGTAAAATAGAGCACGTAGGGGTTTCCAAAGTAGTTTCGACCAACGAAAAAGGAATAATTGGTGTTTCTAAAAGACCAAAATGTGATAATTTAAATTTTGAATATAACGAATATCGATGTCGCCGTGAAAAGGAATTAAAAGAAAGAATTCATAATATTTTACCTTTTAAGTATGTATAAGTACCTTAAGGAAATGTAAATATTACCTACAGAGTAAATCCACTTAGTTATTAATGAATATTTTTCTAATTACAGACCTTCAGTTGATAATTTAGTTGTTATGGGATATAAACCTAGAGGTAATCAAAATATAATGCCCAAGGTGCCTATAATTTTAATTGATGGCACTCAAGAAACTGCTGATATAAAGGACCTAAGCGGTGTTTATGCCATAAAAATTAATGATTCTATATTTTTCAAAGAACAGGCTGGACAAGATTTAAAACATTTAAAATCAATGAAGGTACTTCGTAAAGACAATTGTTCAAAATGGACTTACTATTATAATGTACCTGTTAAAAGAGTCGGCAGAAGTAAATTAATTTTACACAATCTCGGGACGGTTACTTTAAGATTTTGTTGGAAGAAAATAGAAAATACCGTACCTTTCATAACTAAAGACATATCTGAACAAGTATTTTTCTTCAACAAAAATGAAGATATAATAAGTCCAGGGCAGAGTAAAGACATCATATTTAGTTTTCTATGTGGACACCCTGGATTATATAGTGAATGCTGGAAACTAAACTTTTGTAACATTAATTTCTTTGAAAATTCGCCTGAAATCTTTGTTGTTGAGTTAAACGCTGATGTGACTGAAGACATAACAAGTATAATAAACAAGGTTAAGGATATAAAACACTCAATAAAGCAAAAGGCTAAATTTAATATAGCTTATAGCATAATTAACGAAATAATATTAAAATCAACTACAGTTAACCCACCAATATATCCATATAAAAACTTTTTATTAGAAGCTGATATGTTCGTAATGAAAAATCCTATTTGTTTTTATCATCAAACTGAAGTTAACAAATTAAGGTCTTTGTATAACGACATGCAGCCAAATGAGGAATGGGATTTATCTCTGGGAAGTTGGCGAAAGGTGCTGATGACGAAAGACTTTGATACCAGAATAATGTTGTACGAAAGTTTGAAGAAATCCTACGTAGAGTTGCTTAAACCTTGGACAGAAGGCGATGAACTGTCGGTAAGAAAACATCGTGCTGTACAAGAAGTATTGGGTTTGTTGGCCGATGAATTTGATAAGAATTTTGATAGTGTAACTGAAAAGTTAGTCACGAATGTTGACAGAGACACTTGTGAAAAACCACCGACTCGTCTAGATGTATTACTATCTCAGAGTATTCATGTAGTTTTTCACATGAAGATGAGAGATGAAATATCATTGACTATGGAGGTTTGTGCAGGAATCTTATGTAGTTTGGATCAAAGTAGAGAAATAGATTTTGATTTCTGTCGTCAGTAAATAAACAATTTTATCACAATTTTTAGTTTATATATCTATACTAGCTTTTGCCTGCGGCTTCGCTTTTTATAAGTTAAAAAAAATGTTGCTTTAATATTCCAAATTTATTGTTTCTATTTAAAACAGTGGCTGAGACTAAATTTTTATGTTATAAGATTCCCATATGCCTTCTATTCTCTCCATTTTTCTTTTGTTATACGGAACCCTAAGTGCTCGAACAGAATTCGCATTTGACCGCTATTTTTAAGAATATAAGTAATTTTAGTTAGTATTTTACCTACTGAATTATTTAATTACTTTGTCTAAATGATGACGATAAACGTCGACTTTTAATCAAAAATATATTCCTCAAAAAAAATATGCTGTTTTATGTAAATTTAATATACCCAACTTTTTTTCATAGAATTCTATTGTATTCTCTTTGTTGTATTTAAAAACTTTTTCTAATTGACTTTAAAAACACAAACACCCTGTATATCTGCACTCTCTATAGCTATGTCAAAAATCATATACCCTATGTCCTACCCAGGATCTCAAACTATTTCCATACCAAATTTCATCTAAATCGGTTCAGCAGTTTAGGCTTGCAAACGTAACAAACAGAGTTACTATCGCATTTATAATATTAGTATGGATAGTATAGATGTCTATACTAAACATTTCGGTCAGTATTAAAATAAACAGTTTTCGTTATTTACTTTTAGTCAGTTCGCTATTTGAGGTAAAAGTTTTAAAAAATACAGTTTTTCTCACAATAATTTTTCTCTATTATAAAAGGATCACCTACTCTGTATATCTGTATTAAGCCAGACCAATATTTTGAAAACCGATTGAGAATTACTTTATATATAGAAAATTTGATTTTGAAACAAAAAAAAATTAAATAAAAAAAAAACGTAATTAAAATTTGACTGACAACACCACTATAATACCTAGGAGAAGCACGTTAAGCTGTTGGCCCCAGTTTAACTATATCAACTTGTAAAACTGATGGGGTATTGAGTCTATCCAAATACCACGGCGAACTGATCGCTTTTTCGGTGTTTACTCAGGCTACGATGAGGTGGGATTAAAACCCCGCCGCTGGTTCCTGAGGTCGTTCTGGCGTTCTCTGGCGTTGTAAGGCACCTGTGATAGTACATACAGTTTTTAAGTTATTAATAAAAAACTAACAAACCTTAAATTACCAACAAGAATAAAAGCTGCAGATCCACATTAGTCATAGTTATTATTTTAAATGGAAAGCCAACTATTCCCCTTTTTCCCTAGTTTTTATTTCTTCTGATGTACGGAACCCTAAGTACGCGAACAGTATTCGCACTTGACGTTTTTTACCAATAGACCTTGGATAATGTTATCCAAGGTCTATTGGTCATCGTTTTCGTCTTCGCTGAATCAAGTAAAATAGAAAACGGTAATATCTAAAATGATAAATTATATTATTAAGGTAATCAATCAAGTTTTATCTAAGCATTTAAGTTGATAGGCCCAGACAAAGGTATTCTACAGAACGTGGGAAGGATAGTTGAATAGGTGAGTTACAGACAGAGAATAATAGTGCGTGTTCAGGCAATAGATAAATAGTTTGCAATTAGGCACTAACTGAAAGCTTGATATTCTCTACATATATGCTTAGAATTATCTATATAAAAATGTATTAGGACAGGGGTTCCCAAACATGTATAATTTGAGTCCTTGTGAAATACTTTGGTTAAAATGTGTTTTCTTTTTTAGCAGCAAAAATAAGTATGCGTAAACACATTTGAAGTGTGACTAAAGTGCTCTTCAAGGACTTAGGCCCGGTTCGACCAAAAGGCGGCATAACTTATACCAAGATTAATAACGCCAAATCACATACAAATAATTATAATGAGTATTAATATCTATGATTAAACATTAGTAAGAAATTTGACATTACTATATCCAGAATAAGTTATGCCGCCTTTTGGTAGAACCAGCCCATAATAAGTTTTTATGAATAGGTAAGACCATTGGCATTTTTCTCGACGTCTTGTAGCTAGTCGAAATATAATAGGGTAGAATTAATAGTAACATTGTTCCCTATTCAAGTTTTAAAAAATATATACTCATTTCTCTCTACGCGGCGCATACTTTGGGAACCCCTGTATTAGGATATACCTACCTACATGTAGACTATGTGTACCAGAAACAACGATACTAATACATATTATTGCTATTGGACCACGGCATGGAACTTTGTCACTACCTGATGATAAGCAAATCTATAAAATCCATGTATGGGGTCAATTAAAATACCCATTGGTCGGCTAAACGATGCAAATTTGCTTTCTATAGAAAGAAAAACTTAATTCCATCATCCCATGGGAACGAAGTCATGAAAGCCAAACGGATGCAGGCTTGCTGTATCGTTAAATTAATTGCCCATTTCGTAACCGTACCTTGAAGGGAGTCTACCACCTTGATAAAAAATCTAACAGACTAGGTCACTTGACGGTTTTTGCATCAGTAGTGGCGGTGGTAACGAGTCCGGTCGGTCTGCCTCCCTCCCACCATAGTTAATACTATGTAGTTGGTAGGTCTGAATAAAATCAACACGGATAAAAAATAATTCTTCAACTAAGAAATCAAATATTCTCAGAATATTATTTTAATACAAGTAAATATTTTAATAAAAATAATATTTTAAATACTTAGTTCAAGATTTTTTTTTGGAGTAAATATTTTTTTGTGAATCAAGATTTCTTGTTTTATAAGAATATTTTTTTGCCTTAAATGAAATAAAATTTGTCTTTTTGACCAAGATGATAATGTTTATATCCAATATATTATGTTTATCCGTGTGTATTGTTGTTCTATAACTTTGGAAACTACACAGTCATATGAACAAACCCTGCTATAGTTGCGATAAAATCCAATGAACCCCTTTTCACTTGAGCGTAATATCCATTTAGATATTTGTGGTCCAAATAGATCTATAGATATCAATTTTATTCTATACAGAATATAAGCCAGTCAGGACGCTCTTTGATCAGAATTCCATTAATTGAAGCAATATCTACCAAAATATTCATAGTTGAATTAGCATAGATTAAGGTGGGTACTTGCCATAATAGAAAGCCTGAATTAGAAGGTCTTATTACGCCGCCGATTCAAGTCAAGGTAATAATATATGATTTGTTTATTAAATAATAATCTATAATTTGGTAACATATAATATATTTAGGTAACAATTAACAAATACACTTTAATAAAATCTTAGAAAAACTATACATAGGTACAAATCTTTGAAAGATAACTTCAAAAATCTTAACAATGAGTGATAAACCAAAATTAAAATATATATCAATCAATAATCTATCTAATATATAGAGCTATTTTGGTATGGACCAAAAACCTTTGTTGCCTAGTAGCTAGCCAGACTAGTCTAAGATGAAATCTAAAAGTAATGACATAGAATTTTAGATACGAGTCGATAAAATACTTAACATAAAAATGGATGATTGACCGCTTAATTATTCGTAAGCCACGATTGCCATTCCAAGAAAACAAAGATCACTACATGGCTCATCATCTATTTTTTTTTCGTTTCGCCTATAGTTTAGATTTGAGTTGTTCCACGTAGATGACGGAGTGTCCAGGCGGGTGACGTTGGGTAGGCCTCACGTTGCGTTCTATAGGCTTGTTGTCCAGACCTTCCAAATGCCTTAGGAGAGTCAACTGGAACAAATACATTTCATCGTTAAAACTACCCTCGAATACATACCTGTGGATCATTTTGCAATAATGTAAAACCTTTCAGGAGATAAGAATAAGTAAGGCTGCCTTCAATTAGACGCTTGAGGAAGCACTGCATATGATGCGGTACATAATTGGATGTGTAATTGCATAAACCACAGCTGTGCAGAAATATTGCAGTGACGCCACAGCAACACCAATGCAGCATTCCTTGAGCGTCTAATTTGTAGGCGCCCTAATAAGTCATGTTGACTAACCACTGACCTGCTAGTAGAAGACTAGCAGCTAGCTAAGCTGACCATTCCACATTGACCATCTTTCATCTGTCTGCGAAAAGGAATTAGCAAGTCAGAACTCTGAATTGATTTACAAATATTTCTAGAAGTATAAAATTACAAATATAATTATAATAAGTGTCACCTTCCTGCCTTTTATGCCTTTCAAAAAATTGATGACGACAGCTTACTACAGCAACTACGGCGATTAAAAAAAACATAAAATCGATTATTATATAATCGATTATTATATAATCGATTAATATATAATCGATTAATATAATCGATTTCCGATAAAAACACGGAGAAGCAAAATTAGTTAGGGTCGGATTAATAGTCGTTGCTTAGCCTTTAGTCAATGCTTGGAACAATTAAAATTTAGTTTTCTCATATGCAGTTTGATAGTCCGAAGCATTGGTTAAGCATTAGTAGACCCTTAGAAGCTAACTTTTAAATAAGTATGTTAGGCGAAGGGCTAAGCTATAATTTGGTAAAAAGTATTTAAACTTTTTGATTTTTATATATGAAACAATTGTACGTTAATTTTCATCTCCAATACATTTAAATTGCAACGTCTTTTATACATGTAAAAAAAAATATTAAAAAAATGATCCTTTAAATTAGGTAGGTATGTATCAAAATACAATACGAAAATCTTTACAGATATTTATAAAAAGTCAAAAAATAAATAAATATATTATATAAAAAAAACTAAGATATGTATATTCTGGGGCCCCTACCCTACGTTTTAGCAAAAAAACAATAAGAAAAATCCGTGAGGGGTGATTGGAACTTGGTTGGCTCTGCGAAAGCGAGGGTCGTGGGTTCGAGTCCCACCAGAGAAATGTCTATCTAATAAAAGGTATTTACCCAAACACATAAATAATCTGTGAACCTACCTTTTTATGTGACAGAGTTTTAGGGTACCTAATACGTATCTAGTTACAACGTCGTGTTTTATTGTCGGATGGAGTTTACGATGGGGTTCTACTTAATTTTACGATTACGGCTTCCGTAGAGACTTTAAAAAACTTTTTTATATGGTTTCGAAGGACTATCTGCTTGATCTACGATAGAATTAGCTTTTATTGACGTCACATAATTGGATGGGACTACCGACTGCCGAACACAATGACTTTTGAATGAACGATGCTATAAAATAATTTTACTATGTTTTATGTCGGTATTATACCTTCACATTGATTTAGAACGCTATAACATTTATCAGACTTGAAATCTATTTTTGGTTAACCGTTTCAGGTATTTATGAAAAGCCTACACAGTACGTGTATGTCCTACACAGTACGTGTATGTCCTACACAGTACGTGTATGTCCTACATGATTTTAAGAATAGTAAAGTTCTAATAAGAATATAACTTGTATATGTATTTAAGCAAATTATGAGATTTAAACAGTTTGACGATTTTAGAACTTATACAGGGTGACTTCGAAAGGATGTACTTTGGGCCAATATGAGGTTCTGCTGATCAAATCGAACAACTTTTTCCTTGGAACCATATGTAAATGAAAAAAAAGCCTTCTCCATACAAACTAGTAATTTTAAAATGACCAATTTGTATGGGGAAGCCATTTTTTTTAAATTTGCGACACATGGTTCCATGGGAAAAGTTATTCAATTTGAACAGCAGAACCTCATATTAGCCCAAAGTACATCCTTTCAAATTCACCCTGTAAAGTAAATAAATGAAAGTTTAATATTCATTATTAAAATATACAGTATGTGACTAGCCGGTCTAGAATGTAAATGGCAGGCGTAGGATGTGACTGGCAGGTCTTAGGATGGACAGGATGGTAAGTTAGACCTGAATCACGAATCAAATACATATCCAAGATTTTATAAGTTTTTTGACCAAATTGAAAAATATACAAAATAAGCGTGCATGTACGTGCGTGTACCAATAAGTTTTTAATTAAAAAAAATTGTACATTTGTTTGCACCACTATAGTGCCTCGGAGAGCACGTTAAGCTGTCGGTCCCGGTTTCAGTATACCAACTTGTGAAACTGATTGTAGACGGGTTATTGAGTCTATTCAAAACATCGCGACGAGCTAGCCAGTTCGATGTAGACTCATTACCATCGGCTACGACGAGGTGGGATTAAAACCCCTCCGCTGGGTACTCTGGGGCCATCTAGGCGGTCTTGGGCGCCGTAAGGCACCCGTAATGATATGTATGTATGTATACGAAAGACTGACTTTATGACTGGCGGTGAGGTAAAAAGAGTTAGTAGACAAGTGGCACTCGGTTATGCCTACTCCCTGGTAAAAGACAAATGCAAGAGCTTACGGAAAAACTTACCTGTTCGTGTCCAATGTGAACCGGGCTCTGGTATATGATCCACGTGACACACTCCGTATAGGGCGGGGTGGTGAGGGAGCCTTTGTAGGTCACGTAGGCGCCGTCGTTCAGATCAGGCCGGTCCATCCATGATAGAGATTCTGGCGAAATATATATAGTTAAGAACAAGGTGTTAAAGCATTTTTAGAAATTATAGTACAAGTAGCCTGCTCATAAACTAAGCTCTATGCTAGGCTATAAGTAAGAAATGTCGATATATATACCTATATATTTTTTAAATACACCCAGACCACAGAAGAAATAATAGTACAAGTACCCAGACTGCACATAAAAACGTAGGTACTAATATTTTAGAATCGACCTCCAGATACAATGTCAACGGCGCAACCACTACACTACAGAGGCAGTCACAGACTTAGTATTACTTTGCCATTTGGTTTAGCTATTTATGTGACAACAAATTGTACGTTTTCATACATACAGGGTGACTTTAAATGGATGTACTTTGGGCTGATGAGGCTCTGCTGATCATATCGAACAACTTTCCCCATGAAACATTGTGTGGCAAATTAAAAAAAATCATACAAACTAATAATGTTTAAATGACTAATTTGTATGGGGAAGTCAATTTTTTTTTTATTAGCGACACATGGTTGCATGGGAGAAGTTGTTCCATTTGATCAGCAGAACCTCATATTAGCCCAAAGTACATCCTTTCAAATTCACCCTGTATAAAACGATATTATTTTTTTGTATTTATTTATTGAAATGTTTGATCTGGATGGTCAATTCAAACATCGCAGTACCCAAAATATTATTATCTATCTTAACCCGAACGCGATTTCGCTTCGAATTTGGGTTCCCATCCTGATTACGGAAATAAGGGTGTTTGTAGACGTGACAGGTTCATTAGCTGCGCGGTGAGGGAGATGTTGGGAGGTGAACGACCTCACGGGCAGTATGATTTAGGTACGATTATCTTATGTGAAGATCTTATCTTTAATTTAGCCATTTAACGTAAAGACTTTTATGTTCTTAATTCTATACAAACGGGTTCTTATGCAATTTTTTTTTTCGCACTAGTTCCATTTCTTTAGTGTAATGGTAATATTTGAACTAAAACAACACGACGAGCTCTAGACGTAAGGTAATAGTTCGTTATCCCATATAAAATAATGACCGCATCAAACTACGGATATTTTTGAATGGAAATAACGAATCTTTACTGTTGCTTATAGAAATTGGCCACGTTTAAAATATTTGTATATTAATGGAGCACGTACTCGTATATGACTTTGTATCGATGGTAAGCATACCTACAAAATGCATGGATGGGGTCGATCAATACATTGTTGTATAACAATATTGATAGCGCCAGCTAAATGATGCGGTTACGAAATGGGCGGCGACAAAGACGTATTTGTCGCCGCCCATTTACGAGTCTAATTTAATATTCTCGCTGCTTTATCGTCAAATTAATCGCCTGTTTTATAACCGCACCATTAAAGAAGACCACGTCGGCAAGAAATAGATGCAGTAGTCCTCGGAAAACCGGTGAACCCACGTACTAAAACAGAAAAGTGATTGGACGGTTTTCGATATCTGTCTGTATGGGCAGTAATTGTGCAACAAAACCGGTCCATCTATCGAAGATATCTAGAGACATTCCTCCCACCTAAATCACTATTATTACTAAAATGAATAACTAACTAACCAGCTGGGACCTGGACAGTCTGGTCCCTCTTCCGAATGGCGTCGAGTCCCTCCACGAACTTGTCGAACCGAGGATTGGGAGCGTTGCCGGACTGCAGCAGGAAGCCAACCACGGCCAGCCCGTCGGGGTGACCCACCGCTGCTTCTAACGACCCGTACTTGCTGTTGAAGTGCACGAAGTGGACTTCTGCTGCGTACCTGATAGGAAGCAAGAGTAGTATGTTAAAACTGAGCGCCGCAGTTTTATCCGCCATTTTATTGTACGTGAAATGTGTATGGGTCTATTTTATAAATGTGACAATTGTATTTTACCATGACAATTTATAATACATTGTTTAATTTAGTTTGACTTAGCCACGTTGAGCAAACAAAAGCAAGTAATGTATTATAAATTGTCATGGTAAAATACAATAGGCTGTTTGACTACATTAAATATACTATAAATTTATATATAAATATACAAAAAATATACTATAAATTTTGGTCATCCTATCAAAAAATGGCGTAAAAAAACATATTTCACTTTATTTTAAACTAAATGATGTATATCTTTTATAGATTACACGAAATAAAATTGTTTTTTTTTACAATTTCATTTATAACAAAAACATCTTTGATTGGTTGATGACTGATGACGTCACACGCAAGTAAACAAAACTACACACATATTATAAATCATGTGGATGAAATATAATGGAGTATAATTATAGATGGTTATTTAATATGTGCTTGTTTGTTTACTTGCGTGTGACGTCACACTTAACATAGACTGAAAAACAGCGTTTTTAGCGCCATTGTGGAAATTCAAACTTTAACATTGATTTTTATTTATTAATAGAGTAGACATCCCAAAAATATATGTAGTGTGATTATTATGTAATGGAGAATCATACAAAACGGGTTTCAAAAAGGAGTCAAATACCCTAATGTCATGTTTATAAAATAGACCCCAAATCTAAAATAAAATACAGCCCATGTTACTCGCTGATAATGTAACTTTCTATAGGTGAGGGAAATTTTAAAGTCGGTTAAGCATTTTTTCAGTTTATTTACTACATTTTTTTTTCTTTATATTGTTAGTGTAGACTAGCTATGCCTTACGGTTTTACCCGCTGAGTAATAAAAAAAAATGGTAAAATACAGTTCATGTTACTCGCTGATAGATAATGCAGCTTCTTTAGGTAAAAAGTATTTTTTGGTTAGTATATTAAAGAGATAATAAACGATGGCTGTATGTTTTTATTTTTTTAAATGTCTGTCTTAATATTTTATAGAATTTGATGATTTGATGATTTTTTTTTTGGAAATTTTTGTATTTTAAGTGCTTATATATTTTTTCCTACACCAAACTTTGAAAAAAAGAACGTAGGAGCCTAGATATCGATCATAATTATGACTGCTCCAAAATTCATAAAAATCCATGAATGTTTAGGGGGGTGAAACAGTCAAGACTTTTTGTATGAAAAATCCGCATCAGACTCTTATCTTAACTATTACAAACAAATAAAAAAATCTAATATTTTATCTTTATAATATTAGTATAAACATAGATATATTAAATATGAATCGAAAAATAACACATTAAAAAGTTAAATGTTTAGAAAAAAAAACCGATGAATTAAAATTTACCATCTAAAAAAATTCAAGTCGTAAAGTTATAGATAGAGAAATCAATAAAGACATATTTTTTTGTGATTGGTATGCGCTACTGATAGTATCTCTACAAAAAAGATATTCTATCTAATCTAAAAATCTAATGAAACCTATTTCATCAGATAAGAGTGGCTACTACTACTAGATAGAGGCATATTTGGTGACATGCTATGCCTATTTATTTATGGAACTGAAGAAGATTAACTTTACAACACTTGACTGAAAACAACAATAATAATATATAATATATTTTCTGTATCATACATAAGCAAAGCCTTTCGCTCTAGAAAACTGATACGAACGATTTGCCCCGACCTCCTTTTGCTAATGGTTTCCTGGGGCGACATCAAACAAATATTAATAAAAGATCGTCGAGATTTTATGTTATTATGTACTATATAAATGCCACATGCTACAACTTGTGTTTTATTGATATCTTATAAAACGGATTTAATGCTCTTCCTGCATTTCTTGTCAAATTACATTGAAAGGTATATTACCTTTCAATGTAATTTGTCTGGCAATTATCGCAATAAGTGCATTTGCACCTCTTCTAATAAACGAAACCTTTTTCTGTCTCAACATTAACTAACTGATCCGTGCTTCGTCTGCGTAACTTTAAAGTTTACGCAGCGTAGCTTTCAAAAGGAATAAATTTTCCCGTTTATGCAAAAAAAATCCGCTCTTATTGGTAGTAAATGAGGATGGGTTAATCCCTCCGCTGGGACCCTGAGGCCGTTTAAACGGTTCTCGGGAGCCAAATTGGCACCCGTGATGGTATTTATTTTACTTTTTATTGGTCGTAACGTGATCCTTTAGCTTTCTTGGATATAAATAGGCTATCAAACACTAAAATAATTTTTCAATTCAAACCAGTAGTTCATGAGATTAGCTTAATACTCGTAATATTAGTATAGATATTATGCCATTTCATTTAAATAAACCGGATACAATATAGGTTTTTACCTATAAGGGTTACAATTGGCCTTCATGCATAAGTGAACCCCAACTCACCCTTGTCCATCGAGAACATGTTCGCACCCAGTGAAGTCATCCACAGACCAGTGCAGATGCATCTGTTCGAAAATATACTCTCCCAAGAGTGGACCGCCGCTGAGTCGAGGACGGGCGCCACCGTCAAATGTGAAGTATGCTGTAAAATAATCTAGTCTAGAACAGGGTTGAAGGTTAGATGACATGAGATCTGTCTATTTTATCTAACAAGTCTAAAAAAATAACCACCAGCAAGTGGCAAAATCTTAGGACAGAATTTTACGAAAGATAACCCTCTTCTTCTATTATTTAACACGACATTTACTATGCTAATTCCTTAGAACTTTTGTTCTGAGTTCTGAGGTTGATTTTTTATTATTTTATACTGCAATAGTGGACTGCTGTTTACGAGTACAATATACAAATTTGAAATTACATAGGAATCTCTTACAGCGAAAACTGATAGTTGGAGAAATCTACTGTGCTACCTTCTTGACAGCCTTCGTAGACTAGTGTATCCGGAGGTCGTGGGTTCGATTCCCACCCATGGCAAAAAATATTAGTACGTTTTTTTCTGTACAGTTTGTCATGGTCTGGGTGTTTATAAAATATAATATGTATTATTTCGTTGCTTCTGATACACATAGTACAAGCCTAGAGCTTAGTTTGTGACCAGAGCAATATGTGTAATTTGTCCTACATATTATTATTATTATTATTCTCTTCTCTTTAGATTTAGTTCTGGGCGTTTATATAGCAATATGTGTCTGAGGACTATACATAAACTTAGAACCTTATTAAAATATCTCTTAAGAACAACTGGTAGCTGTAGAAGTCTGTGCTTCTCTAGAATATATATTCTGGAGTGATCATCTGCAATCTGCAAAGAGGGGTATCTAAGGAAGTACTACTATTAATGACTTACCAGTTTGACCGGTATTGAGGAGGGTGGCAGTAGACTCGTTGTTCCAGTATCCTTTGAAGTTCAGAGGCTGTAGGGATCTCCAGGTCGGACATTTCTGAAGGGAGATGGCAATCGGTGACTGCGACGCGCGTAATTTTGAAATGTGTTCCGCTGAAAAATAAGAAATATGTAGACACACGTAATCGCCATATATACGTGGTGGCCGAGTTGGTTAGACCTTGGACTTAAAAACACTTAAGTCCCTGGTTCGAAACCCGGTGTGTACCAATTAGTTTTTAATAAAAAAAAAAATGTACATTTGTTTGAAAACACCACTATAGTGCCTCGGAGAGCACGTTAAGCTGTCGGTCCCGGTTTCACTATACCAACTTGTGAAACTGTTTATAGATGGGTTATTGATTCTATCATTCAAAACATCGCGACGAACTTGCTACTTGTTCGGTGTAGACTCACACCATCGGCTGCGACGAGGTGGGATTAAAACCCCTTCGCTGGGTACCCTGGGGCCAACTAGGCGCCCGTGATGATATGTATGTACGTAATCGCCACTGTAATTAAGAAACTATAAAATTATATAATCTATACCCCGTGGTTTTACCTACCGTTTAAATAGGAAGAATTGGTATTGAAATTTCTCGCTAATATTTCTTTTATACATATATATTAACCGGAACAAATGATTATTTATGTTTTGATAAAGCTAAACTTGTGACATGTGTCTTTGTATCTACCGGGTGGTTAGCAGACCTTCAAAGTCCATGAATGGGGCCAATCAATAATTCATCTTAAACAATATTAATCGCTCCCACTATGCCGGCTAAATGATGCGATTACGAAATGGGGGGCGACAATGACGAATTTCATTACGAGTATATTTTAATAAAGGTACTCGCTGCCTTATCGTCCGTATAACTACCCATTTCGTAACCTCACCCTGTTAGGAGACTACCACCACGACAAGAAATCGATGCAGTAGTCTCCTGAAAACTGGTGAACCCACAGACTAAAACCGAAACATGACTAGGTCACTTGACGGTTTTTGCATTTACAACTCAACTCTATTTGCGGTGTAGCGCTGCATGTTTTAATTGTTTAAGTAGACGATATAATCAATGTTTTAGCGCTGCAGCGAACTCAACTTTTACCTGTATCTGAGGCTCTACCATGGGTTTGTGCATTGTAGAAACGTAACGTATTCATTTACGTATACGTGAGCAACAACCAATAAGATTGCTTTATTTTTGGTAACAGGATTGAATAAAGCGATCCTATTGGTTGTTGCTCACGTAAACGTAAATGAATACGTTACGTTTCTACAATGCGCAAACCCATGGTAGAGCCTCTGAACAAATAGTTTTCTTGAACGTTCGTTTTTAGTATATACATAGAAGTCATTGGTATTTATAATTAAAATTATTAAGTCATTTATCTTCTTTGTAATATGTTGACAACTATTAGCACCTTAACTAAGTTGTCTAGATTGACCTATTCACTGTTAGGTGCCGCTTTGTTTCGAGATCTTTCGTCCGTTATAATAAGTATCCTTAGGTAGCGATTAGGTAACAAGCCTTCATTCATGGACTTACGTGAAATTATAACGTCTCTGTAACTACGGTTGAATGAAGCATTAATTACAGTCGAAAAGATTTAGGTAAAAGTTGAATTAAGTTCGTAAAGCTGTATTGTTAAATAAATTAATTCAATTTAAAACTTAACGAAATATAATTATAAAATAAACAATTTTCACAAAGACAATTACTAAACAAGTAGCTAACTAAGATAATTTAAATTATTTCTATAAATTAATTTATTACAATGCATCTGTGAATCACCCAGGAACAAATTTTAAATATTAATTTAAAAACTTAAGAAGTGGAAATCCTAAAGCTTGCATTCGTATTTCGTAAGCTTTTATTAATTCACCTAGGGGCTGTTCCAAAATACGTGTAAGATAACTCGGGTGATCTCTCGGGAAAAAGGAATCGGAGATACGAAGCAAAAATATAGAAATGTTTTTCGGAACGGCACTGTGTGTGTGAACGGAACTTTGAAGTTTACAATAAATGAAGAATGAATTACTTTTTTTATTGCACAAAGGCTACTATTGTGCATAGGCTAGCTTAATGGTCATTATCTATCAGCTAACCTTTGGCAGATTAACGAATAAAGGGCAGAGTGCTAATTATTGCAAACATATAATATATAATACGAGGATATATAAATAAATTAAAAGGTAATTTAACAATACAATATATTTAATAGTATACTCGTACATAAACATACATAAATAATAATACACAGATATACATAAATATATATCGATCGAGATCGCATACAGTAAAAAAATAAATGTTAACAGTTTTGATTATATTCAGATATAATGTATCATGTATCATCATCACGGGTGCCTTACGGCGCCCGAGACCGCCTAGACGGCCCCAGGGTACCCAGCGGAGGGGTTTTAATCCCACCTCGTCGTAGCCGATGGTATGAGTCTACACCGAACAAGTGGCTAGCTCGTCGCGATGTTTTGAATAGACTCAATAACCCATCTATAAACAGTTTCAGATATAAATAAACAATATAAAGATCCTACAGATACAAGACCTATTGCGTTAACAAACACTATGTCCAAAATCTTCTTTTCTATACTTCAAGCAAGAATGTCGAGGTTTATGATCACAAACAAGTACTTTTTATCCCAGCACCAGAAAGGATTTCTTCAGGGAATTTCTGGTTGTTTGGAACACAACACCTTACTTTCGGAATGTTTGAAGGATGCCAGGGAGCACGAGCGTCAATTGAGTGTCTGCTGGATTGATTTGGAAAACGCTTCTGGATCGGTCCAGCATAAATTGCTACAAGTTGCCCTAAAATGGTATAACTTCCCAACAGTGATCATGGATATAATTGCTAATTATTATAAGAACTTAAGATTTGTCATTACAAATAAAGATGGGTTCACAGACCCTCTTAAATATAATGTTGGGCTATTTCAAGGCTGTTGCCTCTCACCAATAGCGTTCAATATTATTATTAACATCTTAATTGACAAACTTAAAACTAGTGAAAAGAAGTGGGGATATAGATTTAAGTTAAATAATGTATATTCGGAGTCCATCTTAGCATTTGCAGACGACCTAGCAGTGCTAACACGCAATCCAAAACAATGCCAGAATTTGCTTACTCTGGTAGACGAATTCTGTGTATGGTCGAACGGCATGAGAACTAAACCATCAAAATGCTTCTGTCTGTGTCTGGGCAGACGAAATACTAGGTTTACGTCATACGACCCAGAACTATTCATAGCAGGGCAGAAAGTAGCCCCAGTAGAGGAAGCCATGCCTTTCAAATTTCTGGGCAGAAGGATCGATTTTAAAGGAAGAACACCATCCTTAGATGTGGTTGTGGAACGCTTTATTAATGACATCAACAAGGTAGATCAACAGCCAATTAGTAATGTCAAGAAAGCTTGGATTTATGACAACTACCTAACATCTCGTCTAACATGGCCTTTTCTTGTATACTTCAACAAAACTCTTTTGGTAAATCTGGATGCAACTGTCATAAGAAAACTTAAGTCTTGGCTTGGATTAGCTCAGGGCGCTGACTCCTCTACGCTGTTCAGGGGACAGCAACAATTTGGGATGAATTTAAAAAAAAACCATCTGAGTTGTACAAACATCTACGCGTAACCAAGCAACAAATCCAGAGTAACTCTCGGGATAATCTGATTGCATCTCTCCCAAAAGACTCATTGGCCTTTGAGATGGAGTCAAGACTTCAGTTTCATAAATCATTTATGAGCGGTGCCCAGATCAGCAAAAGGGGGTTAGGTTGGAAGAAAAAGGAATGTGATAAAGATGTTATTAAATCTTTTCTTAGGGAAGATGAAGAGCATGGCTACAGAGTTTACGCGATGACCCTAGAAGTACAGAATGAATGGCTTACTTTGGGGGAAGTTTGTATTCCTCCAGCCCTGAAATGGCGCACACTCATGTACGATTGGTCTCCGGCACTTATTAAGTTCTATCTGAATGCCTTTCAAATGTCCCTACCTGACCAGAGTAATCTGGTAAGATGGGGGAAGGCAACAGATAAGACATGTACATTGTGCGGTGTTGCTGTAGGGACGGCCAGACATATACTTGCTGGGTGCAAAACTCTACTTGAAAAAGGTCATTATTCGCACCGACATCTGATAAAGTTCTAGAAATTATTCGTGAAGCTGTAAGTCTCAGTATTGCTAGAGCCAGAAAAGGATTAACAACAAATGAAAGACTGACTACTTTTGTAAAGGAGGGACAACTCAAGAAAACTCAAAGTAAACCTTTCTCAATCCTGGACAAAGCACAAGACTGGAAAATATTCATGGATACATTTAAAATACATTACAAGATTCCAGACGAACTAGCGGTTTCAGCCTATAGACCAGACATACTGGTGTACTCTCGGTGCTTGAAGAAAGTAATACTTATAGAACTCACCGTTCCGTGGGAAACAAACATACCTAAGGACCACAACATCAAGTCGAACAAATATTTTAATCTCACAAACGAAATTACTAGAAACGGATTTAAAACTCAACTTGATGCAGTGGAAGTTGGTGCAAGAGGAATTCCAGCAAAGTCTTTGCGCCGTCTATTGAAGGATCTTGGCCTTCCGAGAACAGCCGTCGGAACTTTTATGGAGCGTGTTTTCAGGATGGCGCTAACAGGATCATATAATATTTGGTTGAGTAGAGAGGGTAGTGAACACAGTGCAGGTGAGAGTTCAAAAGGCCTTTAAACCTACTTCGCGGTCTCAAGTCCGGGAAAGCTGAAGTTCATTCCCCTGCCTTTCAACCACGCGATGGACCCGGCACCCGCACGGTGAATCCATGGTTTGCTAAGAACATTGTCTCTCTCATAAAATAATAACAGTAGAAGTTTGTAGAATAAAATTTTATGGAAACTTGTTGTAAATTTATAAACATATTTAAAATCACTTTTGTAAAAAAAAAAAAAAATTTAAGAACATTTTTTTTATCACTTTTTATCACTGTCAGTTTTTTTTACCCAATTAGAATCACCGATAAAAAATACACTTGTCAAGGTAAGGCATTCGAGTGATGGGACAATCACCTGGGTAATAATTAACTCGTTTTGAAACTTGGCCCTATGAAATACAAAGTTTGTCAAAGTGTCAAAATTAACGTATTTTGACATTGGAGTTTAACTAAAAGTTGACAATTTAATCTTCCTTTGGAAAGTTGATATAACTTTTACTGCTTTATGAATAACAGAAAGGTGTAAACATGGGAATTTCGTAAATCTCTTTAATTTGATCTTTTTTGGCAGTTTTATTTAATTTACTGAAAAACATATTGGATTAATATTTCTATTTCATTGGCTATATATTGCGCAACGCCGCAACCAATAAATAAGATGTAATTTAGTGACTATAAAAAAAAACCATGAGGCGAATTAATTTCCGTCTGATCTACCTTATTATAATATTTTCGGCCCAAAAAACCATATGGTCCACCTGATAAAAGGTAAGTGATAACGTCTAAGAATGTTCCCAACCAATAGTAGTAATGATGCTTGCTTCAATTGGTTGATTTCACTATGTCTGCTTGAGAAACTTATTGTGTGTAGTACGGAAACGAAATGGGGAAGGAGAGACTGAGACAAAATACACACACCGGCAGAATTAGCGGAACACAAAAAAGAATTAATATATCTTTTTCGTAGCACTGGCCGGTTACATTACTTTTTTATAATTTTTTAAATATTTTTTTTAAAAACGTCTAATTTGAAAATGTCAACAGTCATTTTTTTCATTCGTTTGTTTTAATTTTTCATTCATACATCGACTACTTCGAAGTAGATTTTCCGTTTACGAATATCTAAGTATGCCTGATTTAACGCTATCAGAAATCATCAGGGCAGATGAAATGAGAAGAAATGGTCAATCCTACAGATGGAAAGAAACAAGACTTGATGAATGTAGAATTCTGTTAAATCAGATTGATGGAAGGCAGCGAGTATGGAGACGCAAAGGAAAGCGTAATTTACAGTCTAATTTTTAAAATACAGTGGCATATGGCGGCGGCTCAATTATGGTCTGGGAAGGGATATGTTTAGGAGCTCGCACGGAGTTAGTGGTAGTTGACGGCGTGAATCTGAATGTTGATCGGTATATCAGGGAGATTTTAGAGGAACACGTTGTGCCATTTGCCCTATTATTGGTAACCACTTCATTTTAATGCAGGATAATGCTCGGGCTCACAGTGCTCGCTCAGTACAGGCATACCTAAACCATGTTGGTGTTACGGTGATGGAGTGGCCAGCACGGTCCCTGGATATGAATCCGATTGAACACGTTTGGGACTTGCTAAAGAGGAGTGTCAAATCAAGAATGCCACCTCCTAACAATCTGGGCGAGCTGAAAAACACATTAGTTGAAGAATGGCAGAGGTTGCCATAAGAAATCACTGACAACATCATTCGCAGCATGCTCAGACGCATGGAAACCTTAATCAGGGCACGGGGGGGGGGGGGGGGGGGGGAACACTCGTTATTAAACATTCATTTAATTAATTTTAAACCGTCATAAAATCTAAAATTTTTAACTGTTTCTCTATCACTACGAAATCTAAGAAAAAAGCATTTTGTTTAGTTAAGTTTTTTTTTCCATGAAACTTTAAGTATAATGTTGCAAATTAATGTCAAAACATATTAATTTATTTGTTGTTTCATGTTTAATTTTTATTTGTTTAAAAATAAAGCTAACTATTTTATACTCTCCTTTTTTTGTGTTCCGCTAATTCTGCCGGTGTGTGTATATTCTGAAAATGATACTTGAAATAGATCTTCAAACGTAAATAGCTACTTGTAATGGATAATCTCACAAATTAGGATGGATACTTATGAATACCAAATCCTGACTGATAAATGCATTTTATCGTATGAGGTTGATAAATGTAAAAAAAGACGCACACATGACTGCAATCTTATCTCAAAAATTACGAAAATTCTTTATCCTTAGTTAATATTTTATTCGAAAGCTGTCTGTTGATATACATATTATACAGCAAAACTACTAAACCAATATTGTCGAAAATTCCCAGAGGTGAAAAAATCTTGATTTCTCAATAATAAACAACCCATTTTCAGCGTAAATGAGGTGGTTGAATATTTTACCCTTTATCGACTATTTAAGTACCATAAATAATCCCTAAACCATTCGACTTTTACCTAACCAAAACGAAAGGTGACCGGTTTATATTGGTCCTTCGAGCCGTATACTTTTTACATGAAGCATATATACAAGTCAAAAATGGAGTCGATCTATACACTGTCGTTTAACATGATCGCCTTAACTATGCCGGCATATTTTGCAGTTACGAAATGGTCGGCTACAGTGGAATTTGCATTTAGAATATTTTCATATTTATTTATTTAAATCTTTATTGCATATAAAATATAAAGGTGGACTTAATGCCGCTAGGTATTCTCTACCTCGTATCCTCTAATATCCTCGCTGCTTTATAGTTAAATTTACTGAGATGATTCACTTCAAAGCTCAAAAAAAAACTTATGAACTCATAGACTTAAACCGTAACATTCAATCACAGTTTTGCATCTGCGCGGGCGATGCTAACGAAACCGGTGGGATACTATTTTAAGTGTATATAACTTGATAAATGATATAGATAGGTAATTGAAGCTTTATTAACTATTCAGCAACAATAGTTTGTTTTTCTAGGACTTTGATGTATTGATGTATGCCGAGAAAGTAAAATATTCACAAAGGAAAAATGTCATTAGGTATTATTAATAATTAAACATCCTAATTCAATAGTTATTCCTTTTATATAATTATAATTAATTTAGTTAAATAGGCGATGAGCCCAGAAGACAAATTTAATACTTTACAGATATACATAAATCCGTAACATATTAAATTGGTTTTCTATGGTGTGATTTTATAAAAGGGAAAACAAAGTAGAAAATATTTTAAGAGTTGCACTATTTGCAATGTATATGTGCATAAATATTTGCAAGATACATAAATAACTACATTAAATGATATATACTTATAAAGTAATAATGTCATAGCCATTTTCGACAACAATTAAAAAAAAACAATAAGTCACTTATTCTACTATTTATTAACGGACAAAAAAACAGTTCAATTTTCTCAAAATCACTTCAATCTTCCAACTCCCAATGTGATTTTTCTGATGCATTTTTAGGAGTATCAGTAATTTTCACTTACCATCAGACGATGCAGTGTTCATGGGTTGTAAACAGGATGTCCTAATAATGCTATTAGCCATGATTAGCGGAAAAGCGTCCTATGTCACTTCCTGCAGTCAGCACTCAGACTGACTCTCAAATAATTTAGCAACATCAAATACCGAATCGTCACCATCAGCATTATCGCTTTGTAATTTGATAAGATAAAGAAATCTTTAGTTTTTGACCACTTTTTGTCATTATGTTACGTGATGGATTGATTAATTTATGTAACGTTCGTTGTAATTTTACACAATAAGGTACAGTGGGTCTAATAAATAAAAAAACACTTCATGGTGTAATCTACCCTTCGACATGAGAAATTATGTTGTCACGATCAAGGCCCCGCGGGGTCTTTTAAAGTAAGAATGGTTGCCTCTGCTCTAAACCATTAATGTTATACCTTTATTGTATCCTCCTGATGGTAAGCAGCCCTACAAAGTCCACGAATGGGGCTAATCAATACATTGTTGTTTAACGATATTGATTGCTCCTACTATGCCGGCTAAATGATGCGGTTTGAAATGGGCGGCGACGTATTTGCATTACGAATCTATTTAAATATCCTCGCTGCTTTATCGTTAAAACAATCGCCCGTTTCGTAACCACACCATGAAAGGAGACTACCCCCTCGATAAGAAATCGATGCATTAGTCTCCGGAAATCCTGTGAACCCACAGACTAAAACCGAAACATGAATAGGTCATTCAAAGGTTTTTGAATCTGTATGGGCGGTGGTAACGAGTCCGGTCGGTTGGCCTTGCGAAGTTATAGAGGCCTCCTTCCCCCTTGTTCGTTAGTCTCTAACCCTTTCATGAGAAACATTGCTATGGTCGGGTCCCCCACGGGGTCCATTAGCATTGTTACATTGTTGTAGGATTACTATAAAAAAGTAAACCAAAAATAAGTTAATTTTTACTTTAAAATGTCTAGAATTTGGTACATATGTGCCATAATTGATTTGTCATCGATGGAATGTTAAAGGTTTGCAAGGCTATATTTCTCACATTGGAGGGTCTAGAATTTGGTACATATGCGGCATTTAGGATGTTTAAAGTCCTAGGGCTTAATTTCTAAGAAGGGGATTTGTCATCGATGGAATTTTAAAGGTTCACAGCGCTATATTTCTCACATTGAAGGGTCTAGAATTTGGTACACATGCGGTATATGAGATGTGTAACACTACAAAAATAGTCCCAGGGCCTAATTTCTAAGAAGGTGATTTGTCATCGATGGAATGTTAAAGATTTGCAGGGCTATATTTCTCACATGAAGGATCTAGAATTTGGTACATATGCGGCATATGGGATGTTTAAAGTCCTAGGGCTTAATTTCTAAGAAGGTGATTTGTCATTGATGGAATGTTAAAGGTTCGCAGGGCTATATTTCTCACAGGGGGTAGAGTCTAAAGGACACACTTACCAAATGTCAACGTTTAAGAATAAAATATTGGGTGGATTCTTATACAAATAAAAGCAACTATTTTAACAAAGCCCCACGTCGAGGCCAAAAATGTTCTCATATCTAATGAACAAGTATTAATAATAATATGTAGGATACTTAACATATATTGCTCTGGTCATAAACTAAGCTATAGGCTTGTACTATGTGTACCTGAAGCAACGATATAATACTTATTATATTTTATAAGGACCCAGAACTATACAGAAAAACGTACTAATATTGTTTTGCCTTGGGTGGGAATCCCACGACCTCCGGATACAACCACACCAAATTGTATTTATTATAATTATTTAAATCTTCAAGGTGCCTGACTATAATTTCATCAAACAATGCCTGATTACTGATTTTATCTATTTCTATCCATATCAAATTATTTAAAAAAATACCCATTTTTTTGCAACCTACTGTCAGTCCACGATTATACCTTGCAGACTACCTTATAAAGGTCGGGCTTTCGCTTTAATGGTTCTAATCGATAAATTTTCAGGTAAAAACAAGTAGTAGGCAGCTCGCTCTGTAACAAACTCTTGGTCTATAGACAGAGATATTTTTCCGGTACGGTATTCCCAAAAATACAAAGCAAAGGTCTCTATGGACCATAATAGCCTTTGTACTTTTTTTATGCAATAAAGTTTTTAAACATATTTGTTTAAAAACTTTATAATATCTTTGTGTTTCTATCTCTACATGTCACTGTTTTTCTTCGTCATAACTCTACGCCGATTTCGGAAACTTTTAATTGGATCGTCTTTTAAAACCTTTAAGGGGTATGATAAGCTAATTAATTTATACGTCGGTATTATTTAATTGCTTTATAATTCCATTAACCAAACTGTAAATTTTCTATCTATTCTATACATTCTATTCCAAATTTTGTCGTGTTTTAGAAACAAATGATTTTTTTTTTCAAAAAAGTACCTACTTGAAAATTTAAGTCAAGTAAAAGATATTTTGTCAAAAATCGACCCACAGAATCAAATAGTATTAATATGTGAAAAAAAAAGTCAGAAACCTCAAAGCGCCACTTGTCATATCGAGTCGATGACGTTTTGGATGCGTTTTTTTTATATATATATATATATATATATCATCACGGGTGCCTTACGGCGCCCGAGACCGCCTAGACGGCCCCAGGGTACCCAGCGGAGGGGTTTTAATCCCACCTCGTTGTAGCCGTTTTTTTTATTTATAATAATAGTACGCACACCAGTATTTATAATAATAGTACGCACATCAGGAAAATAAGATTGTATTTATGCCATTTTGTAACGTCTGCTGTCAAAGAAAATAGTTGAACCAATTTCATAATATTAAAACTTATAAAAACAAATTATTATTCTTAAAGAAATACTTCTTTGTATTTGTATTTTAAGCCTAAACTTCGTTATCAATATACTACAGATCTACGTAACGCTTTATCTTAACGTCTGAAGATAATCATATTTGGGTGACCATTATTTTTATTGTTTTTTTTACTTAAGATTATATTATCCAGTGGCTTAAACGAATTAAATTATTGTCATGATTATATATTAATATTATTTGAAGGTCCAATCTCGAGCAGTGGAATATTAAACAACTGATAATACCTGCCCATGGAATACTTTTAGATAATAATATTATTTTTTTAATATATAAATTAATTCTCTTAATATAAGCAAAGTACGTTTCTTAAGATAGATGTACCATACATGATATGTTTTTTACCTTTATCCACCTGATACATATTATATTTATATATATATATGTATTCTGATACATATATACAATTTATAAATGTTTAAATTTCAAGTAAAATAAATAAGCAAATCGACATGTCGTGTCGCTTTTAGTCGAAGAGTATGGATTTTGACAGATGACAGCTATACTGGTGTATTTCAATTAATTTTTAATAATAAAAAATATATTTGATTGATAACAGCACTGTGATTTTTTGCCATAAGTGGGAATCAAACCCACGACCTCCGGTTAGAACGCTAAAGACGCCTAGTGGTTTAGTTAGGTCGTGGGTTCGATTTACTACTATTTTATTTTATTTATTAAACATTTTTTCAAAATATTTTTATTCAAAAAAATAAACTATTATACAGGGTGACTTTGAATGGATGTACTTTGGGCTAATATGAGGTTCAGTTGATCAAATCGAACAACTTTTCCCACGGAACCATGTGTCGCAAATGAAAAATAAAATTGGCTTCCCCATACAAATTGGTCATTTTAACATTACTAGTTAAAGTACACCCATTCAAATTTACCGTGTATATAAACAATAACCTATTAATAATTTTAAAACTAAATAAGATAAAAAAAAAATCATTTAAGTCTTCCGATGCTGCGCACGTGCCCAAAATACTCATACTATTCCCCCTCTGAATTTATGTAAGTACCTACGCAAGGCTCCTACCATTACCCAAAAAAAAAAAAAGTGGATTCATGGCCACCGCTAAGACAATCATTACATGTCACGGTATCTAAAATGTTTAATGTAACACAAAATAATACTTTATTTATCAACCAAACCGACGTGTCGGATATAAATCACGAACGTTGAGAGCCTGATAGCAGAAGCAACAAATGTTAAGGGCAAATAAGATTTCAACAATAGATTAGGGGAAAAGTCATTGTTTGTCTCTTGTTTTTATGATATTAAAATAATACCAGGTATTATTTCATAGTATATTTTATCTACAAGGATATTAGCACCTAACATTTCTAACTTGTATTACAATATTCATGCGTATAACGTGTAGCTTAAGCGTTGAATGAAAAACACAGAAATCACTGAATGACAGAATTAGAAAAGAATATTAATTGAGACCTTATCTATTTTTCTGCTGCTATACGAAATTTGAGCGCCCCCGTGGTTAAATTTCTATTTGCGCTGATGATTAATTCTGTGCTGCTAGTGAGAGTTTGTATTAACGTTCTCACTGTGTTAAGCGAGTACTCCCCAAGATTCACTTAATTTTCTAACCTTGTCAAATAAGCTAATCTAATTGGCGGACAGTGCTCACTTACTATGATGAAAAACTTAAAAAAACACTCGCACTAGGGCCACTGATGGCAGAGCAATAATGGTAAGTTTTTCTGTACAGATTGCCAAAATTTGGGTGTTTATATAATATTATATGTACGTATTAGTATCGTAATTGTTTTAACACATATTGTAAAAATCCTAAGCTTACTTTGAGACCAGAGTAATATGTTGTAAAATTTGCTACTTTTATTTTATATATTATATTAATTTAATTAATATTATATTAATAAAAAAAATAATGCCTTTATTATCCTCATTTTTATTATTTAAAATTAAGTAAATTGGGATTTATTTTAAAACCGAAAACCGTTTATTTAAACGTTGCATCCTGAACATAAGCGCATGTGGCGTGGCATGTTGTATACTTTCTGAGGCTGAATTTGTATCTTGAATTTGAGTATTATCTTATACTTCACTAGCGGCCCGTCCCGGCTTCGCACGGGGGGACTTAAGATCAGCGCACGCCACGGAAGGCCTCAGAAACGATACTTTCCCCCCGTTTTTAAAACATTTTTGGTTACTGCTCCACAACTATAGGACCTAGCGTGATATTATATAGCCTATGTTACTTCTGAATAATGCAGCTTTCTAATGGTGAAAAAATTATTGCAATCGGTCCAGTAGTTTTTGAGTTTATTCATTACAAACATACAAAAATACAAATCTTTCCTCTTTATAATATTAGTATAGATAGTATAGATATAGATAGGTATTGTTATTTACGACTATCGATATTGGTATAAACGATAGCGTAGAAATTGCCGTTATATTAAAGGGGTTTCATTTATTTTCTACTTCTATCAGTTTATTATTTCTGTGTTAATGATACATAATAAGCGAAACTTTAAATATTTATGTTTAATCTTGAAACCTGATCTAAACATCAAGTTTTCCTGAAAAAAACCTATAATTATATAGAAGTGTTTTATAAAAAAGTATTTACCTGTTATTACTGAAAAATACTTACCTTTTTCATGACAATTCTCACGAACATTATTATTACGCACTTTGTATTTACATCCTAGATTGCAAGATATTATATATCTTAAAGAGAAATTGGTATTTGTCATATTATAGCGGAGTAGACGGGTCGGGTGTCCGACGTTGGTGTCCGAGCTATAGTTCTGGTCATCATGTGTTATGCATGGACTTATGAATACCTTATGCACAATCGATTGTCTTGACCTTCCTAGCCTATGACAATGGCTCATTTATACCATACAGTGCCTTTAGAGAAAAAATAATGAGTCCATCGATGGAATCGCCGTCAGTCAACTTAATATGGATTTTGTCAGTTTTCAGTCGGCCCTCTAGGCGTGACGTTCGCTGTCAACTGTCAATATCCATACTTTTTGATTGAAGTAGATGCCATTGATGGAATGGAGTTGTTTTTCTGTCAGTACCCAGGATTTAATATTGTTTTTTTTAAATATTAGTTAATGACATGTTTTATGGGTGAACGAATTGCGAAATGTTCTCTGTAGAGAAGATTGCAATCCGTTAATATTTGCATGCTTTTGGAATATACTATATCCATATAATTTATAGGAAATCTATTTAAAAATAGTTTATCATATCCACTTGTATATAATATTTTTTTCATCAAGAATCTTTTTTTTATTGGAGCACGACATGTCACTTTATATCTACCTGGTGGTGAGCAGAGCTACAAAGTCCATGAATGGGGTCAATCAATAATTGTTCTTCAACAATATTGACCACCTCGACAAGAAATCGATGCAGTAGTCTCCTGGAAACCGGTGAACCCACAGACTATAACCGAAACATGCTTAGGTACACTTGACGGTTTTTGCATCTGTATGGGTGGTGGTAACAAGACCGGTCGGTCGGCCTAACAAAGTAATAGAGACCTTCCTCCCACCTTAAAAAATATGGTACTCGTCACAATTAACTTCACTGTGCTCAGTACCCTGTATATCTAACAAAATGCTATGCCATCCTGTCAGTGCCATCTTGAAAATGTGATTCATAAAAATACCAATTTTAAACAATTGGTATTCAGTAAAAAAAAAACCGACAATTTTTTTTTTTAATATATCAAAACAACATTGTCATAAACCATTTTTTTCTGTAATACTACTGTTATTAGATTGTAATTTTATTTCCACGGTTTTATTTTGATATTTTTTCTGTAATACTAGGTACTGTTATTAGATTGTAATTTTATTTCCACGGTTTTATTTTGATACTAAGATTTGTGTTCCTATAGCCTAGTTCAGGTACAGAAGTACCTTTAATGTACCTTAACTTGAATATATTGTATGTAAATGCTCCTATTGGAGGACCGTCTGCTATTGATGGATTACCGACGAGGCCGGACTCCAAAGCCACTAGTAATTTAAATATCGTATCATTTTTACAAGTTACAAATGAGAATAGTAAGGTATACTGTTTCCAATCGTTTATTTTACTTTTACAGCTCTTGTACTAATAAATTAGTGATATTCTATTGCGTTACCGATTCGATTTCTAATAACACACCGAACTCTAAGGGTTGAATTAATAGTCGTTGCTAAGCAATTGCTAATGCTTAGCCGAAGCTTCGACTGAATATGAAAAAAAATCATTTTTTTACAGGTCCAAGCTATGGCTCAGGCTTATAGACTTTTAATCCGACCACGAGAGATCGGAGATTAGACGTCATTATTTTGGTTCCTGGAACAGCAAAACCCGAAAACGTGCAAATGCATAACAATGCTAGTGCAATATGATCTACTTAACTAAATTAATCATATCCTTCACGGTATACGTTCACGTCTTTTCACATACGTTACAAGGTGGGATTGCAGTATCCGTACTATAAAGGGTTTCAAAATTTAGGGATCCAAATTGGGTACCTAATTTCATACAGTTGGAAAATACATTCTGACATTTGTAGGGGTTTTTTAAATATTTAGTTATACTTCGGCGTTAAAAATACAACATCTCCATTTTTTTTATAAGTAGAATGATATGATTTTACTTTTCTAAAGATAAACTCTAGGAAACCTTAAAACTCCTAGTCGACTGTGATTGAAGCTTATAAATTAAGTATTTTTTTTTTATAGGAGCTCGGCATGTGACCCCACATCCACCTGATCGAAAGCAGTATGAAGGTCCAAGAATGAATACAACCAGCTCTTAGAATTGTATTGTAAGAGCTGGTTTCATCCATTATGCCGGCTTAAGATGCCTATTCACGCTTCGTTTAAAGGACTCAAGATGAAGGAAACACGCAAGCAAGAAATATTAATTAGATTTGATGATTATAATAAATTATCTGAAACAAATAAAGTGTGTTAGATGTGTTTCTTACTTGGTAAAATATATATTTTTTTATGTGGGAGAAACTACGACACCCCTTCGTACTCGCATGAATGGACACAGACATTCGGTAGATTCTCAAATTAATAATATTTTACCTGTGCCCACCCATGCGCGTATACATAACACTACCTTTAACAATTGTTTCACAGTAAGAGTATTAAAGAGTTTTCCTAAAACTATTCGGTCTATTGATTTAAAAACATGGGAAAGCTCTTTTATATGGCAGCTTGGTGCATACTATAGCCCTGGTCTGAATGTAATGCATTAGGTTTTGTCTAACTTGTTTTGTAAATTTATTAATATCGAACCAACAATGGACATAACATGCTGATGATGTTTTCCATGATGGGCTAGGTGGTGATAATATTTTTCTAAAAAATAAATACAAAACTGTATAGTGCATTGCCTTTACCATTGCTAAAAGACATAAAATTACTTCTTCAAAATTTATGACAAAGACCTTCAGTCACTGTCACTGATGACGCCGCTCCATAGAGAGGCGAAATATTTGGCAATAAAATTTTATAGCTTCAATTTATATATTTTACCAAGTATGATTATAATAAAACACTTTTTGCACCGTCAATAATTTCTATTTTATTAAAGTGTCAGATAGACAGAACAGAATTACATTATGCCAGTAATATAGATTACGAAAAATAATCTCCAACATAAACAGCTTATACGATGCTAAACCACATGCATTGCTATTGCACTATTTTCAGTAAAAAACACCTAATTACTGGGACAAATTCTTATACACCGTTCTGAAGGAACGTTTAAGTCACTGATTTTGGGACGTTTTTAAATAATAAATAATATGTAGAATTTTTTTACACGTATTGCCTTGATCACAAACTAAGTAAAGCTTGTACAATGTGTACCAGAAATAATGATACTAATGCATATTAAATTTTATAAACACCCAGACTATGACTGTACGGAACAATTTTTGTTGTTTAAATTACTTGTGATTTTCCTGGAGCAAAGCCTAGTGACAAGTATCTGTATATATAGTAATCCTAAAATTTGTCGCTCCTTCCGATAACTGAAAATATAACTGTGATTTGTTTGTTGGTCGGGTTTCCTGAATTAATATTGTTTTAAGAAGCTAAGTTTTACTTTTGTTATCAAACGTAAACAAAGTTATAAAAACTTTTTGTTATTACAAAGTACGATTATTAATCGCATATTTAGGGTTCTCTTCTTTATATACCCACGTATTGATATTTTGCTACTAATATTATTAATGCGATAGTTTGTGAGGATGTTTGTTACTCTTTTAGTCAAAAATACTAAACCGATTTTGTTGAAACTTTACAGTAAGACATAGACTCTTTGTGGGAAAAAGGCGTTTAAAACTTCGCTAGGCTGACCGACCGAATTCGTTACCATAACCCATACCGATGCAAAAACCATGTTTCGCTTTTAGTCTGTGGGTTCACCGGCCTTCCGAAGGCTACTGCATAGATTTCTGGTCGAGGTGGTCCCCTTTTGATGGTGCGTTTACGAACGAGCGATTGATTTGACGATAAAGCAGCGGGGATATTAAAATAGATTTCCAATGCAGTCGCCGCTCAATTCGTAACCGTATCATTTAGCGGGTAGAGATCAATATTGTTAAATAAAAATGTATTTATCGACCCCATTCATGGATTTTGTAGGACTTCTTACCACCAGGTAGATACAAAGTTACAAGCCTTGCTTCAATAAATAAAAAAGACTATATATATATATATATTTCCTACGGGCACCAACTTGCGGTGGAAAGATAAAAAAACAATTGTCCAAAAGTTTAATATTATTTTAGCCAACAAAGACATAATATGATCAGCTGTATTTTCAGTAATCATTAAAATTTTCTCGTTGGTAGTAATTTCCAGGAACATTGACTTATGTATAACATTTTTTTTTTCACAAACACATCACACTTTTTCACAATAACATATTTCCGCTTTATGATAAAATGTATTGGTTTGAATTGATCTCTGGTGAACAGATGAAAAAATTTATAATCGTTTATACTGTTCAAACTACGGACCCCTAAAACCTGTTTGTTATTTACAAAAATATATACACAAAAGCATTTCATTTTGATAGATAAATGCGAAATAATCCGTGAGATTCCAACGAATTATTGTAATCTAAGGACTGCGCGTGAATCTGACAATGATGGATTCCTTTTTATTGTAATTGACACTCTAAATACATTCTTTACGCAAACAGTTTCCACAAATGTATTTAATATTGTTTACTTTGTGTTTCAAATATATTATTACGTTGATAAAGTTTTTTTTTTGAAGATAAAATTTGAGATGTCCTTTAATAATAACGAAAGTTAAAATCTTCGAACTAGATTTCGCTAGAGGAGTACGTAGAGATAGTGCGAAGTGACGTACATTGAAACGTCTGCCTTCACATATACAGGCGTGATGGTAAGAGCATTTATGGGTTTAGCTAACCAAATTCGTGGCAATAGGGTTATATACTCGAAAAAGCGATGATCGCCTGACCAGAAGGGTTAATTTTTTTTTTTTTAAATTTATTAAAGGGCATGTTCATGAGACATCAGCCCCAACCAAATTACAAAAACATTTTTCCTTATAGTAATACACAAAAACAAACTAAAATACAGATCATTAAATACAAAAATTGTTTAAAAATTAAATAATATTAATGTTAAAAATAAAGAAGAAAAGAGTAAGATTAACCTAAGAAGTGATATAATCATTGCTGTTAACAAAATTGCAATACAAAAGCACTGAATCTAAGAAATAAAAACCAGAAGGGTTAAGGACACTGCATTCGTAATCGCAAAGTCTG